>JAPCYP010000001.1:7242500-8442500 GCA_035048595.1 Echinosophora koreensis | reverse complement strand
GAACTCACTGCCATCATCCCTGCAAACCCAATTCATTTCTTTCAATTTCAAACCCAAAAACAAAAGCTTTCTATAGAGGGCAGAAAAAAAATAAGAGCTTTATTAGATTAGATATATTAGATATATATAATATAAGTACCTATGGCTGTGGTAGTGCTTTGATCAGTTAACAAAGCTTAAGAGCATGAGATCACTCAGACATATATGAAAGACGAGAGAATGAGAATGAGAGATACTACAAACTTGTAAGAGGTACTACTCTATCAGAGTTTGTCTGTGATAGTTGTTGTTGTTGGTTGTATTACTAATACTATTATATGATGACAAAGGAGAGAGATGTGGATGAAAATTAATGTAGTTTTAGTTTTTCTTTTTTCTATTTATTATTTTTGTGTGTGTAGTGTACAAAAGGAAAAGGACTAGAGTGCGGAAGGGTATGTTGGGATGGTGACAGGGATGGAGGAGAGTTTTGCTTATAAGAGAAAACCCCAAATATCAGACAGAATAAACGGAACATTTTTTTTGTTTTCTCATCATTCTCCCCCCCACAGCTTTATGCTTTTATTTTAGCTGTTTTGCCTGCTGCTTTTTTTGATGTTGCTTTTCTTGCACTACTTTGTTTTGGCACTTTCCAACACTTATCACAGAGGTTGTGAAATGCAAATAGGAAAAAATGCGACCCACACTCTCTTTCACAACGCGTGCGCTGTAAAGTGTTGTACATTGGACAAAATTATTAGACAAAAACCGATGGATTGATGGATTGATATATAGATAGATACCGTTTCATTCATCTCATTTATCTCGTATGCCACTGCCACTGTCAAAAATGTGCATTGTCCTGCTTCCTTGAAATCAAATATTCCTTTTGCCGATGCTGCATTATGCCATCCCACAATTAGAATTCTTGTAGGTTTTCATGAAGACAAGTTTTGGTGAATATTCCTTTACAAGCATAAATATACTGAAAACAAGCTATGTTTTTTTCTTTTCTTTTTTGTTCACAATTAGTAAGTTACAAACTGTTTGATGCAATTACATGGGATCACAAGTATAGCTTAATATGGATTTGGATTCATTGTATTCATATAGTCACTTCATCGTCACTAAATGTATCACTGGATAAATAATGTTTTATTATTTTTAATACACACTTAAATACATTATACGATGCATATCAGTGAATCTGTGAATGTGTGAACACGTGAATGGAGTGAAAGTAGGAAACTCAAATTTCCGTAATATAATGTCATGATTGCCATATATCACGTGAATTATACAGTCGAACATTTTATTATTATTATTATTATTATTATCATCTCCCGCTCATGTCTAGACAAAAAAATATACGTAGTGTGAAAATCTCGACCAATAAGTATTAACTACAAAAATTATCAAAGTTATTTGGTAATTTTACACTCTAATATAAGTGCTTAAAATCTACATTGCAATACTAACTTTTACCAGCTCAAAGCCATTTGTGATAAATTTCGATTCTAAAAATTAGATCCAATGTATTTTTGAATTGGGTTTGGATTATGCTTGTTATACTTCTTAATTTGATCTCATGATCACATCTCTTTTTTTAAACTTATATATATTTTAATTAATTTAAATTAATAAGTATTTTATGCTTATAAATTCTTAATATAATGACTTTTTTGCATAACATGATAATATCTTTATACTCATATTATTTATTTAAAGTATATATAGTGTTATGGTCCAAAAATGAAAATTCCTAAAAGCCCTTCACTCTTTTGGCCCAAGAAGGGTTCGATCCGATAAAAGCCTAAGAAATGGAGGCCGGGCAAACTACTCCAGCTGACCAAAATGCTCGGCCACACCCCCTTTTCGGTACGGAGTGGACTTTCCCACCTCGAGAAAGAACCCATTCCTACCTACCCCAAGCACATCAGGAAAAAAAGGGAAGCCGCCCTTCTCTTCCTAACACACGCGATTACCTACCAAAAAATCATTACGAACACCCCCTCTGACAAAACTTGAGGAGGAAGAACACATCATGCAATAAGGGGTATCATACTTGGAGTCATCATACTGGATCCAATAGAACAGGTATATAAGGGAACCTCCTTCAAAAGGAGCAGGTATGCATTTATCATAGAAAGAATACTCACATATTATCTGCTAGACCCTTTCTGACTTAAGCATCGGAGTGTCTTCGCAGGTACCCCCATTCGGTTCAAGAAGAAGAAGGAGAAGGGAGGAGATTCAACAACAATATTGGACCAAACCAGCACAGGCCCAATCCGGAAGGAAGTACTGTTTGAGTTTTGGTTCTTGGCCGAAACATATAGTAAAATATATCTTAACTTTAGTTTTTTTTTTTAAATTCTTTAATTTTATGGTTTAACCAATGTTCAAATTTATATGTTATGTCATCCCAACATATATATCAGCTTATTTTTTACTCGGTTATTATTGAGCGATGGCTAAATAGTCTTATCAAAATATCAGATCTCATTCGGACCAAACTAAACCCATTCCAACCTATTTCACAAACAGCTTGCCCCACCTCACAATTTGAACAACAAACTTTCTACTTAAAATAACAATAACGAGTTTGTGTATATAATAATAGAAAATGGTATTTTTCTATTTTCTAAACCTGCCAATGCAGAATACGATACTATATGTATTTAATTTTGTCATTGTGATGACATGCGTGGTACATATTATGCATAGTTATAACAAGGTTTGAGGTAGGAAGAATTTTTCCAAATATGTATAAACAGATACAGCGTGAACTGGTAATTCAAAAGAAATTAAAATCAGCTAGCCCGCATGCAAAGAACCCTAATTATGCTGTCTATGTGATGCACATACAAATCTATCAACAGATCCAACTCTCCAAATATCATGTTGAGGCGACACAAACTTAATTATGGGGTCAAAAATAAAATGATGAGCTCGTTTCTATTTAACTATATGAATGCATATTTCTTAACAATACCTCTCAACGAACCCTTTTTCTCTCTCTCCTCTCGCACATACATATGCATGAGAAAAAAAGATTCTCATTTCTCAGCTGGTTGATTATTTAAAGAACTTATAGTTAATTAAACTGCGCAATTTTGAATGCGTTGAATAATTAAAACCAGTCCTATGTGCTGCATTTCGATCGATTGCTACAACTTATATATATCACTATTACCTTTATCACTATTTTGTATAGATATTGCTAATATACATAACACTTGGTATCTGGAAGTTACACTAATCTGAGTAAAGCTGGGTGGACTCATATAAGGCGACAAATTTCTCGAAAAGCCTATTTTTTCCATTAAAAAACTTGAATCCGATAGCTTATTTAAGGAGAACTAAACTTCAGTCACTTAATATTACATATACTTAGAATTTGTTAGATATAATAAGAATTAATTATAGTTGTTAGTTGATTTATTTGGCTTAATTGGCTGTATAAGCTTAAATTACACATTGTATTTTTTTTCATTTTTACCATTTCATCAATATACACTTTTAGATTTTCACTTCTTCCTCTCTCCTCTGAGCCATGTCTCTCAACAGACCAACAGAGGTTGGTCCGCACTATATATATATTTGATTGTATGCCACTTTAGTTTGAAACTTGAAATAATTATGCTAAATTCTATTTCTGTTTTTTTCCCCATGTATGTTCAAATCTCTTGCTTTTGACTAAAAATACATTCGTGGTAATTAAGAGATACGCAAATCCCTGGACCCTGCCCGTACGCATCATAATAGTAGACCTAGACTAGCATCCAAATTTGAAATATGTGGTGCAAGCAAATACACACCTAATTATAGATAATTATTCTACCAGAAAAAAGAAAAAGTTTTTTTTTTTTTTTTGATAATAAGAAATTAATCCCTTTTAATTTTTTCTTCTTCTTTTCATACACATAAATTTAGAAATTAAGCTCAGTACTATATATGTTTAAAGATCATCCCTTTCAATAAGTCTAGTGTTACAGGTAAAGTTTGTGTGTGTTGCGGTTCGCTGTCATCAGTCATTGACTCATCGTTATATATATTTTTGACATAGATTGAGTCTGTATTCAAAGTTATTATCTTAAAATGATGTGAAAATGAAAATATTAACTTGTGTTTAATTTTGAGCCATTTTAAAAAATATTAGTAACATTTATTGACTTCATGTCAATTCTACTTTGCATACGGAGATAGGTTCAAAGCACAAACAGCTTCCTTTGGAAATCAGAGCTTAAACAGATTGGTCAACACGCTACACACACATATATAACTTAATTAATAAATAAATAAAATTAACCGGTGATTTTAGGACATTATTTAAAGAATAAAAAAAAGAAAGTTTTTATTAGGAAGTACTAATACATTCAAAATTTTGAGAAATAGTATCTTTAGTTTTTCAATGAAAACTTATTTTTATTTGACTCTTTAACCAATGTTCTTAGGTCATCTCCAACGACAACATAAAGAGTGGATCTTGCTTAATAGGGACCGATGCTTAACTGCACCCATGGTTGGAGATAATTTTTCAATGGGTGCTTAACAAGTTGGGTCGCTTGTAGAAGAACCGGTCCTTACCTCATTGAGTGGGCCAGTTGAAAATTTTTTAAACAAAAAAAAAAAAAAAAGCAAGATTGGAGTATTGTTGATTAAATGTAATGATGTAGGGTAACTTGTGGGACCCATTTAGTAAAAATTTTAAAGATGTTGGTTTAAAGATATGAGGTGCTTAAATTGTATAAAAAAAAAAATTGGTGTGTGAGGATGAGACCCATTTAAAAACTCCTAAAAATAAAAAGGAGCTAGAGTTACATTTTTGGTATCTTAGAGCATCTTCAATGGTGCAACTCATTAGAGTTGCTTAGTTCCTTTTTTATGGATCCTACAATGTCACATCATCACTTTTTATTTTATACTACTTTGGGTAACTCTTCCCTCCAATGATGCAACTCTAAAAAGATTACTAAATAGGTTCCACAAGTTACCCATATATTTATTTACATTTATTTTCATTTCAATTTTCGAATGTCGGTAATTAATGCATGCAATTCTCTATTATTTTCCTCTCTCCTTTTCTTATTGGATGTTCTTATTCTTATATCCACGTCAACTTGCTTCAATGGTGCAACTCAATAAGTACTTGTCCTTGATTTTAAGAACTTGTTAAGCAACCCCCATTATAGATGCTTTCAGAGCATTAATTGTAAAGGCATTGGTTAATAATATGCTTAAAAAGAATAAGGTAAATACATTATAAGATGTTATTAATCAAGGGAATGATACGAAGAAAAACTTATGTAATTAACGTCCACATGTAATTACCCAAAACTTTATCTGTAAGGTTAAATGTTCGAATCATGTAGTCGTCATTTCTGGGAAGACTTTATCAAACCACCACCCTCAATCCGATTGTTAATCTCACGGTTTTATCTGTGGGATACCCTATCAAAGTCCGAAAAAAATTCACATATAATTGCTCATCTAGATCCATTATAAAACCTCAGTCATATCAGTTAGGTTACTTTAGTTTTTTCTGTTAATGCTGTGGGGAGGGACAGACATAGAGTTAAAGAATTTCTATTACAGGGTTCAAATACAAAACATATTGTATAAGGAAGACAAGTTAAAGATTTTTGTTAAGTTTAATTTTGATATATTGTGTAGGAAAAAAAATTTACATTATGAAGCTTGTTGGTATAAAAACTCTTAACATTGGGATGTATCCTTGAAAATGGCCCTTAGTGTTTGGAGTAGCTCTCTAGGCTATATGGAAGGATAGAAACTCACTAGTGTTTTCCCATATGTCCTCCATGGGAGATAACCTCTAATCTTTAATTGGAGATAACGCTCTTTGCATTGACAACCTTCTATCTAAACCTCTGAAGTCTAGGGATCTATGCTCAGGTCCAGTATCCAATCATTGGAATAAACCACCTCGGGGAGTCTTCAAGATCAATATTCATGCTTTTGGAAATGGAAGTTCTGCTTGTGGAGGATTAATAGTGAGGGACTGCGAAGGAAATTGAAGTTGACACAGGCAAACACAAGAAGGGGGGGTTGAATTGTGTTTGTTAATATTTTTCGAAAACAGCCTTTTCAAAAAGATTTTCTCACACAAAGTTAAGGAGACAGAATAAAGCACACAGAAAAGAAGTCTTTTGAAGGATTAACAAATTCAAGTTCAAATCCCCACAGTTAGTATAAATACGTAAAACCAAAAGAGATAAGGGATAAGAAGATTTACACAAGATGTTTTATCCTGGTTCACTCTCTTCCAACCAAGAGCTACGTCCAGTCCCTTCTACTTGAAGGATTTTTCCACTATTTTCAAATAGATTACACCAAGTATTCAACACCTCTCCAGGCTCACAAGTATTTCTTTCTTACCAAGCCTCTTCAGGCTCTACCTCTAATAAAGAGTTTTGATTTCTTTGATCTTCTAACTCACTATATGTGAGAGTATGAAAGTTTAAGATCAGATAAATATTATAGCAATATTCAAACTATAATATTACAGACTTTTGCTTTTGAATGAATAAGAAAATATTTGCTTCGCGAGAGATTTCTTGAGATTTCTTTGTATACGCAAAAGTTGTTTCTTCAAAAGCTTTAGTCTTCTATTTATAGGGTCCTTGATCTTCTCTTCAGAGTCTTCAACGGTTGTATTTGAAATACCCGTTTAGTAATAGAGTCAACTAGGTAAATATCCGTTGTGACTCAGCTTGCTCGAGGCCTTTGTACTGTGAGACAAATTCTTGCATGAAAAAGCACACCTCTGAGCAAAAGCAGCTTGCAAAAAAGTTTTGCCTCCTTTGTACAAGTTCCAACTATATCAGCGTAAAAGGTGACAGGGTACAAAAACGTTTTGCATTGTACTATTCTGCTTTTTGCAAGTCCTGACTTGTACTATGTCTCTCTCAATGAAACAAGGCAAAAGGAATCGTTAATAGAAAACGAGAAGAACCATTATAAATGAAATGAATATCAATCATAAGAAATAAATTCGCTTTGGTTCAAATTGGTATAAATGCTTAAAAAAAAATCTTCGTCCAGCAAACTAGCGTAAAGGCAAGATAAGCGAAAAGAGTTTTAAGGCTTCGTCCACTGACGTGGCAACCAAAACTTCGTCTACTCAAAACAACGGTCTTGCCAGTACCTGAGATAACTAAAATCTCCGTCCAGTGACGTGGCAATAGCAGACTAAGGGCTCTCGTCTACACGAAGAGAAATTCTCCGTCCACTAAAAGCATTCAAGCGCTCGTCCACTGACGTGGCACTAGAGTTATAATGGAGAGTGGACTCGACCATACTTTCAGCATAGATATTCAATAGAAAACATATGGACGCGGATTTGCAAGGAGAAAAGACTTAACATTTTAGCTTATAAGAACAGAGATTCTTTAAGACTAAAGGCACTTGTTAGATTTAAAGCATTAACACTTTGCTACAAAAAATTAATTCTTATTGTTAACATCAAAACCTAGAGATTATTTAATCCAAATTATTTTGGTTCCAACAATCTCCCCCTTTTTGATGATGACAAAAACTAATTAAATTTATTTTGCAAAGTTTAAGAGAGCTTACAAGGCTCCCCCTAAGACAAGGCAGTCAACAGATAAATGCTGTTAAGGCATAATAAGTCAAGTCTCATTTGCAATAACATTGATTAACAAATCAAGATAGCATCCTATAAAACATTAGAGTTCAAAGCAGTATTGAAGCATAAACATGAAGTCAAGGCATAGTATCAGCAAGATGAGTATATATTTATGCATATGCAGACAACTATGTACTTTTTATAAAAAAAAATCTCTGTATTAATTATAAAATTTAATCTTTCCTTTCTCCCCCTTTTTTGTCATCAGACAAAAAGGCAAAAGGGAGTGGACCATCATTGTCAGCACACAAGAAAAGGATAAAGACAGAGAAAAGAACAAGAAAAAAAATTTAGATAGAAGGAGGTGGTGGAGGAGGTGGTTGATTAGGCTGGGGATTTTGATTCCTCTGAAACTCCAAGATCAGAGCCAGCATTTGGTTCATCACTGCATTTGTAGGGGCCAGAGAGTCTTGAACTTGCTTCTGCACCCTTTCTTCAAGCTGTTGAGCCATCTGCTCAGTCTTTTCCTCAACTATCTTGCCAACCTTATCATCAACAATTTTCCCAATGATGTCTTCAAGATTGGGTGGCAAGGTAAGTTGTCTTGAGCTCTCAGCAGTGTCAGAGACAGTGTCTTGAGCCTGGGCTGCTGTTCTGACCATAGCAAGAGCTAATGGTTGAGAAGAAGTCTTAGCAGACTCAGCTCCTTGCTTAGAGACACCAGCCTCAGCAGACTGCTTAGCTTGTGCAGATGAAGGTTCAACTGAAGTAGGCTGAGAAGACATTTGCTCATCAAGTTCAGGGCCTTCTACAATTAACTCTTGGGCTGCCTGATCTGAGGAAGAAGTTGCTGGAGGTGCAGTGGCAACTGTGATAGGTTTCTGAGGTAAATCCTTTGCCCAGTGGATAGGTATGATTTCCTCCACATCCCTGCTGGTAATAGGAAGTCCTCACAGATCTTTGTAGATCATGTGCCTTACTTTGGATAGGCCACATTTTCCTCTGTACTTAGGAATTTCCTTCTTCTCTTCTTGAGTCAAACCAGAAGAAGAGGCTTTCCTGGTGCAGTGGATGATGTGAGATAACCAGAAGTCTGCAGCCTTCATTTCTCCAATTTTCTGCACATCCTCCATATATAGATAGAAGTCAAGCTCGGAGTGATCAAAGAGTTCCTGAGACAAGTCCAGAATGGCAGAGTGAGCTTCAGGCATGACCCCTTTATTTCTTCTGCACCTCATGTCTTTGTCTTTGTTGAGGTCTATCATGCCAAGCCTTGGACAGATGGGGTAGGGAGCAATGCCTACTCGAGTTTCCTTATGGTGTCTCAGCCAAGTGATAGGAACCCATCGTGCAGCTCTTTCAATCTGGAAGTAGCTGAACTCCCACTTCAGAATGTTGTAAATCAGTTGATCTGGCAAAGTGGTCTGAGGCACTTCCATAGATGCTGGGATGCTCAAATTTCATCCATTGTGTGTTTGCATCCAGAATAATTGGAACGTGCCTAGATGATCGAGCTCTCCTCTCAGGTAAGGTAGGCAGATGGTTCCTTTTAGGATCAGTTTCCCATACGGGAATGATGTGTCGTGCTACTCCTTGAGTGTGAGGAATCAGAGGTGGGGTTTTTTGTAGGTTGGGGTAAATTTTTCTTGGAGGGAAACGGTTGAGGGGTAGATGGGTGAGGAGAGGGCCATGGTGGGTGTTCATCTCTGATGGAAAGGGACCTTTTGGGGGCTGAGAGTTTGGGTATTTGGTGGTCCAGGGGTATTCCTCATAAGGTTCATAGTCATACTCAGGATGGGAGTACCACCTGGTCAGAGGAGTTTCAAGGTTAAGTTCAGGGTCAGGTTGGTGAGTATGGAACAGAATTTTCCAATTTCTTTTGACCTGAGCCCAGTTCTCGGACCTATTGGCAAAAATAGTGGATGAAGGTATGATTGGTGGAAAAAGTTTTCTTAGTTGTTTAGGGAAGGGGGCACCTCTGCAGATTCCATCATCCTCTTGATGAAACCAGGGATCTATATACATTATCAAAGAAATCTACACTTGGGGTAGGGACATCATCACTCACATTAATAGGAGGAACATCAGAGGATGTGTTGACCTCAGAGGCTGCAAAGGTTCTTGCTTTCCTTGCAGGTTGCCTCCTCTTGGTAGGCACAGCAGCATCAACAGCAACAGCTGCTTTCCTCTTTAAAACTGTTCCCAGTGGAACATTATCATCTTCATCATCGTCTTGAGGTAGAATTAGTTTTCTAGCTCTCTTGGGAGCAGGTTGAGGAGCAAGTTGAGGAGCCTCATTGCCAGGCTCATTTATAACAATGCCTCTGGTAGGCCTTCTAGGAGCAGGCTTTCTGACAGCCATAGTTTTCCTTCTAGTTCCTCTCCTGAGACCAAGAATAGCTGCATTGTTGGCCTCAACTGCTTCTTCCTTAATCTTCATTTTCTCTTCTTGTTTTGACATTTCAACAAGCTTGTATGTGTCAAGGTGCATGCTACTTAGATTGCTTTTTCCAAAAATGGCAGCTTGCATCCCCTTTGAACGAAAGATCTTGTCTTGTTCTTCTTGAGGCTTTGCATCTAAGTAATCATACAAGCCTTGCTGCTTGAAGACTTTTGACAGAAGATGAGAGAAAGTGATATGAGAGGCTGTTTCCCTGTGTGTGATGGCATCCTTGAAACGATGAAACAGGATCCATGGCAAGTTTATTTTTGTCTCATAGACCAAGTTACAGAGACAAAACTTGTGAAGGGCAGAGAGGTTGTCCTTAGACCCAGCCTTGTGAAGCACTGTCTTGTTCAGAATCTGATGAAGAATCCTGATGTGATCCTTCATTTCAGATGACTTCCATGAGTGAGTCCTCACTGTGTCATCTCGCATCAGTGTAACAGCGATGGTTTCAATACCACCAAGATCTTCTTCCCAATTTTCTGTCATGATTAAACCCTCTTGGGCACAAACGATTGCATCAGAGATGGTCTTCTCAGAGACAGTTATCTTCTTTCCTTGGACAAACCCTACTATCTCAGTTTCAGTAATCGTTGGTTTCCTCCAGAAATCCCTTATTAAGTCTGGATAAATCGAGACCTTTTCCAGAAACAATCCGTCCCAACCAGCAGCGTTGATGAACTTGCTTACATCCAAGTTGTACTCACACAAAATTTCAAAGTTAAAATGATGTTCAGCCGCGATATTGATGATGTCAGTAACATAGGCAGGTTCGGGAGATGAGGTTGAAGCCATTGTTGAGTTCTTGAGTAGGTTAAGGTTTGAAGAAAGAGAGTTCGAAAACTTTTCAGAGAGAAGTTATCAAAGATGAAGAGTAGCGAAAGGTTTTTCAGAGGGAAAGGAGTTACCTTTAAAGAGTTTTCGAATACCAACAGTTTCCAAAAAGAAAAGATTGATTAGACAAGACTTAAAAAAAAAACGGCGTTGGTATATTGGGACCGTAAAAAGGTTACGATGGGATTGATGGAAGTCGCTGACTCAGCAAGGAAATGATTAAAATCAAACGTTTTAATATAACAGAGTTTTTTTAAAAAAAATTTTAAAAGACAAAAGTATGTAAGATTGGGTCCACATAAGGTTGAGGGTGGACGTACAAAAACATAAGTAGTGGACGCGGCACACCAACAGAAGTGGACGCGTAGACTACACAAGTTCTGGACGCCAAAACTAGTGGACGCGCAGATAAAACATGCAATCAATACATATACCATTTTAAACCACATACAACATGTTAAGATGTTTTCTGATAAAAGTAAATCTGTCCTCAGCAAGAGGTTTAGTAAAGATATCTGCCCATTGATGGTCAGTATCTACAAATTGAATATCAAAAACACCCTTTTGCACATAGTCTCTGATAAAGTGATGTTTGATTTCTATATGCTTAGCCCTAGAATGAAGAATTGGATTCTTAGACAGATTAATTGCAGCAGTATTATCACACATTAGTGGAATACTACTTACAGACACATTATAGTCCTCCAATTGGTGTTTGATCCAGAGAAGTTGTGAGCAGCAGTTTGCAGCTGATATATATTCTGCTTCAGCGGTTGATAGGGCAATGGTACTCTGCCTTTTGCTTGACCATGATACTAGATTAGCTCCAATGAAGTGACATCCCCCACTGGTGCTTTTTCTTTCAATTCTATCTCCAGCATAGTCAGCATCGCAAAAGCCAACTAATCTGTAATCTCCATCTTTCTTAAAGCACAGACCAAGATTAGTAGTACCTTTCAAATATCTAAAGATTCTTTTAACTGCTGATAAATGAGATTCTCTAGGATCAGATTGAAAACGAGCACACAAGCAAACACTGAACATTATATCAGGCCTAGAAGCAGTTAGATACAAGAGAGATCCAATCATACCTCTGTATACCTTCTGATCTACCTTTTTCTCTTTATCATCTATGTTCAGTGTGGACGTGGGATGCATAGGTGTGTTCATAGGTTTGCAATCATCCATCTTAAACTTTTTGAGAAGTTCCTTTGTGTACTTAGTTTGATGGATGCTCCATAGATTGTTTGACTTGAAGTCCAAGAAAGAATTTGAGTTCTCCCATCATGCTCATTTCAAACTCTTTCTGCATTAGCTTTGAGAATTCCTTGCACAAAGATTCATTAGTAGCACCAAAAATAATATCATCTACATAGATCTGTACTACAATGAAGTTGGAATTAATTGATTTTCTAAATAAGGTGGTGTCTACCTTTCCTCTGACAAAACCATTATCCATTAGAAAAGAACTTAGCCTATCATACCAAGCTCTTGGGGCTTGTTTTAGGCCGTATAAAGCTTTCTTGTATACATGTTCAGGTTGGGTTTCATTCTCAAAACCCGGTGGTTGCATAACATAAACTTCTTCATTGATAAAACCATTTAAAAAAGCACTTTTTACATCCATTTGAAAAAGCATAATATTATGATGTGCAGCAAATGAGAGTAAAATTCTGATTGCTTCCAATCTTGCAACGGGTGCAAAGGTTTCAGTATAGTCTATACCTTCTTCTTGAGAATAACCTTGTGCAACCAATCTTGCTTTATTTCTTATAACCTTACCATTTTCGTCAAGCTTGTTTCTGTAAACCCATTTTGTTCCTATAACAGATTTATTCTTAGGTAGGGTTACCAGAGTCCAAACTTCACTCCTCTCAAACTGATTCAGCTCTTCTTGCATTGCCAAAATCCAACCATTGTCCAGCAGAGCCTCATCTACAGTTTTTGGTTCCAATTCAGACACCAATGCAGAGTCTTCTTGCTCTCTGAAAGTTGATCTGGTTCTTAGCTTATCGCTTGGATTTCCTATTATTTGATCCGGTGGATGATAATTCTTGAAATGCCAAGTTCTCTGAGCATTGTCTTGTTGAGAGGTGGATGCTTCTGGTTGATGAGAAGGGTCTTCAACTGGATCATCAGTTTTGACTTCATTTGTTTCTCCTGTGATGTTTAAGTCAAGATCTGCAAAACTTTCATCTAGCTCTGATAGTTTCTTATCAGGCTGTTTGTCATCAAATCTAACATGTATAGATTCTTCTACTGTTAAAGTTCTTGAGTTATACACTCTAAAACCTTTTGAGGTTTCAGAAAATCCTAGAAGAATTCCATTGTCTACCTTTGCATCAAACTTACCAAGTTGATTTTTTGTATTTAAAATAAAACATTTACATCCAAAAGGATGAAAATAAGATATGTTGGGTTTTCTGCCTTTCCACAATTCATAGGGAGTCTTATTCAGAATTGGTCTAATGTATATTCTGTTCTGAATGTAGCAGGCAGTGTTCACAGCTTCAGCCCAGAAGTGCTTAGGGACAGAATTGTCATTGAGCATAGTCCTAGCCATCTCTTGAAGAGATCTGTTCTTTCTCTCTACCACACCATTTTGCTGTGGTGTTCTTGGTATTGAGAAGTTCGTGAATTCCTTTTTCTTCACAAAACTCATTGAATAGCTCATTGACAAATTCTCCCACTGATTGAAGCATCCCCTTTTCATTCTGTACACGTTTGCAGAATACAGAAAAGACCTTGAAGGACTCATCTTTGTGAGAAACATAACCAGTCCTCTAGTATAGTCATCCACAATGACTAGACATATTTTCTTACCATGATAGAAGCAGTCCTTGTTGGACCAAAAAGATCAAGGTGTAGCAGTTCTAGTGGTCTTTGGTACTTACAATATTCTTAGATTCAAAAGAACCTTTGACTTGTTTCCCCTCTGACATGCATCACAGAGAGCATCAGATTTGTATTTAAGGTTTGGTAAACCTCTCACGAGGTTATGCTTATTTAGCTTTGAGATTAATCTCAAGCTTGCATGACCTATTTTTTATGCCAAATCCAACGTTCATCTTCAATGGACACTAAACATGAGACACTTTGATTTGAGAGGTCCTCCAAGTCAATTTTGTATAAATTGTTTTGCCTCTTAGCAGTGAATAAAATTGATCCATCATTTTTCTTGACATAACACATGTTCTTATTAAAAGAAACATCATATCCACTGTCACATAATTGACTTATGCTCAGTAGATTATGTTTTAAACCATTCACCAAAAGAACATTATCAATGGAGGGAAAAGGATGTTTACCGATTTTACCTATACCAGTGATCTTTCCTTTCTGATTTCCTCCAAATGTCACCCAGCCACCATCCTTATGTTTAAGGTCTTGGAACATATACTTTTCTCCCGTCATGTGACGTGAGCATCCACTGTCCAAGTACCAGGATGTTTGTTTCTTTCCTGTTGTTAAGCAGATCTGCAACAGGTATTATCTTGTTCTTAGGTACCCAAACTGACTTGGGTCCTTTCATGTTAGTTTTCTTTGGACGAGAATATTTAGTATGCCTATTATGTATGCATCTAGATGTAGAGTGCCCACTTTTTCCACACACTTTACAAAAGGTGTTGGACGGGCCAGATTTGGTTTTTGCATACCTAGCTGGAGCTTTTGAAGCTCTTTGCTGCATAGGTGGTTTTGACTTAGTGTAAGATGCCTCATACTTCTTATTGTCATAACCAAGGCCAGATTTATCAAAGGGTGACCTAGAATACCTTAGGATAAGACTAAGCTTATCTGAGCCTCCTACCAGTTTTGACAGAGAGTCTGTCAAGTATTTTACATCTTGTTTTAGTTTTGCAACTTCACAAGAATTGTCAGGCTCACATTCAGATTTGTCAGTTAGACTGACATTCTCTGATTTCAGCTTATCATTTTCTTGAAACAAACTTTGTTTTTCCATGCAAACTCTATCATATTCTTTGGTTAATTTTGCAAACTTCTTTTTAAGACTTTTGTATTCATGAGATAATATGGATGAGTCATGCAGTAATTCATCAAAGGCATTTTTGAGAGTTGAAGGTTCAGAATCTGTTACCTCATCATCATCAGTGTACTCATTCTCTGATGATGTGTCTGCCATGAGGCAAATGTTTGCCTCTTCCTCTGCTTCCTCTTCCTCATCTGATGAGGATAAGTCCAAGTCTTCCCATGTAGCCATTAAGCCCTTCTTTTTCTTAAAGAACTTCTTCTTCTCTTTTAGGTCAGGGCAGTCGGCTTTGAAATGTCCAGGCTTTTTGCACTCAAAGCACAAAGGTGGACCTTTTTCTTTGGAGTCTGACTTCTCCTTAGAAAATTTCTTGTTGAATGGCTTTCTCTTGAAATTATTTTTTCTTCTCCACATATGTTGTATCTTTCTGGAGATGAAAGATAGTTCATCTTCATCTGATCCTTCATCACTGTCTGAAGGTTCAGCATCATCTGAAGACTCAGCAGCTTTGAGAACTTTTGAAGAACTTGCTTTCTTTGCCTTTAAAGCAATGGACTTTCCTTTTCTGGAATTGTCTTCCTCATTTAGTTCAAGTTCATGAACTTTTAATGATCCTAGAAGTTCTTCCAGAGAGAGAGTATTCAGATTCTTAGCTTCTTGAATAGCAGTGACCTTTGGTCTCCACTGTTTGGAGAGACTTCTCAGAATCTTTCTGATATGATCTCTATTCTCATATACCTTTCCCAGAGATCTGAGACTGTTTGTTATTGTTTTGAAATCTTCCAAACATCTGATCTATAGACTCATGATCAGTCATCTTGAAGAGTTCATACTGGTGAACCAGCATGCTTATCTTTGACTCCTTCACTTGTGATGAGCCTTCATGAGCGAGAGCCAGTGTATCCCAGATTTCTTTTGCTGTGTTGCAGCTGTGAACTTTATCATGTTCTGATCTGGTAATAGCACACATCAAGTAATGTTTGGCTTTGAGATTTAGTTGATGTTTGGCTTTTTGATCAACACTCCAATCTGCTCTAGCCAGTACAACTTGATTTTCACTTCTTGGCTCAGTGTAGCCATTCTCTATCAGTTCCCAGATGTCTAGATTCTGTGCATCTAGGAAGGCCATCATTCTCTTCTTCCAATAGTCGTAATCTGTTCCATCAAAGAGTGGAGGTCTGTTGATAGCTTGTCCTTCTGCATCCATGGTGATAGGATCGTACTTCCTCAGCACTTGTTAGATGCTCAACCCTTTCGAACCTGGCTCTGATACCAACTGAAGTTGACACAGGCAAACACAAGAAGGGGGGGTTGAATTGTGTTTGTTAATATTTTTCGAAAACAGCCTTTTCAAAAAGATTTTCTCACACAAAGTTAAGGAGACAGAATAAAGCACACAGAAAAGAAGTCTTTTGAAGGATTAACAAATTCAAGTTCAAATCCCCACAGTTAGTATAAATACGTAAAACCAAAGAGATAAGGGATAAGAAGATTTACACAAGATGTTTTATCCTGGTTCACTCTCTTTCAACCAAGAGCTACGTCCAGTCCCTTCTACTTGAAGGATTTTTCCACTATTTTCAAATAGATTACACCAAGTATTCAACACCTCTCCAGGCTCACAAGTATTTCTTTCTTACCAAGCCTCTTCAGGCTCTACCTCTAATAAAGAGTTTTGATTTCTTTGATCTTCTAACTCACTATATGTGAGAGTATGAAAGTTTAAGATCAGATAAATATTATAGCAATATTCAAACTATAATATTACAGACTTTTGCTTTTGAATGAATAAGAAAATATTTGCTTCGCGAGAGATTTCTTGAGATTTCTTTGTATACGCAAAAGTTGTTTCTTCAAAAGCTTTAGTCTTCTATTTATAGGGTCCTTGATCTTCTCTTCAGAGTCTTCAACGGTTGTATTTGAAATACCCGTTTAGTAATAGAGTCAACTAGGTAAATATCCGTTGTGACTCAGCTTGCTCGAGGCCTTTGTACTGTGAGACAAATTCTTGCATGAAAAAGCACACCTCTGAGCAAAAGCAGCTTGCAAAAAAGTTTTGCCTCCTTTGTACAAGTTCCAACTATATCAGCGTAAAAGGTGACAGGGTACAAAAACGTTTTGCATTGTACTATTCTGCTTTTTGCAAGTCCTGACTTGTACTATGTCTCTCTCAATGAAACAAGGCAAAAGGAATCGTTAATAGAAAACGAGAAGAACCATTATAAATGAAATGAATATCAATCATAAGAAATAAATTCGCTTTGGTTCAAATTGGTATAAATGCTTAAAAAAAAATCTTCGTCCAGCAAACTAGCGTAAAGGCAAGATAAGCGAAAAGAGTTTTAAGGCTTCGTCCACTGACGTGGCAACCAAAACTTCGTCTACTCAAAACAACGGTCTTGCCAGTACCTGAGATAACTAAAATATCCGTCCAGTGATGTGGCAATAGCAGACTAAGGGCTCTCGTCTACACGAAGAGAAATTCTCCGTCCACTAAAAGCATTCAAGCGCTCGTCCACTGACGTGGCACTAGAGTTATAATGGAGAGTGGACTCGACCATACTTTCAGCATAGATATTCAATAGAAAACATATGGACGCGGATTTGCAAGGAGAAAAGACTTAACATTTTAGCTTATAAGAACAGAGATTCTTTAAGACTAAAGGCACTTGTTAGATTTAAAGCATTAACACTTTGCTACAAAAAAAATTAATTCTTATTGTTAACATCAAAACCTAGAGATTATTTAATCCAAATTATTTTGGTTCCAACAGAAATTTCCTAAGAGGCTTTTACAATAAGATCACCTCAAGCAATGTGGTTTGGGCCGAATTATGGGGAGTGCTATTTGGTTTGCAAATTGCTAGAGATATGAAGCTTTAGGAAGTCATCTTAGAAACAGATTCAAAGACGGCAATGGATCTCATTAAGAAAGGATTTGCTTCAAGTCCCACTCTTCAATTTTTGATTGAAGAAATTAAGTCTCTAGCTAGGAAAAGAGATTGGAGAGTTTCTTTTAATCGTATTCCAAGATCAGCTAATCATTGTGCTGATCATTTAGCCCATAGAGGGCATGTAGGTTCCTTTGCTGTATGTTTAGTTGAAAGACCCTGGCCTATGCTTAGTTTGCTTCCCCAAGATGATGTAAGATCTATTGGTTAATTAATAATATTTCCCCGTTTATATCAACAACAAAAAAAAAACTCTTTTACACCATGATTAAATCCTTTTTATTTTTAAAAATAAAAATACATATAAAAGTAACATGTTTTAAAGAAATTTGTGGACTGTATGCCCCTTAATTAAACTCTAGTATCCTCCTTCCCTTCCTGCGAGATCAAAATATATGTTAGTGGTACTTTTATGGTTAGGAGGCTCCATTTTTTTTTTTCTATTAATGAGTATATGATCATATAATTGGTTAACCCTGATTACCTCCCCGTCATCAATTCTCTTATAGGTCTTTCTAGGTTGAATTTTGTGCAATGATATTTAGTAGCTGAGTATCAAAGTAAAACTTTGGCTTTATTGAGGGGCAATTATAACTTGCTTTACAACCTCAATTACAAACATAGATGCACTTTTTTGCTTGGCCTTCTTTATTCTATTATATGAAATAATATAAAAGGTCCCATTCTTTTTCTCTTGTGAATTTTTCAGAACAAAAGAAGAGCGCCAAGTCAATGCAATTCACCGAAATTGAATCTGGAAAGTCAATAAAAAAGGTATTGGCCCATATGTAAACAGCACCTTCCTTCTTTTCCAAACTTGTCCGCCATGGGTAAAAGAAGTTACTTCACAAGACAGAGTTGCCAAAAAAATAAAGAAGAGAGGATGGCAGACAAGAGGAAGTGGGGTTTGATTCTTTAGCATTCCGCATTCTAAGATAGCTAAATTTACGCGTTTAGTCATTTAATTAATCCTTAATCGATCTTCCACATTTTCCTCCAATAGTAGTGATGGATTAGCTTCTAAAGCGCCAATATAATATCAATATGAGGTAGTATTTTTTATTTTTTAGGCTTTTTTTCAAAATGAAAAACTAATTGCTTTAATTTAGGTAATGAAATGAATGAAACTAATAAAGTCTTAATCACCATGACTTATAAGATAAGTATGCAGTAAAATATATGTCTCATTAGCGGCGCCAACCTCGTTAGAACCCTTTTATTTGTTTTTTTACATGATTATATGCCTTTTTTGGAATATAACAATTTTTTTAGAGTTTAATTGCTATATACGGATGATGTAAAATATTTTACACTGTCAACCAATCATATCAATCAAGGTGTGAATGATTTTTAAGGCATACTGTTATGATAATTTATGATTAAATGTTTGTGTAAATAAAAGTTACACTATCAATATATAACAACTAAACTTTTTTTAATGAAAAATTTATAGTATGTCTTATATAAAGGATGAAGAAATGAAAAAAGGGAATGAAGAAGGAACATGTTTTTTTTATCAACAAAAAATATGTATATATGAAGAACAGAAGAAGGAACGTTGCTGAGTTTTAAATCCATGCACTCGTAATGTATGTCTCACAACTCAATCAACGAGTAATGATATTTGCACACCCAAAGTTGACACCTTGATTAATTAAAACAAATATTTGGTTAATTCAGTTCATTATATGGTTAATCACGTGTAAATATTTGGTTAATTCATGATGACCCATTAATCATATAAAAAACTGAAGTAAGTAGATATTTGCATGTGATTAACCAAATATTTACATGATGAAAAATAAGCTTCATATAACCCATTAACCATATAATGAACTGAATTAACCAAAAATTTATATATGATTAACCAAGGTATCAATTTTGGGTGTCAAAAAGAGGTGTTCAAATATCATTACTCGTGATATAATAAAAGATACTAGTACACTATTGTGAATTTTGATTAGTAAAATAAAAAAGGAAATTGAAGAAAGGGGGGGAGGTGTTTGTGGCGTGTGATTGACGGCAGCAGAGGAGAGCATATGGGTGGTTTGGGGGGATTTGAGGGAGTGGTCCACAACCACAAAGAGAAAGAGAGCAATTAATTAAATAAATATGGTAGTGGCCCCGCACGCGTGAAGAGGCGCTCCCTCCTTCCTTTCATCACTGTTCACAGCCTGCCATGTACTCCTCACCCTCCCTCCCAGTTCCCATCCCCATGACAACAATTTCATATCCACATTTCCTTCTACTCATGCCCCTTGTTTGCCTACGAGGATAGCAACTACCAACTCTCCTCTTTCCAAAATTATATAAATAAAATAAAATTAGACAAATGTTAATCAGCGACATTGGTTAATAAATAAAAAATATATATTTATTAAGGGTTTTTCTATCCTGTACAATTTTGCACATGTTAAGGATCTCAAAGAGTAAATTTATATAGGAACATGTATATTTTGTAATTTCAAAACTAGAATGTTTAGTTTTTCAATAAATAGTTACTACTGTTGGATTTCTTAACCTGTACAAAATAAAAAACCTTTTCATTAAAAATGATGCACTTGTTGGGGTATTTGTAGAGGGTGAAGTATTTTAAGAGGGTAATTAAAATACTTCACTTTAAAATACTTTGCTTGGTATTAAATATAAAGGATTTTAGAAATCAATGGATTTTATCGGGGTATTTTGTTTAAGGTAAATTTGAGGAATTTGAAATACCTCCTAAAGAGGTGGTATTTTGAAATTCCCTCTCCTTACTCAGGTGGGAGGCATCGGCCCCCGGATGCCGGCCCCTATCAAACTGGTTGGGGGGCACCGGCCCCCGGACACCCGGTGGGGAGTCGACCCCTATCAAACCGGTTGGGGGTGAGGGGGCCGGCCCCAAACAACTGGTGGGGGACGCCGGCCCCCAGACTCCCGGTGGGGTGCATTGGCACTCGGACATCCGGTGGGGTGCGTCGGCATCCGGACCGAACGCCCGGTCGGGGGAGCCGGCCCCCAGACACCCGGTGAGGGGGCCCAGCCCCTGGACACCCGGTGGGGGTGCCGGCCCCGGACACCAACGGGGGGCGTCGACCCCAGACAAAGTATTTTTTTAAAGGAATATTTAAAAAAAATATAATTGAAGGTAATTGAAATGCTTTATCCAATCAATAATTTAAAATACAAGGTATTTGAATTACCCTATCCAAACAAAATATTTTCGAAATGAAAGTAATTCAATTGAAGTAATTAAATTACCTTATATTTCAAATTACTTGAAATTTTGAAAATACCCCATCCAAATATAACCTTAAATTTTTAATAACAATTTTATCAATTTTTGATTGTTAGACGCCGCGCGCCCTAAATATGACGCATAAAATCGTTTAAGATTTGATGATTCCTTCAAATTCCAAACAACCACTTACATCTATTGGTTATTAAGTCTGAGATCCCATTTTCCGATTCCAGAGGGATCCGTGATCCAGCTACTGCCATGGCTGATGCTAGCCAACACTTTGACGTAATTTTAGATCCAACATGATTCGTAAATAGTATCACCGGACTCGATTATAAATAAAAATAATTAATTTTATATTTATTAAAAAATTATTTAATTTAGTTTAATTGTCTTGATTTATGTATAAAAAAATGAGTTATACCCTCTAATTCTTAATATAAGAAATAAATAGGTACTTTTTTTTGTCCAAAATATGTGAAATATGCATCAATTTTCACACATATTAAATGCTAATTTTCAATATTACTCTAATTTATAATAGGATTTATATTTACGAGATATTAACTTCCCATACAAGTGAGTTTATTCATTAATTATAAAGGGTATTTTTTGAAATTTATATGAATATTAATTACAATTAGCTTATTTCAATGCATTTTCTTGGCCTGTGTGTTTTAGGGTTTTGTTTCTTATATTAAGGACCGGAGGGAGTAATTACTAAGCTACCCTTTAATTGTATCGGAAATGTGCAATGCTCTTTGAATTTTAATAAATCGGGAATATGCAATGCTCTTGGATAAGTAAAGGGAGAATTGGTTTGATTGGTTAATTTCCTTGATTTTTGGAATACTTACGTTAAATAGAGTTGAATTGGTTGAATTTTGCTTATATTTGAGTCCAAAAAATATAGATATTTTTTTGCTTATAATTGAGTCCAGAGGGAGTACCTTCATTGAATACAATTCTCCGAGATTTTTTTTCCTCCTCCTAAAGAAAGAATTTTATTCTTTCGTAACAGATACTCCAAAACTTCAATCTTCATTAAATGAATCATTGGGATTTGTATTAAATAAATGTTATGTTAGAAATAATGTCATTAATGAGGCATTGAAAAATAAAATTTTCTTATATATTAAACCAAAAATCTTAAAACTTTTTTGTTTATATATTGGATCGAAGGGAGTAATAATTATCTAATTTTTCAGAAATCTCATTAACTAGATAGGTGTCATCATCAGTATTCAGATAAAGGAAATTTTTTGTTTTAAGAAGACTCGATAATTGTTCCAAATTTATATAATAATAATAATAATAATAATAATAATAATAATAATAATAATAATAATAATAATAATTTAAACAGTTAAAAAATTTAAAAAAAAAAACGTGGTTTATCATGTCGTTTTTAATTACTGGGAGAAATATAACGGTGCCTGTAAATGTCTCATGTAATAGGGGTCCTTCCTATAGGAGTGTGTGGAAGTGACGGAACAGCAGAGAAGAGGCATCGGCATAGCAGACAGAAAGTGTTGGTGTGGGAGGCAGACACAGCGACAGTAGATGAATGGGGACCACTGGCAACAATACGCGTGTAACGTGTCCTCAGTAGCTTTCGGCGTGTGCTACTGCCTCTGCTGGCCGCCGATATGATGTGGGAAATGCCAAGACATTCTCTTCCTATTTCTCTTCGAAAGCCGTGTCAATGCCATTCCATCATTTCTGTCACACACTCTTTTCCTTTTTTACCAAGATGAAATTTAAAACTACTTTTTTTATTAAAAAATAATATATTAATTTTTAACAAGGAAGCCAAAAAACCCACTACAACAAAATCTTACTAGAGAAAATAAAAGACGGCTTTTATGGTGAGAGTCCTTAATAGGTCTCTTACATACATAGTGTGCCACCTTTCAAAATTTTTGGAACAAGTAATTTTATGGATTTTATGGTGCATTGTTGAGCATCACATCATACACTCTCTCTCTCTCTTTGTTTCTTTTGTTAGTCTTCAACTGCTCGTCGACCTTTTCATCGACAGACATGGTGCAAAAATAGTTGAAGAAGGTAAAATTTACTTGTAGAAAAGGTAGGTTTCTCCTTCCCTTCATTTGCAAAAAAGGGATTTTGCCACATCCCACTCACTTGAAGTACATCCTCGCACCATCGTATTGGTCGTCATTCATAAGCGACCTCTTATGATCGACCACCAACCGCCCCAATTGCACACCAACTGCCCTCCACAGTCGACCCCTCATCCGGAACCTCCATCTACGCCATCGCACAAATCTGACGTGATGGGGAACAAAGGAGGAGTTGGCAGCGAATGTGACAAATCTGGCCGCTCGTAAAGGTGGGGAGATGGTTCTAAATGATGACAACGCCTGGATATAAGAAAATGATTTTAAAATGGTTACATGAAATCAATGGTAAATTGTGGCATCTCATGGTGAGAGTCTTCTCTCACATGCCCACCCTAACAGAAGCCAAGAAAGAAATACCAACTAATACTTTGTTTAACAAAATTAAGGTAACTTATAGTTAATAAGCTAAATTTTAGTTGAAAAGCTTATAGCTGAAAGCAAATAGTTAAAAAAAAACCAGTTGATTGAATTTGAAGCATTTCAAAAAACCAACGAATGAACTACCTTATAAATATAAAATGACATAAACGACATATTTATATGATTTTTATATAAATTATTTTTAAATTCTAATTAAATATATAAATATCAATAGAAAGATTGTAACTAACTTCTAAAAAATTAGTCCTTGAGTGTATTTTTCTATTATCTTATCCCTCTATTTTTCCCATCATCATCATCATTAACGACAACAGTGAATAACATTTAGTCCAAAAAACAAAAAACACTGAATAACATGTGGATGTGGGTGTGTGGCTCACAATCAATTCAAATCTTAGGGGAATTTTAAAGTTATTTTAATAAAAAAAATTCTTCTTAAATTATTATGTACTATTTGATTGATTGATAAGTGTCCACATAGACCATATCAGATTCGTTCGTGGAACCTGACCAATAAATTTTCATTGGGCCTGGCTTTCACTTTCTGATGCGATCTCCTTGACTACAAATAGTGGGCTTCTCAGATCTGCTCAGCAGCACTATCCTGACGAATAAAGCCTACCTAAGTAACAAACTATCATATCACACTGCCAAGCCATGTCCATAAATCAGTCCACATGTGTTCATTTTGCGACCACTTCAAATGTATTATAAAGGAGTCATAGAAACATCAATGCAATTATAAGAGAGATAAATTTAATCTTTTTTAAAGTTTTCTACGATGATTATATATCATTTCTCACGTAAGCCCACCATTTAAATTCAACTGACTTATTTTTAAAAATCACTCTTGTACATTTTTTTATTTATTTAAGGGTAAATGCCCATTTTGGTCCATGGCAAAAAACACGATGCTCATTTCAGTCCCTGACAAAAAAAAAAAAAACTACATCGGTAGTCCCTGACAATTACTAACGTGGGACAAGTTAGTCCCTACGTAACTTCCGTTAGTCAGCGTCCGTTACTAAAATGTCCCACGATACTAATTGCCCGGGACTAATTAGTCTCACTTTAAATATTGTCAGGAACTATAATGTCCCACAGTAATTGTCAGGGACTAACTTGTCCACGTTAGTAATTGTCAGGGACTAACGGGATAGTTTTTTTTTTGTCGGGGATTGAAATGTGCATTGTATTTTTTGTCGGGGACCAAAATGGGCCTTTACCCTTTATTTAAACAACTTTGCCTATGTACGTGTTTAACATTATACATAACTTTCTCTCGGTTCCTCATTACATAAAACATTACAACAACGAGTTTCCCCTTAGAATGGAATAACATTGCTATCCCACAAAAAATGTCACAATCTCATGGACTCTGATTAGTTAAAAAATATAACCTCTTGTTGTATCTCGTTATTAATTATTGGGTATTTAAATCATTTGACAATAAAAGTTAGGGTTGTGATGCACTTTGTGTGACAAAGAATATTATCTCAAAATGGAATAAGGATGCTGGGAGACAACATGTATCACTGTGTTACATAGCATAACCAAAAATACGTATACTAGTTATGGATTATTGAATCACATAATCTATGGTTAACTTTTGATATTATTAAGAATCATGGTGGTCACTGTCAAAAAAAAAAAAAAACAGAAAGAATCATGGTGGTCTTTAACTCTTTATTTATAATCTAGCCCAACATATGATGACCAAAGCGCACTTGAACCGTTTATCCACTTTCACAATTTAATCAATGGGCCTAGTTTTTTCTTTGTAGCCCACCGACCCCTATTATACTAGCGAAAAAAACAAGTTAGATACACTCACTTTACACATGTAGCAGCATCAAAATGAAAATGGGCAAAAAAAGGGGATAGAAATAAATGTGCTGAAATTATACAAATTATAAGCAAAAATAAATAAATTGAAATGACATTGGTAAAAATGTATGTGGTTAGAATTAGTCACTTAACATTACCAGTAATCTTCAATCGTGACGTGCTCGGTTTTCTCTAGTAATAATAAAGTAAATAGTACATGTTCCAACTCCCTAAGTTGTATTAGACTTGTATATGAACAAATGCTTGATTGCCAAACTAACGAAAAAGGACCTCTGATCAAATAACGCAATAATGAGAAGCAACTTGTGGTAGAGGGAAACATGTACAGTAGACCCGAAAATTGGTTGCTTCTAAGGTTTGAAATGGGAGACCAATGTGGATTGAACAATAAATTTTTTTTTTTCCAAACACTTGCATTTGCATGTCCAAGGAATAAAAAAAGCATGTTATATTAACTTAGCTGAGAAGAAGCGCATTTGCTAGGTTGGCAAAGGCTTGAGTACCACGCCCTCTAGGCAAGAAAAAATCTACTAGTAGATTTGTCATCCACCTGCCTTTGTGCATTCACTGCATTGCTTCCTGAATTTCACCGAACAGTTGTGCCTATATCGACCTTCCTCTTTCACGCTTCCTATTACCTCTGTGCTATGGCTAAGAAAAACACCGATATAAAAAGTTTCAACTAATCTTTAGTTCCCTTAATTATTTGGAAATTTTTTAAATAGATCATTATACTTTAAAATTTTTTAATTGGATTTATGAACACATATAAAATTTGTAATTGAGTCCCTGCTCATACACTT
Source organism: Echinosophora koreensis (assembly GCA_035048595.1). NCBI lineage: Eukaryota > Viridiplantae > Streptophyta > Magnoliopsida > Fabales > Fabaceae > Echinosophora > Echinosophora koreensis. The sequence continues at coordinate 8,416,297 of JAPCYP010000001.1, read as the reverse complement.
TTTCATTAAGATTTCATTATGGTTTCAAAAAGTATGGAGACCTATTTGAATTTTCCTAAAAAGTATAGGGACTTATTTGAATTTTTCAAAAAGTTCAAGGACTCGAAAAGACAAGTGAACAGATCACTTAACAGATACTTAACGAAAACTTGATAGAAATTGTTTGAGGGGTTCAATTATGGAAAGCTTAGGGTGTCTGGTTTTACTTATGTCACTACCTATGATATTTTACTCAATCCCTCAATGGCATGTGTTTCTTATTGATTGTCAATCGCTTGCTCTAAAACTATTAATACTCAATGGTCATGCAATATTAATATTTTTCCCTTAATCAGTTACCCCCAATGGTCATGAAAGGTAAGCAGTTAGGAGAAGCATAAAGAATCAGCAAGCTTGTTAATTCAATAACTGATTGAAAATAGGGGATTACGCTTGGTCCATGCAACCCAAAATCCGATTAATCCTAGAGTTTCGTTAACTAATTGTGGTACGGTCGCCAGTCAATTAATCAGTTTGGTAAAGGGTGATCAAGCCTTTTTGAAAATTCAATCACAAGGAAAAATCCAACCAATTAAGGGAAACATAAAATCATATTAAAATTAGGCAAACATCAAAGGTATTAAGTCATAAGATTTACCAAGATCCTAGTTATGGATTTAGCTAGCCATAGTCATGAAAAACAATACACAAATCAAATCTACATAAGCATCCATAAAGAGAAATAGAAAAACTAAAACCTAGAACACCCTTTTGATGCAAATCAATCTTCATATCAACATGGAAACGGTCTTTGCTCGATCCTCTATGCAATTTCACTGAACTCCGCTAAAGCTCCCTGTTTAACCAAGCAAAGGGCTCTGACGACTGAGTGAGAATAATGATGGCCAACACCCATTGCTTTATATAAGTATTTATAACAGAAGAAAAGAATCCCAACGCAACTTTAATTTTGATAGTATGTTCAACCGTGCTTCATGATGTACAGTCGTGCATAAGTCATATGCGATTCCACATGAGTTTGTACGGGGTGTACAGAAAATCGCTGCGACGCAATTTACAAGTGGAACATAACATGTACTGGCTGTACATAATATGTACAGCCGTACATCATCTCGTAGGGGGCGTACAAATATCCAACGCAAGGCTGCATATCATTGCGATATATGGTGTCCCGACTGCGCATATATGTACGGATGTGCCTAACCATGTATAGCCGTGCATAACTATATGGAACTCCAACTTAGTCTTTTTTGCACCAAATCCTCCTAAAAGTGTCGTCATTTGCACCAACTCCATCTATTCATTCAATTTTGCATGAATTAAGGGGAAATAGGTGAAATACAAGTATCAACGATTAAAAACATGGTAAATTCCACCACAAACTCTCACAAATAACAAGAAGAATGACAATTTATTGAATGACACAACACACACAGATATATCTATATATAACATAAAACAGTTAAACATTCCCTTTTATGTCATGTCATTCTATATTTATCAGCTAGTTCAATCACTAATTTTATCAAAATCACTTTAAATTCAATCAGTTAACTTATCCAATTAGCTATTTTAACCATGGTCATTTATAAGCTCATCCATTATCAACTAGCTTATTCGCGTTACAAAGCCTGGTTGTCTAGTAATGTATGATTAATTGATCATTTGTTCAATAAGAAACGACAGTAAAAATTCATATTTTTAATCTCACTCTATTTATTAAAGAGACATGCCTAAATATAGAAGAAAGGGAAATAAAATGTCCACCGAAATGTAACTAAATATAAAACTAATTAAATTGAGGAATGAATGATCAGGTGTTAAATTCAACGAACAATACCGACCAATGGTAATACAATTCCAGCCAGTGAAAGAAATGAAAGAATTGAAACAAAAAGAGGGAAACTTGAAGTTGCTTGATCTTAATTTGGAAGAAATTGTTTTCACAGCTACACAAAATGTACATAGGTATGTGTTTGTATACAAGTTAGCCTAAAATAATTCATAACAAACTCCTAATTGGCTTGCTTATATGGCAAGCAACTAACTTAACCAAGATAATATTAACCAGACTAAATTGCTGCTATGTTATAGGCTTTGATGAACTTGAGGTTTAGGCCCAAGTTCAGATGCTGATTTACTTTTGATAATAAATATGTCACTTCTTAATGAAAATTTGCTTTTTTTTGGGTATCATAAATTTTTATCTATGAAAAAATCGATTGTGAAATATAAACCGATTTGGAAAGGAAAATTGAATGTGAAAAGATTGAGTTCGATAATTTTTCCATGGATCAGGTTTTACCGGTGATGGCAAGTGCCTCAACATGTTAATTAGTTATTTATATTGTTACTTTTGTGGATTGGATGGCTATTTTGTTAATTGGTTTTTAATTGATTCAGGAGTGTGGAGGTCTCAGTAGATTTCAACCTCTTAGTATTGTTGGTGTTTGTGGTTGAACATTTACTTAATTACTTCCATGTGCATTTTATGATTCTTTGTATAATGGTTTGAGTATCCATTATACTCATTTTAATATATTTTAGCTTATATTAAATAAAAAGTACCTCATTGATCAATGATAAGAACTATAAGTTTGTCAAAAAAAGTAAGAACTATAAAAAAAAAAAAAAAAAGATAAGGTATTTTGTCTTATATCAACAAATAGTTTTAGAGTATGTTTGGGAAAAATTAAATTTTCCCAAAACAGCTGTTTTTGCATTTAAAAGCTTTTTTGTGTATAATTTTTTGTTTGGGTTTATAGCTGGATTTGTTAAAAAGCTGTTTTTACACAAATTTAAGCTGATTTTAACAATCTACTTTTAAGGACTGTTTGATAAAAGATTTTGATTATCCTCTAAACTCACTTTGCCTTTCCCTATAATGACCCCTTCCCAATGGCAAACTGCCAAATGCATGATAAGGCCAATAGCTTGTTTTTAAGCCAGCTCCGTTGCCCGGGACTTGTATTGTGGCTGAGATTAGCCATAAGCCCAATAGTTTTTTTTTTTTCATATAACAAGACTTGTTTTCTTTTTTTTGTTACAACAATAACTTGGTTTTATTAAACTGAAATATATATTGTTTTTATTTAATTATTGTAAAAAAAAAATGTATATTTTCACATGTTTTCCATAATCATGGAAAAAAAATTAGAAATTTTATTCAATTTTTTATAAATAGAATTTTTTTATGATAAGATATAAAAAAAAAATCTAATGTTAAAAGAAAAACAAATATTATAAACAAATATATTCATACTCTTTTTCGTAATTTACTATGTGAAAGTGATTATTTTTATAATACCCACACAAAATAGATTGTCTTAAAATCACTTTTCAGCAAACATACCCAAACAAAAACAGATTCTAATTATAATCGATTATTACAATAATCAATTATACAAAAACAGATTATCAGCATAATTTTTTTTTTAAGCTTTCTCAAACACACTCTTAATATATAGCTCTATACTGTTAGACCTTATCAGTTGAGTTTGCTCTCATCGGCTGCTTTCTTTCCTATGAGTCTGGACTAACAAGTTTATTGATTTTTAGGACCTACAAAATACAATTTGACCCCCCAAAGAATATCCAATTACATGATTGACCCATTTTATTAACGGTTAAGTCTATGGTGCACCACCCACCATTATGGTGCAGTGGTGCACCACCCACATGGGTTAATTTTGCCCATTCATTATGCCATGTGGGACATTCAATTTTTCAACCCATTGTACATGTATTCAAACCCCTGACAAATACAATATGACTATGGGTATTTATTTTTTGATATACATTGTTTTTGTCAAAATACATTACAAATACATTTAATTATTTAATTATTTTTTACATTTGAAACCCTCCTCCGCCACCGTCACGCCCAGAGCAACAACGCCGCCGCACGAACGCCATCCAGCCACCGCCGTATCACCACCGTGCAGCACCTTCCGTTCAGACCAGGACCTGCGAGCTTCGACCCGGATCCAGCTCCCTCCGCCAAGCACCTCCATCCCGAGACGCAGATCCGGATCTGCGAACGTTCATCTGCCGGCGCTTAAGCCGCGAGCTCCTCCCGTGCTCGCCGTCCCGGTCAACTCCGCCCTCCTCCTCCGTTCGCGTCGCACAGGTGATAGACAAAAGTCCTTTGCTCATCTCAACTTTGGATCCTCTGTTTCCCGTAACCCCTCTCAGCCTCTCTAAGTGTTTGGCTTCGTCTTCCGCTTCTTCCAATTCCCTTTGCCACCACACCCTCTCCTCTTACTCAACCATCATCCACCTCCACGCACCCTTCAGCCTTCAAAACCCCTTTTTGCAAATTTTTTAGTAGACTTAGCCAACTTAGCGAGCGACGGATGAGGTGGTGAGCACGATCTCGAGGTGTGAGATGCTAGAGTTTCAGATCTCGGCCACAAAGCGGAGGCGGAGGCGGCGGAAGCGACACGGCTTCAGGTGAGCACGACCTCTTCGCCGGAGAATAGTGGCAGTGCCGGCGAGCTGCCTTACTCCCCACCGTAGAACCACCCAAATGAGATTGTTAATAAATCAGTATTTGCTATTTTAATGGTAAATACTACCCAAATACATGTTTGACTACAAACTAAGTTGAAAAGTCAAACTAACTTACATTAATCCAGTTGGCAAATTTATTGGCTCACATGCTGACAAGTGGGTGGTGCACCACTGCACCACTTTGGAGAGTGGTGCACCGAAGACGCTTCCTTTATTAACACATCTATTTTGATGTACTAGTGCCACTCCGAAAAAGCAAGAGCAGCCACAGCTTACGTGACAGTTAGGCACGTGATCTCGCGTTATCGTAGCCTCTGGCTCGGATAGTATAGGATAGAGAAAATACCCAAAATGATCCCTCAAATTTTTCAAGTGGGACAGTTTGGTCCTTGAAAAAAATAAAGGACAATTTGGTCCCCAAATTTCAAAACGGGAGACAATTTAGTCCTTACGGAGGGACCAAAACGTCTCCCGTTATGAAATTTAGGAGACCAAATTGTCCCCCGTTTTGAAATTTAAGGGATCAAATTATCCTTTATTTTTTTCAGGGACCAAACTGTCATACTTGAAAAAATTTGAGGGACCATTTTGGATCTTCACTCTATAGGATATTTAAAACTCCAGCGAAGCATTAGAAGAAAGGTAATGGCGCATAGATGCTTGCCACGTGTCATTGACCACCGTCAGTTTTGGCTTTTGACACGAGCGGAACACTCTCACATGCTCGCTGACACTGTACCCATCCCATCTCAATCACGTGCAACTGTAGACCCACCACTAGTAGAATATCTGATGTGAACGACCATAAATTAACCTCGATGGCTCAATGAGTTCCACCAAGCTTATTTGAGATTTTTGAGTTTTGGCACGGGCCAAACAGGCGTTTAGACCATTTTCAATTTTGAAAGATGTATGTAGTTGCTTAATTATTATTATTTTTATTTTATGAGTTTTTATTATATTATTTTATATTGATTTATGTAATATTATATTCCAATGATGCAACTTTTAAAAGTTTATTAATATTAAACTGGTTTTACAAGCTACCTCACATATTTATTTTTATTTAAATTAAAAATATTAACTCTATCTTTTTATTTGATACTAATATTTACTTGTTAATAGGGGTTGACACATCTGGTCAAGCCATCTGCTCACACTAACTGTGACTTGGGTTTGATTCCTAGTTCCACTATAAATCCTCGTTGAGGTTGGTGGTATACTGGTATTCCATGGCCTTACAAGGGAGCGTACATTCTCCAATCTAAACTTTTTCATATAAAAAAAAGAATATATATATATATTTACTTAATATTATTATTTTCTCTCTTATTTTTATTTGTGGTCCTTATATGCTACATCTACGTAAACGTGTTATGATGGTGCAATACAACAAAAACCCATCCTTATTAAGTGGGTGTTGCTATTTAGCAATATCACTTTAATATGCTTAGTAATTATTGCCTTGAATTATTTTGTTTAAATTATGAATGTCAAATTCTTTTTTTTTTAATCTTTTTAATTAATATGAGAATAACTATTTACTTTTAAATTATGATTGATTGTTGTATCTATATGTCAAACTTGTTAAATATTTGATCAAATAAACAAATAAAGTCCAAACTTAAAGATGTAAATGAGTTAAACTCAAACTTTAAAAGCTTAGCATTAAAAGTTTATAATAACTTGAGCATGTGTGTGTATTGCATATAGATATATAGTACAAATTTAGTAATAAAAATGGTGATTTTAGATAAGAAAAAGTTAAAAAAAAATAGCAATGATTTTAGTTATATGGTTATTGTTAACTAAAAGATTATAAAGGAGTATTACCCGTTTTTATGTAATGGATTATGAATAGTATATTTGTATTTGAGTTTTTTAATCCATCTAATATTGAAAGATGTCACTTAATTTAAATATTTAAAAGACAAAATTGTTTAAATAAAAATATCAATAATTTTTAAAACAAAACCCCAAAATTCATATATAAATTTTAAATAAATTGAAATGTTAGAGCATCTCCTATTGGATTTGCTTAATAATTAAGATCCGATTTTTATACGGTAGTATCGTTGAAGAATCAATGATGTGATATTCAGATAAAAGCATCGTTGTATATAGAAGTAATCGGTTCTTTTAGAAGCACTTTAGCATTACACCATTGGAATGGAGAGTCCTTCAAAGTATTATAAAGTGAAAAATGACAATGTAACATGGCACAAAGCCAATAAAAAAGGAGTTAAACAACTCCAACGAATGATATAATTAGAGATGACCTTAATGTTAATTTTGGTTCCGGCAAATAAATGAAATATTTAAGTAGTACATTTCTTTCATAACTTATGTTTATGCTTTTAAGAGCATCTTCAACGACCTATAATTATTTAAAAAAAATAAAAAATCGGTTCTTATATGATATAACTTCAATAAGTTACGCCAATGAAGATGGTCAAAGAATCTAAGTACTCAACTCATATTTCATTTCATTGCTAGTTTGCTACTCATAAAAATAAGTATTCGAACATTTTAATAATTGCCAATTGCATTTATTAAAATTTTTAATATTTAATTATAATCAATAAATGCTTTCAACTACCTTGTGAGATGGGTTCAAGCTCTATTCCAAAACGGGGTTATGTAAGAAAAAATTGAGGTTATTTTGATGAGTGTGTGACGGAAAGAAACCCGCTCATAGTGACCCCATTGTCAAATCTAATGATAATAGATTTTTTTTTTGGTGGAAAGAAGGGACTACACCCTAAAAACAAACAAACTAAAAACCGCGGGGAAAGTAGCTACAAGCTGCATCACCCAAAGAAATCAAATACAGAAAATCAGGAACAAACTTAAAAATTTTACTTTGACCTTCAAGCGAAAACCCATGCTTTGCAAGGGCATCAGCAGCCTGATTAGCCTCGCGCAGAATATTGAGTCCAGGAAAAATGACCTCCAAGATTACTGTAGGAGCGAATATCCGTCACCAAGTTAGCACAAGGATGAGCCTCCTCATAACCATTTGTCAGCAGATTAATAGCCACTCGGGAATCTGATTCAACTTGCAACACTCTGAAACCTCTGTCCCAAGCAATTTGAATACCAACCAAAATGCCCCAAAGTTCTGCCTGGACCACTGAGCAAATGCCAATATCTTTAGCAAAAGAAAAGATCACCTCACCATTGTTGTTGCGTAAAACACCTCCACACGCTGCCTTGCCATTACTCGCCTTGGCACCATCACAATTAAGCTTAAAAACACCTTCTGGTGGGCACTTCTAGGCAATGGCCCGATGGACTAGGAGCAGAAACCTCTTTGCCATACATAGCCATACCAACCTTGTAGCTTCTCATAATATCATGTACCAGTCTACGGACTTTGAAAGAAAGCTTGGAAGGGACAGGGTTAATTTGCGAAAAAATAGCCTCATTCCTTTGGTGCCACAAGGAGATAAGAGTAGCACCAAAAAGAATAGACCACTGGCTGGAATATGTCACAGCGGGGGAAGAAATATTATATAACAACCAATCATTCAAAGTGCATGTGAAGAAGTTCTGGTGTAAGTCTCCACGAGAGACAAGATTCCAAACTGAAACAGCTATTGGACAATCTCGCATAACATGCATAACGTCTTCAGTGTGAGAGTGGTAAAGGGGACAAGAGCTATCATTAAACAAACATCTCTTGCACCTTAGCTCATTTGTAAGGAGAACCTTTTTTGCTACCTTCCACATATGGAGCTTGACTATCTCAGGACCCTTCCAGCGCCAAATACTAGTATACAAGGGATCAGAAGCTTCTGCTTTTGAAGTAATCGCACTATAGGCACCCGAAACTGAAAAAGGAGCCATCTGAGCTTTTCTTCCAGGTCATAGCATCCTCAGACTTCGTCTCATTAGAGGGGATTAAGGCTCTTATAGTTTCACAAACCTCATCAGGGAGCCATCTCCTCAACTTAGTCATGTCCCACATACCATACTGATCAACAACATTAGCCACTATAGTCTTCATCATGTCCTCATCCACAACACAGGTTGCTTTGCTCAAAAGTTTACCTAAAAAAGGCACCCAATCATCAAGCCAGAAACTGACCTACATACCATTCCCTAAGCGTCAGGCCACATTCTCCTAAAAAATGTCCTAGTTCTTGCACAAACCTCTCCAGAAGTTCGATCCTTGCTTATCTCTATCTACCCGTATTCTAAGATCATTACCACACTTGTATTTGGATCTGATAACTGCTGCCCACAGAGTTGTTTTCTTCGTGCTTAGACGCCAGCCTGCTTTCATAATGAAGGCTTTATTCATAGCACGAGCGGATCTGATCTAACGATAATAGATGCATTCAACTATATTGATCCATCAATTTAATTAATAAATTTCAGAACATGGTAGTTTGTTTTTGGATTAAAGTAGTATTCACTATCGGTGTAAAAATAGTTTTACACTAACATCCATTTAGATTTTAACATGTATGCTTTTATTTTGAAAATTAAGAGAGAGAAATATCAATAATGTTGATTTGTCAAAGTATCATTGGATGTCAATGTAAAAATCATTTACACCGACAGTGTATGAAAGTTAAACTTTTTGTTTTTTATAAGATATATTTTCGTCTTTCAAGTTATAGTTAGTTTTATAATTTTAAATCACATAAAAAGTTATTTTAAAATGCATTCTAATTATAAATGAGACACTTACAATACAAAATGTAGAAAATTATTTAATTTTAGTTGATCAGGATAGCTTGGTAGTTTCATAATATATATATATATATATATATATATATATTTGAAGAATGGTAGTCTCATAATATGATAACGCGCAAAAATATTATTTTTTATAATTATTTAAAATTACATGAAAGCAAGTATAAGACACGATTATTTATGATTAACTGCTTCAAAATAAGTGTCCTGCTCTTTTTAAAGTTATATACTAACTAAGAAATTATCTGTATAAAAAAAATCTTTTTCTATGATGAATCATTGTTTTATTTTTTATATTAAAAAATGACTAGAAAGGGTGACTGAATTATTATTCATTATTACATTTAGGAGAATGTTAACCAGTACCCTTAAAAACTGATTAAGGAACTAAAAAAGTAAATTTTTATTGAGAAGTGTTGTATATACTGCCTTTGATCTCTATTATAAGCAAAAATTAAATAAAACACACATATTAAGGTGGCTAGTTAATCTTATTTAATATTGTTAATATTATTTAAAAAATTAATTTTGTTCCTAAATTATTCTTCATCTTATTTATTAAGCTTGTGTTGTTGGGTAGTCATTGGAAAACAAAATTTATATTAAATGAAGGGTGTTTTGGGAATAACATCATTAAATTGGATACAAGTAGTTAAAATTTCTTATATATTGAACAAAAAAGTTTGGAACTGTTTTGCTTTTAATAGAGACCGAAGGGAGTATATATATTTCTAATGAAAACTTACTATTATTGGGTTCCTTAACAAGTACCCTAAGAACACTGGTTAGCAACACCCTTACTTTTATCTCAACTATTATGTCCGGACTCAATTATAAAAAAAAATACCTATATTTTTTAGAATCAAATATAAGCAAAATTCAATTAACTCATTTCTATTTAATGTAAGTGTTCCAAAAATCAAGAAAATTAACCAATCAAACCAATTCCTCCTTTACTTTTTCAAGACCATTGCACATTCCCGAGACAATCAATTGGTAGTTTAATAATTATAACTCATTTTCGTACATAAATCAAGACAATTAAACATTTTTTTTTTGAAAAAGCAAAAGTATATTATATTAGTAAGAGCACAAAGGGTACTCAAAACCTATGTACAAAGGACCAATAGAACAAAGTAAATATAACAGTAATTGCTAGCTCAACCGTTCCATACACTTTTTAGGATCTAAACACCAATCTGAAAAAGAACAAGACGTTTCCTTAGATTTTGTAGATAACCACCGCCATGATGTAACCTTTATCCTATCTAAAATAAATACCATATCTGGCCTCTTATCCCAAAAAATGATCCCATTTCTCAATTCCCATATACTTCACACTACCACCTGCCAAATCATCAACCAATGTTTTTTTTCCCTACCCTTCCCTGGAATCCTTGGCTAAATTGCACAAAAAAATGCTGTAACTGGTCTTGAAATGTCGTGAGTGCAACCAGCCAGCAGAGAATATGATTCCATAGTTGAAAAGAAAATGGATAATGTAAAAATAAATGTTGCCCAGTTTCTAAGGAACTCTCACACAGAATACAAAGTAGATTACTTGTCTCATTTAGCACCTTCTTATATAATAGGTTACTTTTAGTTGGAAGTCTATCTAGCATCAATTGCCAAGAGAACGCAGTTGCCCCGAGCTCTTCCACAGTAGATTGAAAGCTGTATCCTCGAGATCCGGCAATAAACAAAACAGGGGAGACCTCTCGACCAAATAAGCGTATGCCGATTTAACCGTGTATTGCCCTGCATAATCTAGCATCCAACACCAAGAGTCCTCCAACCGCTGCAGACTAATAACTACAAGCTCATTTTGGAAATCCTGTAAAACAGCTTCCTCCCACACAAAGCATTGCCTCCTCCACTTAAACTCCCAAACCCAATCATCATTTTCCCATCTTCCACATTCTGATACCAAATTTTGTTGTAATGTTGAAAATGCAAAGAGTCTTGGTAAAGAATCCTTCAAAGGAGTTTGGTATCATGCCAAAAATGATCCGAAGCATCATTACCTATCTTCTTTCTAAACCCCTCCTCCAACTAGTCACCCACACCACCCCCACACTTCCCTAAAAGGCATAAATCTTTCCACCAAACCGAAGACACCCTATTCCAACCTCACTCCCCCAAGGTGACACTAGAGCTAACCCTCCCCCTATATTTTACTCTAAGCACCAACACCCAAAGAGCATTTTTCCCTTCCAAGAGTCGCCCCCTCCACTTCCCCAACAAACTCAAATTAAACAACTCTAAGTTTTTCACTCCCAAACCCCCAAGCTTTTTTGGTTTACACACATCTAGCCATTTAACCGAAGAGAATTTGTTCCCCACCAAAACCCCTCCCATCAAAAACTTTATCTGAAGACTTATAATTTTTTTCCTAACACTAACCGGCATTTTCATAAAGGACAAAAAATAGATTAGGATACTATTTAGAACCGAGTTTAGAAGCACTATTCTACCACCCAATGACAAATATTTGTTTCTCCACGATCCCAACCTTTTCACTAAAGACTCCACCATAGGCTACCTAGTCGATGCTTTTCTGGGATTAGCACCAACCGGCAAGCCAAGATACCAGAAAGGTATCGAACCAACCTTACAATTGAGAAAACCTACCCCGGATGAGAGAAAGGATGAACAGACATTAACCCCTATCAAATTACTTTTGAAGAAGTTTACCTTCAAACCAGAGACTAACTCAAAACATCTAAGTGCATTTCATCACCCACAGATTATCAAAACAAGCTTCTCCCAATAGAATGGTATCATCGCCGTACTGTAGATGCGTAATGACCAGATCCGAATTAAATTAACTAATTTCCTTAATGAGTGTGAAATTAGTTATTTTTGCTTATAATTGAGTCCGGATGTAGTATTTATTATATACTCCCCCTGGACTCGATTGTAAGAAAAAGAAGTATCTATATTTTTTGGACTCAAATACAAGTAAAATTCAACTAAATCAACTCTATTTAATATAAGTATTCCAAAAATCAAGAAAATTAAGCAAAACCAAACAGACCAATTATCCCTATACTTTTCCAAGAGCATTGCACATTCCCGAGACAATTAAAGGATAATTTAGTAATTATAATTCATTATTTTTTACATAAATCAAATCAATTAAATTAAATTAACTAACTTTTTTAATAAGTGTGAAATTAATTATTTTTATTTATAATTGAGTTGGGATTGAGTATTTAGTGTGTGTTTGGGAAAGCTGGAAAAAAAAGATTATGCTGATAATCAATTTTTATATAATCGATTATTGTGATAATCGATTATAATCAGAATCTGTTTTTGTTTGGGACTGTTTGCTGAAAAGCGATTTTAAGATAATCTATTTCGTTTGGATGGTGCAAAAAAAATCACTTTTATATAATAAATTACGAAAAAGGGTATGGAGTTATTTGTATAATTTAATAATATTTGTTTAGAAGGTAGTTTTATAGGGGTAAATAGGGAAGATAGTTTTGAGAATGAAAAATAATCAAATCACAATAATCTTAAGCTAGAAAAAACTAGATGGTATAAAACAGTTTTTTTCCCCTAAAAAAAGCTTTTTTATAAATTTAAGCAAAATGCCAAACATAATAGATTAATAAAAAAGCTTTTTTTAGGGGAAAAAAAGCTGTTTTATGCTATCTAGTTTTTCTAGCTTAAGATTGTTGTGATTTGATTATTTTTCATTCTCAAAACTCTCTTCCATGTTTACCCCTACAAAACTAACTTCTAAACAAATATTATTAAATTATACAAATAATTGTATACCCTTTTTCGTAATTCACTATGTAAAAGTAATTATTTTTGCACCACCCAAACGAAATAGATTATCTTAAAATCGCTTTTCAGCAAACATACCCAAACAAAAACAGATTCTGATTATAATCGATTATCACAATAATCGATTATTTGAAAATAGATTATCAGCATAATCTTTTTTTTCCAGCTTTCCCAAACACACTCTTAGTATGTTACAGTAAAAAGATGAAAACCTCCACCGCAAGTGACGTTTCTGGTATGTTATCTTTTTCTAAATTTTAGGCTTTTCCTTACAATTGAAGCAATAAAGTAACATTAATTAAAACCTTATCCATTATACATTTCTACGAGGTTTATATCATTAGAATTTAGAACTTAACTAGTAGAAGACTCGCTCGCATAGGGATTGGCACCATGCCCCCAAGGCCGCGGGCTTTTCACTCTTCCACTTGTCGGTGCATGCCACGTGGCAGAGTGCACCAGCATCTATGTGCAGTTCCAGACTCACATCACATGCATGCTCGCTTAATTTTTTGATTCAGTGTGACAGAAAATATTTGATATACACTTATACCTACATTTCTTTTGATTTGAAAATGAAGTCACATACTCATAGTTTGTAAAATAAAAATATGATTGAATATAGCTATAAAATTTTAATTAGAGTGAAGAGCTAAAGTGATCCCTCAAATTTTTCAAGTAGGACAGTTTGGTCCCTGAAAAAAATAATGGACAGTTTGGTCCCCCAAATTTTAAAACAAGGGACAATTTGGTCCCCCAAATTTTAAAACGAGGGACAATTTGGTCTCTCCGTAAGGATCAAATCGTCCCCCGTTTTGAAATTTGGGGGACCAAATTGTCCTTTATTTTTTTACAGGGACCAAACTGTTCTACTTGAAAAATTTGAGGGATCACTTTGGTTCTTTACTCTTTTAATTAATTAATATCATGTCAATTAGTTATTTCTAGGAAATCCCACCGTATTAGGACCTTTAGCTTTCCAGAGGCTCCATGGATAATCTCATAAGCTTAGATCCTTAACTCGTTACGAGACCAATCTCCGCTCGTGTATTTAGTCACAATTAAGATTTTTTGCCTTTCCCCAAAGATATGTTCTACGAGATTTGAACTCCTCACAAGCTCAGTTTGCACAATCAACTGAGTTACACAGATAATATCATTAATTAGTTGAAACTAAGAATAATGAACAACTAGAAAATAATTTGTTTCTTCCACGTGAATGCTCCCTCTGGACTCAATTATAAGCAAAAAAAGTAGTCCCCCCGATCCAATATATAAGCAAAAAAGTCTCAAGGTTTTTGGTCCAATATCTAAGCAAATTTTGTTTTCCAATGACTCACTTAATGAAAATTGAGGTTTTAGATGAAGGGTAATTTAGGTAACAAACCTAATTTTTTACAAGATTCAATGAGATTAATTAACAGCCTTAATATGCGTGTTTCATTAATTTTTTGCTTATAATATGGACCGGAGGGAGTACATATATTTTATGGACTCAAATATAAGCAAAATCCATCCAATTCAACTTTATTTAATGCCAGTATTTCAAAAATAATCAAGAAAATTAATCAATCCAACCAATTCTCATTTTACTTTTCCAAGAGCATTGCACACTTCCGAGACAATTAAATGGTAGATTAGTAATTGTAACTCAATTTTTTTTTTACATAAATCAAGATAATTAAACTAAATTAACTAACTTTCTTAATAAATGTGAATTTAGTTAATTTTGCTTATAATTGAGTTCGGAAATAGTACTTACACGATATAACAAGTAATTTGGACGTTTGTCAGAATTTTCAATGGTTTTTCTACTCATTTTATGCTAGCTCTATATATACAAATGATTTTTTTTTTTGGGAGTTTCCTTGTAAAGTTTTTTCCCACAACAATATCCAATAACAAATTTTGGGACTTGTTGATCGAAATCTTATAAAAAAGATTGTGTGTAGTAAAGGTTATTCAAGATTCAAGTTGAAAGGTTGAAGAGAACTTAACGAAATGGATTTAGTATTTTACGATGAAATAGTCATGACTAACTTGCTCGATACTATTCCTATTAGAAACAGTCAAATGATTAAAAAGTTATTTATACCTCTGTTAACCTTTGCCAGTTGTGTTATAGTAAACCTATACTTGATTTGTTTAATCACTAAAGCTTGTCAAAACGAATAATATCATATGGTCATTCTTTATATATTTTTTTCTCTGTCTCTTGTGTTTATAGTTTATTTTCCGCTTTTTCTTTTTAGGTTTTTGGTCTTTGTGTCATGTGTATTAGTTTTGTTTTGCTTGCGCTGATTTAATTAACATAAGCCCTTAAAATGTTAATTAGCCCAAGGCTAGATATCAAGTTATTTTAATTAAGTTTTAACAGCTGACTCGCTCATCAACCCTGGGAATGCAAGGTTAAAACTCAAAAGCAAAAAACCGAATTCATTGGCATACGCTCTGAAGAGGGTGACACGTTGCCACATCCTGACCCTTCATCTCACCCGGTTGGGCTGTATGCGTCGTGACAATTACTGAGTACATGTTTGATTTTAATTATTATTTTTTATATTCAAACATAATCTAAAGCAATCGGTAAATATTATAAATATTAAATATCATCTACACCAATTAATTAATAGACTAAAATTTTAGTACTCCCTCCGTTCCTTTTCTATGGTAATTTTAATTTTTGGTTTTTATTCCAAAACAATGGATCTTTTATAAACCCAAGGTATATTTGACAATTTTTTTTCCATATATACCCTTGTCATAGATACACTAAACCTTCCCTACTTAAATTCAATCATAAATACACTACACATATCAATGATCATAATTTTATATACCACCAAGGTTCAGCCACAAATACACTGTTCAGTCATAAATACTCCACATGGTTCCAATGCCACCAATCTTGGAGTGGCTAACGAAGAAACTTAGTGGCAAGAAATTATTTACTTTTGTATTCTCATTATTGGCTCTGGTTGTGTTTTCAAGGTATATTAATGACAAGTGGAGTATGGAGTAAATATAGTTAGAATTTGTAAATAATTAATGATACTATAAATAAGGATAATTTGGTACAAATATAAATAAATTAATGTTTTTTTAATCTGTGTGTAGAAACCTTAAATTACCATAGAAAGGCAACGGAGGGAGTATAAAAAATAGCGCGTATATCAGAGAAAAAGAACAAACAAAAATAATAATAAAAAAAACACGACTTCCTAGAAAAAAAAGGAAAAAGGAAAAAGAAAAAGCAGACAGGGTGTAAAACTTATACGCTAATGCACAGCCTTACCTACAAAGTACAAATTAACCTGCTGGATCACTACCAAAGGGTTTGAATTTAACACATAATCGCACCATTATTTATCCCTATCCCAATTGATTAGCCACTAATTACACGTTCAACTAGCTATCAATTTTGAAAGGGAGCCCCCTAGTAGTTTAGCAATTAGCCATTATTGAAATTTTGTCATAGTACGTGAAAGAAGCTTCATTGTTACTATTGATGTACGTGAGATATTTTTAAAGTGTTCACACTTTTTTTTTTTTTTTTCAGTTATATATGTTTGAGTAACACGGGGGCTGAGAGGTAAAACGTAACAAGTAAGAACCCTATATAACGAAAAAGAGAGGAAAACTTGTAACCAAGTATGAAGTAGCTAGGAGAAAAAGAAAAGGGGTACCAAAGTAACTTCAACGACAAATTTTCGTTTAACTCGATTAAAGCCTCTTTATCTATATTTTACGCTTGAGGCAGAAGACTTTGTTCTTTTTTAACCTTAGTTACCTAAAACAAATAAATAAAAGAGAGAGTAGTAGTCTCGAATGTAGTATAGGTGTCCGCTTGTCCCCTTCAAACGCAAATAAACCCTCTTCTCCTTCACTCTCTCTCCACTCAAAACCACAACTTTGTCACACTTTGTGTCTCCAACTCCCTACACTTTCTCACTTCACCCTTCCCCTCCTAACATTTGTTTGCTTCAACTATTAGTAATCGTAGCCAAGCAAGAAAGGCACATGGAAGCACAAGAGATTTTGCAGACCAATTTGTGCCCACAATTCCCCTCCGACAACAACAACATGGCTTCCGACCATTTCATCGTCGAGGACCTCTTCGACTTCTCCAACCACGACGACCCTGTTCTTGTTACCGACGCTGTTCCTGGCAACTCCACCGACTCCTCCACCCTAACCCCACTTGACAGCACCAATTCCTCTTCCCTCTCCGCCTCCGGCCACCCCAATTTCCTGCCGGACAATTCCGCCGACGCCCATTTCTCCAGCGACCTCTCCGTCCCGGTACATACATTAATACATTCGTATTTATATCGTATACTACTACTGTATATGTGTTATTCTTTCACTTATGTTATATCAACAAACCAACAAAATTCATGCCCATGTGTAACGTGAGGAGCCTCCCACTACTTGAATAAATACCAATTCCACTTTTTTTTTTTTCTTTTCAATTTTGAATTTGCTTAGGCACGTCCAACACATACAACAAATTGCTTGTCTTTCTTATCTTCCCAAACCTTAATTTGTTTTGTTTTCCATATTTCGTTTTTTCCTTCTCAGTTTCAATTTATTTTGTTTCTTTCTACTAAGAGTTTGCAGAGCATGGGTAAGATAAAATTTCGTTGTTTTATAAATTATACGAAATAATATTTTTGTTTTTGACTTTTATCAGCTTCCTAAATTAGACTAATGAATAATAAAATGAATGCATTAACATTATAATGACGTATATAATGGATTAACAATAGTATAATACTTATAGTTATATCTCTTGGCTAATATATACATGTATGTTTTGTGGTTTTATAATTTGAAAAATATATAGTATGATGATCTTGCGGAGCTGGAGTGGCTTTCAAATTTCGCAGAGGAATCATTTTCTAGCGAGGACCTCCAGAAGCTGCAGCTCATATCCGGCATCAAGGCTTCAAACGACGCCGTATCAGAAAACCGTGAATTCCAGACCCAACCAAACCCGACCAACCCGGTTTTCAACCCACAAGTGTCGGTTCCTGCCAAGGCCCGCAGCAAGCGGTCCCGCGGGCCCCCATGCAACTGGACCTCACGCCTCCTTGTCCTCTCCCCAACGACGTCGTCCACGTCCTCTCACCCTGACGTCATCATCCCAACCAAGAAGGCCGTGCCAAGGAAGAGGGACTATGGTGACGGAGGAGAGGGCCGCAAGTGCCAGCATTGCGCCACGGACAAGACACCGCAGTGGCGAACCGGGCCCATGGGCCCAAAGACGCTGTGCAACGCGTGTGGGGTGAGGTACAAGTCGGGCCGGCTGGTGCCCGAGTATAGGCCCGCGGCTAGCCCGACGTTCGTGCTGACGAAGCATTCCAACTCACACCGTAAGGTGATGGAGCTGCGGCGGCAGAAGGAGATGATGCGGGCCCAGCAACAGCAGTTGCTGCAGCATCATCAGAACATGAGCATGATGTTTGATGTCTCATCCAACGGTGACGATTACTTGATCCATCAACATGTGGGCCCCGATTTCACCCAGCTGATATAGTGAGGTGCTAGAGCAGGATAACTCCGGTGGAGCTTCGGGTATTTTGTAGCTAGAGTTCTATTTTATACCTAATTTTGCTAGGGATTTATTTTTGGATTTAATTTCGTAACTTAACATTTTTTGGTTTATGTTATATTTAGACTGGTTTAATGTTTCTTCAAGTGAATCAAGTCATTATTTGGGCCAAAGTTGGCAGACTTGAAACGTCATAACTAACTCAAAATTTAACTCATGCAGGTTTTTACTTACTATTAAATTATATCACAGTATTTTTTTATTTATTGAAGTGCCGTAAAAGATTATGTCATTTTATCAATCAATGTATATAATGTAAGCTATATATATAACTCCTGATATAGTTTTTTTTTTTTTTTTTGCAAGATTTTGTATAGAGTACCAATTTCTTTGAAAGATGGTATAAAAATACAAAATTAAGTAATTTTACTTATAATGATATATTTTGTGATGGATATTTTTTTAAAAAAATAAAATAAAAATTGGAGTGTTTTATAGACCGTACGTTTTGCATGGATCACTTCGAGGTTTTGCCAAGTCTTGGAATTTTTCCGGCAAAATAACTACGTACGTCTAGGGCTAAAAATATCTTGTACGTATACTATGTCATATGACTGATAAGTATTAGAATGAGGTAAAAGATATATATCACATTGCTTTAATAAATAAATAATAATAATACGTCGCATACATAGGCTTTCCACGTCCATTCGTGTTGGCGCATTATTGGTGGAAAATCTGCATACCAGTCATGTTCCTGAGTAGTCAGCATAAATTTTTCGGTTTTAGGTAAATGTTCCTTTCTCTTATCTTTATTTTTTCTCCTTTTCTTCTTTAAAACACGCCACCTTCTAAAATTGTCATTGTTTCTTAATATAATAGTTTTCACTACTTCGACGAATGAAATTAGCCTTTCAAAAATTGTTGAAGAGTCACTTTTTTGTTTAAAGATGAGTATATCTAAGTAGCAAGCAATTAGCATTTCCAGTGAGAAGAATAAGAATAAATTAAAGAATATTATGTAATGAAGGAAAAACATGAGTTGCAGTGGCTTGCATGTGAGAAGCTCGCAAATTTTAATACATTTCAAAAATGAAAAAATAATTGGAGAAAAAAGTAAGTATAATTTTTATTACAGTGTTACTATCCATTTCCTTTGGCTTTAGCACCATGGTTAAGAAAAAAATGTAATTTTTTATTAAAAATAATAATATAAAGGTGATGTATTTAATATTTTAAAAAATATTTATTTAATTTTTTATAAATTTTTTTTTATAATTTCTTAATTGTAGCCCAACAACAGTTTGTAAAATTGTTTTTTATTCACACATATTTTTTGGGTTATCATGTCATAAGTAAGAAATATCTACCATCGAAAACAGTGATTAATCTTCGTCGGGGATCTGGACGGCATTTTTAAGCGTTGCCCCATCTCAACCAGGTTTTCTCCAGACACAAGAGTCAGGAGTCGAACCCCTGATTACTTGCTTAAGGGCCTGAGCTTATTACCACTAGAATCAACCACATGTTGATTTTATTCTCTCTCTCACACACAAAAAATAAATATTGATTATACAATCATACATGAATTATCAAAATTAAAAGTTGTTTAGTAGTAATATAATCACTTAAAACTCAATAGTCATCAAGATTTATTGTACTCTCTTTAAAAAAAATTATCATCATCATTTTTCACGATAACAAAATACTCATTCTGAACTCAATTACAAGCAAAAAAGTACTTATATTTTGTGGACTCAAATATAAGTAAAATCCAACTAATTCAACTCTATTTGATGTCAGTATTCCAAAAATCAAGAAAATTAATCAATCCAACCAATTCTCCTTTTACTTTTCCAAAAGCATTGCATACTCCCGAGACAGTTAAAGGGTAATTTAGTAATTATAACTCATTTTTTTAAAATAAATCAAGACAATTAAACTAAATTAACTAACTTTCTTAATAAGTGTGAAATTAACTAATTTTGCTTATAATTGAATCCGGAGGGAGTATTAAGTTATTATGGTTTGAGAAACTCTGGATATAATTGATAATGAAGGTTCATGCATTAATACAAAAATTGAATTTAGCAGCCAGAATATGATGACCAATAAAGTAGAAGAAAATCCACGTGAAATTCAGTGAAAAGTAAATTCTGATTAATCCGTTAGTGTCTCCCAGAACAATCCTTCCATAAATATTCGCCACTTGATTTAATACTTGGAGAAGCAATGCTAAGTAATAATATACTATTTATATTTAATTTATTAAAGTGTATAAATGATCTTAATAAACAATATAACCTTTAGGAACTAGTTAAGGAATAAAAATATATTTTATGGAAATTTTTGTATTCAATATTTGTAAGAGTACCCAAGAGCACTTGGATGAGATGATACGAATCTCTTCCAGCTTAACCAGAGGTCTTGAGTTGGAATCAAGGTCCTGAGAATGCAGTAGCGTTAAAACTCTTGAGGGAGAGCTTTACCGCCTTTGTGGTCCTACCCGGCTCGAAAGATTGGTCTCCGCAGTTACGCGCGGATGATATCCTGGGAAACCAAAAAATATTTGTAAGTGTAACCTACATTACGTTGTTCTGAGTGGAATTGGGCTCAAATCCCTTAAGTAAGGTCTCGGGTTCAAACCTTATGGATAAAAAAAATATGGTTTTGAAGGGAGACCCTACTAAAGATGGCCAACTAGGTTCTCCAGTAAAGATTAGTTATCAACGAGTTCGGTTGATATTTCACACCTATCATGGTAACCAGAAAAATATTCCAATAAAACATTTTTATTTTTGCATTCGTCAGTGCATTGATTAGCATGATAAAAACACACACACACATATATATATATATATATATATATATATATATATATATATATATATATATATATATATATATATATATATATATATATATATATATAATATATATATATATATATATATATATGGGGATGGGGGATGCACACATAAAAGAAACTTCATAGCCATTTCCCAGTCTCAAGCCGCTGCAGCCCCATGTGATTGGAGTATTTTGAGTTAATAAGATGATTGAGCAGAAAGTGCAAAGAGGTGTGTTATAAGAACACCTAAGATGGACACCCAAGTGTGTATGAGCTAATAGTGCATGTGAGATGATATACTTATATTTACACAATTGCCATTATGTCAAAGGGTGTCCATAAAAGTTGTCCCAAATGGGTGTTCAAATAACATTTTTGTTTAGAATATAATATCCTAATATATATATATGGCTTAAATAAGTTTTTGGTCCCTGAAAAGGTCCCATTTTTTGGTTTTAGTCCTCTTACTTTTTTTTCATTGGTTTTCATTCCTACTTTTTCCAAAGTTTAGGAATTAGTCCCTGCCGTCAACTCCCCTCCATTATCTGTTGATGTGGCTAATAGAGGCCACGTTAGCAATGCCACGTCATCCACATGGCGTTTAGTTTGCCACGTCAGCAGGGATTATTTCCAAAAAAATTGAAAATATAGGGACTAAAACCACAATTTGTGAACTTTGGAGATAGTCCCTGCTGACATGGCAAACTTAACGCCCGGTATTTTCAATTTTTTTTTGGAAATAGTCCCTACTAACATGGCAAACTTAACACCACGTAGATGACGTGACATTGCTTACGTGGCATTCCGTTAGCCACGTCAGCAGCAAATGGAACCGGTTGACTAATTCCTAAACTTTAAAAAAAGTGGGGATGAAAACCTATAAAAAAAAATAAGATGACTAAAACCAAAAAACGAGAATTTTTCTGGGACATCGTAGTTTGTTATCTGATCTACAAAAAGAATGAGTACAATATGGTATCCCAACGTTCAAAGAGATAAAAAAAAATAAAAATAAAATTTAAATATTATAGTGATGGTGTATGTACGATATAAGGCAACACAAATCCAGAGGACTATGCCAGAATTATTTAACTAATATAACGTCTTCGTAAGTTAATTGTATTATCATCACCAAATTAACCATTTAAATATAAACTGCCAAATATGAATATTCTGTCTTTTTCCTTTTTCTTTTTTCTTTTGCTAGAAATCATATCTTCTGTGTCTTATTCAGTCAAATATATTATAAAATGTCCCAAAAGGATATGCAGAGAATAAAGGAGAAAGAGAGGAGGGGGTGGCTTAATTTACCCAAGTCTTATTTATAAATAAATGCTCAAATATATTAATTAATGATGCATTATTAGAGTGAGAGGATGCTTGGATTGCGGTGGTCACATGACAGTATTCCGTGGCCTCGTGCAGCAGTCAGTGTACAGTGTAGTGTAGTGGCTTTATATGAATGAAAGCCACACATATTACCACCGCCCACTAGTAATAAGTAATTGCTCAAACACCCCACTTTGAGCACCCACGTCCATATATACCACATAATCTTATTCACATGTCACTCTACTTACACCACCTACGTAGCATTTATTAAGGTCCTTCGTCACCGAAGTTCTTTTGTAATATTATTTCCAACCCTCCCGATTTGAAGAGTAATGTTATTTTGACACTAAAATTGGACATTATGGGAGACATCCTACTTTTTAGTAGGCTATGAACCAATGAAATAAAGAGAAAAAGAGTAAAGTGATTCATAACTTACTAAAAAATAGGACCAATTTTAGTGTCAAAATAATATTACTTCGATATACATATATATATATATATAATCTCTTTTAAAATTTTGTTTATTTATACTTGACGCTCATTTTAGAAATTAAACTAACATTTCTTGAGGTTTATATTATTATCAGTACATTTACTACTGTACTGGCCGAGGTGATAAGCTCGACCGCCGAGCTCGGAAAGCTTAACCACTTTAACAATACACTTATCTAAAACAACCTCACCATAGATAAGAGATAACTCTTATCAGTGGAAGAGATGGAAGTTGAGTTAAAAGAGATAGGTGATAAGTGATAAGAGATAAACTAGATCCTACAAAATAGGATCGGTTTACTCCTCTCCTCCTCTATAAAAAGGAGGAAGAGTCTAAGAGAATGGACACTTTTAACTTTCACTAGAGTTTGGTGTTCTCTCTTAAGCGTATTAGAGGTCCCGGTTGTGATCAAGAGACTATCAATAAGTCCTTGCCCACCGGAGTACATCAGATACAAGATTAAGAGATTGATGCACCACGTGATCAAGGGTTGAACACAGAACTACGTTTGGCTTTGATTCCCATTGGGATACGTAGGACCGGAATATAAGTATTCTGTCAAGCCACGGTCTAAAACAACCCCAACGTTCACCCTTGGTCTGACGTTTACAGCGAGATTCCGGCAACTCGGATCTCGGCAGGAACATTTGGCGCCCACCGTGGGGCCGAGGAAAAACTTTCCCCGGTTCCATAAGATTTAATGGTGACTACACGGAACGGACCTAAGGGAGGGGCCCACAGTGCAAATCATGTCGAGGAATCAAACTCCAATCATAACAACCCCCTCCCTTCGATGAAGGTAATCCGCAACTGGGAGAGATCATGGCACAATTGAGACAGTTGCGTCAGGAGAACGAGGAGATTCGTACGGAGTACCAAAGGCTGTTGGGAACTCGGAAAAGGGGAAGATCGGCAACACTTGCCGAGGAAGAGCATTCCTCACCCGAGGACAGCCAGAGAGATCCCACTTATGTACCTTCTCGTGATGACAGAAGCCGACCTTCCAGAACCAGGCTCGGGCCCGAGGCTTCAAGGGTCCGATCTCGTACTGAGGAGATCACTCAGAGAGAGAGAGCACGGGATAGACGACCGAGATTACCTTTCACAGATGCCATTGACGAGGTGATCATACCTCGGCATTTCAAGTCTCTTAATATGGATAAGTACAATGGCACTACTGATCCAACAGAACATGTGGAATCTTTCATTTCATCCGTTTACCTGGTGACCGATTCGGAAGCCATCATGTGCAAGATCTTTCCAACCACTTTGCAGGGACCTGCCTTGACTTGGCTCACGAATCTTCCACCTCGGTCAGTGGACTCTTTTGACATGTTGGTTACAAAGTTCACTGCACAATTCGCAGCAAGCCGAAGGCATAGAAAACACTCGGTCTCGCTTGTGAATTTCAGGCAGGAGAAAAATGAATCACTCAGGGATTACATGGCTCGCTTCAGTGCTCAACAGGTTTTAATCCCCAATATGAGCTCAGAACTTTGTCTTCATACTGTTATGAATGGTTTGAGGCCAGGACTATTCTTTGAATATCTATCTCGGAAGCCACCGAGGGATTTTGAAGAACTTCAAGAAAAAGCCACAGGGTTCATGAACTCGGAAGAGATGGTGGAATCAAAGAAAATAAGTTTTGAAGAAAAAAGCATAATCTCAAACAAAGAAAGAGATAAAGGTGCCAATCCACAGAAGGCTTTCAGGAGTAATGACAGAGGGTTTTCAGATAGGCAGTCCCAACCCCGACACCAGTCTTACACTCCACTGAACCGATCCAGAGTCGCTATTCTTCAGGAGGTGTGCAATACCGAGTTAATCACTTTGCCAAGGCCATCCAAAACCCCTGCTCAGGCCGATAAAAGTAAAGAGTGCAAGTGGCATCAGAACTATGGCCACACTACTGAAGACTGCAAAACAGTTCAGGATAAAATTGAAGAATTGGTACAGGCAGGCCGACTTGATCGGTTTGTCCGCCGAGATGGTGATGGCGGCGGCCGAGCTGGCCGACGGCGAAGAAGACGGGGTTATGACAATCGTAACCGAGATGAAGATCATCGAGGTAATAATCAGAACGGGGATCGAGATAACAGCCAGCGACCCCCTAATGTTGAGGCAGAGGTTGGTGTGAGAGGAGTCATTAATACCATCTCGGGAGGTTTCGCAGGGGGAGGCACAACGAGTTCAGCTCGGCGACATCACATAAAGGCTATCCGAGCTGTCAACTCGGTTTCCAGAAAAACCGCAAGGCCGAGACCACCAATTACTTTCTCAGAAAATGACTTCCAAGGAATAGATCCCAATCAAGATGACCCAATGGTAATAACAGTTGAAGTGGCCAATTACTCGGTCAAACGTACACTCGTTGATCAGGGTAGCTCGGCCGACATTCTGTACTTGGCAACCTTTAAAAAGCTTGGGATTCCAGAAAAGTTGATAAAAGAGCAGGAAGACAAGCTAGTGGGGTTCGTCGGAGAGCAGGTCAAAACTCGAGGGTATATAGACCTCTTGACAACATTTGGTGAAGGCAAGCTTGCTCGAACCATATCCGTCAGATATGTCATTGTGGATGCTAACACTTCATACAACATCCTCATCGGAAGACCGACTTTGAATGAGCTCGGAGCAATTGTCTCCACACCTCACCTCACCATGAAATTTCCAGCTGATTCGGGTGAGATAGTTGCAGTCCGAGCTGACCAGAGGATGGCCAGACAATGCTACGTAGATAGTTTGAAGGTAACTCGGGAGCCAGACATCACCGAAAATACTGAAGATCATCAGGCCGAAGTGGTGAGCTCGGTCAGTTCAGTAAGCTCGGCAAGGTCGGATGACATGTTTGAATTGGATCCCGGGATAGAAATGTATGAATCCAGAGCAGAACCTACGGAGTCATTGGAAAAATTTCAACTGGGAGCCCAAGTCGGTCAGTGCACAAGCATCGGTAGTCAGCTCGATCCCTCGCTGAAACAACAGATACAAGCAGTCTTGAGAAAGAATGCCGACCTGTTTGCTTGGAAGACATCCGATATGCCTGGTATAGATCCCAATTTTCTGTGCCACAGGCTATCTATATGTCCGGAGGCCAAGCCCATAGCTTAGAGGAAAAGGAAGCTCGGTGAAGAAAGAAGAAAGGCTGTAGCCGAAGAGACTGCAAAACTGAAAAAGGCCAACTTTATAAGAGAAGTAAAATATACTACTTGGCTAGCCAACGTCGTGTTGGTTAAAAAAGCCAACGGTAAGTGGAGAATGTGTACTGATTACACCGATCTCAACAAGGCGTGCCCAAAGGATTCTTATCCTCTTCCAAACATTGACAGATTGGTAGATGGAGCTTCGGGTTACAGAGTCTTAACTTTCTTGGATGCATACTCGGGTTATAACCAGATAAGAATGCACCCACCAGATGAGGAGAAAACGGCGTTTATGACCGAGGGGGCAAACTACTGCTACCGGGTAATGCCCTTCGGTTTAAAAAATGCTGGTGCAACTTATCAGAGGCTCATGGACAAAGTGTTTCTCAATCAGATTGGAAAAAGTCTAGAGGTTTATGTTGATGATATGGTGGTAAAGTCTGATGACCCAAAACAACATCCTGCCGACTTGGAGGAAATCTTTGCCCAACTCAGAAAATACAACATGAGGTTGAATCCTGAAAAGTGTTCTTTCGGTGTACAAGGAGGAAAGTTCTTGGGGTACATGCTAACACAGAGGGATTGAGGCCAATCCAGATAAATGCAAGGCTGTCATTGAAATGCGGAGTCCGCAAACAGTGAAAGAAATACAAAGGCTGTCAGGCCGTTTAGCTTCCCTATCTCGGTTCCTCCCCAAATCGGCCGAAAAAGCTAGGCCCTTTTTTCAACTCTTGAAGAAACCCAAGGAGTTTGTCTGGACTGAGGAGTGTGAAAAGGCTTTTGAAGAATTGAAATTGTTTCTGGCCTCACCTCCGATTCTAACTCGGCCAGAGCTCGGTAAGGAGCTATATTTATACTTATCTGTTAATGATTACGCAATCAGTGCAGTAATCATCCAAGAGGAGGAGAAGCAACAGATGCCAGTGTATTACATCAGTAGAATCTTGAAAGATGCAGAGACAAGGTACCAAGTCATTGAAAAGCTTGCCCTCGCTTTGGTAATGGCAGCTCGGAGGCTAAGACCTTACTTCCAGTCGCACCAAGTGATAGTCAAAACAGATCATCCAATTAAGCAAGTGCTTCGAAAGCCCGATCTGGCAGGACGAATGATAGCCTGGTCAGTTGAATTATCAGAGTTCGGTTTACAGTACGAACCGAGGGGACCAATGAAAGCCCAATGCCTCTCCGACTTCATTGCCGAGCTCTCTTCGAAGCCGAGTCCCGAACCCATTAATTGGCTTCTATATGTAGATGTCTCATCAAATCTAAAAGGAAGCGGGGCTGGAGTAATTCTTGAGGGCCCAGATAACCTTATCCTAGAGCAGTCCTTGAAGTTTGGGTTCAATGCATCAAACAACCAAGCAGAGTATGAAGCTCTTATTGCCGGGCTAATATTAGCTAAAGAGGTTGGAGTCAAAGGATTAAAGTGCCGAAGTGATTCACAGCTTGTAACAGGACAAGTCTCGGGGGATTATCAAACAAAGGATCCTCAATTAACCAGGTATTTGTGCAAGGTCAATAGTTTAATTTCAGAGTTTGACAACTTCACTATTGAGCATATACCTCGGGGGGAAAATACTAGAGCTGACCTGTTGTCTAAGTTGGCTAGCACCAAGAAAACTAGCCAGTTAAAAACTTTCATTCAGGAAAATCTCCCTGAACCGAGTATAACAAGTGCCGAGGTAATGATAACTGAACACTATGATCGAGGCTGGATGATGCCATTCTGGGAATTCCTGACCTCGGACAAGTTACCCGCTGATCCCAAAGAAGCAAAGAAAATTCGTCTGAAGTCTTGTCATTACACTATCCGAGATGGAGAGCTATACAGAAGAGGATTTTCAATGCCTTTATTGAAATGCATAACCAAGGAACAATCCGAGTATGTAATGGACGAGATGCATAGAGGAATCTGTGGAATGCATTCTGGTGGCCGATCCCTAGCAGCCCGGGTTCTGCGAGCGGGCTTCTATTGGCCAACTATGAGATCAGACTGTGCTTCCTGGACTAACAAATGTGATTCTTGTCAGAAGTTTGCTACTGTGGCACGAGCTCCAGGAGAAGAGCTCCATTCAATAATGTCACCCTGGCCCTTCACTATGTAGGGGATGGACATTGTGGGCCCTTTCCCTGTTGCCAAAGGCCAAGTAAAATTCTTGCTGGTAGGAGTGGATTATTTCACTAAATGGATTGAAGCCGAGCCATTAGCCATTATAACAGCTAAAAAGGTCCAGAGTTTTGTATGGAGAAACATTATATGCCGACATGGTCTACCTTATGCGATTGTCACTGATAATGGAAAGCAATTCACGGACAAAAACCTTAAAGAATTCTACTCCAATCTCGGAATCAAACATAAGGTGACCTCGGTCGAGCACCCACAAACAAATGGTCAGGCAGAGGCAGCTAACAAAGTCATTCTGAACGAGCTCAAGAAAAGGTTGGGCCAATCAAAAGGAGCATGGGCTGAAGAATTACCAAGCATCCTCTGGTCTTATCATTGCTCACCACAGTCATCAACAGGAGAAACGCCGTTCAGGCTAACTTATGGAACTGATGCAATGATTCCAGTTGAGCTCGGCGAACTTTCTTTCAGAAGGCAGCATCACGACCAAAGCAAGAATGCATAAGAAATCCGAGTTGAGCTTGATATGGTTGAAGAAGTCCGAGATGAAGCAAAGATCAGGGAAGAACTATGCAAGCAGAAAGCAACTCGGAAGTACAACTCAAAATTGCGACCGAGAGAGTTTGTTCAAGGAGACCTAGTACTAAGATTGCAGAATGATGCAAGGAAGGACTCCAGAGAGGGCAAGCTCGCAGCAAACTGGTCTGGCCCATTCAGAATAGTTGAAAATCTTAAAAATGGTGCTTATAGGCTAGAAGAGTTATCAGGGAAGGCTGTTCCAAGAACTTGGAACACTTCTCATCTCAAGTTTTATTTTAGTTAAGCAATGTAAAGTTAGGTAATGTACTCTTTTTCCTACCATGGTCATTTTCCCATGAGGTTTTGGCCAGGAAGGTTTTAATGAGGCATGCCTGAGAAAATAAATGAATACAGTCTGTTTTACAGGACTAAAAATTCACTTGTTTTTACATACAGAGCCTAAAGGGTTGCCCGAGCTAAAATCGACCGAGTTGAGGTCGAAATGCCGGACCCAAAGGTGCAGTCAAAACCTTAAAGGGTTGACCGAGCTAAAATCGACCAAGTTGAGGTCGAAATGCCGGACCCAAAGGTGCAGTCAAAACCTTAAAGGGTTAACCGAGCTAAAATCGACCGAGTTGAGGTCGAAATGCCGGACCCAAAGGTGAAGTTAAATCCTAAAAGGGTTAACTGAGCTAAAATCGATCGAGTTGAGGTCGAAATGCCGAACCCAAAGGTAAAGTAAAAACCGAAATGGTTCGACCGAGCTGCAATCGACCGAGTTGAGGTCGAAATGCCGAACTCAAAATGATACAAGCATAAGCTTAAAAAGGTTTACCGAGCTAAAATCGACTAAATCGAAATGCCAAGCCTAACAGCAACGATAAATATCAAAAAGGCCGAGCTTTTAGGCTCACGAAAGGCCACGCACAGTAAAACGCAAAGAGCGAAAAACTTCGAAAATTTTCTAAGTTATGAAAAGAAAAACTTAGAAATTTTTCCAAGTTAAGAAAAAAGGCAATTTTAAGTAGTGAAAGTTTAGATATTCATTACTAAATAGGGCAAAGCCCTGTACAAAAAGGCATAGCCCAAGCAGCAAAATACATTTTTAAAAGCAAAGCTACGCTACTCATCGGCAACCCCAACATCTTCATTAGGCAGAGGAGCATCTTGGGATGGGTCAGGTATCCCGCTTTCGTGGTCTACTCCCTCCTCGACATCTTGCTGCTCAGCCACATCCTCGCCCGACACTTCCTCTTCGTCTTCAAGCTCGGACAAGGGGACCAAGATTCCCTCCTTGTTGAAATCCTTGTCCACATCAGCTTGAGAGAAATCAGCGTCAGGCTTAAAATGTTGTAGCTGCTTCACAGCTCGGAGGAATCCGCTAACATGCTCCTTCATGATGCTGGATTCGGCTTCTTTAAGGTCAGATTGAAGTTTCAGATTGGCCTCCTTCTCAGCATCCAATGACTGACGGAGCGTCAGGCCGGCCTCCTTCTCTGCCTGAGCTTCCTCAGCAAATTTGGTCCTTTCTGCTTTCTCACAGGACAGCTCGGCTTGCAGGGAGGTGGCCGCTTTCTCAAGCTCGGCTTTCTGCGACTTTAGTTGCCCGATTAACCGAGCTTGTTCTTCCATCTTGGTCACAGCCTGGGCGAGTTCATCCCTCACCAGCAGAGCGCGAGCTGCATCGGCCCTCATTGCCTCCATTTTCCTTGCGTTGGTGGAGAGTTCATTACTCCAGAATCTGGTAATAGAAGCAATTCGGAGAGCGTAAGCAGCTGCTGCCTCCATGCTTGCCTCGGGCCCCTGCTCCAACAAAAGCCGAGCATCCGCAGGCTTGAGTACTTGTCTGTCAATTAGAGAGCCAGGGTTGAAGTCATTGCCCCAAATCGAGCTAAAGCCGGGGTTACAATTACCGTCGTACTATTTGGTCTCCGTTGTCAGATCGGTCACATGGAAGGTTCCTTCAGCTCCCCTCTCCACGTTAACATCTTCATTGACCAAAGGAAGAGGCGACGTGCTCCTCGGTATATCCGGCTGAGCAACGGCCCGAGACCGTTTGGGAGGGCGAATGTCAGGAACAGCAGCCTCGGCAGTCTTCTTCTTCTTGCCCTTCAGATCGGCAGCCGAGCCAGAAGCACCTGCATCTTGGTGAGCCGACTTCTTCAGTAGTGCCTTATAGTTGAATTTTCCCATTATCACTGCAAAAAGAAGGTCGGTCAGAATATAAAGCCAGAAAGTAAGTTCAAAGGCTATCAATAAAAGCTACTTACAATCAAAATCAGCTCGCCTAGTGGAAGAAGTCGGCAGTTTCAGAAGTTTCCCGCAGGGCAGTGGCCGGGGGTAAAGTTTAAGAACTTCGACGTCGGCCCGCTCTTGAGCAGTCATACAACCGGGGTCGAAGCTGGAAAACTTTGAAGGGTGGGGTTGCCAATAAAAAGGGAACCTCGGTTTTCCACCCGAGTCAAAGAAAAAAGACTCATTTCCCTCCGAAGGTCGGACTTTGAAAAATTCCGACTTGAAGTCTTTGTATGAACTCTTGTAGAGTCCGATGATCCCCCTCCTATCAAGTCCACTAAGGGAAATCCAACCAACTCGATCCCCGAACCTAACTTTATAGAAATAAAGAAACTTAGGGCTTAGGGGCAGTGGCCACCATTCCAGTTTGGTTGCAAAGAATCTGGAATGCCTTCATAGAGGCCCAACTGTTGGGATGCAGTTGGGTAGGGGCAACATTCATGAACTTCAGAATGTCACACTCAAACTGGGTAAAAGGAAGAGTCACCCCAATCTGCTCGAACAAGGTCCTATAAACATAAGTAAAATGGGGCTCAATAGGAAGAGCCCGAAGAAAAACGTGCTCATAGTTGGCACAGGGAAGCACTCTTACAGTTCCAGGGGAGGAAGATATCCTGACTTTTATACAGTGAAAAGACTCCAGACTCCTAAAATTTGAATAGAAGGCTCCAACATCCGGTTTTACCAAGAAATACCCAGGAATGGTAATATCTGGGTAAGAAACCCTAGGCATCCTATTTGCACGTTTACGGCGTTTTGGGGCAGTAATGGCCTCAGGAGTAGCAGAACTACTACCTTTAGAGGAGGAAGAAGATGACACAGCACGATTTTCAGCCGAAACAGAAGGAGAATGATGAGGAGAACCACCTATAGGATTTACATCCGGTTCTAGAATTCTAACTTCAGAGGAGGCATTCTGGGATACCTCAAATGAAGCTTCCATGGCTATGTAAGTAACAAGAAGCAGGAAGGAGGACGTACCTGGAACAGAAAAAGGAATGCAAAGAGGCTTGAGGAACAAAAGCTCGGTGAAGAAGAAGCTTCCGGAGGAAAAACGTAAAAGTGAGGAAAGTGAGGGTTTGCCTTTAGAAATCCCTCCACTTATAGATAAAATTTTGAAAACCAAAAGTAATGATGACGGTTGCCGTGTAAAGGAACCGAAACGTCTCCTCAGACCTGCGTGGGTTCGGCACACCAATCTCAGAGTAACACGTGGCACGAACATTGGTTTCCACGCTGCAACTCACAAACGCAGCCGCAGAGCAGACCTTGGAAATATGGCCATAAGGGCCACGTGTCACAAGCATGCCTGGTCTTAAAGGCAAGGCAACGTCTCTTTTCATCTCGGGTACTGAAAAACTGACGTCACAAATACAAATTTTAAATGACCGTTCCTATCTCAGTTCGGCTCGGCTCCTTCAGTAAAGCTTTCACGCTCTATGAAGCTTAAAGCTTGGGGGGCTTGTGTATGAGCCGAGGTAGCGCATGCCCCCGAGGTATAAAGCTCGGCTAGCAAGCCCACCGACCTGATTGTTACGAACCGAGATGTATATGGTAAAAACAGCAAAGTATCAAGCTCGGCCAAACTGAGGCCACCGAGCTCACGAGCTGGCCGAAATGCGGTAGGTCACCAACAACATGGTAAAAGGGAAACAAAAAACCTAGGCCATGAACTCAGGTATTTTCAAAAGGCAAGCTCGGCTCTTGTCATGAAAACTTCTTCGCTCTTTTGAGCTAGAAGCTTGGGGGGCTTGTGTACTGGCCGAGGTGATAAGCTCGGCCGCCGAGCTCAGAAAGCTTAACCACTTTAACAATACACTTATCTAAAACTCAGCTAACAACCTCACCATAGATAAGAGATAACTCTTATCAGTGGAAGAGATGGAAGTTGAGTTAAAAGAGATAGGTGATAAGTGATAAGAGATAAACTAGATCCTACAAAATAGGATCGGTTTACTCCTCTCCTCCTCTATAAAAAGGAGGAAGAGTCTAAGAGAATGGACACTTTTAACTTTCACTAGAGTTTGGTGTTCTCTCTTAAGCGTATTAGAGGTCCCGGTTGTGATCAAGAGACTATCAATAAGTCCTTGCCCACCGGAGTACATCAGATACAAGATTAAGAGATTGATGCACCACGTGATCAAGGGTTGAACACAGAACTACGTTTGGCTTTGATTCCCATTGGGATACGTAGGATCGGAATATAAGTATTCTGTCAAGCCACGGTCTAAAACAACCCCAACGTTCACCCTTGGTCTGACGTTTACGGCGAGATTCCGGCAACTCGAATCTCGGCAGGAACAACTACCACTAAGGGGGAGATGATTAAAATTACAACATCTTTTTTTTTTGAGCAAATACAACGACATCTTTTAAGAAAAGATGAATGTAACTTTCGAAATAAGAAAACTGTCAAGCAGTTAAGTCAAGCCTCAAAAGAGCTCGATGTAATTTGCTTTATTTTACATATTATGCAATCTTGACATAATTTCTCATGAAAACATTTTAAATTAAACAGAAGCGAAATGTAAATATGCAATAACCAGCCTAGCTTCTTCTTGACTTCTAGATGAGAGAGAATAAATTTGTCCATAGGGGTTTATCTTTATATAATTGATATAAGATAGTAGCAAGGTCAGATAGAGATTCTTTGACAACGCATTTTACTGAAAAATCAAGTGTCAGCAATTGACATGAAACCAATAAATTAACCATCGAACTTTGAAATTAAGTGGATGTATACGTTTATTACTATTAAGGGGCATTTGTATTGTAACCGGCACAATTAGGGGTTTTATGTCAGAATCTCACCATCATAAGGCCAAAACTAGTGAAACTATATTCTTCAAACCACTTTTTTTTTTACCATAAGAGATTTATACCACCACCTAGTTTGATAACCCTACTATTATCAGATTTGGCAAAAATATCCACAAATGAAATAAACCCTGTATATATAATATTATGTTCATGGCATGCAACGTCATTTAAATACGCAGGGCTCCATGTCAATGACCTTTGAATATAACACACGAGTTCAGCCACATGGGGTATTAAGTTTTTTCCATGTTAATGAAAAGTTTATGTTCACTTTCATAACCACATAACCATTCATATTGAAGACTGTTTATGCGAGTGACTACGTAACTCCTTTGGATAGCCTAAGAAGTCACTGGGTCCATACTCCAAACTCCTGCGTAAACTTTATCTCTTTCACCGGAAGCTTATCTTATCGTGTGTCTGGTTTGCGAAAACTTTTCTGTTTACATTTTCGGATTGTTTTCATTCTTTCCTGTACAAATATTTAAAAACAAAAAATAAAATAAAAAACATAACATTTTTATAATTATTAATGAAAATTGAAAACATTTTCGCAAACCAAAAGCACAAGTGTAGGAAAACAAAGTGGCATCACTTGGTATCTATCCTTAAGCATTTAAAACAAATATAGCAGTAGAGGCTTCCACGTGCTAATGTATTGTTGTCATGGAGACATGGTCCCTTTCGTCAAGGCTGTTTACAGAGAACTTGGAGACATTGTCATAGCTTGTCTACATCCACACTTTTCCACGTGCACATCATGTTGCCTAATAAGTATACTCGATATAATCTGAAAACCACTGAATACTTGGAGAAGTGGCCAGATACCTTCCCTCTATTGAAGTTGTTTTTCACGTACATCCATGTCTTACCTAAGGAAATATCAATCCCTAAGTCCACTTATAAATGACAGAATCAAAATGCACAGATTCTACTGCTAACACACTCAGGAACATGCATGAGCAGATGTGTTAGTGAAGAGAATAAGCAATTTTTTTATTCATTTAAGTAATTTTGCCAAAGTTGGAACTTTAAAACAATTAACACTGGAATGATTAAACTTTTCACGGATCCATTGCAACAGTAACTGGATGATGGAAGGATTCTTCCAGCTATATACCCGTTAAACTGCACTGTCAAGAAAATTTAAAACAGTTAACAGAAGAGCATCCGAGCAAAGCGAATTATGATTCTAATCCTTCAATCACTGGTCTTCTAAATCTGTTATCGTGGTGTGCCAAGTCCCATTTCTGAGGAAAATTGAAACAGATAAACATTGTATAAGCACTGGCTTACACCAGAAAAGTTTCTTCAAAAGAATGGCTAAGCAAAGCAAGTGACATAGGAAACAATCACAATTATTAGTACCGCTTGACTACAGTGTGACATTCATGACAGTTAACAGCTCTTTCATCATAACATTATAAAATTCAAATGAGTATGTAAAAAGACAGAAGGCATTAAAAAACTGATGTATATGTCATCAAGGATCTGAAGTGCAGACAAGCTTGCAACAGTAAGAGGGGCAATGAACTGAGCTGGAATATATACACTGAGTGTTACGTCATCCTTTGGTTTCAAAAGGAAATTGAAAAGGGGAACTACAATTTTTATTTTATTTTATAGGCAAATGTTAGATTGTTAGTATTTGTTATGTTAATGGGGGGAGTTGAACCCATGACCTCCACCTTATCACTCTAAACCATATCTCCCTTCCCCCCAAACCACCAAGCCACCTTTTAACTCCAGAACTACAATTGACTTTCATAATCACAAGGATGACACTAATGAATTACGACTTACAAGCATAACATTGCTCTGATGATCTCCTATGTTCCAACAATGCATATTAAAGTGTGTACTAAAAATGATGGCTGAAGTACCAATATCCTGAAGCAATAGTTTAAAAAAAAAAATTAATAACTACCACTATTTCTTCCCCGACATACCCTTTCCCTGCATGTTTCCAGCTCATGGAAAAAATAGATTGCAAAAGTAATTGCATCCTTTATACTGTCAAACTAATAAAACTAGTGGGGGTTACCCTTGTTCACACCAAAAAAATACTAATAAACTAGTCATAACCACAAAAAACCACATTGCAAGTTGCAATAACAGAAAGAAACCGTTTATCTCTGTATTAAATTAATTGCAATATAATAAGTGTAAAAAACAATAACAGTCACACCACCAGCAGTTCTTTAATGAGCAATGACCATTATCA
This sequence comes from Echinosophora koreensis, assembly GCA_035048595.1. NCBI lineage: Eukaryota > Viridiplantae > Streptophyta > Magnoliopsida > Fabales > Fabaceae > Echinosophora > Echinosophora koreensis. Next base: position 8,379,924 of record JAPCYP010000001.1, on the reverse strand, counting down.
AAAAGTGAAATGAATAGGAAGTCTTCATAATAGCAGCAAAGTGAACATTGATTATGGTAAGCACTACCCCTACAAAAGCTCTGTCCAAGAATATGGATGACCAATATATACATAATGATTTCCTAGATAGGAAAATATTAACTGCAATAATGTCCACTAAATCTCTGGTTTTGGTCCAACTAATAATTTACTGCTGCTCCAAATGTGATCTATTCTACCTCCTTTAATATAATTTAGGTGCTGATCATGTTCATATCAACCTAAGCAATCAGTTTTTAGTTAAATCCAGGAGTGACAAGGAAGGTTTGGAAGGGAAAGTCAGTGAGCATGTATGTATCAAAGAAAGTAATGGATCCATCATTTAATCTTCATGCAAAATCAAGGCTTTCCTACTTCCTATACAAGGCCTTCAAAAGTGACAGATACTCAACATAACAAGCAAGCAAGCGCAAATAACAGAGCTTCAATATATTGGGATTATACTGCAATCACATTGTTAGACATTTTGAATCACTAAGGAAAATATGGAATATAACAAGAAAAGTGCAGACTTAAAAGACATAATGGACACAGGGACTGAAACATCACAATTTTGAACCCTGACATATTGTGTTATAAATAAATTTCATTGCGGCTAGTATTTTACATGCAGAATGAAATTTCTCCTCAGATTATCAGTTGTTCACAATGCCTATATGACGAGTTCACGGATTATAATAGTTCCAAGGCCACTCCCTAAGCAATGCTATAATCTTACATTGGTTAAAGATCAATAGCATATGGAGAAATTTAGCATGAGGAGAACACGATAGAAACCGAGGCCTACATCTAACAGAACACCAGTCCAAACCAAACATATATTAACATAAAAGTCTTTTTCTTTTCCTTTTACCATCTTTTAGTCTTTTTATTTTGTAAGGTAAACCTTTTATGATAGCAAAGATTACATCATTTGCACAAAACTTTTCAATAATTAAAAGGACTATATGCAAGTGTAATTCATTTTATGGGGGCCATCTACTAAATACATAAAGGAGAACATGAAGACAATGACAAAATTGGGGGAGACCATTGCGTACCCATCTACCCCTTCCCTCTACCCCTGTTGAAGATAACCTGACAAAAACTTCATTGTTTTGCAAAAAATGTACACTATAAAATCCTGAACAAAATCAAACAAACTTTGAGAACAAAATGAAACTTCATTGTTTTCATTTATCTTCTGTTGACATTTGAAATAGAATTCAGAACACATGTTTCTTGCATTATTGAAATAACATAATGGCATGCACGACGACTCATATATATTTTTTTCATAATGAACAAAGATACCATCGAGGAGTATAAAATCAAGTTTCAAGTTTCAACCCTGTATATATATCAAAGTTATAGTTGATATATTTACCCCAAAAAAAAAAATTGACAAGGAGCCTACAGAGTCATTTTAGCTATCCTATTAATCACCATTGAACCTGGATGTCATCCCTAACACCTACATACCCAGCTCCATGGGGACAAGGATATAGATTTCTTATTAAGGATTTAGTTGACTTAATGGTACAAACATAGCTGAGGCTTTCGGAATAACTTAAACTTGAAAGCATTGCATTGACAAGGAATTGATGCTGACAATAAGATTCAAGGGTCAGTCAATTAGAAAATCAGTTTCTATTCATTTTGTATTGAAAAGAAAGCATATCCTGATTTCAATCATAGCATAGAATGCTCCTTGATTACTCAAAAGTTTAAAAATGTTGATCTTAAGTCTTAACCTAAACCATAGGCAAAGTACCGACAAAGTGTCGTAATTTTCCAGGCTAGAGATCAGAAAAGCCAAGCAGCTAACATTGGATGAGACTTTTAGAACACATACCATATTGCTTGTTTCCTTACTTAAAAGGTCCTGAAGTATAGAAACCTTCAAGTCTCATCATATTACAAGCCACTAAGATTGATAGTTCACAGGTCCACACAAATGAGAAGATGGAAACATGCAAGTTTGCACGTACTTGCACATTTAGGAAAAAGCCAAAAAGAAAAAAAACTGTTGACACATATCACAGTCAGCATACACAAGACTTCATATTTCCATGGGTTGAAGATTCTGTCATGATAACGTAAAAATGGACAGTTTTATCTTCTTGGTTGAGTATGAATGACCAACTGAAACTTGGGCGAAAACGAGTTCATTTAGTTTGCATATTTTTGGTATACAATGCAAGTCCAAAACAATTTTCATTCGGGGGTAGCTTAACTGGTTTGGGCTAATTGCTAAGGGTATAAGGTGTTAAGGAGCAGGAGGTCCACGGAACTTCAAACCCTGACAAAGGAGAAAAACTAACATAACATTTAACTTACTAGCATTGGCCAATAAAGAAAAACAATTTTCATTCCAAAATTTCTACCTTCCTAGTTCCCACCACTCAATCAAGCACAGATAGCAGCACAGAAAAATTCTAAATAACCATGGGATATAAGTGAAGCCCAAGTTTTGCATTATGGCATGGACGCCGAATGTAAGAATAAAACAGAATATATAATAATATAACGCTATACATGAAGAGCATTAGTTGCTTACGGATAGGAAACAAAACAAATATTGGAGATATCAAACTCCGGGGTTGGCACTGCAGAGCATACCCATAGTCAACGACCTCGAACTCCTCGAATCGATGCCAAGACAAGAAGTGAGGCGTGCTGATGACACAGCAGAGTGCAGGGGAAGCAGTGATTGCACGCAACCCAGTTGAGCAAACGACCTGAAATAACAACAACAACATTCCAATGAGATGGGCAGCTGTTAAATTCAATTGGGTCGAAGAAAAGAGATGGCTTTATGGCTGGAAAGTTGAAAATGAATGGATGGTCAAAACATGATGAAGAAATGGACTTGCCTCGGAACTGTGGCGGAAGAACGAGCGTTGAGCACAAAAGGTGAAGCCTTGGCCTTCGTGGAAGGCTTGGTAATGGCGGATTTAATAAGGGAGAATGCTGGTTGCGAAGCGGATCTGTAACGAGAAGCCATTGGAGAAATCACCACAAAAAAATTCAGAGTTAGGGCTTTCAGACACAGTCAACACTCAATACAAACCCAAAAGGGTTTTACGGAGGTTTTCCTCTTTTTTTTTTTTTTTTTTTTCCTTCAGGTGGCGTTTGGTACAAGAGATATTTTTTATTCCCGGGAATGTAGCTTGGGAATAAAGTTTTCCTACGTTTGGTATAAGAGAAAAAATATATTTCCGGACATAAAAGATTCCCAGGAATAGATTTTATGAAGAGAGTGGGAAAAAAGTTTTCCCATGTATAAGGGTGGGAAAAAAGTTTTCCGGAGGGAATGTGAAACTTTTGAGAAGATAAATTACTCTATTACCCCCATTTATTTCTTTATAACAAATCTCTCTGTATTCTCCTCTGTAACTCTGCACGTTTACGTTCTCTTGCTCTGGCTGTGAGTCTCCCTGTCTTCTCCCTGAGCTGTACATGTCCATAGTTTGCTTTGGTTCAGGCCTCTGTCTTTTCATCTCAGCTTCAATTTCTTCATGTAATGAAGTAAAGACTCGATGGTTGTTTTGGTGGGATAGGAATGTTTGCCATGATGCAGTTGCTGGACTAAAGAGGGTATTGGGAATAAGCACATGCAAAAATGAATTGGAAGTTTTATTTTATTAGGGTAGTTTTGGAAAAGTGAATTATATTCTTGAGAATATTTTAAATGAACCAAACATTGATTGGGAATGTAATATATTATTCTCGAGAAACTGAAGTGTCAACCAAACATGTTTTATTAATATTCCCGGGAACATAGTTTATCTGTCAATAAAACATTCCTTGTACCAAACACCACCTCACTCTTTTAAATTTTGGTTAAACTATATTTTTTCCGACACACCCTTTGGTTTTTAATTTGGTTTCTATACCAAAAAATTCAGTCAATCACATTTTGGTTCATAAAATTATAGGACGGTGATAGGTTATTATCTCACATTAAAAAGTAGGCAAAAACATCTATCAAATTATAAAACATACATTACATTATGGTCGCAAAATCGAAAAATTATGGCAAATTGGACTAATTTGAGGTGCTTTTTTTTTTTTAATTTGAGGAAAGTTTTTGCATATTTCTTAATGTGAGGCAGCAACTTGTCATCGTTCTACAATTCCATGGACCAAAATTGTAATTCACTCCAAAAAAAAAATCATTTGGCCTATGTGTATAATTATTTGTAATTTTATTCTCATCGTTTATTGTTATTATAATATTATCTCTTAGAATTAAAATGTTAAATTATATAGACAAAATAAAAAATGATTATCATATATAAGAAATTATTTTTTTTAAAGAATTATCATAGATAAGAATTGAAAAAGTATATGTTTGGTTTCATCATATTACAATCGTTTTTAATTTAATCACTGTGTTTTATCTTCAATAAATGGTATTATAGCAACAATAAACATCAAGGGCTAAATTGAAAGTGTTTTATGTATAGAAATCAAGTTGAAAATGAGTGTATGTGTAAAGATAAAAAAAATATACTTTAACCTTAATTTTTTATACATCAATTTTAAACCCTCGTTCATAAATATGAGTGTAATTCAAAAGTTACCATCTCATCCTACTTTTTTACAACATTTTCTATACTTAATTAATAATGTACGAATTCATAGTTAATTATATGTATTTTTTTTTTTAATCAAAATGACATGCAAAAGCATGACAATAGAAACAGACATCCCAACTATGTTAGTACCCCTGCAACTACCAATCATTTGCATCACACCAAAATATTATTAAAAAAAGAAATGAAAGAATACAAAAAGCAAGAGGGCATAAAACCTTAACCCTTGCAAAGTATTATTTAAACCTGTAATTAGGAACACTTATCCTATTCCGATAGAAATCTTCACTAATACTACTAGGAATAGAATCCCACCAATGAAAACCAACAAATTCAAAACCAAGTTAGTCAATTCTATCTACACAATTGTTGCCTTCACGATAAATGTAAGAAAACTTAAAATTCATTCTTCTGGATAATTCCATTCAATTCCTCCACCTATATTTCTTAACTTCAAAGGAACTAGGGAATTAGAATTGAAAGTGAGGATCACCAACATAGAATCACATTCCAGCCATAAGTTGTGCCATACTTTTTTGTAAGCCAATTCTATTGCTATCATTGCACAAATTAACTCAGCATGAAGAGCAAAAGTGATCCCTAAATTAGCTGCAAAACATCCTAGGAAGGTTGTACTATGATCTCTGAAAATACCACCACATGAAACAAAACCCGAAGCTCCTTTAGCTGCACCATTTGTATTACACTTTATCCAGTAGCTAGGAGGAAGTTGCCACCAAATTTCTTTTATTATTGGTGCACCGCTAGGTCTACCTAAGATAAGAAACTTCTTCGAAATAATGAAATCATTCATTGAGGAAGGCATAGAACCAGCACTACTGTTTCCGGCAAGAGAAACATTACTAATAATCAAGTTGATTGCAGCCTGAAAAGGAGTTTTCTTGTTATCATATCTAACTTTGTTCCTACAGTACCATATTGCAAGTGGTGCTTATTCAAGAAGTATCAAGGTTCATTTAATTGTCACTCATAAAATTTTATTACTTTCAATTCAAGAATAAGCATTAATTCATTTCAAATTTATTATGTTTATTCATGTTCTCAGATTAGAGCTAAATGATGGAAATGCAAGAAACAAAAAACGAAAATAAAAAAAAAATTCTCTTTTAGCTTTGAAAACTTCTTTCATTTGGATTATTACTGTAAATTAGAGAAGGAAAGTAAAGGCAAAATTGTAGTTAAAATTCACTTATAAATAAATGATTTTTTTTTACAGAATAAATTATTTTTATTGGGTTGATATTTTAAAAGTTGTCAGAATAATGAATAATTGAAAAGAAAGAAACTCCAAACCTATCCCTACTAATCTTCAACTTTGGAGGGACTTATTCTGATTGAATTAATGTTGAAGTTTACCCAATTTTCATTCCCCCACATTTTAGTTTCTTAGAAAATTATATAGCTTTCACCTCAATTTCTCCTTTCTCCCAAAACCATTCCCTTCATTTTCTCCTACATCAAGCAAAATGTTAATTTTTCATATGAATCTTTTTATCAGAGTGCATTTCTTGTTTTTGGTAAATTGTCGACTAATTTCTTAATAACTTCCAAAGTAGCAATAAGGAATAGAGAAAAATGTGATGTTCCGGCAATATGGCACTAAACTCTTTCGCAGCTTATCCTAAGTTTTGACAGCAGTCAAAACTTACAATTCTATATCTCAAGAAAATGGCAAGAACTATAGTTGAAGCCTTGAAAGGTCATAACTCTGGTGCAAAACCAAATGGGGGCGTTGATAAAAAGGATTATGAACTTGTAAATAATTCGGGGTTAAATATATTTTTGATCCCTGCAAAATAAACGAATTTTGGTTTTAGTCCTTATAAACAAATTATTTGATTTTGGTCCCTGTAAAATTTGAAATAACTTTTTTTGGTCCCTACTGTCATGTGACATTCATTGAGTACTTATGTGTCTAACAGAAGATCATATGGTCATCCTAAGTGACACCCAATAACCTCTATGGTGTCATATTAGTATGTGATTTCCCTAAAGTTTTCCTTGAACCATAAAATAAATTATATTTAACTTTCCTAAAATGAATGCTAAGGACTAAAAATGGTGATATCAAATTTTAAAGGGATGAAAACCAAAGAAAAACAATTTATAGGGATCAAAACCAAATTTTTCTCATTTTACAGGGACAGAAATTAGTAATTTCATATTTTAGAGGGATCAAAATCAAAGAATTTTTTTTATAGGGACCAAAACCAAAATCCACTAATTTTCTAGGGACTAAAAACATATTTAACCCATAATTCGGATACATGGCATATGGAATGAACCACAGTTCTCCAACATACTTGCACCCAATAGATTCCAAAAATAATGTGTTTTATACATCCCTGGCAGACAGGATTCTGAAATTCATACAATATAAGGAATAACAAAGGGAAGAACGTGGGGGAACTCCAACTAAGAACTACTACTATTAAATGGCACCAACTATAAACCTCCTTAGCCATGTTTTCATAGGGCAGTATGAGGACAGACTAATCAGCCAATAAATGCCAGATAACGTCTCAGAACTCAGACCAAATGGTAACGAAGCTTGGGTAATTTATCAAACTAGGGCTTGTTTCTTGAATGCCGTCAAAGCAGGGGCAACTTCCCTGTCACTGAATCTACATATGATTTCGGTCCTGATCAAATCCAGCAATAAAAGTATGATGAAGCAGAAGATTATTTGTCAAGTGAGTAAGACACAAGCTTTGATGAAAAGGGAGCATTGATTAATAGCAGCATCAATCAAAGGTAGTAGTAACATTCAATTGTTCTGTTATTTACACAAGTATTTTAATTTCCTTGCACATGTTTTTTGTCATACATGAAATACAACTAACAAAACTACAAAAGACAACTCAAGTACAAAGCAACAAGAAGCTTACCGGGTCCAACAGCAAGAACAGTCTTTGATCCTGCCATAACCTGAAGATATCAAAGTTTCAGCAAAAATACTAACAACCAGCAAGAATAAGTTTTTTCAGATAATACAAATCGTGACAAAAACCAATGGATAACCCAGCTTTTTAACCAAGTATTATAAGTTAGAATGACAACGGACCAAAACTCCAAAGCCAAAATTAGGATCTAGAGTACTCCAAATGTACCCAAATTGTTCCAATTCACCTGACAAGCAATATGCATAGCTATAGCTGAGTGCCTAAAACATTTGCTGCTGTGTATAAAACAATAACTCGTGCAATTATGGTTTCTCATACCCATGTGAAAAACTGGGTCCAGTTATTTATCCTGGGAAAAAGTTTGTATTAGAAATAACAACTTGTTTTAAGAGTTAAGACTCCTCTCTTAGGAAATAACTAAAATTAGTATTGCACAGGAATTAACTCAATAGTTTCTTGTAAATAGGTGTGCATTTATTTCCTAGATTTATTTATAACCCGTTGATGTATCATCTGTTTAGAGATGAATAACATTTCATAATCTTCAAATTCTGAGATGGTATTGGAGCAGTTCCGACCTTGGACCGCTCCTGCTTTCCGCCGAACTTTGTTTTATTCTGAAATTAGTTGGCCTTCATTGCCAACGATTCCTTGCTTGTCATTTCATTCCTTTATCTCTTCTACATCAATTGTCCTTTATTACCGGTCTCTTCTTTTAGCCGACCGCAATTTCTGGTTCATCCCTTCGCTAGTCACTTCAAATTAGAAGCAAAGTTGGATAAATTGTCATCGTCTGAAGAAGGAAAACATGGTTCATCAAAGGGTCTAAATTGTGAGTTTTTGGCGCACTTGTTGCAATAAACCACGCCATACATGTGAGAAAATCTGAAAGCTTCATGGCAAGCCGCCAAGTTGAGAGTGGGGGCAGAAAGGAGACAATTCATGCAACAATAAAAAGGCCAAAGCTGCTGGAATATCACAAACAGAATTCAACAGCCTTAACCAAGAGGAGTGTTGAAATCACTTATAAGCAGTCTTGAGAAGCCTTCGGGTACTTGTTCTCTGGTATATTCAGGTAGATTTCCATTCTCTATTGGATTGAATGTCTCAGGTAGAACCTTTCCTAATTCCTGGATTGTGGACTCTAGAGCCATAAACCATCTAACCAACGCATCCAGGGGCAGATCTTCTCAATGACAGGGAGGAGCCTTGGCTCCCCCAAGATTTTTCTTTTCTTTGTTGATATATATACATATTTTAGCAGTAATTATAGTTTATATATATTTTTCTTGTAATATGTTTTTAAAAGGCCTATAATAGTGCAGTGGTAAAAATATTCTCCCGCAACTATCAGGTTCAGGGTTCGAATCGTAAGCTCGATTTCTTTCCCAGTTTTTGGCACTTTATTACACAAAAGTAATAGCAAAAATGCTCTAAGCGAGACTTGAACCCCGCTCAAGTGCATAAACTGGTCAAATATACCACTGTAACTACAAATAAATTATGTAGTGTAACTGAAATATGTATTTATATATCTTTTGCTTATTCTTTGGCCCCCTCAAAAGATTTAGTCAAGCTCCACCACTGAATGCATCTAATATTTTGTCAACCTATTCCCCATGCCCAAGCAGTAAGAAATTGGGCATAGCTGATGGCTCCTATTTGCATGAAAAAATTAACATTTAGAATGGTTTTGCATTCCTATTTCCTAATAAGTTAATATCAGTAATTTCATACGAAGGTTGTTAGTTGTTTCCATGTGCCAAATCTCTGCTAGGATTTTAAAGGTGGTATTATATTCTCTATTTTATGTCACATTAATTAAGCATTACCTGTGTTCGTCCAGCATCAGCAACAACAAAAGTAGGAAGGCCAATACTGTCAGCTGCTTCCTTGAGCTTATTCCTAATAAAAAGTAAAGTAATGAATGGGTCTAGGTCTCTGATCAAGAAGTGAATTTAAAGTATTCAGAATAAAATCATTTGCTTACATTTCTTGTTGATTCCTACAAGTTACAACAATTTTGGGCTGGCCGCACTGTTCCCATTGTCTCAAAAGAGACCGGTCGCTGCAAAAGTACGCAGTGGTGGAGTTTTATTACACCAGTAAGAAAAACAACCAAATAATACATTGCATGAATGAACATTGCTATTAAGGATACATGATCACGGGTAAAAAGTATAGCAAAACCACTCATATTGAATAGTCATTAACCTAATGTTTAATATGAAACTTTTAAAAGCTAAACATGCAAGAAAATGACAACCAAGAAAAAAAAATGACAACCAAGTTACCACGATACTGGCTTATATAAATGATCATAACCAAAGAAGCCATAAGACAGTACCTACAAAAGTTTAACAACATGAAGCAATCTTTTAAACATTATGTTAAGCCATTTGTGGTCCTTTTTTTTTTTTTTTTTTGAACGATTTGCTAGTGGGTGGATTGGCAGGAAAGGCTACCAATACACAGAACTAGAAGATATCTCAATTTTCAGAAATTAACACTTGTGAGAACAAAAGTACCTGTGCACTAACTCAGCATACATGCCAGTGGCAGCATCTGCAACATAAGTTGAATGAAAAGGCATAAACTAGGGAAGAGGGAATAAGGAAGTTTGTAATGGGTGGAAACTGAAAAAAAAAATCTTGACAAATTTCAGATGAAGAAGAGGTCCAGAAAATTAACAATAGTTTAGTATCTTACGAGCACATTGGGATGCAATCTTTCCAGATTTCATCTTAAGGTCTTGCCTAACGACTAGAACCTGACACAAATAGTTTACCATTGAAATCAGAAATTTTTCAACATGCAAAGATTAAGTTACTGATAATTAAAGTGAAACTTGATGCTATTACATCTATTTGCCCTCCCCATAGCATTTCTGAAACAGAAGATGAGTTAAATTAAACCAATTATTGAATAACAACATGCATGTATACATAAAGTTTTTGTTTATCAATTGATCACTTCAAATTGAACCACCACCAAAGCCTTTTCTAGCTATTAGGTGGGATCGACTACAAGGATCAAACAACGTGTGTTCTGTCATAAACCATGTTTTCAAGAAAGTCATTTAACTCTGAGTCTTTTGTAAGGGTTTCCCTTATAGTTTTTCTTGATCTCTGTCTACCTCTAATTATTGGGCTACCGTCCATCTAATCTGCTCTCATCGGGACTTCTGAAGGTCTTCTTCTCACAAGCCAAACCATCTAACACAAGATTTTACCATCTTTTCCTCAGTAAGTGCTACATAATTTGGTTTAGTTCTTCTAAAGCATCCATAGCAACTTTTTTTGTTAAAAGTTGCTTCCATAAATTTTTAAAAAAAGAAAAGGAGTTGCAGATAAAATTGTTTGAGGTTTATGCTATCTCATTGAGCCAATGAAAGACTGACAGTAAAGCCACCACTTAAATCAAGTATATACTACCAGCAAACTAGAATGACTTATATACATAATGTAAAATTAACCAGCTAAAACAGAACGATAGGCATTGAATGGTTCACTTAAAAGGTAAAGCTCCCAGATTATGAGAAAGGGATGAAGAAATGAAATAACAAACTCTAGGACTGACCATTTTAAGCTCTTGATCACCATTGCTTGAGACAGAGAGTTGCTGTTGAAGTTTGCCAGATTTGAAAATTTTCTTGGACAAGTGATTTCTATTGGGCTTTGATAAATCTAACAACAATCCAAAAATGAAACCTATAACAAGACCTGGAATGAAGTTCTCTGGCTTGAAACTTCCTGATAACCATTCTCTTTTTTGCTTTTGTTGTTGCTGCTTTTACACACAAATGTCAATGTCAATTAAGCAAACAAAATACAAAGTTAAGGTAGAAATCTTATCTAAACTCAGGAGATGGAATTGATATGAATGTAAGGGGAAAAAAATTAACTTGACGAATTTGGGACTACCCCTTTTCTGGGAGAGAGGTGCATGATTCCGATGAAACCATTTGAGGGGGAAAAAAGGAAGCACTTTGTACATGAAATATGCATTGAAAGATAATGAATTTCCCTGAACATTTGATTAATTATTATGCAGAAATAGTCAAAAAAGCAAAAAACCCTGAATTGAGGAAGCTGAACCAAGTTCAATTAGCTATTAACCATGATTTTGAACGTCATATCTGAATTAAGAGAGTAGCTATTTACTTAGAAAAACAGAGAGGAGACGTAAACTAACAAACCTGGGGACGAGGTTGAGTGGATTTTAGGAACATGGGGTATTTGGTGCTTTACACTTTAGAGTGAAGAAAGAAGAAGGGACATCACATGACATCAATGCTCAAAGGTTGGAATTTGGAACATGAACAGGATAGAACAAGTTCACTCTTGTCTCGTGTTGCTTCTGGAGTCTGGACCATGCCGCAGTTGAAAGGAAATTACCCTCACCGGTTCACGGTAATTATACTTGACATACTTTTTGTTTGGTCAAAAATCAAAAATAGTTTTTTTCTTCTTGTAACTCGTTTGTTTTTTTGTTTTTAAAATTTTATCGTCTAATTTTTTATTTGTGCCAAATTAGCTATTTAAATTTGTAAAATAATTCATACTAATTAATATCTAATATTATCATAACTTCCGTCAAAACTCAATATTATCATATCCAATACTTTCTCTTTCTTTTATACCTTTTATCTTCTTCTTTTTTCTTCAACCCTATTATTGACTTCTCATCTTCCTTTAAACTTTGAGCATGTCATCAATACCTTCTTTGAATTTTGAAGCTTTGAATTACCACTTAAACTGTTAAACACGTGACACTAATGTCATTATCATTCAACAGTTGCCTGAACATGATGGGTTTGAATGGAGTTCGCAAGGTGATGGCAGTCTTGGTTGGGTGAGCGGTGGCTTGTGTTTTTGCATGCAATGGTTAGGGTCCTATCTTGGAAAAACATGGTTCTAGGTTAATAGCATCGCGAAATGGTGGTTCAACGACATTGGTTCAATAGTAATCAGAATAAATGGCGGAAGAAAAAAAAAGAAAAAGGAAATGCAACCTTATGTTTTATCTTCACTCTCTGTTGTTTATATCCATAGTATTTTCACTAGGCACTTTTATGATTGAGTTGAAGGAAGGTTTAGATAATGCATTCTAATCCTAATAATAATCTTCCAATCTAATCTTCTCCTAGCTGTGCTTTTAGTGTGTTTTCTTTTTGCTTTAACCATAGTTGTCAAAATCGGACCAGACCAGGTTGGCCGGTTTGACTGGTCAAGCTGGCAACCGACCTGTCATCCGGTCTGGACTACCCGCATAATCGTTCTGTAGTTGAATCGGATTAAAAACTGTTGAACCAGTACAAAACCGGGAAAACGCAGTTCACCGGGTTTTCACCTGTCCGTCTTTTGCTTCTTGAATCTGGCGGCCCCAAGTGACTTTCGACGATTGGAGCTGCTTCATCCACACGTTTTTCACTTTCTTTGACTTGAGACGCAAAAAGCAGAGAGAAGAAGACGAGGTGCGAGAGAAAACAGAGAGACGAGTTACAGACACGAAGGGGCGAGAGAAAGAAGAAGAAGAAGAAGAAGAAGAAGAAGAAGAAGAAGAAGGATGGGAGTTGGGACGTTGGCCATGAAAGCACAACAGAAACAGAAGTGAGAAACTGAAAAGAGAGGGGCGACGCACTAAAGAAGAAGAATGAATGTAAATTAGGGTTGCTTGCATCTTAAGGGCCTGATTTGTTTGTTCCTTATTTCCTGGTTTCATTTCTTATTTTTAGAAGTAATTACAACAAAAATATCATAAAACTATCACACTGTTTTCATTATGTTTTCTGTTTTCAAAAACTTGTATTGTTTTCACTGTTTCCTGTACAATGAAAACAATGTGATAATTTTATGATGATTTTTGTTGTAATTGCTTCCAGGGACGGACTCAGAAATTTTGACTAGTGGGGGCAAGATCATATATTCTAACTTGTTGAGTAGGATTGTAAAGCAATGAGGGCAATATAATTTTTTCAATGAGGATAACAAAAAATTTATCCAAGGTTTAATGTTAAAAAAAAAAAAAAAAACTTGGTGGGGGCAGCTGCCTCCAATGTGTTGTGAATAGGTTCGTCCCTGATTACTTCTAATAATAGGAAATGAAAACAGAAAACAAGGAATAAACTAATCAGGCCTTCAAAAATGGGTCTTTTATGTTTTCGTTATTTTGACAGCCCAAGTTCATTTTATTATTCTGTTTACGATAGAATGGGCCTAATTATGCACTACCCTTTGTATTTGAATGGCTATTAGCTACTCTGGAGGAAGTATGAACTTATCTTATGTTAGCAAAGAAAAGAATAGTTCTTCTTATCCATTTCTATTTCTATAGTACTATTACCATGGCCTATTGGGCCAAAAGCCATTAGGATGGACTTTTGTTTTTAAAAATCTTTACTGGTTCTCAAATCATGATGTTCTAATAATCACTTTTTTCTCAACTAACTAATTAAATATTCCAATATTTAATATTAGTACGTTAATTTATTAAATAAAATTATATAAATAATATATTTAATTAATACCGATTCGATTACGATTAAACCAATGAATCTTAAACCGATATCTTTACCAGTTCAATAACCAATTAGATTTTAAAAAACATTGTTTCAACCGAATCATGGTAAAAAGTATAAAGCCAAAACTACAAGTTAAGAAAAAACGGATACACTTATATGACAAATCCTATAAATTACAAGGCAAATTAAAGTAAAATTATAAAATTATTACAAAATTAACATAAAAAATATAAATCTTAAACCAAAATTTCAAAATTCATCCTCAATCATTGCAAATAAAAATTTATTGTGTACAGCATCCTGACTTCTGAGAAATATCCAACATAGATGCGTATGAAAAGTAAACGTGGTTCCTTGACAAAAAAATTTATACAAGAATATCCTTGTACGTGGCAGTGGAACTTTAGACGCATCACATATCAATGATATCATACGTACCACGATCTACTACTCAAATTATCTAATGGATCTTCCAAAAAAAAAAAAAAAACTATCTAATGGATAATGCTATTTGGTTATGCATAACGTCACATACTGCAGTTTGTTTCTAATTCTAGTCCAAAAGTGTATATTTAAGAACTTATCTGATATTAAGTCAATATAACAGAAGTTGTTGTTATAAAAAATAAAAAATATATATAATAGAAGTTGTCTCTCCTTCTCTCCTTTTTATTTTATTTTATTTTATTTTATTTTATTGAGCACTGATATTCGGACACCAGTGGGCGACACCAAAGTGCGACACCCGAGGGTACTGTAGTGCTACTGTACGCTACTGTAGCGCTACAGTAGAGTTTTTTTTTTTTTTTTTTTACAAATTTTGACTTTTTCTATAAAAAAAAATTTAGTTTTTTTAAATACTAACATTTTTTTTAATCCAGTGCAAATATCTGGTTAATTCAATTTATTATATGGTTACTGGGTCATATAGAATGGTTGAAGCATCAGAGTTACCAATTAACCACAGAATATACTGAATTAACCAACCATTTTCAAAGGATTAACCACGTGTTTTTTGTTTTAAAAAAAAGTCGAAATTTGTCCAAAAAAAAAAAGATCCATTAACCATATAATAAACTGAATTAACCAGAAATTTGCATGTGATTAATCAAATATTTACATGGTTGTGAAAAATGATTGTTGAAGCATCAGGATAACCGATTAACCACAGAATACACTGAATTAACCAACCATTTTCAAAGGATTAACCACGTGTTTTTGTTTTAAAAAAAAAAGTCGAAATTTGTCCCAAAAAAAAAAAGACCCATTAACCATATAATAAAATGAATTAACCAGAAATTTGCATGTGATTAATCAATTATTTACATGGTTGTGAAAAATGATTGTAAGCTTTAGTATAACCGATTAACCACAGAATACACTGAATTAACCAACCATTTTCAAAGGATTAACCACGTGTTTTTGTTTAAAAAAAAAAGTCGAAATTTGTCCCAAAAAAAAAAAGACCCATTAACCATATAATAAAATGAATTAACCAGAAATTTGCATGTGATTAATCAAATATTTACATGGTTGTGAAAAATGATTGTAAGCTTCGGGATAACCGATTAACCACAGAATACACTGAATTAACCAACCATTTTCAAAGGATTAACCACGTGTTTTGGTTTTAAAAAAATTCGAAATTTGTCCCAAAAAAAACCCATTAACCATATAATAAACTGAATTAACCAGATATTTGCACGTAATTAACCAAAAATATTAGTATTCAAAAAAACTAAATTTTTTATTTTTAAACAAAAAAGGCAAAATTTGAAAGAAAAAAAAAAAAAAAAAAAAAGGGTGCTACAGTACGCTACTGTAGCGCTACAGTGCCTTGGTGTCGCACCCGGGTGTCAATCCCGGGTGTCCGAATAAAATTACTCTATTTTATTTTGGGTACTCAACAGAAGCTGTCTGTGAAGGACGAGATGCTTAGCATTAAAATTTCCAAATTTTAAAATAACAAATCCTGACTCAAATTTCAAAACAATATTCATTTTTGATCCATAAATATAGTGCAAAACTTACTGATTCCCAATTTTGTAAGATAAAATTATACTTCATCGATGATATCATATGAAATTAAAACACTGGTATTATATACTTAATTACTTATTGAAGATATGATCACCAATAATAGGAATTGCTTTGTCAAACGCTGGGTTTCTTGTTAGTACCAAGTTCTTAAAATCAAAAGAAAGTCTTCCTCGACCTGTTCATGAGCATTGCTAAATCACGGCTGTCAATAGGGTGGATTCTAACATGAAGCAGGGTGTTTATGGGTACACCAGTATACCACCAAATAAATTTTTTATTTTTATTTTTTGTATAGGAAAACCCAATTTTACCCTTATTTTTCTCTTTACCCTTATTTTTCTCTTTCTGTCCAACGTCCACCCACCACCGCCACCTGCCGCCGCCGCCGTCACCGACCTCGACCCCTCCAACCACCACCCATCACTGATCATGGATCTACATCTTTTCTGATTTTTTTTAATAAAAATGAAAAGGAAACATTGATCTCTGGACACGAAGGTACATGATTATTCGAACAAGGAAGGCATAGTGGGAGGAGGCGGCGGCACTACATGAACTAAGAACCTAGAGGGAGGAGACGGCGGCACTGTAACGGTGGTAACTGGCGAGACGCCGGTGGCCGTCGATCTGAATGCTTGCCAACTCCGTGGGACGAGACTCGCGAAGGCGGTGGCCAGCGGCGACCCAAATCTAACCTGGAAACACCATCCTCGCCGCCCCCCATAACCCAGACCCGTCGCACGAGAGGTTCGACGCTCCATCAAGAGGCTCGATGCTCCCGCTTTGGCCGCTGTCAGAATCCGACGATCGTGCGCTGATAGAACACCGGCGACCGCCATGGGGCTCGATGCTTCAAGTCTATTTCATGCGAACCAGATCTGACTTCATGATTAGAAGGTGGTTGCGAACTCAGAAGGTGGTGGGTTCTGGCGAAGCGGCGGCGATGGATGCTCACGAAGTGGCGGCGACGGAGGTTGGATGGCAGTGACGGCGGCAAGTTGAACGACGACGGCGGCCAGTAAACAGAATTCATTTAGGGTTTTTTAGTGTAGGGGAGAAGAGGGAAGGGTAAAGTAGTATATTTCCAAAAAAAAATTTTTCAATTTTTTTTTGGATCAATAAATCTGGATTGTTTATTATTTAATTATTATATCTAACGGTTCAAAATTGTCTATGATACAAAAAATTAGTGGTATATGGGTATACCAATAAAACTAGTACTTCATGCTAGAATCCACCTGTCAATAGGGCAAGTCGTGGAGTGTCAGATCAAGATGTCCGTGACAGCAGAGTAAAATTAGCCCAGTATATATTAATATACTAATACTAATCCTGATAAGTGGCGCTAATTTACTAATCCTGATAAAAATTTAAATTTAAAAAAGAAACATCAATTAATTTCATTAGAAGGATAAAAACCCTAGCTCTTAAAACATCATTCAGTAACATAGTGTTTGGTTTGGAGGGGTTTGGAGGGGAGGGGAGGGATTTTTTTAAAATTTGTGTGTTTGGTTCACTTTTAAGAGGGGAGGGGAGGGGAGCAAAATCCCTCCTTAAGGTATCGTTTGGTTGGAGGGGAATGGAGGGGAGGGGAGGGGAGGGGATATTTTAAATCTTTTGTGTTTGGTTCAAATTTTAGGAGGGGAGGGGAGGGGAGCAAAATCCCTCCTGGGTCCATTTTAGCTCCCCTCCAATATTGGGGGGATTTGGAGGGGAGGGGAGGGATTTTAAAACTTTTCATGTGTATTGACTAAAATATCCCCACTTTTCTATTTTTAAATAAATAATTATAAGGTTTAAAAGTAAAGTTGTTTTAAAATCCCTCCTCCCCCCTCATGAACCAAACATGAAAGTACTATTTCCCCTCCCCTCCCCTCCTCTCAACTAAACACAATGTCTAACTAAAATCCCTCCCCTCCCTTCCCCTCCCCTCCCCTCCCCTCCATTAAAATCTCTCCTCTCCCCTCCCCTCCGTTGAACCAAACACACCTTAAGTGAGTTTTGCCTCCCCTCCAATAATGGGGGGATTTGGAGGGGAGGGGAGGGATTTTAAAATATAACTTATATATTGACTAAAATATCCCTACTTATGTATTTTAAAATAAATAATTATAAGGGTTTAAGAGTAAATTTGTTTTAAAATCCCTCCCCTCCCCTCCTGAACCAAACATGAAAGTGTTGCTCCCCTCCCCTCCCCTCCCCTCCCCTCCTCCCAACCAAACACAATAGCTAGTTAAAACCCCTCCCCTCCCTTCCCCTCCCCTCCATTAAAATCTCTCCCCTCCCCTCCTTTGAACCAAACACACCCTTAAAAGAAACCCCAGTCTGAAACATTCAAACCTTGCGCGCTTCGCCTTTTCTTTTCTCATCAAAGGTATGATTCTCCTTTTCTCATCTTTCTTTCTTTGATCTTTGTTCAATTTCTATTCTAGTATTCTTTAAAAAGCCATATGGTTGTACGCATGGATTTTTCCTTTTCTATTCTTCAAACGCTGTTCTGCATTTTCTCCTTTTCTGAGAAGGTGAGTTATTTACTCCAATCACTTGTTCCAGTTCCAATCTCCTTTTCTCCTGTGGCACTTCACACTCATTTTTTTGTTTTTTTTGTTCCAATAGATTTTTTTTTTGTTCGAGATTCTCAGTTGGTTTCGTGTGACGCGTTCCATTTTTTTTCCCTTTTTCTAAAATAAAAATTAGTGCCAATCATTATTTACAATTTTGTTTTTGTAGTAATTTTTTTTTGGTTATGATTAATCCTTATTCTGCGTCGGCATTTAATTTTGGAGAGCAACGAATGACTTTTTGCTTTTCCCCCCTAATTTCGTAGGTTTAAGCTCTGTTTTTTTCCAAAATAGCATAGCACAGTTGATACTTTACAGCATCAATGGCTTTTAGGTAGCCCTATTACGATGAGCATCATACAGCAGAATAGCTAGAGGATTAGAAAATATTACTTATTTAGCAAATTAATCGTGTCTGGGTCAAATTAGGTAGCCCTGTTATTGGTTAAGGCTATGTTTGGGAGTTTTAGAGAGGATGAAGTGGAGTGGTCAGTAATGGAATGGTTTAGGGTGGAGTGGGGTGGAGTGGTAAAAATATATCACTCCATTGTTTGGAAGTTTGAGGGGAAAATCTCAAACCCCCCAATTTGGAGGGTATAAAAATTAGGGGTTTGGATGGGATGGAGTGGTTTGAGTTACTATCCTAAATCATCCCACTCCATTAATGAATAAACTCCCAAACAATTCGTCAAGCCTTCTATACCACCCCATCTTATGACTAACCACCCCATCCCATTCTCCCAAACATATCGTAAAACAGAGAATTTTCCAGATATTTATCTGGAATAATTAGGCATAGGTATTTACATCATCTAGATATTTATGTTGCCATGTTGGTTTCGCTGACTGTACAACTGGTCGTCTTATGCAATTACTTTGTTGGTGTGGTTGTAGCTGTGGAGGACTTTTCTACTTATACCTATTAAGCTCATCACTGTGTTTCTGCATAAAGCGAGTCATGCAATTACTTGCAAGCTCACCTGTGGCCAGGTAAAACTTGATACTATTTTAGGAGGTTTGAAGGATGACAAGCAATTGTTTTACATTGTGACGGCACAGTTTGAAGGCACTGCTTGAAACATTTGTTATAAGCTCTTTAGTATATTTCATTCTGCCATATGATTGTTTTTGGGCACCATTCTAAGTAGTAGCTTATGATTTCTGTTAGTGATAATACATTGATAATTTCAAAATACAATTTTATTAGGCCTATACTTTTATTTGTTTATATCAGTAGGCTCCTTTCTCTCTAAAAATATTTGTTTAATTTTGATGCCATGAGAGATTAATAATACAAATATAGCCTTACTTTAATATCCACAACTTTGTTTTTCTTGTGTTCTGAATATAGGTATCTTGTTGTATGAGATGCTCTATGGTCGTACACCGTTTAGAGGAAATCAGGAAAGAATTAAGAATATACAGAAGACATTTATTTAAGTTGATTGGTTGAACCGTTGAAGGATCATGATATCTTAAGAGTATGTTTGGGAAAGATTATTTTTCCTTGTTTCAACTGTTTTTTAGCTTAAAAACTGTTTCATAGATAATCTATTATGTTTGGTATTTTGCTTAAATTTATAAAAAAGTTTTTTTTTAGAGGAAAAAAAGCTGTTTTATACCATCTAGTTTTTTCTAGCTTAAGATTATTGTGATTTGATTATTTTTTATTCTCAAAACCCTCTTCCCTGTTTAACCCTTATAAAACTACCTTCTAAATAAATATTATTAAATTATACAAATAACTCCATACCCTTTTTCGTAATTTATTATATAAAAGTGATTTTTTTTGTACCACCCAAACGAAATAGATTATTTTAAAATCGCTTTTCAGCAAACAGTCCTAAACAAAAACAGATTATGATTATAATCGATTATCACAATAATTGATTATACAAAAATTGATTATCAAGATAATCTTTTTTTTTCTAACTTTCTCAAACACACTCTAAAATAGATGAATCAGTTTATATGATTATTTGACAAATATGTAACAAGAAGGTGTTGTGTGACTCTCTTTGACAAGTACAATAAGGTAACTTGTACCTTATTGGTTAAGCTTGTTTATCTGAAATCTGTGTTTGGTAATATTGCTGATTTCATTATCTTATTGACTTTTTTCTTATTTTTATCCTTATTTATTTAATAAAATTCTCATTTTAATTTTATCATATCTATCTTAAATATATCCAATTTTTATCAAACAGATCCCTAGTGTGAGCGTAAGGAGCACGGTTCTAATCTCATTCTGCCCGTTCTGAATATTTGAAATTATGGACAGTGTGGAGAGGCTCTCGAGGTGCGTGTGACAGACTGATAGACGGCGTGCGAGGTGCAGGTGATGTTACAGAGTTTTGAAAGCGTACAGGTGGTTGAACCCCCGAGCCGGAGAAAACCCTTTTGTGTGGATTGTACGCATCAAATTACTGGCCCTTAGCTTAGGGGCCTTTCTTTACTAAAGCGTGGTACATGGTCTACCCACCATTACACAAACACAAGGAAGTAGTTGGCAAGTTAAGGTTTGGAATTCTCCGCCTTACAAAATTCCCTTCCCACATATTCCATCCTTTGATCCTTATTCCTTCACGTGTCCCTCAATACTACACAAAGAATCCCAACCGCATTTATCCTACTTAACCCCACAATCACCCTTGAATTTTTCTTCAACTACCAACTGTCATAGAATTTTTCTTCTCCGTTTTGGACAATGGAGTCTTTTGCCTCTAGTTCTAACTCCAGCCCAAACCACCACCACCACTACCACCCTCGGTTTAGACCGAGCCAACCCATCTCCGACCGAATAGTCCGAGCTCTCCGCCACCGCCTCCGCCTCCTCCACCGCACCGCCTCCACATTCTTCATATTAGGAGCCACCGGGAACGTGTACACAGTGACCCTGTCCTCCACACCTTCATGCACCTGCCCTGACCGTACAACCCCATGCAAGCACATCCTCTTCGTTTTCATTCGAGTTCTTGGTGTCTCCCTCGATGACGTGTGCCTTCGAAGGAGGACACTTCGCCCTTGCCAGCTTCAGCGCCTTCTCTCCACGCCAACTTTGCCGGAAGCGGTTGCCGGTGGCACGCTGCGTCAGAGGTTTCACCAGCTGTTCTTTGATAATGGAGAAAAAGGTTCGACAGGGACAAGCGTAGAGATGGAGGATGGAGCAACGTGCCCGGTTTGTCTTGAAGAGATGGGGAAGGGAGAGAAGTTGGTGGCGTGTAGGACATGTCGGAACGCTATTCATGAAGAGTGTTTGGAGAGATGGAAGAGAAGTAAGGGAAGAAGAACAGCTAGTTGTGTGATTTGTAGGGCAAGGTGGAGTGACAAGACAGAAGAGGATAAGTATGTGAATTTGTCTGCTTTTGTTAGCGAGGATGATATGGCACAACCTGCTGGGGGTTGGATTCATATATAATTATTGTTTCATTAGCATTGATCCTCTATGTAAAGATGTCAAGATGGAACCTGGAATTGTTTACATTGTAAATAGTCAGAAATTTGTCTATAGTTGTTTTTTGGCCATTTTTTGAAGTACTGAGTTTCATAGCTCATAACTCTGTTATGGTGGCTGCGCCAGGGCTAGATTTTTATAACTGAATCAAAACCAAGGGAATGCTCATAATCTGCGTAGTAGCTGCAAATCAATCCGAAAACTTTACTGCGTTTTGCTTTCACTAGTAATATTAGGTGTAAGAGTGTGTTTGGGAAAGATTATTTTCTCTTGTTTCAGTTGTTTTTTAGCTTAAAAGCTGTTTTATAGATAATCTAACATGTTTGACATTTTGTTTAAATTAATAAAAAAGCTTTTTTTAGGGGGAAAAAACTGTTTTATGCCATCTAGTTTTTTCTAGCTTAAGATTATTGTGATTTGATTATTTTTCATTTTTCAAAATACTCTTCCATGTTTATCCCTACAAAATTTATTTTTAAACAAATATTATTAAATTATATAAATAATTTTATACCCTTTTTCATAATTTATTATATAAAAGTGATTTTTTTTGTACCACCCAAACAAAATAGATTATCTTAAAATTGCTTTTCAGCAAACAGACCCAAACAAAAACGGATTTTGATTATAATCGATTATCACAAAATCGATTATACAAAAATTGATTATCAGCATAATCTTTTTTTTCCAGCTTTCCCAAACACACTTTAATTGGGTCAGATCGGGTTTGAGGGTTATTTGATAGGTTAGGATTTGGTAACATTTTAACTATGGATTGGGTTTGCTGGTTTTATCATCTAAAAAACAGATGCTATATGTAATATCACAAAGTTTAATAATAAAGAGCTTCAACATCCATAACACAGTATATTAAGCAGTAGTCTTACATTATATTTAAATGGTATTTCCATTATTTTTTTGACAAAAGAGTATTTCCATTATTAAAGCAAGCAAAAATTGAGTTTATTTTATGGAGCCTATAAAGCTGAGAAAGTGCAATCGAGAAAAAA
This sequence comes from Echinosophora koreensis, assembly GCA_035048595.1. Lineage (NCBI taxonomy): Eukaryota > Viridiplantae > Streptophyta > Magnoliopsida > Fabales > Fabaceae > Echinosophora > Echinosophora koreensis. The sequence continues at coordinate 8,356,793 of JAPCYP010000001.1, read as the reverse complement.
AGATAAAGTAAAGTTTGTGTTATTAATTAAGTGTATAAGGAGAAGATTCTAATAAATAAAAAAACCAAAATTTGAACTGGAAAAACATGTCTTGAAATTATGAATTGCATCGGTAAATATGTTACCTTGAAAATCTTGATCAAGTCCCGTAGCATATTTTTATCTTTCAACTATGATTCACAAAGGATATTCTCTACCAATATAAAAAGAAAAAAAGAAAAAAAAAAAGATATTTTCTACCAATAAGCATTCTGAACAAAAGGACCAATTTATTGAAATCTTAGTAAATAGTATCAATAAGTGTTACAAACTAAGAAATAGAGTTAATAAGCTCGTCAATATAATTTATCAGTTGAATAACAAAGAACTGTTACAACATTTTTATGCGCATAGATTTCTTGAATTATTGGCATTCCTTTATTAAAGCAAAATATATTGGGCAACTTTATAATCTGTATTGAAACCATAATTCTAAGATGATTCCATCAATTTCTCAATAATATAAAAATAAATAGGAAATGAATAGTAACTTCTAAAAGCTCTCTATTATATTGCTAATTGCTAACAACTAAAAAATCTGAACCATGATTGTATGCGCAAAAGAGGATGGGAAACTTTTGGTATGGTGACATTAAAAAATATATGGTTAGAGGCTTTGAAATGTATTGTTGGTCCAGAATCTTCTGTTGTTTGATGGGGAAATTTGTTTCTAGAGCCTTCTTTTGTTTTTCTTAGGAGCTGGACCTACTTTTATATTAGTGTAAATATTATTGGGTGACATGTGTGTCTTCAATAGTGGAGGTTATTTTATAACTCCTGCTTAAACATATGAGTTTAAATAGCTTACACTTTTATCCATAAAAAAATGGTATACACTTTTAGTGTAAAAAAAAAAAATTACAATGTCAATCGATTACAATTTATGACATAAGCCATTTTTATGATAGTTAGGATAAGAGTAAACCATTTCTAATAATATGAAAGTTTATAATTGGTTGACAGTGTAAAAGGTCCTGAGACTGACAGTGGATATCAATTAAATTCTAAAAACATTATGATGATTTTGTCAAAAAAAATATATTTATAATGATTAATATGTACCAAGTAAAGAGTTAAAATATGACCAATGATATTGTGATAATTATTCTTACTAATTAAATTCCAATTTGTGAATTGTTTTTTTTTTAGTAACGACCTTTCCCTAAATTTATTATTGTAAGGGAAATTTTATAATAAAGCCTAAATTTTATTATTTTTAATAGTAACTTTGTTAATTTTTAGTCCATTATTTAAGTATTAATTCAAATATTTCATTTTTATTTTATTATAATTTTAAAAAAAATTAGATTATCTTGATCATATTAATCTTCTATTATTTAATGAGCTTAATTGGGATGCATTATAAGTGTAAAAAAAAATTTGGTGTCAACCAATCAAAAATCGCATGATATGACTAATTTTTAAGGTAATTAAGATAATAATCAAATATTTTTTATGATCTCTAAATTTCTGATTAGTTGATTGTGTAAAAAAATTCACACTCACAGTGCATGGCTAATAAATCTTTATTTTATTTATTATTTTGAAAAATAACTTTGTCATTAAACAACATAGGGAAGCTACTCCTCTAACCTCACGGAACCTCTGTTGAAGTTCTCCCTTATCATCTTCTCTTATTCAACATGATTTAATGGTTCATCTATGTTATTTATTGGTTTTGTTCCTCCTTTTCAGGATCCTTTTTTTGGTTTCACCACAAATCCTTCATTGCAGAAGTTCAACCAGAGGTTCTATGTAGTGTACTTAGAGAGTGGTTACTCCCTATAAATTATTAAAAAATTGACGAACATTGAATCGAAGGATCAAATTTGCAGCATTGAAATAACAGGGAACCGGTTGTGCACCATGTAAACTTTAGTACCAAAATGTTATCAATAGAAAATGATTAAGCCTTTAATTTAATATCATTTATTTTATAATTAGTTTGAATAATGACTATCTCTAATCAATTTTATCTTTTAGTATTTTGTTATTAGTATAAATAGTGAATTATTTTTTAAATTTAAATTTATTATTTTTATATTATTTAAAACAATAAATGTTTTCACTTAATTTTATATTATTATTTAAAGCAATAAATGTTTTAACTTAGTTTGTTTCCATTAACTATCGTAATATGGTTTCGTCTAAGGTGCACCACCCACCAAAGTGGTGCAGTGGTGCACCACCCACGTGGCAATTTGTAAGCCAATTATCGTGCCACATGAATAAGTTTGACAATTCAACTCAGTCAACTTGTTTCAACAGGAGATATCTAAGGTGCTCTCAAAAAAAAGTGGAGGACCGGTCCTTATTAGTTATTTACTTGCTGCAACCGGTTTATAGGTAAAAAAACCCAATCATTAGTGTCGTTCTAATTCGTTCATCTCACTCATCCTTTTTTCTCTTTTGGGATGGCAGAAAGTTGAGGAAGAGACGAAGTGTGTTGGTCGGCAAGTGGGTGGTCTTCGTTTGAGACACAGAGGCAGTTGCCTATACAGTGACGTACCTTGCGCTTTGGGTTCTTAACTTTTTATTTGCGGAAGCTGTTTATTTTGTTCTAGATCTGCCTTCTATGTATGGATCTGATGACAACGGTAGAGACCGGATCTAACAAGTTTGGGAGAAGGCATGATTCGCAGGTATAAGGTGGAATAGATTTGTTAGCGGTGGCTTTAGCAAGGCATTGCTTTGTGGTTGCTGTGTGGTGGTGAGTGCGGATGGATTTTGTTGTTGTTTAGCTTAAATTTGGGAAAATGGTGGTTGCTTTGGTTCAGATCTGGTGTGTTCATGGAGGTAGGGGTGGCTGGGAAGATTGGAGGCTGGTTTGTTTTAAAATTGAAAATTTGACATTCCATTTTTCTAAAAAACAATTTATCTGAATAGGAGATAGCCTTTATTAATTTCAGCCATTAATTCAAGTTCTACTAAATCACCATTTTTATACATGGTGCGCTTTTAATTTTAATTATGGTACATTCAAGAAGCGCTTGAAACTAAAAATTCTGGATAATGGAAGTTTAAAGGAGAACTATGGTGTTGAAGTTTAAAATTGGAAGTTAAGAAGAACCGTGGCACTGAAGTTTAAATTCTGGATAATTCAAGTTCTAATAATGGAAGTTTAAAAATTCTGGCCTTTCAAAAAAAAAAGTTTCAAAATTTCTGGAAGATGAATGGGTTGAGACATTAGGAGAGAAGAGAAATGATATTATAACACCAAAAGTTGACACCAACTTTTGACACCATGGTTAATTCAGTATATTGGTTGGTTAATCAATCAATAGTGTCAAAAGTGAATTAACCAATCAATATACTGAATTAACCATGGTGTCAAAAGTTGGTGTCAACTTTTGGTGTCCCAATATCATTACTCGGAGAGAATGGATGGGAGGAACCAGAAACAAACCAGAGAGAGCAAATGGCTATATTGGTTGACAAAATCAAATCTCAGCCGTTACTTTCTTTTATTAATAAATCAAGAGCTTAAATTCAAGAAGGACCAGTCCTCCACTTTTACTCTGGAGGACCATAGACTTGTCCATTTCGAAAGTTGAATTGTCAAAATGATTCATGTGGCATAATAATTGGCCCATAAACTGTCATGTGGGTGGTGCACCACTGCACCATTTTGGTGGGTGGTGCACCATAGCCTTCACCTCGTAATATATTAAGTTTTTTTTTTTTTAAATTAAAATACAATGCAGTGTAATAATTTAGTGGAACACATTTTCAGAATTGTGCAATGAACAAAGTATTATATAATGAACAGTAAATATATAGTTTTTATTATTATAAGATAAGAATAGAGAAGCTTCTAGTAAAATGGGGGGAAAAATCAGTGATTAAACAGAAGAGTGACATGTGGCAATGAACAGTGGTCAACATTGAGTTTTTTTTTTTTTTTGGTAACAGAGTTTTTTTTTGGTAACACATTGAGTTTTATATACACACACTATATGATTATAATATATATATATATATATATATATATAATAATTTTAAAAATAAATATTTATAGGGTTTCGATTAGATTTGTAGGATCCGAGATCCGAACTGATCTTATTCGGATTAGCAGTTTTGAATTCGATGATTCGAACCAATCCGTCAAAATCGGTTTGGATCAGTTCGGATCCATCGGATTCACGGATCGGATTGGATCTGCTTATACCCCTAATTGGATGTGGATGATGGCACATATATATATATATATATATATATATTAAATGCAAATTAAGTTTTCTATTACAGTAACTTCCAAGTATGGACAGTAATAATGCTTAGCGGATGAACTCCATTGTCTGCAATGAACAGATTCCACGTCGCAGGATCTATTGATTTTAGACACGGAAAACTATAGTATAAGATGGAAAATTGAAGCCTCTCTAATAATTTAAGGATGTTCATAAAAGTGTGATAAGGACATTGTTTAGGGTGTGTTTGGTTTAAATGAGGGGTGAGGAGGGATTTTAATGGAGATAAGGAGAGGGATCTTAATTAGACATTATTATGTTTGGATGAGGAAAAGGAGGGAAAAGAACACTTTCATGTTTGGTTGGTTCAGGAGGGAATGAAGATTTTAAAACAACTTCACTTTTTAACCCTTATACAATTTATTTAAAAATAGACAAGTGAGAATATTTTAGTCAATGCATATAAAATGATTTAAAACACTCTCCTTCCCTCTAAATTCCCCAATATTAGAAGGATTTGAGTGGAGCCAAAATTTACTTAAGGAGAGGTGTTGCTCCCCTCCCTCTTGAAAATTGAACCAAACATGATAGATTTTAAAAAATATATCCCCTCATCTTTTCTCCAAATCCTTCAAACCAAACACTATGTTAAGAAATCCAAATAATAAGGTTATTTATTGAAAGACTGGGTATATTTCTTTACAATATAAATTAGAAACGTATCTTTTAAAATTCTTTATACTTTTTTAAATTATTTAAATAATGCCGTTAAAGACATTTGTTAATATTTGTCGTAATTTAATAAAGTTGAATTGGAAAATGACTGAGACATTTTTCTTCTCGGTAAATATCTAATTTGGTCCTTGAAATTATGAAGTAGTATCAACTTGGTCATTGAAATTATCAAAATTCAAAAAGCGTCCCTGAATGATAAGTTGGATCAATTTGGTCCCTCGTTTTATTCACATAATATCAATTAAGTCCTTGATAATGCAAACTTAATATTAACTTAGTCCATATGATTTTTAACGGAGGGATTAAGTTGATAACCGTTTTATAATTTCAGGGAATAATTTATACTACTTTACAATTTCATAGATCAAATTGGGTGTTCATCAAACCATATTTTTTTTTCCCATTTGAACTATATTTGTTTTGGTAAAAATAAAGTGGTCTATTAAGAGCCACTTATTTTACACTACTTAAAGCAATTTTTCACTTTAAAGATACAATTCTAAAAAATTTGTCAAATGAATCTCACAATCATACATGAAATTCTCAATTATTTTTCAAGTGGATTCTAGGGTGTGGTAGTGGTTCATCATGGACCATGAGCTTCCCAATCAATTAGTAGTTTTTTTTTTTTTTTTAAAATTTTGCAAATACCATTTCTACCCATTTAATTCTTACTCCCATTTTTTCCCGTTCTCGTGCACACAGCCAGAAGGTGAATCACTAAGCCACCTATTTTAATGCTTTGATCTTTGACCAGATTGATGCCTTGCTCGAACTCCTTTATTGCCTCCCTCTGCAACTTCTCCTTTCTGCCTTTCGTCCTGTTCTTAATTTCTTATGGTGTCCATGTCTAGGGTATATGGTTGAAGAACAAAATCAACACCTTAGAGAATGCGCTCCTACGATGGACCTTCACCGTCTCACTGGGTTGTGGTAGTGGTCAATGTCATCATACCATGAAGGACAAAATTGTAAACTTATTTTTATCTGATAGCCTAATTAACAATTACCCAAATTTAATCTCAACCCTACAAATATTTTAATGATAAATCTAATGGTTAGAAATGATAGTTCATGATGAACCACATTTCATCATAACACATCCTAAAATCCACCCATTTTTCACTCTTTTTTAAAAAAATTTTATCGAGTTCTTATACAAGAACATAAGTTTATAGAAGCAACTTCACACCATGTTAGTGTGTGTTTTATTTCACGTTGAAAATCTCTAAAATTGATTTTGCCTTCTGTCAAACGTGATTTTAGAGGAAATGACATGTTTGGTTACTATCAGGAAAATTGATTTTGTCTCCAGAAGCGATTCTGACTAGAATCTACAAAAAGTAGCTTTTGAGATGAATTGAATATTTTACACCATATTTTGTATCATACTTGCTTTCAAAATAAAAACATTCAAATATAAATCATTTCACTTCAAACTCAATTATAACTAAATCAATTTTATAAAATCAATTACATTCAAAATCACTTTTATCGAACGCTCATCTTATTCAAACAGTATAATCCAAATTTATTCTAATTTTTTTAATAACTAAATAACCAATTCATGTTGAAATTGCTCCAACTGTCAAAGATGATGTATGAATATAATCGTTGTTTTCCCTCTTTCTTTCATCCTTATCCCGGAAATAAGTCAGTGGTTGCGGAAGTAATTTATTCCGGCACGAATCAAAGTTGTTTGATCCTCTCTTATTCTAAGCAAGAATTTCTTCCTTAGACTCATCTTCATACAAAGAAAAATTCATTGGTTGTAAAACTAATTCATTTGAGTAACAAAGTGACCATTGAACTCTTCACAAATAACATCTCCTAGTCTTCAATTGGTTCCTCTTTTGTTTTTCAAAAGCATAATTCGTTTACCATTAGGCCTCACATTTTGAGCAACAATGCCAATTTTTAATTCAACGATTAAGCTAATCAAGGGTTTCAATTTTTTTTTCTTCTTTTGTTATTGCATAATTCCCCATCATAACATTTGAGTATTATTCTTCCACGCCTCTAATATTGTATGATTCCTCCTCATTTTTTTAAGATTATCTTATCTTGTTATTGTTGTATAAATAGAGCTTCTGGCTTTGGGTCTTTTACTCGCCGGAGGCTATGGAGGACGCCGGGAATTTTCCAAACTCCGGCAACCTATCGCATAAGGTGGTTGCCGTCGCTGCAGGGGATGCACACACTCTCGTTCTTACTGGTAAGCCTATTCAAGAGAAGAGACCTCAAATCAACAATCCATGTAAATTGAAATCTCAAAAACTGTATCTTTGAGAAATTTGTGTATTTTCTGAAAGGGGGGGAATTTCGATTGCAGGGGATGGCAGTGTGTACTCTTGGGGTAGAGGAATGTTTGGGCGGCTTGGTCTTGGTTCAGAAAAAGACGAGCTTTTCCCAGTTCAGGTCAAGTTTCAGAACCCCAATGGAGCACCAGACACTGTCAAAATAGTGGCAATTGCTGCTGGTGCTTATCATAGTATTGCTCTATCAGGTTCTCTGACACTGCATAATACTTCATAGTTCATACCTTTGAATTTTATTTTATTTTTCCTTTCCAAATATGAATCTGTATATGTATAGACACACACAAGTAACTTTGGGGGTAAGTGAAAAATTGGAAAGTAATTACATTTGACAAATAAGTAGGGAGAAGGGAGTGGAGTGAAACTGAAAAGTTTATTTTATTTTTTTTATTTTTTACTAAAATCACTTTTGGCATAGGGCAAAAGCAATTCTAGTACTCTTTACCGTGAAACCAAACATGCACTTTGATTTTCACTGCTTGGTAGTTGGTACTTAAGAAACTTTTGTTGAACCTCAAAATAGGGACACCGTTTGTTTTTTCACTGCCAAGTAGCCTTGTAGTTTTCTTTTTATGCTGAAGACTTGTTTGGTGATGTTATTTTAAACATTTCATATATTACACCTTGTTTGCCTTTTGTTGAATTCTTAAGTTTCTAGGAAAAAACCATTAAGAACTTCATTAGAATATAGTGTCTTGCTTGGTTAGTTTATAATTAATCAAATCAAAAGAGAAACAGTTGAACCCTTCTTTTTAATAAATAAGTTCTCATCTTTGATGCTTCACAAAGTGCAAGTGCTTCCTGCGGGTATAATTTAATTTCTATTGTTATTCTTGTTTTTGAATGACATGGTAGATGTGAATCATAAATTGTCATCAGCTAAAATATTGACAAACTCTTACTATGTTGTTGCCTTATTGGTATTACTGCTTTTTCCAAACTCACTTGACATTCCATATATCACTACTTTTTGGTTATGGAAAATATATTTGACGTCATGTTCGGTTTAAAGGAATTGGGGTGGATTTTTAATTTTCTTAATATTTTATTCTTTCGTAGCTTGTCATCCTTTTCTCCTTGTCACTGAGCATGGACTTGGTAAAAATTTCAATTATATTGGGTCATACTGGGTATGTTTGAGGATGCAGCCTTTCAATGCATGGCAATTCACCATTTAGAGGGAGTAGTAACAGTAGTTAATGCCAATTCTGTGGATATAAGCAAAAGGAAATAATTTGAAACTATTGGGCAAAATTTGTGCATTGTCTCAATTGCAGTGCAAGTGCAAGGAAGATGTCTTTTTAATTTTTTACTTCCTTCTTTATTGCCCTCTTGATCTCAGAAAGCTGGACATTGCTAGCTAGGGAGAGGGGAAATTCGGACTTCCCTTGGCTTTGACAGGGACTCAAGCTCAAGTGGCGTAATTAATATTAACCTCACCTAAGGGTGAATACCATGTGCATGTATTTAGACTATAGCTAGCTTGGTAAATAGATATGACACCATGCAATAGCATAGGCAACCTCATCTAATTGGAACCTGAAGGTTTCCCCCACCCAAATAAGGAAAAAAAAAAAACTAACTCTTCAGTCTCTTGGTGTGTTGACAGATGATGGATCTGTTTGGTGCTGGGGTTACAATATCTGTATCCTTAATATGCTTGGAGTCCCTTGGTAGAATTCAGTTGCAGTTATTACTTGTTTTTAATTCTACAAGTTTGTTGACTTTTTATTACATATCTATTGTCCACATCCTTGACTATTGTATGGATGGTCAACTTGGTATCAATGGAGAGGACTCGCATGACAAAAACAATACTGACGGAGATTATTCTTTAGTGCCCTGCTTACTGAATAAGTTTCTTGAGTTGCACCCGCCTGATTCTTCAATAGGTATGTCTGAAGCAGAAGGCAAAGCATCACTAAAGGTATAACATGAATTGCATTAATTTTACTCTTAAACATAAACCAAGGTGACAGACTCATTTATGTGTTTTCACCTGTTCAACTCTCAGATATGTGCCGTGAAAGCAGGAGGAATGATGTCTATGGCTATTGATGATCATGGGGCGCTGTGGATGTGGGGAAACTGCCCACAACAGAGCAAAGAAGGCGAGTTAAGTCTTGTAAACAATTTCACTCCAACACCAGTATGGGATTTTCATGGTCACACTGTTGTCAAGGTTGCATGTGGAAATGAGCATGTCATAGCACTGGTTAGTGCTGGAGAATCATACAAGGGTGAAGATCTAGTGTGCTACTCTTGGGGTGGTAACAGCCATGGCCAATTAGGCTTAGGGGATAGCGAAAGCAGGTCGCGTCCAGAAGTTGTGAAAACATTTGATGAGGAGTCCCCCTGGGCAGTTTATGAGGTAGCATGCGGTGCCTTTCACACTGCTTTGCTCAGTCACAAAAAGAAACCTCGTGACACGTTAGAAAGCATTTGCTGGACTTTTGGCCTTGGGGATAAAGGGCAACTTGGGCATGGAACAACACAGAGCACATTATCTCCTATGCCTGTTAAAGAATTGCCACAAAATGTGTATCTTATTTCTATTGACTGTGGCTTGTTTCATACAAGCGTTGTTTCCTCAGCTGGGGATGTATGGTCATGGGGAATGGAGAAGGGTCTTGGCTTATGCCCTGATGCTAGTCGTTCAGAAACAGATTCTGGTGATGGCCTCTCTCCCCTTCTTTTCTCATGCAAGCCATATCAACCTAAATTTCCTGATCCTGTGCAAGTTGCGTGTGGGGCTGCACATACTGTTATTGTTGCGCAGGAAGGATATAAGGTGTGGTCTTGGGGTAGGGGAAGGAGTGGAGTTCTTGGAAATGGTAGAGAAGTGGATTATTACATTCCCACCATAGTACTGTGGCCGCCACTAATGGAGGATTTCAAGGAAGAGGAATTAAAGAGCGCTGATGAACAAGGTAAGATTCGAGAAAAGGAGACCGAGGTAATAACAGAAACAGATGAGAAATTATCCTCAGCATTGAATGAGCTAAAGCTGCTTCAAACAAAGCTATCTACAATGGAAAATTATGCTAGTATACTGCATGGTTGTATTTTTGGAAAACCTTTTGATGAACAAGATATCCCTGTTTCATTGCGGAATTCGGGTTCATTTGACATTGCAAAAGAATGGGAGAACATGTTAGAGGCAGCAGATCATAGGAAGCTAGTTAGGTTGGAAATGTTCTACCGGGACATGCTTGCTGGCGTGAAAGATAAACTAATGAAGAGAAGGATCAAGGAAATTATAAAGGAATGCCTCCAATCTTCAGGGTGAAAAACTAGTATTTATAAAAATAAGATTCACATCCCATTATGAACAAGAGGTTTCACATGCAAAACAAAATGGTTTTATTTGATGATTGTTTTTTGCTCTCATATTAGATGTAATAGTGCATGCATTGTCTTCTCCGTATAATTCCCCGCAAACCTCACTTAACTTGCTTTGCAAAAGATTGCCTTTACACTTGAATGATCCATACTGATTCTATTCTCTGGCAAAAATCTTCTGACTACTTAATATTGTTTAAAACTCATCTTTCTATTTTTGACTTCTAAGTTTTATGGGTTACTTATCACCATTCTGAGTGTCATGAATTACAGTTTCAAATTATTTGAACATTATAATTCTGTTTAACATGACTGACATTTGAAAAAGAATAGTGCTAAGTTCTCTTCTAAAGGTATATATCAATGTTTTTGCATTAGTGTATAAATTATTTAGAAAGTTTCTCTCTCCAAAAATGACTACACTACTCACTACTAGTGAGGCATTGATCAAAATTTCGATAATATTTTTACATTTTGAAAACTATTTGTCATTATTCAAGTAAGACGGAACCAACAGTCAGCAAAACACAAAGCAAGGTGGGTTAAGAAGGTACAAAAGTTTTTACATTTGTAAATCACATTTACTATCAACCTCATTTCTACGAAGCACAAGAGCGGTTGCTATGGGCGCACTAGTACTTGGTCTTTGCGCTTTCCATCAATCAGGCAGCCAAAGCCGTTTTTGGCTGGCCACACATGGCACATCCCATCAGTCCCAACCAGAAAATCCATTAGGACATGTTCGAAAACCAAATATGTCAATGACTAAAGAAATGCGTAACATATAAGAGAACCATTGAAATAGTATATACACAATGTTAAATCCCAACTTGCAATCAACGCCAGCCTTTTCATACATGACAATAAATAATGGCATAAACTTTTTCAATCAACAAATATGCTATACAATGCCTGAATTTCATACTTAAAAGACTGATACAATCCAATCCGAAGGAATTTAACAAAAGAATAATGAGAACAAGGATATCATTTTTATATATATAGAACTCCCAAAAGGCAAAAGTAAAAAAATTATGCTAAACACATTAAACCACCGTGAGATTTCTCTAATCTTCGAATAATTAATGAATCATAAAGAATATTTAACTACCTTCGCAAAGAAGTCGGCCATACTCATGGCCACTTTTATGCTGCCTCACTTCTGACTCTGAGAATATGCCACTAGTAATAAGCTTTTGGCCAATATTCTCAATGTACTATACAAGACAGTCGCATTCTGAAGTAAATCTTGCTCAACAATGCAGATAAACTACCTGCTGGGCAATTTTGTACCAAATACGAGCAGAATCAGACAGTTAAGCAGAATGCATCTTCCACACCGATATCGCAGTTTGCCATCCCATTTTCTGGTGCTCAATGTTAAAGTTTCTTAGGTAGATCATATGTCTTTTTAAGGAACTTAGAAGCTGATTCATCATTTCTATAGCATAAAACACGTAACAATGTGTTTGGTTCAGATGGATCCCATTGTCCTGAAGTTGGAGGTAATGGAAGTCTAGACCTGGCAGAGGATTTATATCTCTCCAAGGTTGTCCGTCTAAACTGCTCAATAAGACTCTCTGTATCGGCTCTGAAAAGGGGAAGGACAGATCTCACAGGAGTTGAAAACTTATCTATCAATTCAGAAGGCAAGCCATCCCCATTTGCCCAAAACAGTTCCTTCAGAAATTTGAAATCATCCTCTATGATCTGAGAGTCCTTTCGGGAAAAGACACGAGAAGGGCCTCCAGCAAGCAATACAAGCAAGAATCCATCAAATGAAGCTCTCATTATTTCTGTAATAATACGTGTGCGAATCTTTTCATGAACAGTGTCTGAAACAAACAACAGGTTTCGCTCCAGTTCCTGAAGAAATGGCTCAATCCTAGAAGATGATGGATCCCCAACATACAAACCATCCCACAAAACATGGCTTAGATCATGGAAGACAATTCGATATGCTGCTGCCTCACAGAGTTGCTGAATTCCTTCAAGACATGCGGCTGGAGATAGTTCAAACTTCTTTGCTAATCCATTTGAAAAATCTTCCACATGAGCAGATTCAGAGTTTCGTAAAAGTGTAATTATTCTTTTTTCCAGAACATCAAATTCACCCAGGATCCACTGCAAAGTATTCATGCGAACACAGAGTTGTGGTATCCCAAAAGAGCTATCCCCATTTGTTGCAACCTGAGGGTTTCTCTTCTGAGAATTTGGAGATTTATCTTTTTTCTTCCCAAAGCCTTGAAATTTTGAGCCAATAGTGCATCTGGTCAACGCTGGCATTGTTGGAACAAATGTATTTCGTGATCCTGAATTAGAACAAAGAAATACAGTTATTACGTATACCAAATATCCGAGGTAAACTATAAATTTTCATCAATTTACCACAGCCAGATTTCGCTTTGGTGACGTAGTACTGAAGGCATCTGTCAAGGCCATTCATCACTTCAGGAAGTAATGCAGGATGCATCGGTATCGGAAGCTGAAAGAATGCATCCAAAGTTTCATTTATGATTCGCAAAACTTCAACAGCAGATGCAGCACATCCTTCCTGATTAGCTTGCGGGTTCCAAAGCTAGGATATTGCAATAAACTAGGTTAGTTCGAATTTGAAAGGTAATCAATTGATACATATAATTACAACACACTAAATTTCATCATACATATAGCTATGAACATGTTATCACTAATCAACTGAAAGAATCTCATGATTGAAAAACCTACACAACTCACACAAATTTTGCAATGACTTTGTGACATTAGGTTATAGGCTATAAACTCCTAAGTCTATTTCTATCAAAATATTAATCCCCGACATTCTTTCTAGATGATAAAGTTGCAATAAAAACCATCAATCCATATCGAAGAAAAAATGATGAATGCTAACCTCTTGCTGCAGATTTCTATCAATCCACTCCTTCAGTCTGTCTAATCTAGTCTTAATCCATATTTTTACCAGATTGGCAATTGCAGCTTCAGCCTCATAAGGAGGCATCTCACGGATTATTGCTTTACCACCATCATCACTGTCCACTGAATCTTCTACTGCTATCTGCACAAGGTCTTTCTCCAACTGATCTGCAGCTCTCAACACTTGAACAGCATCAGGTGTCAATTCTGTGATACCTGAAATGAATTGCTTTAGTTCATTTCCATAGCATACATGCAGGGTGGCCACAGCAAGACCTGCTGCCAAAGGATGCCATCTCTTGAGTATTGGGCTGAACACTTGCTTTTCATTTACTGCCAGGCTACCTACATCCTTTGCAAGGATGGCAAGGACAGGGAGAGCATTTGGTTGATTTTTGGATGCTCTCCTGCTTGAGTCTGCTTTCTCCATTATCTATGCAGCAGCAGAACAAGCATATTTCAGCACATGCAACAATCAGAAAAAAATAGAGACAGATAGCTGAAGAATTAACAAGAAAATTGCAGTCTTAAATGTAATTACCCATATATTTACCCATCTATCACAATATACTACCCATAACTAACACACCATGACATGGATGCACCGAGGTTTAGTTCATTAACAAACTATCTATTACTATTGTACAGCTAGGCCTACTATTTTGACCCCTGATAAGCTGTTTTGGATGCAGATAGAACAGCCCCTCCCCCAGACCAAAAAGAATGAAGAATGGCATCGTATAGATCTCCAAACTTGCATGCCTTATGGACCTCAAATATTTAATCAGGAGTTTTGGGTATGTAATATCTAGTTTTTCCACTTACCGACGGGCACCATGTTGTCAAACAGAACCAACCTGAAAGTTAAACAGTTGTCTTAAAACAAAAAAGAAATCCAAAACTCTCATATTAAGCATAAATGGGTACTAATACCATGCTTTCATGTAACCAGCCCAAGAAATTATATGCCTCAGGCTCTCAAGTCTATCACCTTTTACTAAAGGGAAAAACCAATTGAAGACGTAAAGAACTTGCCTGAGCAAAAGCGGTACGTAGTGATGACCTGATGTAAGTTTCGATTCTTTCACGGGCCACATTGACTTCAGTTCTTCTCCTTCGCCGATATTCATTAGATATATCTTCAACCAAAATCTTAGCTGCTGCTACCCCTAAAGAAACAATGCCCTGCATGGTCTCAACATTTCCACGATCAAAAGTTTCATGATATGCAAGAAGCCTTTTCTCAGCCCACCCCAATATTGAAGTCAATGTAGAACTCAAAATTTTGGAATATTCTGTATCCTTTGTTGCCTTTGCATCTTTTGCAACTTCAGCTAGCTGGCCATCCGCAGCAGAAAGCAGGTCCAAATCCATCTGGCCAGTTGCAACAAATCGGTGAAATAAAACCCAAGTAAAACAGAGATTATGAAATGCTTGGTTCAATCCAAGGATTCCCCAAGTCTTCTTGATTTGTTCCATCAGCTCATCGAATTCCTCAATAATTGATGACTCATCATTAGCATCAAAGCAGGATTGTAGAAGCATTTCATAAAGCCGGAGATTCAGAGGAATCCCATCTGCCCAGTGGCATGAATCAGTGAGAGAACCATCATAAGACGACCTACCTGCAAGAGACATGACAGCACTACGAAGAACCTGCATAGACTCATTATTCTTCCCAGTTTCCATAGGCCTATCCAAAGCCCCGTGAATAATCTGCCTCAGACGCTGTGCGGCAGAATTCGACTTGTCAAGAGGTACGCGAGGATGCAATATAAGACCAGCTTCCAGAAACTTCAGGGTTCTCTTCTGCCATTCTTCATACTCTTGTTGATCAACAAAATCCGAAACCTTGAGCTGCTGCAATAGCTCAAGTGGAACTACCACTGACTCAATCCGTCTTCCAACCTGTAATAAAGTCCACAAGATAACAAATCGATGCTCAATTAAACATGATCGATTTCTTTTCCTTTCAAAATAATAATAAACAGTGAAAAATAACTCAATAAGCACCTTACGAAATTAATTAACATTTCAACATGCATTAGCATTGGATCAAAGTGATACTACACTTACAAAATGGTAAGAATCCAATATCAGATCAAAGAAGCACTTTTGTTAATTCAGTTTTTCATGATTAAATTCAATTATGAAAAAAACAATAAACAAGTAGAATTCAAATAAAAACCAGATCAAATGTCATTTTCTACATGCATTGCAATTATGCAACACGCACAGATTCATTCATCAATTATCGATATGAAAGCGACCTGGCCAGCAGAAATTCTGAGGAGCGCTCTTCGCACGCGCGAATCCATGGCCTCCGAAACCCTCATCTGGTTCCTCATCAGCTCCCCAACCGTCACAGGCCGTTTCGGCTTTCCCTGACCCGAACCGGACGAGCCGGGGCTCTTCTTCGAACCCGAACCGGGCGATTTCAGGCCGAAGGCCTTCTTGACCTTGCTGGCGGCGGTGGAGGTTATGGATCGTTGAGAAGCGGCGGATGAGTTGGGCGAGCTGTGACTCGGCGAATCGGAGTGGTGGTTGTTAGGAACGAAGCTGAGTGGCTTGCCGGAGGAGGTGCGGCAAGCGGCGATGAAGATCTCGTAGGCCGTTAGGGTTAGGTCGGAGTCGGTGAGGTTGACGGCGAGTTCGCCTAGCGGCGAGGGGAGGTCGTCGGCGGCAATGACGGTGGGTGATTTAGGAGGCATTATCGGTGGCGGTGGCGTTGTTTCTCTCTTGGAATGGCCCAATGAGAGGTCTCTGAAGAGATGAGCCATTTCAGAGAGAGAGAGAGAATGGAGAGAAAAGGAAAAGGAAAAGGAAGAAAGAAAGAAAAGATGAAAAGAAGAAGAGAGGATAATAGCAGAAGAAGGAGTCAAGAGTGTGGACTACAACTGCATACTCGGTAAAAAAAGAAGTGATAGAGTAGTGTTGGTGATAGATGACAGCGACACTGTTTCTTCATTTTTATTTTTTTCTTACCGACGATATATTTTTTTTTTCTTCCTATAATTAGAAATTAATCCCTTTCCGAAATAGAGCTGAGTTTATCCCTCCCATAATGTATTTTTCTTTAATCAGGTGATAAAAGACCATGTCTCTCGATAAACTTTATATATAATCCTGATCCCATCATTTAAGAGAAGATTTTTATCTAATCACCAAACATGGTCAAAAAGTTAATCTCATAGCTTCGAATAAAATATCGAGCCAAAAATTAAAATTAATAAAAAAAAAAGGCTATTTACGATCTTTATCAATATTTTTTATTATTATTATTATTTCACTTTCACTCATTTTCTCTTTCTAGAAAAAAATAATAGTAATAGACTAATAGTCAGTTATTGAGTCATTATCTTATAATTTTCTCTCAACAGTTTTTTAGTAATTTTTTTTTCCCTGGAACAGTTTTTTTAGTATTTTTAATTAGAGTATCTAACATGAATTGCTTTGAAACTATATTAAAGTACGGTCGCGTTGACCCAAAAAAAATACGGTTAAAAGAATTTAGTTTACTACTAATTAAAAAAATCCATTTTGCTGTAGAAAAAAAAAACTAATTAAAAAAAACTCAGTAAATACCTATTTCAAATGTCAAAATTTCAATCCTCCTTACAAGACCCCCAATCTTGATCAATTTGTTCAAATGATTTGTTATTTGTGTATATATCTGATCTCTGACTTTCTAAAAACAATTCAATCTATCACTATCACGTCGCAAAAGAGGAAAATAATTCAGATACATAGCTACGTATATTAATGATAGTTTTATACTTTTATTAGATTGATCATAATTACCGATCAAATATACTAGTATTGGTTTAGCGATCACCAATAGGCAACAAGCTCGTAACGACTATAGCTTAAATTACACGATTCTTCGTTTTTATTAAGAAAAATTGAATTTGGATATTGTGGGTATATATTTTAGTTTTTTAGAGCTGTTGTGTGAATATATTAACGTTATAAAATATACTGAGGCCAACTCGCTCTATTTTTTTTATTTGTGACAGAGAGGCCAACTCATTCTAGTATTGTAATACAAATAGAATATATTTATTTATCACATGGGGGCATTTAACACATGAATGCATATGAATATTATTCGATACATTGATCCCATCTATCTTCCCTGCAGAACTATGATATGAATTTTTCAACTGTGCAACATATGTAGTTACAAATTTTACGTCTACCAACATTGAACTGTTCTATTAATTAAAAACCAAGGTTGGGTCAAAGTTTAATATGCTCACAACTAGCAATATGAATAAGTGGTTCAAGCAGGTAAAAGGATAAACGTTGATTTGAATGCGTGGCGAATGTGACTTGGTTAAAAAAGCTGAAAGGTCAATTGCAGTTGCATGTTGATGTGGTCCATGTGAAATTGTCAATGTGTAGTAGGTTTTTACTAATATTTGTTTTCCCAACTTATTTTATAAACGTTGCCTCAAAAAAAATTTATTTTATAAACGTTTGAGTTTAATTTTGTGGATAATTAAAATGGTGAATGACAAAGACTAAGCAATACCAAGATCTTTTTTTAGGGTGTAACAAAACTTTAGATTGTATACATTCGCAATTTCAATTAAAAATACTTTTTTTTGAGGCAATTAATTGAAAGTACTATATAACACTTAATAGCAGATTTAATAAATTTTAATTAAATTTTAACAAATTAATCGTAAAAAAATGTGGGAACAATGTAATTTGTGTTTGATAATGGTTGCTTTAAAATAATTTTGTGGAAATGAGATGCATTTAAATTAGAGAATGTTAGTCGATATCCATGGGACACCAGTTAAGGAACGAAGAAAATAAAGTCTTTATTGGGATAGATGTATTTAATATTTGGAAAATGGATATACTTTATTTTTCGATAAAAAACTTGTTTTTCCTAATTTCTTAATAACACCAATTAGCAAGACCCTAAATTAAATTAAAAGTAAAGTTGCTTGTATGAGCACTTTATCTATTAGTTACAATCATTCGAATATTCATTAGTTATTAAAGTAATAATTTAGAAGAACAATATAAAATTCTTATTACAATTATTTTTAAAGTTATCTCAAAATCTTGTTTGGTTGTGCCAAATGGATAGATGCCCATGCAAGAACCACTTGAGAGGATCGTAGGCAATGCTTATGCAAAGCCGAGGAGGCATTTGGATGCCACGGACCCCTAACTATATATATATATATTCTTTTTTCTTTTGTTTGAAAAATTGTATAGATCTTGAATGGATTCAGGAAGTACTGATCTGTGAACAACTGAACAGGGTAGATTCACAAATCACAAGTATCAAGATCTAACTTCAAAATCAAATTAAAGTGGGATTGCGTGTGTACACTGGATGGATGTCCTCCAGTAACGCGTAATAGTAGAAGAGGGAAGCGGCAAGTTGGGGTGAGAATAGGTTAGGCCAGGTTAGACTTTGACAAGCTTGAGTCTGGGCCTGTGTTCTAATCTCGAGGCTCGAGCCTGACCTATTAGCCTGATATATTCCAATTTTTAAGGCCTGAGTCTGATCTACTTTAAAGTCTGGCTGGTCTGAAAGCCTACTTAAAAACCTACTTATCAACAAGACCTCAAAATATGTCTTCATCTATAAATAGGTTATAGACCTTTACTTGTAAATAGGCTCGTAAGTCTTTAATAATAAAGAAGTTGGTAGACATATACTAATAAATAGTCACTAGCCATTCAAAAATAAATAGGCAAGTAGGTTGTTACATGACCAATAGGCCTTTACTTTTAAATATTATAAATAATGTAAATAATATATTATAGTATTATGATATATTATATTATACATATATATATTTATGTGTGTGTATATATTAAATAGGCCAGCCTGATAGGTATAATAGGCTTTTTTTAAAGCCTTAGGCCTGACCTCTTTAGCTATATAGGTTTTTTAAAAAGTCTTAACCTTGTTTTTTTACTAAATATGTTAGGCCGAGTAGATCCTAAATAGACTAGGTCATAGACCCACTATTAGAAATTCATGAATTACTTACGGATTTTCCTGCGGATTTTTTTTGAAGGAATTTCTTGCGAATTTTGCTGCAATTTTTCTAGAAATAAGGTTTTTTTCATATAGATTTAAATTTGTAGGAAATTTTGTAGGAAATTTTGACATTTCTTATGAATTTTCCTACGAATTTAAATTTTTCGCAAATTTCCTACGGATTTAAAAATTCGCAAGAAAAAATTACCCACGAAGGTATTATCTATAGGTAAAATTCGTAGGAAAATCTGTATGAAACCTGTTTCCTGCGAATTTTTGAGCAAAATCCACAGGAAAATCTGCAGGTAATAAGAAGATTTCTAGTAGTGACCTTCGACGAGCAGCCTGACCTATTCTCCACCCTAGCGGCAAGGCAAAAGGAACCATCAGCCAACTACTGCCTTTATTGGCCATTTTTCTTTTCTCTTTTTCAATTCCTCGTTTTTTTTTTAACCATTATGTGTTATAACTTCAATAACAAACAACGTACGTTATGATAAAAGTCCAACAGCAATATGAATCATGACTTTTATGTTTGCGAATAATTGGGATTTTACCTTTTTAACGCTTTTAATTATGATAATAAAATACATGAACAATCCATCCATCGCCCAGGAAAAAAAATGAATAAGCATCCAAATAGATATCTTCTTAATACACAGGCAATTTATTGCCATCATATGCAATACTGAAGTATTTTAGATGCCTACGAGGCTACGTTAAAATGTCAACGGAAAAAGACTTTAAAATAAAAAATTAAACTACTTAAAATATTAGATGTCGTATAAATTCATGATATTAGACACTAGTTAGGGTTAATTAACTTTCTTGTTAAATTCGGTATTCATTGGTTTTTGTTTCTATAATATTATTTGTTTAGGATTTAATACCCGAAACGAAAAATATAAAGCTTCATCGGTTCGGGTTTTATCTATTAAAGTGATGAAGTAATAAAGGGGGTCTCATATCATTCACATCACAGGTATTCAAATATTATTTAAAGTCATACATCTATTATTTTTTAAGGACTGTTTCGTTTCATATCTTATATATTTATGTCATTCTTGTAAACATTTTTTACATCGATAAAAAAATACATTCCTCAATATAATCATGGACATAGATACATATATTGTATATCGAACTACTTTATATCGGTATGTCATTTTTTCTCTTCTCTTCTTTTCTTCAATTTCCTTGTTTTTTTTCTCCCAACAAAATATATATATATATATATATATATATATATATATATATAAATATATATATAAAGATTGATTGATGAGTTTTTCCTTCAAGATATTAGACACACGCACACAAATATATGTGAAATGACTTTTTGACATCAAAATTCAACAACACTACACCGACACCGTATTTTCAATAAAGACACTTATCGGCCCGGTAACCAAAAATCATGAATTGTATAAAAATATGGTGTTGAGATAACAATCTTGTGTTCAAATAACACATCTCTAAATATATCGAGATGTACAACAAGACAAAAAATATTACCTTTTAATTTAACATAGATCGGAGGGCTGTGATTATTAAAGCATCATGGCTAAAATATATGGGTTTTTTTTTTTTTTAAGAGACTAAAATATATGGGTGCAACACTAAACTGCCAACAAAAAACGTTTAAGTGCTATTTGTTTATATTTAAATAAAACGTACCGTGCACTTGTATACAAGGGTACACTTTTATTGCTAAAAGGCAATACTGCTAAAAAAAATGTACATTGATTTGACACACACAAAAAAAAAAGTTTTCTAACAGCAACAACTCACTTTATTGTTATATTTCAGGTCCAATTATGCCTGTAAATAATTTTATCCATGTTATTTATTTTTATTGAGAAATTGTTGATGAAGAATTCAGTTTTGAGGTTAAGAAATAAGAAAAAAGAGAAAGAAAACTATAAGCTCAAGTAATATTGATAATATTGATATGAGACAATATGATGATAATGTGATGAAAAGACAAACCTAACAATTTTATTTATACTAATAGCAGAGATTCTGTATTAAATAAGGAAATAAATCAGAAAATAATAAATAAAAATAACTCATAAGAGTTTGTCTGAGTTTTTTTTTTAAATATTATAAAATATAATAAAATGGTATGAGATATTATCCAAATATTCGAACAAGTGTGTTATATGATATGATGTTTTTCAATTGTTAAAAACATTTTCAAAAATCCTGCTAAAGATTATATTTAATGGTTAAAAAAAAATAGAAAAGGAAGGGGTGTGATCGGATTAGTTTGAGTTGGTCAACTTCAAATCAACAAATTTGAACCAAACCAACCTGAGTGGACGACTTGCTCGATGGTTTTTTCTTTTATTTTTCAAAATACATAAAACTTTTGTTATTGTTATAAATAAATTATAGTCAACAAGAAAAAAAAAAACAATTACACAATTGATTAAAAGGTAACTTTTAAAGAGAAAGACAGCAAGTTTTAAATATAGGTTAAGCAAATATCATGAATGAATTAACATCTAGGTAGCATAAATTTTGATATTAAAGTTGATACATTGCATAACAATAATGCATCTACAATGATAAGTATTCATGTTAGTCTCAAATCCAAATACACAATGAATATAACATTTAAGTTGTCAAGTTTTATTGAGTTAAAGAAAAAATTACAAATGTCAAAGTTGCCAACGACATTAGGAGGGTCAAAATGACCCTAGTCCGATGGGTAGGGGTGTAAGACCCGAACCAATGATCCGATGAACCCGACAATCCAAACCAAACCAATTAAATTGATTCCGATTTTTTTGATATTCGGGTCCGAACCGAACCGAACCAAACCCGATGGTGATTGATTCAGTTTTCGGGTTCGAGGATTTTGAAACCAAACCAAACCAAACCGAACCAATTACTATATTTTAATATTTAATATTTATATATATTTTAATAGTTTAATATTTATTATATGTATTTTTTATATATATTTTAATATTTATATATATTTTGAAATTAAATAATTTTCGGGTTCGAACCAAACCGAACCAATCCGTCCTTGATTGGTTCGGTTTGGTTCGGGTTTTGTAGGAAAAAATGTCAAAACCGAACCAAACCGAACCGAACCATTTTTTTATTGGTTCGGATTTTTTCTCATCTAAAACCGAACCAAACCGACCCGTTACACTCCTACCGATGGGTTGGCTCAATTAGTCTGATATAAAATATAGGTTGAGTTCTAAAAATTTGAAGTCCGATACCATTTTGGGTCTCGGGTTGGTTTAATCCAAGTTTTAGTGGTTCGATATAGGCTGTCCAAAATGATTTGGATCATTAGATTTGAAGATTTGAAAATTCTAAAATTGTTGATCAAATCAATGGACTTTAGGTTTAATCAAGCTTTAATTATCTCTTTAAACACTATGAATGTCAAATTAAAACAATTTAATTGTTTTGATTTGACTTTTTGACTTGATCGAGTCAGATCGAACGAGTTGCATCCTTAAAAAGAAATTGTCTCGCTATATGCCCCAATGCTAATGAAATTAAAAGAATCAAACTTATTCTTTTTATTGATATTGGTTATCAGTTAAATCTCATTGATAATGTTAGAGCTATTTAATTAATTTAATAAAACAAAATAAGAACAATAAGTAACTATAAAATAAAGGTGGAAATTCAACGTAAGGTGGTTGCAACAAAGATACAACACCACCTTTTTGGCTGTTTCTTGTTTGTATTTTAAGAACAAAACTTTGTATTTTAAGAACAAAACAAGAAAGGAAATTTACGAGTTTAAAGACGCGTAATATACAGACAGCCAAGCATCACATGATGATTTTTAATTTTTTGTTCAAGACACTGTGACTGAGAAATAAAAACAAGAAGAGAAGATGTTGAAGTTAGGAGTTGGGGATGTGCTGTTTAATTCCTGGAAAATAGGTGGCTGGTGGGACCTTTCATGTGGCATTCCATTGTATAATCTTTAGTCTTTTCTAAGGTTGACATCTTTGCCTCAATGGGGATTTCTAAGTGAGTAATATATGAATGACGACTATCATAACGAGATTCCTCAAACTGCAGTTCATCCTAATGTGGATTAGATTATGAATATATAGAAGCAAATTAATAAATACTCCCTCCGATCCATAATATAAACAAAAATTTCCAAATTTTTGGTCCAAAATATAAGCAAATTTAAACTATTTCCATCCTATTTAATGAAGTTATTCTCAAAATACCCTCCATTTAATATAAATTTTGTTTTCCAATGACTCATTTTATTCTCAACAACACAAGTTTAATAAATAAGAGGAAGGGTAATTTAGGTAACAAGTTTAATTTTTTTTATTCCCAATGACTCTTTTAAATGAGATCAACTAAGACACCCCGATGTCCCATTAATAAACCTTAATCCCTAACGAACAAAATTAAGCTCTCACACCAACATAATTACTGTCTGATTCCTTAATCGAGAAAATGGGTGTTACATCAACTAACCACCTTAATATGTGTGTTTCATTTAATTTTTGCTTATAATAAAGATCGGAGGGAGACAGGGAGTATATAATTTTCGATTGACTAGCACAAAATTGTTGGTACCTTTTTTATTATTATTATTATCTTGTGGATTATTTAATTGGCTAACTATATAATGGTCATAGTATACACATAGTTAAAGACAAATGAGCATGTTTTCTGTTCTGTCGTGACAAAAAAAAAAAAAAATACAAAAAATACATTATGTTAGGAGAGCAAAACTTATTTGATGTGAAGATTAGTTAAGCGGTATATATCTTGCTTAGTTTGATGTTGGGTTCCTTAAAATTAGAGGTAAATAATATAAGCATATAAATTTTAGATAAAAATTACGGGAAAAAGTAGTTCTTCAATCCTTAAACGTTAAAATTCGAAGATACCATTGTCGATAATGAGAAGTTTGTTTAGTCATTGTTTAATTGAAAGAGATGCGTGTTTAGTTACTTAAACAACTGGCAATTAACTTTTTGGGATATCATATAACTTCTTTTATATATTTGTCGAGAATGAGAAGTTTCTTTAGTCTTTGTTTAATTTAAAGAGATGTGTGCTTTATTACTTAAACAACTGGCAATTAAGTTTGTGATGTATCATATAACTCCATTATATATTTTCGGCCATGTTATGTAACTTGAGATATATTTTTGGCTATGTATATATCATGTCATGTGACTTGATTTGGAAGACAGTGCAACGGCACAACAGTCTTGAACATGAAAGAAGGGGACAAATAAAATGTTTCATTTGGTCACTTTTGCTTTCCTTTCCGACATTGTGGGTCAGCTAGTGTCTGGCCATCTGGGCTTGCACAAGCCACCAACGGCCCGTTCGCCATTGGAAAACATCATATTTGTATTTGGAGGCCCATAAAGTGAATCGAATATGAATTAGGTGGATTTCGATCCAAATCCGAGTTAATAAATAAAAAAAACACAAAATTCATCTGTTTTACCATATATAAAGCAGAATTCATCTGGTCAATAAAAAGACAAACACAAAATTCATAACACAAGCTGAGTCTACAACATGAAAACACCCTATCTTATTCACCCAAAATATATAAATACATAAATAAACACCCTATTAAAGGTTGTGAGAATAAGGCAAATCGTATATAATTTTTTATTTTCTGAAAATATCCTTCTGAATTCTATGTACATTGAGGTGATTTTATTTTATTTTTAAGTTAATTTTTGAAAAATTCATAATTGTATATTGTAGCTACTTCAAATTGTCTATCGAAAAAAAAATTGTCTATCAGATATAGTAATCAATTAAAATTTAAAGATGATTTTAAAATGATTTTAATGACTATTAAGCTCAATAGGCATAGTCTCCTGTTCTCATTGTGAAAACTTGTTGATTTTAAACACAACATTTGAAAAAAAAAAGAAAAAAGAAGTCAAACTAATCATTTGATCCTTAGTTGTGACGTTAATTTTGAATTTGGTCTCTGTCTATCAAGTATTTTTTTTTTCAATTCGATCTCTATATATATAATTATTTTTAATTTTTAATTTGGTTCTTATCATTTATTGATATTATTATATCGTTTGTTAGAGTTAAAATATAAGGATCAAATTTAAGATTCAAATCTTTAGTCCTTTTATATGATAATCAATTTTACTTTAATCCTTATATCTATAACCATTTTCAATTTAGTTATTATACTCTAACTCTAATAAATATCGTTATAATACCAATCAACAACAAATACCAAAATAAAAATAACTGAAAGCAGAAAAAAATAAAAAATAAAAAAATTATACATATATGAATCGATTTCAAATTTTATCAGCTATAAAAATAAAAAACTAACTCAAGATCACACTCTGAAAGAAATATATGACATAGCAGTGACATCACGCACGAGGAACTGAGGAAGCGAGCTCATTGTGTATCACTACTGCATGATTGTGGTACAGAGAGGATTGCAGTTGCAGAGGCAGAGTTTGAGGTAGTTGTAGTACGATGAGAGCATTGACACTGAGAGTGGCGCTTCACTTTCACACTCTGTCATATCGAGTTTCCTCTACCCTCCCCACCACTCTCTTTCTTCACAGTACTCACTCACTACTCATTATTCATTCTCTCTCATAATTTGCATTTGATTTTCCTTTACATGATGCCGTTTTTGTTCTAATTCAGGGAATAATAACAATAAATTACTGAAGAAAAGCTTATCTTTAGCACCATCGTTGGATGCAATCTATACTAATAACCCCGGAGCGAGAAAGATATGGACTTTCCCTCCCGTTTGCATGGGCAGGCGTTCCTGCAAGATTGCTGATAGAAAGGTCACTCTTTTCTCTCTTTTACTTTTACTTCATCCATCCATCTTTTCATTTTATGGTTATGGATGCCACCTATTTGATAAAATTCCTATCATACTTATGCCTTACTTCAAACCCCATTTCCAATTATTATCCTTTCATGGCATTCTTTGAAATCTTCTACTTCCAAATTTTCATATTTATCTCTCAAATACAGGGAGCCCAAGATGCAAAGAAGGCAAAACTATACTCAAGGATTGGAAAGGAAGTTGTCTCTGCGTAAGTCCTTCTTCAACTTATCTCCACCTTTTAATAGGCCAACTGGTGCTATAAAGTTCCCACCATGCGCAGGGTTTAGGAAAGGGCCAGACCCACCAGGGGGGTTTATAATAATAAGTAGTCTTACCTTGCATTTGCAAATTGCAAGAGGTTTACTCCATGGCTGGAACCTATGACCTTCTTGTCATATGATAACAACTTTAATCGTTACCCCAAGGCTCCCCTTCTAATAGGCCAAGACTATGTAGCATAGAACTGGTGCAAAGTTATTTTAAGTTGACAGTTATTTAGCAAATCACCCTTCCAATTCCCACCCTTGAATGATGTCAAACAGATTAGCTGATCATCCTTTTATCTTCTTTAGCTTTTCTTTACCGTGTGTGGAATTGATGCTTGAAGCTTGATTTTGCCTAATTTAACTGTCATCTGTTCAGTAATTGTTATTGGTTCCGGGCCCTTCCGGCTATAGGAGTTTGTTAGTGTCATGTTTTCCTTAATTGATAAAGCGCCAAACTGTGCATGACTTTCATCATGTTTTATGGCAGTGTAAAGAAAGGTGGTCCAAATGTAACATCCAATTCAGTTTTGGCTGCTTTACTTGAGAAAGCCAAGGAGCTTGACGTGCCTAAAGATGTTGTTGAGCGCAACATCAAGAAAGCTTCCGAGAAGGGACAGGAGGCTTATATTGAGAAAATCTATGAGGTTGGTATAACATTATTATTTATTAATGATTTGATTGCAAAAGGGAATATGGGTCTGGTTATTTTTGTGGGTCCAGTTCTGGGGCTAGGTAATATAGTACCCACCTAGCCTCGAAACCAAAGGTGTAAATTTTATCAAACAAGAAACATGTTGGTTGTTTCAGGACTTAATTGTTGTTGAACCATTATGAGCATGTTTGGATAGGATTTTCCAATGTTGTTTGCATTGTAGAACTTCATTTTTGATGGATTTGGATCATCTCCTTTTCTTAAGAACATGATACTGTCATGGGTTGAGAGAGAAATGTGTAAATTTTCTTGTGTAGGTACGCACCATTTCAAGGAGTCCACCAATCTTACACAAAAGTTCTTTGTTCTTCCTCTCTTGTATGATGACACTGTCATGTTTTCAAAGAATAGGAAAGCATCCAAACCCATTTTGTACAAGTGAATATTGCAAACAACATTTGGTCGCCATTGTCATGAGTAACTCTGGGCCTTGATCATCTCAAATATCTGTTCGGGCATAAGTAACAAAAATGGCTCAAGTATCCACTCGAGTAGAAGTCACATTTTGTTACTTTTGCCCAGATGGATGTTAGCGAAGAATTAAATTTTTACTATTACTGTTGTGATTTAGCTCCTAAGTAATTTTAAGAACATTTGGAAAATGTTGAATTGGAGGATTCTAGGTAGGAAAGGGAGAAAAAAGAGAATAGAGACTTAGAATAATACAAGATTGATAATGATTTGATTTGATGAATGATGATAATATGGTGAGACGATACAAAAAAAAAAATAAATAGTCCTATTTATACTAATACTAGACTCCTAATCGTAGTTAAATAAGGAAATAAATCATGAAATAATAAATATGAAATAACTTCTGAGAGATCTTCTAAGATACTCTAAAATATTATAGGATACGATAAATATATTATGATATACTTATCAGATATTCTAACAGCAAACATTCCTAAACATGATAGTTATACATCCAAAAGTAATGATTTCAATATTTATTCTTCCAAAATACATTACCTTCGAAATGGATTCATCCCAGTTATCCAAACAATGACTATGTTTGGCAGTTTATGTTTATCAATTTTAAGGACAATGTTTATTTGCTATCATCATCATCATCATTATTATTTCAATTCTTAGCTATAAGTTTTTAACAGAAATAAGTTAAACATGTTTAGGTAGCAGGGGAAATCAGCCCTTTATGGACTCATTTGGGTAAATGAGTCTAGGCTACTAGATCAGGTATAGGCCCGAGAATCAGTCAACTTTTTCTTTGGGCCTTCCCTTGGGTACCATAATACCCTCTCCATACTACACCAATGAGGCAATGACCATCCCTTGGTGGCTTATATTTTTGCACCTGGAATATTATTTTTACTCATAACCTTCTTCTTTTACCTTCAGGTATATGGTTATGGAGGAGTTAGTATGGTAGTTGAGGTCTCAACTGATAAGATAAATCGTTCTGTGGCTAAGATTAGAGAAGTGCTGAGGGACTATGGAGCAAAGATGGCTGATTCTGGATCTGTGATGTTTAAGTTTAGACGTGCTCGGGTAGTAAATATAAAAGTCCCCAATGCTGACAAAGATCAGCTGCTTGCCATTGCTTTAGATGCTGGAGCTGAGGATGTCATTGAACCTCCAACTTATGAAGATGACACTGAAGGGGATAGGTCACAAAGGTAATGATCTGATTTTTATTATTATTGTGTTTCTCAGTTGTAATCAAATTTCTGGTATTTAGAGGAAAAAATGTATGACCTCACTGTATCTCTGATTAAGCTGCTTCCTCTCTTTATTCCTGTCTCTCTGCTCTGTCTGAGGTAATAGGTCCTGGGCATTCACTTGGTCTTGGTCTTGGTCTTGGTCTTGGTGGAGGAAACCTGGAACCAGCTATGGTGAGGTCATACATTTGACTAATCAAAACCCAACCCAAATACAAAAAAAAAAAAAATGTTTCATTACTTCTTAGGATTGTTTTTACCAATTGTTAAAGAACAGATTGGCTAGTCCAAGTAAAGCATCATTTACAATTTTACATAATGTATTGTGGATGACTTTGGGATGTCTGCAGTACAAACTTGGATTGGTTTCATGTGTGTCGTCGACAATCGACATCGATGGAACACGTTTTCCATGGCTATGGTGAGGTCTCATCAAAATCCAAAACAAAACAAAAAAATGTTCCCCCCCTTCATTATTTCTTAGGATTTTTTTTGCCAATAATCTAGGAAGCACGGACACCCCTAGCTTTTGGGGTGTCCGAGTGTCCCGACACCAACACTGACACGACACGTGTCTGACATTTCTTGTCAGGTGTCCAATTTAAAAATTATTTTTTTTTGGCTCGGACACTTTTTGGACACTTTGCTGACACTTCTATATGTGCCTTGGACACCTCAATGACACATCTCAATTTTTTTTTTAAATAAAAGATAAATTAAAACTTTTAAATAATAAAAAAGTGATGAATAGACTCTTTTCATTGTCATTTTTTTCCATTTCATTAAACAATTTTTTTTACTTCCTCCTTGTATACATTCCTTTCTTCTTCCGGTAGTCTCTGTTTTTTGCCCGCACCTCCATTTGTAAAGAAACAAAGTGCTCAAATTGTATAATTGTCTCCTTATTTTTTGTGAGACTCATTATCATTAGACTCATTATCTTGATTTGCAATTTATATCATTTAAATGATGCTCATATTTAATTTTATTTGATTTAACACACACGTATATATATATATATATATAGCCGTGTCGCGGTGTCCTATGTTTTGGACATTGTCGGTGTCCGCGTGTCTGTGTCCGTGTCCGGTGTCCGTGTCAGTGTCTGTGCTTCCTAGATAATTGAAGAATACATTGACTACTCTGAGTAAAAGCATCACTTTACAGTTTTACATAATGTGAAGGTCTGTGGTTTCATATGCAAACACGTTATCCACAATTGATTGCCCCAATGCCAATGCAAGCTTTAGAATGCCTTCTTGATTTAACTAATAAACTTTATGGATAACAGTGGAAATTGATTAGCTGCATTGAAAACCCTAGCTTCTAATATTTGAAGCAAAGATGTCTAGTGCCTATTGTCATTTGTGAGGTGCCACTTGCAGGCATTCTCATCTAATAATTATGAAGGCTGCATGGCATAGAGGAAATAGTGAACTCTTAGAATGTCAACTATTTGAATAAATACTTATTGTTGTTCAGATTTTTTAAAATCTGGCAAGCGAAATCAACACGAAAATAGATATAATTTAACAGTTGGATTTATGAAAATCATTTTTTATTTGGAGTTATTGGATAGTACAAGTGTATCAAAATCTTACATTAGTGTCAACTTGATCCCCCTTTATGTTATATATATAGGGCAAGCATTTCTTACACCATGACATAACCTGTAATGGGATTGGTTGATTCTATGGTCTCTCGCACTTAAAATTAGTCTATTTACTCAGTAGCTTAGATAGCTGTAATGATGGCAAAAAATAAGTTCCTACCTCTGTTCTATTTGGTTACACTTGGACAACAAGAAGATTTGGATCTTCGACAATGGACCTATCAGGGATTGATTTTAGTTCATTGTTCCAGGTATTATAAAATTGTAGGTTCTTCAGAAAACTATTCTTTTATACTATCAAAACTGCGAGAGGAAGGCATAGATTTTGAGCCTGATACTGGTTCCGAGCTTCTTCCAAATACTACAATTGAGGTTTGTTTCTATTGGCTATTGCATATGCTATTTCATTTCTTGTTTTTTCATTTTTTCTTTTCTTTTCTTCCTTCTTCTTTTGGTATTATATACATACAAATGTCAACAAGCAATTGATCCAAAAGGTGTAAGTTTAATCTATGATGTGGCAATATGCAACTTTATAAACTTACTCTGGAAATTGCATTTTCGTGACTCACTGTTCTGTTTGTATTGCATGTTTGAAGTTTTCCTTTAGCAGACAAACTTCTCCTTAGAGAAGCTTTCTTGGATAGTTTAAATAGAGTTTCCAACAGTTGTTTTCCAGAGTTAAATGTTACAAACCACCCCCATTATTCTTATCCTAAGTTTTCATTTCCAATATATGGGGATCAAGCGAAAGAAAAGTTTAAAAATTTAGTGAATGAGTAAAACGAAAACTGAGGAGGAAATTTAAAATTTTTCATCCATCTTTTCCTCAATCAAAATGGAGCATTGATAAGGCACATTCTTGAGTTGAAAATTTTAGCCAAGAGTTCACCAAAGTTTGATGTGGCAAGAAGTTCAAAATTTAATTGAAAATAGTAAAGAACTGTTTGGATGTCTAGGAAAAAGAAAAAGGAAAAAAAGACTGCTGATGTATAATGCCGTATCCATATCCTCTGAATTGGCTCTATGTAGGACTCTGCCTTTGCATTTTTGGCATATATATACATTAACTAATTAATGGACCTAACCAATTAAGGGAAGTAGATTCAATTCTATTTGTTTAATTTTAGTTTGGAAGGTGGGGAAAGTGGCCGCTACCTCATGGTGATCCTCAATACCTATACATGTGATGTGTCACTTGACTCCATGGATACCAATGTCATGCTCTTGTTGAAGCTTTCTTTATTTGGGGTTATTAGTTCTGCACAATTTTATACTCGGGTCAAATGGAAGTTGTTTACCTTATAGTTCTCCATTCTCATCCTCTTCTCCATCATTTTTAGAATTTATTACTTTGTAGCCTTGTACTCTTGATGTGAATAGACAAATCTCAAGGAAACTAGATGCAGCCTTAATAGAGAAGGGAAAACGAGAGAAAATATAGAACTCATAGTATTGTATTGATGTGAAATTGAATCTTGTTAGAATCTATTACAAGAGGGTTTATTTATACCCTTTCTAGAACTGTGTAACTGTCACAGCTGGCACAGTTGTGTACAGCTGTCAAGTAACTGACTCTAACCAACACTTTGCTATACTTACATACATTTGTACAGTTATACGGTGCACTACTCTTATACTCTCATAGCCCCCCTACAAGGTCAAGGTGGTTGTGGTGAAGCAATGACCTTGAGCTTGGTACGAAACTCAGCAAATCGTGATGAGGAGAGTGGCTTAGTGAGAGGGTCTGCTAACTGATAGGCAGCAGGGACATGCTGCACAGAAAGGGTCTTGGAGACCACCTTTTCACGAACAAAGTGTATATCTAACTCCATATGTTTGGTCCTAGCATGCAGGATTGGATTGTGGGCAAGCAGAACAACACTTAAGTTGTCACATAGAAGCATAGGTGTGTGAAACTGCACTTGTAATTCTGTTAAGAGGGACTGTAACCACAGAAGTTCGGAGGTAGTGTGTGCCATGCTTCGATACTCAGCTTCAGTGCTGGATCGAGCCACAAGTGGTTGCTTCTTTGAGCTCCAAGATACAAGATTGGGTCCAATAAAAATGCAAGAGCCCGAGGTTGAGCGCCTATCATCAGGATCGCTGGCCCAGTCAAAGTCACTATATGCACGCAAAGATAGCTTGCCATCAGGTAGGGCAGGTTGGAGAACTAAGCCATACTGGGATGTACCACTGAGATAGCGCAAGATGCGCTTTACTGCACGCCAATGGGTGTCAAGAGGTGAAGCCATAAACTGACAGACTTTATTGACAGAGTAAGACAATTCAGGCCGAGTGAGTGTCACATACTGGAGTGCCCCAACTATGGATCGAAAGAGAGAAGGATCTGGCAGTGTATCAGTGCCAAACTTGCTTAGCTTGCAATCATGGACCATGGGAGTGGAAATGCCATTGCTGTCCAGCATATTAGCTTTATGCAGCAGGTCTCTGATATACTTGGACTGAGTGAGCAGCATAGAACCACCAGGCAAGTATTTGACTTCAATGCCAAGAAAGTAATCTGGTTTGCCAAGGTGCTTTAATGCAAATGAAGCATTGAGCTTGCTAATAAGATCAGAGATTAACTTGGGAGAGGAGCCTGTGAACAATATATCATCAACATAGACTAAAGCATATAGAGTGATCCCGTGACTGTTATATATAAAAAGAGATGGATCACAGCGACTGGCTCGAAAGCCAAACTGCAGTAAAGCCCGAGTTAACCTCTCATACCATGCCCGTGGGGCCTGTTTCAAGCCAGAAAGGGCTCTGTGAAGTCTGCATACTAAAGATTTATCAGCTGATTCAAATCCTGGAGGTTGAAGCATGTATACCTCTTCATGTAAAACTCCATTCAGAAACGCATTATTTACATCGATCTGCTGCACATCCCACTTATAAGTCAGTGCAAGAGTAAGAATGACCCGTATAGTGGTTGGTTTAACTACTGGTGAGAAAGTCTCACTAAAATCAGAACCGGGTTGTTGATGAAACCCTTTTGCAACCAGGCGTGCTTTGTATTTGTTCACACTACCATCCGGGTTCTCTTTAACCCGAAATACCCACTTGCAACCTATAGCTTTCCTGTGAGAGGGCAAGGAAACTAGAGACCAAGTATTGTTTGCAAGAAGTGCTTGATATTCAGGCTGCATAGTTGCAAGCCACTGAGGATGGGACAGGGCTTGCTTAACACTGTGGGGTTCGACATGTGCCAGGAACAGCCGTGGCTTGAGACTTCCAGTCTTAGATCGAGTAACCATATGATGTGTATTGGTAGTAGTACTGGAATTGCATGGAGCAGAGGCATGTGAAGTGGGAAGAGAGGAAGAAACTGGATCAGTGATGACAGGATCACAAGGTACAATGGATGAGGGTAGTGGACTTGAGTGAGGTATGTCAGAGTGCACAGATGAGGGCTGAAGAGGAGAAGTGCTTGGAGGACTAGCACTATGATTAGGAGACTCCTGCAGAGGCACAGAAACAGCAGAAGGAAGTATGGGAATGGATGAGGGAAATGAGGAAGAACACACTGAATTAGCAGGAGAAGTTTCGGGTACAGAATGAGGGAATGGAAACCGAAATTCATTGAACAACACATCCTTAGAAATGTAAACACGGCCATCGGCACTTAGGCATTTGTGTCCTTTATGACTAGGGGACAAACCAAGATATGTGCATTCTGCACTTCTAAATTGTAGTTTGTGTTTATTATAGGGTCTTAATAAAGGAAAACACGCACAACCAAATACTCTTAGAGAGTGATAATCAGGAGCAGTTTTGAACAAAGCATGGTATGGTGAAGAGAATGAAGGAAGAGCAGTAGTTGGTAGCCTATTAATGAGGTGCACAGCTGTGGTGAAGCTGTGATCCCAGAATTGGATGGGCATAGAAGCATGCGCAAGAAGAGTTAAACCCATTTCTACAATTTGTCTATGCTTACGCTCAACAGTGCCATTTTGGTGGGAAGTATGAGGACATGTGAGTCTGTGAGTGACTCCAAGATCAGTTAGGTACTTTGTAAAGGGCCTATATTCCCCTCCCCAATCGGATTGGACAGACTTGATTGTTGCAGAAAACTGAGTGTGAACAAAAGAATGGAATTGTTTAAAGGCGGTGAGAGCATCAGATTTATTTTTAAGAAAGTAAATCCACGTGTATTTTGTACAGGCATCAACAAAGGCAACGTAATAGAGGTAGCCACCATGTGAAGGTGAGGGTGCAGGCCCCCACAAGTCTGTATGAATTAATTCAAAGGCAGTATTATGAGTATTAGGGGAGGGAGGTGCATAAAGTCTGTGTGACTTTCCCAAGCAGCAAGAGTTACAGAATTCTGAAATTCCTTTATTATGAACAGTGATATTACACATTTGAAGTACAGACTTTATCGAATTGGCATTGGCATGGCCTAGCCTGAGATGCCAAGTTGAAACATTATTTACATGATTGGACTGAAAGCATTTTGGACTAACAGTACTAGTATTTACAGAGGGAATCAAGGGAACAGTAGAACTAGACTTGACATTGGAAGGCCCCTTGAGCAAAGGAAGATTCTGGAAGCTATACAAGTCATCATATCCGAGGGTGCCTTCAAGAAGAATTTGCCTAGATGCCTGTGATTTTACAGAGCACGAGTATGAGTGAAATTCAAAGAAAACATCTTGACAAAACTTTGAAACTGAGATAAGATTCTTAGTAATTGATGGTACATGCAAAAGATGATTGAGAGATAACACAACATGTGAATGCAATTTAGAGTGAAAACTAGAAGAACCAACATAGTTTATGGTTAAACCTTGCCCATTCCCCATGTGAACTTGATCTGAGCCCACATAGGAATTGCCTTGCTGCAAGTTGTTGCCATCTGGTGTTAAGTGATGCGTAGCACCTGAGTCCAAAAACCATGGCTGGGAATCAGGTCCTCTAGGTGCAACCAGTTCCTGAGTAAATCCCAAGTTGTTCATATTCTGCGAATTCTGAGAGGCCATAAGTGCATTTGGCTGAGCAGCCTGTGGTTGGCTTGAGAACTGTTGTCGAGTATACTGATTAGAAGGACCTTGTTGTGGATAAAATCCTTGTTGATAGGAGTTCTGAGCACCTTGCTGTTGGTAAGAGTTCTGAGTACCTTGTGACTGATAGGAACCTTGATTACCTTGTGACTGATAGGAACCTTGAGCATTCTGATTTGGAACAAATGTCTGGTCAAAGCGATACCAGCATCGAAAAGCATCATGTCCATACTTGTCACAAAGTTGACAAGTTGGACGGTTACCACGACCTCTCCCACGGCCCCTTCCTCGACCAAAACGGCCTCTTCCTCTTCCATTATCCTGGAAATTGGAGCCATGAGAGTGATCCTCAGAATTGGAATGAAACTGCTGTTGCGAGGATGAAGTATGTGCAACATTAGCTGACACATTCGAAATGGACAGTTCTTGACAAAATTTGTCGAGTTGTGCCTCTTGCACCATTAACAAAGCTTCAATGTCAAAGAGAGAAGGAGAATATGGTCTCCCATAGACCATCATGACAAATTGGTTGTATTCTTCAGGCAATCCTTCAAGTATTGCATCAATTTGATCCTGTTCTGTGATTGAATCTCCAATAGCTAGCAACGAATCAGCAATTGCTTTAATTCACAACACATATTCTGAGATAGATCTACTACCTTTCTTCGTACTCTTTAGTTCAGATCTTAACTGCCTAACTTTAGCTTTCAGATGTGCATAGAAGAATTTGTGGATTTTATCCCAAACTTGCCATGAATGTTTACATCCTATAACCCTAGGAAGGACAGAATCGGATAGAGTGGATAACAGCCAAGTGAATAACATCTGATCTTGTACTAACCATTTATCATACGCATCAGACACAGTATTTGATTCTCGATCAGTTTCAGAAGCATATTTCATAGGAATGAGAGGATTTACCACATATCTATGGAGTTTGTGTGAGGCGATAACACCTTCTACCTGTTGATTCCAAAGCAGAAAATTCTTATCATCTAACTTGATTGAGAGTGCAGGTGCAAAGGAGAATGATGAAGAGTTCGATGATCGTCCACCACCATCATTGCTGAGGTGTGAAGTAGAACTCGGGGACGAGGCAGCCATTGAAACGAGCTTCAAAGCTTTAGCCTGGGAACGGAAAAAGCTACTGATACCATAATAGAGAAGGGAAAACGAGAGAAAATATAGAACTCATAGTATTGTATTGATGTGAAATTGAATCTTGTTAGAATCTATTACAAGAGGGTTTATTTATACCCTTTCTAGAACTGTGTAACTGTCACAGCTGGCACAGCTGTGCCAGCTGTGTACAGCTGTCAAGTAACTGACTCTAACTAACACTTTGCTATACATACATACATTTGTACAATTATACGGTGCACTACTCTTATACTCTCATAAGCCTCAAGCCCGTATCATACTTTGTAAGAATGAGAGATTTTATCCCTTCAACCGTTTGAGCATGTCTTTATTATAATTGTATTCAACGTCTGTATTCTACTCTGTAAAGTAATTCTAGTATTCTACTATTTTTGGATATAGAAAAAGATTTGCCTATTCCTTCTTTTTAATAAGAAATTAACATGGGGGGCAAAACTTACTTGACTCAATTACTGTTGATTTTTCAGGTAGATGATGAGGCTATGGACTTGAACGAGGAACTTAGGAACAAATTACTTGAGCTTGATGATGTTGATGCCGTTTATACAGACCAGAAATGATCATTTTTTAGTCTTTAAAAGCTGTTCAGCAGAAGACTCAAGGTTATTGATGCTGGGAGTTCATATCACATTATGTACCTGGTCTATTTGCTAAGTAGGTTCTAAAAACTTTAGTGGATTGCTCTAGTGATAAAATGTGAAGATTTGAGGCACGCACTCTCTAATCTGACCCCTTTTTTAATTCTTTCGGGGGTGGCCAGTAGCATTCTTTCTGGGAGGGGAGTTTGATTCAAAACTGAGGATATTTAAGTATAGTATTGTCTTAAATAACAAATTGACAAAGTCCAATAATAATGAAATAAGTTAGATATTGATTACTTTTGGTTGAGTACGTTTATCCCGGAGAGATTTCTAAGCAACTATGTCCTTGGATTTCTGTATATTTCGTATATGACTGGTCTTTGAGACTAATAATTTATGAAGTTGCTAACTTGCTAGTCAAATGAACATTTTTCTTCAATCATAATATTAATATCCACATCTGCATATTTAATTATGTCACTATGGTGATTTTTAAGATGCGCTTTTATACGAGAACATCCAAGCTACGCATTGGCTAGCTGCTGAAATACTCATGAAGGTAAACCTTACAGAGGATTGCTAATGTCCAACTTGTCTATCA
Organism: Echinosophora koreensis; assembly: GCA_035048595.1. Classification (NCBI taxonomy): domain Eukaryota; kingdom Viridiplantae; phylum Streptophyta; class Magnoliopsida; order Fabales; family Fabaceae; genus Echinosophora; species Echinosophora koreensis. The sequence goes on along the minus strand of JAPCYP010000001.1, from coordinate 8,318,760 downwards.
TGAATAGGAGCATCAAGTTTTGATAGGTGCCTTATTTAAATCCATAAAACCCTTTTGGGTTCAAAACATCTTAACATCATTCTCTAGCAGGTTAATGCACTGACCAAAAGGATTTTTTTTAATTGAATAAGGATTGGTAGTCACAGAACGTATAAAAACTGAGATTTATTCACAGATGATATATGAAGCATACATAATGTAAAAATGAAATTCTCTAATTGATACTTTAATATATACATTCATGTATTATGGATAACTATCAGCTTAATTATACACTCATAATATAGTTGCAAAATATATAGTGTAGACGTGTAATGTTTACAAGCAGACGTAAGACGCATTGTTTTTCTCTGAACAGATTTCCAAGTATGATAACACAGAATCTTTAGCCATACTGTTACTCTTTTGGAACCCAGCATCCATGCAACCCATATGGAAGTCCATAAGGGAACTTAGCCCTAGCAATCTCTTGAAAGGTGGAACCATCTAACACCAACGCATATCCTCCTCCGTTTTTCTCACTGATTATGGAGATTACCACGCCTGAAATATGAGAAAGATAGGTTAGAACTTAGAAGTTGTAGGCCTATTGTAATAGAGAACAAAAAGGGTCTGAAGAAGAGAGCACAGGCTTGATTTATGAGGAGTCTAATTCTTACCATCATCCTCCTCAGTTGCCCCTGGCCGAGCCACAAAGAAGGGTTCTGAGGGCACAGCACCTTCATCATACCAGTTTGTAGCCTTTTTTGACTCGAAATCAAGCTGCATATTACACATCAAAGCACGTTCAACTAAATATATATGTAGGTAACTAAAGATATTTTGGATAGAAATTAAAAATTGAAACATAATAATTAAATAAAACCTTTGTGAGGGTGTTGGGAAAGTTACAAGGGCGCCGTGCTCCACAAGCATATGCATATCTATATTTCTTCCCCAGATAATTAGGGTTAATGCTGCACATGTCCATACCTTTCCCATGTTCATTTGGGTCTAATGCTGCCTCTAATTTCCCATATGGACTCCCATCCAGTGGTATTCTGAACCTCCCAACCCTGTTAATCAAAATTCAATAACTTCTGAGTTAAGATTATTTACATTATTCACATAATCACATGTAGAGGTTATGTTTAATTATGTAATGAAAGGCTAAGACAAAGTAAGATATTAGTTACCTAGCATCTGGTAGAACATCTTCTCCATTATATGAGCGAAGGTTTTGCAGCCTAAGCTTATCAAGAATGGCGGGATCTGCATTGTGCTCACAACAGTCAGCAATAACTGCCGTCACCCTCCCATCTTCATCTTCCTCTACATATGCATTTATGAAATGAAAGGTGACGAACAAAGGCACTTCCACACTTGCCACCTTCGAAATCATATACAAAATTGATTAGATAATTAATATTTTTTACACATCAACTTGGGACCATATACAAAATGTACAAGTGACATATTGTTGACTTTGTAATACACATATATGCTTCAAATTAATGAAACAAAGTTAATCTATATATACTTCAGTAATTAAGGATGATTGATGCATAGAAATTAATCAATGGAACACAAATTACATATGATATAAAGTAATATAACTTACAAGCTTTCCACTAGTCTTGCACATAACATGCATGTAAGCTTTGGAGTCAGGGTGCCACTCAAACTTGTATAATGGTGTAGGCTCAGCCTTGAGCAAATTCTGAGCACAGTACCTCAATGGCATTTCAGGCACAACAACATAGTGTTCAGTAACAGGGAAAGAATGGACCCAACCGGGTGCTGGCCCGGCCCGACAATTGACCCGTCCGATCACCTTCCTCTCATTGGTACCAGGTTCCATCCTCACAACCAGGTACCCTGGTTTTATTAGGTCAGGCAATAAAGTCAGAAACTCTTTATCTGTCACAATGGGGTGTGCAGAATGAATGAGACCCCCCAAAGAGTCAGTGTACTCAAATTTCCCAAGTGTTTCCAATGTGTCAGGGTCTATCACTATGGACCCTTTTTGAGTCTCGGTGAGACAAACCACCCTGCCATCGCCGAGCTTCACCACGCCGGTGTTGGCGTTATCGGTGAGCGAGGCGCCGGAGAACAAGTTTGCAAGCTCCCCCACATAGGCCAAGAAATTTGCAGCCTTAGGCACTTCAGAGAATTCACGGTAACATATCTTTTGGTTCTTCTTTGCAGCTTGGTACGCTTCAGATTCGATTTGCCGGTGGCCAGCGATTAACCGGCCGTTCTCGAAGTGAAGCTTCACCAGAGTGGCGTAGCCGTCAAAGAGGTGCCTGAAGTTGTAGTCGCCAATGTGCCACATTCCCGGACCATTCCTTAGGTACGTTCCTTTCTGCATGTTATTATTATTAGTAATACTCCCTCTGGTCCTATATATAAGAGACAAAATCCTAAAATACACAGATCAAGGAAATACATTGAAATAAGCTATTTGTAATTAATATTCATATAAATTTACAAATTTAACCCTTCAATAATTAATGAACAAACCTACTTGTATTAAAAGTTGCACTGTCTCGTAAATATAAACCCTATTATAAATAAGGGTAAAATTGGAAATAAGCATTTAATATTTGTCAAAATACATGCATGTCTCTTATATTTTGGACCAAAAAAAAGTAGTCATTTATTTCTTATAATAAGGACCGGAGGGAGTAATATTCAGCTATACATATTAATATTATAGATTATGCAGATATATACATGTTATCTACAAAACATGACAAAAATGGTAAGTAGTTATTAATTAGTTGTCCTTGTTGTCATACTAAGCGAAATTATGGACCTGATGACATTTGCATAGACGTACTGGTCATCATAGAATCATTAGAATGTACAAATTAACGATGGGGATACATATATTTATTCAAAGATCCTTTGATATTGTATATCTTAATTAAAGAATAATGAATTTAATTTTGATAAATTTTTTAATGAAAAAAATGCACATGAATCCAATGTTATGTAGTGACAAGATCTTTTATTATTAGGTAAGATCGATTATTCAAACCAAATAATGATATTATACATTATTATAGTCAAATGTTAATTAATGAGCACTGATTAAAAAATTAAAATAGAAAGTTTGTATTGAAAAATAGTTTATTTAATATAGTACATTAAAAATTTAAAAGTAATTGTTTCCAATAAAACTTTTTATTCTTTAGCTAATGTCCTCGAGGATACTAGTTAGTAAGACTCTTTATGCTAAATATCTTTTTTCAAAAATTAATTATATGAGGGATATACTTTGTCGGTTTGCCATTGTCTGAGATGTTATACAAGTATGATTAACCTATATTAATTAATTACGGGTAGGGTCAGCAAATTTTATTTTATTTTATAATCAAAAAGTAAAAAAAAATAAAAAAAAATGAAGTGTAGCTCCCAAAGAAATGAAGTCTTTTGTATCAAGATTCCCTTTTATGTTTTCACGTTGCTGTGTTTTCTAGTTAGTGTACACTTATAGTATAACTCAACTGATACAGCTGGTGAAATTTATGAGAAGGTTACATATTAAGCTTTTACAATCACACATATAAATTAGGTTAATTATTAAGTTAGATTTTGATCCTTGATCTTGTTTAATTTATTTGGAGAAAAAAAAATGATTTTCGATATTTTTGTTGAAAATCATGAGTCTTCTGTCATAAGAGACACAAGAGGTACATGAGTTTTGTGTGTATATACAGAAATTGGAAAATGTTTTTGGTACCATTAGTTGGTAAAATCTGCATAAATACTGTATGTTAATATGAGCGCGATATGGCATATCAATATTTGTAAGTAGAATAAAAGTGGGTTGGCATATATCTGGGACATGTCGCAAATTAAATAAGTGTGATTCACTACTTGTCAAGCCTGAACAAATTAATATTGCGTATGTACTAATATGATGTGAATATTTAAATAGTAGTACAATTGAATATTGTGCACTTACCAGCCATAGTGGTATTTGTCCTTGAACAAGCAACTCTCCTTCCCATCTCTCTTGCAACACACTAGTCCATGCAACATGCTGCTGCTGGTGGCGACCACCGGTAGTCTCCGGCGGTTCCTTCAACATCGGCGGTGGCGGCGGTGGTGCAGCACTCAAAGGCAATGGACTCACAACATTAGCGACTGTCAAGTCTTGAAGAGTGCGTTGGCTTTTATAGACGCTCTTGTTTCGAAATGAAAAACCGTTCCTGAAGTTGTCAGGCATATGATCAGAAACAACCATAGTTGGCAATGTAATGGAGTTTTTGATAGACATCAAGGATGTGAAAGCCATATGGATTGAAGAATAACAAGAGACTAGAGTAGTTATAGAGGGTGTTTCTTTTGAACCCGTTTTCTCTGAGGGAGGAGGGTTGAGTGTAGTGATGTATTTATAGGACCGTCATGGCCATGAAACTATGCTTGCTTTGTGGGAATCTTGGATTGGTGGAAATCCGTTTCACTACGAGACATGACTTGTTTTTTCTTGGGGCCATTACTTGATCAGTAAATGAATATTAAATTATAATACCAATTTTTTTTTAATTAATAATAGATTCAATGATATCGTCACCACCATGTCGATAGAAAGAGAGAAAAATTAATATGTTATGCTGAGAAATTTGATACCCTGGATCGTGCAGAAATAATCAATTACCAAGCTGCTTAATTTTTGTGGTTTCTTCTTATACGAGTTCATCAATTGAATTTTAGTGCATAGATCAGTTTCTCTCTTCTCAAAATCCTCTCTCAATTAGTTATCCAACAAATGGCTTTCATTTTAAATAGCAGTAAAATGAAATACATAGAATGTAAGTTTAGCGAGAGATGCACTTATTTAGCTTAGAGATGAAAATTTGAAAACATACTATAACACAAGTCATGAGCACAATGCTAGAGGACTAATTATTGTGGACTAATTACATCCACTTTCATCCTTTAAATGATAAGGCATTTATTAATTTAGCTTTTCAGGAGTAAAATTTTTACACTTGATTTCTGAAAGGTTAATTCATTTATCAATTTAATCTTCAAATCTCGTCACATTAGTTCGTAAATATGAATCAAATTGACAAAATAAATTGAATTTTCATGAACCAAATAGAATTTTTTATGTTATGAACTTACAGGTTAATAAATTCGCCTGTTCGAATCTTATCGATTCCTTCCCCATAATCAAATCGATGCTTTGTGATCGTAGGATGACATGTCGCCTCCAGAGGTGCAGGTTATGCATAATGCATCAATTCCCTTTTGACCTTGAAATTTAATCGTACAAAAACCCACCTTGTTTGTCTTTATGCGTAATTAAAATAGATCTAACCCTCAAAATCAAACATGTAATCATGTTTGTGCTATTAGCAATTACTCCCTCCATTCTTTTTCTTTGGTATTCTTAGCTAGTTGTTTTTATTTCAAAACAATGGATATTTTATAAACCCAAGATATAATTGATCAATTTTTTTCCATGTATACCCTTACATAGAACTAAGTTGATTTGTCTTGAAAATACACAAAACCTTCCATGAATGACATAGTGGAGTATGGAATAGTATTTATTTAGATTGGTAAATGTCATTGGAACTTATAAACAATTAATTGTAGAAATAAGGGTATTTTGATACAAATATATACAAATTAATGATTTCTTAATTTATGTGTAGAATCCTTAAAATACCAAAGAAAATGAACGGAGGGAGTAAAGAGTATTTGACGCCTTAAAACTTTACTTTGACTTCAAAATGGAGGGGTTAACTGTAGTGGCGGATCTTGACTGGAGCCATTAGGTATAATAACTAAAATGATTTATTCAAAATTTATAATTAATTATATATATTCGAGTTTAATTTTAATATATTATTACTGTGGAATTTTTTATATTATTAATTAATCACAAAGTATCATATATATAACACACATATGACTTTGGACTTAATTGTTATCTACTACCAGTGTCAAGATTTTTAATACTATCAATCAATCATAAATTATCATGCCATTAAAAATATTTGACTTTTATCATAATTACCTTAAAAGTTATATATAGGTGATTTGTGATTGATTGACCATGTAAAAAAAATTACATTAACAGTGTATCAAAATTAAATTCTATAATTCTATCAAAATTTTAAAATAATATACATAGTTAATGCTTTTGAAGTGAAGATATTAAAATTATACTATTTTCATCTTTATCAAAAATTTCTCATACAAAAGACACCAATTTTTATGATTAACCATTGTGTCTTTTCAATATATAAGTACTATTCCTAAAACACCTAAAATTAATTTTATATTAATATTTTTAAGGGTGTTATAATAATTTTTTTTTATTAAAAAATTTATTAAAACATTTTGGGGGGCGTCGTTGCTCCCTCCCGCCACCATGAAGATTCGCCGGTGGTTAATTGTATCGACTTTTGAAAGAAGTTTTCTTACACATTAAGGACTCGTGGTCATGTTAGTTTATTGTTTTTATTTTATATTTTTATAAGTAATTATAAAATTTCATATCTTTTTAATTATGTTTCCTTTTTTAAAAATTATATAGGGAATAATTAAAACAATAAAAAAAATTAAGTGTTCCTTATATAAATATTTAAAAACGAAAAATAGAGCGAAAATAAGTTAACATTTTTTCTTTTTCTTTTTTAAAAATAAGAAATTGAAAATAAAGCAAATAGATCCTAATTTTTTCGTCTTTTCTTACACCTGTATTTGTTTGAAAAGAATTATATATAAGTATATATATATATATATATATATATATATATATATATAGGTTAAAAATGCGGGCAAAGCCCATAGATTAACTACAAAGCATAATATCTCGGGATTCAGACACCCCACTCATATCACCAAGAACTAATCTAGCGGATCCATAAGAGGATCATATAATCAATGAACACCTATAGTTGTCGAGTTAAATTCTATGATGCAAGTCAATCTGCATGTGAATTTCCCTCACTATAAAGATGTTGAAATCTTAAAATCCACTCCCTAATTTTCTAATTATTAATACGTTGGAAAAATTTACAATACTCCCCCCTCCTTTCCTATTACCTTAGAAAAAGTTATGTGTAAATATCATTATATTCTACTTTCTTTCAAATTCACTTCTAATTTACTCTTCATATTTTGCCCCCAAAGAAACAGCTACGTTCACTTATATTTATGTATAGTCATAATAATAGGCGATTCCCTGTTTAAGCTGACCACAGTTTTTATATTTGTTTTCAATTATCTCAAACAACAATATTGTTTTTACACACTTTTTATCACATTATTTTTAGACTTCTTTTTTTAAAAAAATAATAATAAAGTAATGAAAACACAATTTTCAAGCTCTGACACACTCTCCTTACTCTTCTTTTTTCTCAATAAAAAGATGTTAGGAAATACTAGTATATGTGAAAAAGTGTTATGCAAGCAACATTTTCATATCTCAAACCATAACCATTATGGGGTATATATGTTGATACTTTGTAGCAAATCATATCTACTTAAATGTACTATCATCTTGCTACTTTGATGTATGGAGATGTTATAGTCGATTACTTATCTAAAAACACTTCTTCAACTCATTTGAATTAATTGTACAAACTTGGCTACTGTAATTAAAAATAATGTGAGATCAAATTAGAAACAGAAAAATAATTAAGTTGACAACCAGACAAAGAAAGATGAAGAAATTATATATGGCCACAAGATGTCCATGTGATCGTATATGGCATATGCATATATTATATATATTGCCGTCCAAAGTGAAGGCGAAACAACTTAACGAGGTGCACATTTCAATAGCAGAGCAAATAATGATGTTTTCCATGAATGAAGTATAATAGACAACCCTTTTTCATTATTTGAGTTTCCATATTACTTAGCAATTTTTATTTTTTTTTGGAGGCAATAGCATTTTATGATGACTAATGTTAATTTCTTACTTAGTTCATACCTCTTTAGGAAGGTGTGAATGCTCATTGTTGCCACTTGCCATTTAGTACAAAAGAAGATAGTTAGTTTATAGGTTGACCTTAGCTTCATGGTTGTGCAATCTGGGTCCGTATGTTGGCCACTCAATCTCCAATCTTGTCAACAATCCTTTAATTAATTAAAGCTTTACATCGCACAAAGCATACAAAAGTGTATCTTAATTATACCATATTTCAGTAACGCCGTGATTTTAATCATTGTATTTTTTTATAAACAAATTAATCATTATATGCGTATTGTTTTCACAGGGAGAAATCGGAGGCTAGTGAAGTGTTCAAGATACGGATATGCAATGCGCTGCTATTTAATCCAGTTTTAAGTCTAATTGTTTACAAGTTTTTTTTTTTTTTCAAGGGACCCTCATAGGAAAGGGGGGAAGGGATGAAACATGTTGCAAAGTTTGAGCTCGCGTACTCATAATTCATGTACTGCAGTTTAACCAAGTTAACTAAAGAAGTATTATATGCTACAGGTCGTATTGGATTCCTAGAGGTGGACATCAGATGTGGTGAATTCTTGCTTCTGATGGCTTAGTCCGGACTTTCCTCTTCCTTTGAAGAGGACATTGCAACGATCCACGATTGATCAAGTTGCAGGGGTTAAGGTTATTGTGCACGAGTATCATATGTTGGTTGTTGTGGCAAAAATGGGTACTGATACATTTTTATTTTTGGTGTACTAGTTGTAATAATGGTTTTATACTGCTGGAACAAGTTATTGTAAATTGCAATATGGTTCATTGTATTTAGATGTTTAAGGTCGTGTGTTAATTACATATGGTCTTCCTTTTTTAATTTTGGTTTTATATGTGGGTTAGAATATGTATTGTTCTTATTAATATACTTCTTGTTTATAAAAAAAATAAACTGACTCTAGGGACTAAGATAAAGAAGACATTTAATACAACCAACACAATATATAATATTATAAAAACAAAGTAAATCTAACTTTAGTTTGAATTTAAGCTGATAAGATTAAATTCAAAATAAACGTATAATTTAAAATGATATTTTAAAATTCTACAGTATAACTTGGTTTCTCTCTTTTATTTTTATGAGCAAACAAAATCTAATAAGTAGAGTACTTAATATTGAACCTCTAAGATAAAGAAGACATCTAATTAGAGAAAATAAATGATATTAGATAATCAATTTGAATTAACCATAAGCAAACGTTAATCAGTGTTCTTTTGATACTAATAAAAAAATCAAAGATAATAACTTTATATTGATGGTATATTCGATATATTAAAAATTTAAATGTTATATACTTTTCAATATAAAATTTAATGCTAATGTTTATTTTCACTGATGCATCGATATAGTTCTTCACATATAAATTTAGATATAGTTCTTCACAAATAAATTTAGAGACAAATGAAGGGAAAAATAAATTACACAACCTAAACATCACCTCCACCCGAAATTGTGTACGTAATGGATAAAAAAATATTTAAATATATCTTTAATCCTTTTAAATATCACTAGATTTTGATTTCTCAAAAATATTTGTTATAGTTCGTGTTCCTATAATTTAAAAATATGAAATTAGTCTTAACGCTCATTTTAAAAGTGAGTTAAGTTGTAGCGAAAAAAAAAGTGAGTTAAGTTGTTCAATCCAACCCTTTCACAAGACGTTATAAAGTTGGCTTGGTGGTTTGGGTGGAAGAGTTAAGGTGTGGAGTGATAAGGTGGTTGAGGTTTCAAAACTCAGCCATTAATAAAATACTAATATTGACACTAATATTTGCTTGTAAAACAAAAACAAAAAATCCAACTCTCTCATTAAATCTCCCCTAATGTGTCAACATTAAGAAAAAGTTAATATAAGAAGGTTAAATTCACACCCCGAAGATATGAAGAAATTTCATTCACTTTTAAAATTATAGAGGCACGATAAATTTAGAAAGATAAAAAATATTTAAGGGCCAAAAAAAAAAAGAAGAAGATAAATTACACGACGTAGCTTGACTCGCTTTGTCTGAGCACTAACACTTAATGAAGAGCTCTTATTTGAAGGTGTAAGTGTTATGCTATTGGTGGATTATTTGTTTAGTTGTTTTGAACCGAGAAAATAAAGACCTCTGTAATTGCTTGGGTCTCTTCATGCCCTCCTTGATTCCCACACAACTGTCAATCACAGAATGTACAAATTCTGCTCTAAGTGTATGTGGCAGACAAAATTAGGGTTTTCCCACAAAGGGGAACAGTTAATTTGTATTTAGATATCAAGATTACTACTATATATATATTAAATCAGTGGGTCATCCTCCAAAACCAACAATCAAAATATATGGGCGGTGCTGATGCGCACTGATGCAGTGACGCACGTTGTGTAATCTCAATTTGAGAAAATGGGTTTCGCTAATCATATTCAATTGGTGTTGTGTGCTACTTAATTATATTTGTCTAATTCGTTGGTTACTTTTGCATCATTGGGAGTTAAGACCTGTATTTAATTTGTCGCGATTGCTTTTCTAATTATTCTAATTGAATTAAACTGGCTACAATAACAAAGCAACTAATATGATTCATTACATCGACAGAAATTAGGTAGGCAGAGTCGCAGAGATCACACGCACATATATATATATATGTGTGTTACACATCGTTTTTTAAACATTTGGTACCTAATCGAGGAGATGCCATACTCCCACATTCTCGGTATATTCTTAATTCTTGGGATGCTTTCGAGTAATTTTCTGCTTGCCATCTTATGGAATCGATAATGACCGGTTTAAGCTTTTACATTACGTGCTAGCTTCTTATGCGATTCTTAAAGAATATATGTTGTTAGAAGAACACGTGTAAATAAAAGACAGGCACACATTAAAAGAAGGATATTGCTAACGAGTGTCTTAAGGGCATTAGTTAAGGAACCCACAAAAGGAAAAATCGTATTAAAAAACTAAGTATCACAATCTTCGAAACTCTAAATACACCATTTTCTATATAAATTTTCTTTTTTTGGTTCCTTCAACAATGTCCTAAAGACACTTATTAGCATTAGTATAATAAAATTGATGCCACATAACTTTGAATAGGCTTTTTTTTTTTAAAAAAAAAAAAAAAAAAGCAAACCTCTATATAGAAAACAACCACCCTTGTACATCTAACAAGTAACCCATTATACAAACAGCCCTTGTGTATATAGAAAACATTAGCAACACAAGTGCAATTGAATCAGCAAGGAAAACAGGTTATTGATAATCATCTACACCATAGCCTTATACAAAAGTATCTAAACCATGCCATGTGTAGCAAACAGCACCTATGTTAACACCTTAAGGACCTCCATCTTTCAGTGGACACAATAACCAATCTAAAAAAATTACAAACTGCCCTCCTGTTTTTGCCAAAAGCAGCAGCCCATTAGTAGTTTCACCTACAGTAAGAAGGATTCCCTGCTAGTAATGAAACCATCATCATTGTTACATTGACATTTCCAAATCTTTTACAAACCCAATTTCCCACCCAAACTGTTACAGTAGTAGGATAACTTATCCACAAGCAAAGCAATTAGCATATAGACGTTAAACATCCTACAAGACTACACCAATTGGAAAAAGATAAGCTGGAATTACCAAATTATGTAACAATCAACCACCAAAACCAAATTTTTAGGAGGTTCACAACATGAATCATGAATAAAATCAAAACTAAAATTGTTAAACACCGTGATATTCTTTCAATTCCCAATGGTGTTGCTGTTAATTTATTTGGTGAGTTTTGAATCAGATGGTTAGGTTTTTAATTTATATTGCAGCATTACAGCATGGCTATACGATATTATAATTATTAACTATCAAGTAAAGCCTTTTGCTGCTTCTTTTCGTGAGCTGTAGTACTACTCTTCATCATTGCTGCTGGGAAAGCAAATGAAAATATATTAATTTATTGTATGGTATCCTTTCATTTTAATTGTTTAATTGTTTTCATGATCCTAAATTGACTAGGAACCCCTCAAATAAATAAATAGTCTAGGAGCTACTAGCATTTCCACTGCCTAAAAATAAAAATCCAAAATCACAAAATAAACCAAATATTTTCTACACTTTGCATTCAAAACTTGATCTTTTAATTGGTAAAGAACGAGAAAATGGGTTTCCATGTTTAGTTCTATTAGTGACATATATAGTACCAGTGTAACAGTGCATCCTCTTCCAATAATGCCATCAAATAAAAACAAAAAATACTGGCTTCCTCAGCTTTCATCACTGCGAACCTAATGTCAAGACTATAAAATTTTAAAATAATTGAAGTATCTATCCACCGAAATCATCCATTGCTGTGGACAAAACCATATGCGGATCGACTTTGACATTTTGGCAATCTTCCATGTGTCCAAGATTTATATGTTGGGTTAATTTCCTTGGCTTGTGGTTAATTTTTATCCTTGAGTCTAATCCCTTGCAAGCAACCAAAGCTCATAATCTTACTGAACAACTTCCTTACGGCATAATGTTGAGACAGATTTTTGTACTGAGCTGCCATTTAATCTGAATCTCACAACTATACGCTTATAGGCTATGATAGTTGAGCAATCGAAAAAAAAAGTGAGATTACCGACACATAATTTAGAAATATAATGCATCTAAACTTATTTTCTTCATTTTTTTTTACATTTCAACCCAAATACCAAACATGAATTGGGTTAGACTTTAGAATTAAAAAGTAGCTAGGAGTTTCGAGATTAATTAGCTATATGCTTTCACAATTAGCTAAAATGACTGAAAACAATGATTAGTCTAACTATATTATACCCAAAATTGTTGAAACCTTAATCCTGTCCTTGAGAATGTCAAGAAATCTGGAGATGATAAAAAAAAAAAAGGTTTAATGAACTTTTTGATCCCTGTAAAGTAGATGTGTTTTGAAATCAGTCCCCGTCAAAAATTTTATTTGGTTTCGGTCCCTATATTTTCAACATTTTTGGTTTTGGTCCCCGCCGTTTGGTTTAGCCGTTAAGTTGCTGACGTGGCTGACGGTGCGCCACGTCAGCCCTGCCATCTGGCCTTATGTAGAACACCTGTCAGCCACGTCATCCGCCACGTCATTTTTTATTTAAAAAATTAAATTCGAACTTTTTAAAAAAAAAAATTTACCGAAAAACTAATAAATTACAAAAAAAAAAATGTGATTTTTAGGTTTAATAAAACTGAGAAGGGGATTTCGGGGGTCACCATCTTCTACAACTTTGATTGAGACTAGGGTTCCTCTTTCCTTCGAAGAAGCTTTCTGGATGCAAGATTAGGGTTTCTGTCGTTGCCGTCTCTGTCTTCGCTTTTCGTCTTCGTGGTGGGACTGGTTCCTGGAGCTTTCGACGCGTGCGAAGAAAGACGAAAGTGACGTAGGTATGTGGTCCCTTTTATTCGAATGTTCAGTTTTGTAGGGGGTTTTCTTCTTCTTATTGTTGTTTAATACCTTCTAAATGTTGGGGGGACCATTTCTTTGTCAGTTTCGAGCTGGTTTGACTCCAGAAGAACCACCTGGTTTTGAAACATTGCACAAGTCTGCTGATGCAACTCTTGCTCCATGTGGGAGAGCAACCAAGGTAAACCCTAAACCAGAGTGCATAATCTCCATTTCATATCAAGGTGTCATATTGGATTTAGCTCATATCTGATTTTGATTCAGAAGAGGAAATGCATAAGGAGTAAACATGTGGGAGACCAATCTCAAGATGATGCCCAGGTAACACACTCACAACCACATGCTGCAACAATATCAGATTCCCAATGTGACCTCGGGGCAATTTCTGAATCACAACCTATAAGTACCAAAAAGGTAAGGTTGGATCCAATATGTTGTTTCTGATTCTGTATTGTTCCAATAGGTAATTATGAACTTATCTGCTGTTTCTGTTTTGAACAGAAAAAATCCACCAAGAAAGGGTCATGCTCAAAGGAACCTAACCCCAACCCTACAGAAATGGCAACCAAGTCACTGTTGGAGATGGTTCATGCTTGGTCTAGTGCTGTAAATGAAACAAAATTGGCAAAACAGAAGATAAAGGATCTCTGGGATGTTGCTGGGAAGGGAAAGGGTCACAAAGATGGCAACTAGTGCATGGCCTCGGATAGGGAATGAAAGCTTTTTGGGGATATCTGTCTATGTATTTTGTAGTTAATGTAAATGCTTTTGGTTGTAATTATTGGCAGATAGTTACGTATGAACATGTAAAGATCTCAGATTAACACATTTTGGTAGGTCTTGGTGGAAACCACATTTTGGTCAGTTTGGATGTAAACAAACCTATATGGTTGGATTATTATGGCAATGACATGTCTCTTTTTTCAATTTTTTAGTGACTCTGTTGTTGAACATAATTTTCCATTCACAACTTATAACACAGTAAGTTCATTAAACATAGTAGTAGCTTCTCAAAAACACAGTTTTTCCATTCAACATTCACATGGTTAATTACATTCTGGACTCAACTTCATTACAGTCAGTAGGTTCATTAGATACAGGACTCAACACATACCCTAACAACTTAGTCTAACCCTTGAAGTTGCATATGAGCAAAGCAAACACAATGACCCCTAAAACAACTCCAAAACAAATGTACAATAGCCCCCTAAGTACATGATTCTTCTTTCTTTCAGCGGACAATTTGGTCTTCAGTTTCAGTATTTTCTTTCTAAGCTCATCAGCCACCAATACTTCCTTCGATACACTGGTTCTAGATTCAGCAGCCTTCGATTCATTGTTTCTACTGTCAACAACTTGAGTTGTTTCTTCCTCAGTGATAACTCATAGAAATATGAGTTATTGCTATCCTTTTAGCTTTATTATTGTTCTTGTTTTAATCAATTTTGGAAAAGAAATTCAAGTTTTGCCTCAATTAGTAAATATTTGTGTTGAATTGTTAAAATGCTGAAAAAGATATTAAAACTGATTTGTTTTTGCTGAAGGTTTGTTTGAGTTTTGAGCAGAATTTAGAAGTGAAATTACTGCAGGAGTTGCTCTGGAATGCTGCAGCATCTGGAAAGAGAATCACTACAAGACAAAAGAATTGTCAGCTCAACACACCTTCACTACAGGACAAAGAACCTGCTGCGCTGTCCCAAAACGAGGAAAGAGAAAATGCAAGGCAGCAGCTGTGTGTACTAGGGGAATGGGCTAAAGAATATTTTATTAATTGTTGAATTTTGTAAAGCCCAAAAGTGCATGAGAGAGAGAGGATAGGAAACCCTATTTTGGGGACATTAGTACAAATAGGGTAGTCAGCCTCCTTTTTGAAGGGGGCTGGTACAGCAGCCTCCATTTTCTTCTTTGTTTTCTCTGTAATTACGCTTATGCTTTTATGCCTTCATTTCCTATTTGATTAATTAGTTTTGTCTTTAAGCTCTTTATGAGCTAATTTTCCTTAGCATAGGATTCTATGAATTTGTAATTGATACTTAAGGGTGATTTATGCAAATGGATGTTACTCATTTTCTTCTTCTCTGTTTGAAAGCTTAATTTCATTTTAGACTGATCAACTAATTTGGAATACTAGCTAGTTGGGTTTGGAAAAACTTAATTAGTGGACTTGTTTAGAGGATAAAGATTAAACAATCAATTGGAAAATTGATTGTGTTGAATGAGCTAGGAATAGCCTTCAAGTCTTTAAGTAGCTGGACGTATTTATCTGACAACTGAGGGAAATTAATATGAACTTAGGAATAAGAAGCGTTTAATGAACTCAGTTTTACTGCTGGAAAGCAAACTTTCATTCCTGGGCTAAATGCTGTAGCATCCTGAAGCATCGAATACCCTGAAGTTAAGATTACAAAGGATTAAGATCCTAGCTATTTCTATCCCTGTTCTAAAACACCCATTTATTGCTTTTATTACTTTCATGCACTTTATAATCACTGTTCTGAAACTCTAGTACTCCATTTACTTTATATGCTTAAAATAACTCTTTACTTTATTAAGCTAAGTAGAAAAAGGTTAAAACTAGAACTTATATTCAAATCATTTAAATCCTCGTGGGAACGATCTTTACTTACTCTTTATTACTTGTTTGACTGTGTATACTTGCACATCTTTTTGGGCAACAAGTTTTTGGCGCCGTTACCGGGGATTTACAATGGTGTTGAATATTTAAATTCTTTTGTTAACTTTTTCTATTTAGCTAGTACTGAAAACTGTGTGCACTCTTTGCTCAGCAACAGGTTTATATTTGCATGCGCAGCAAGGGTACACCTGAGTTTCAAATAAATTTGGAAGAAAATGCCAAAAACAGCGTTGAAGGCCAGAGAAGACTGAACCCAATAATGAAAGAAATGGTGAAAAAGGAAATCATCAAATGGCTTCATGCAAGAATAACCCAATCCAAAGAAAGGTGGAGTCTGGCTGAGGACATTAAACCAAGCGCTACTGGGAGGCAGCCCAGCTTTATATCCTTTGTGTTGGTAGTTAATTTCATTTAGTTAGTTTTAATCAATTTTAGTTAGTTTAGTAGTTTTTTATGTTTTGGTGTTAGTAGTTAGGGCTGTGTGTTTTAATTCTGTGTTTGTGAAGTGTGTCTGCCCCCACTTTTTCAAATGATTCATGATTAATGGAAAGTGAGAGGCCCTTTTGAAAAAGAAAAAAAAAATCTGAATGAATGAACTGTGTTTGCTGTCCATGTGCATCTGATGAAGAAAATGTGTTTAATTGTCCCTTAATGCATGCAAAACACTATAATGCCCTGATTTAATTCCTTCCCCACACAACATCCCTAGCTTGAAATGAACTTAAAACAAAGGACTTCATTCGAATTCACCAATCAATTGGGGGAATTGGGTTGCACTGACCCTTACCCAAGGAAGAGAAGGTGAGGTCTGAATTAGATTGCAACCTAAGTTTAGGGGTGAGTGAGTCTGAATGTAATGCTGCAGCACTCTACATTATTAATCCTGTGAGCTTTTGGGCTTCAACATATTCTTTCATCATGCATTCCATTCATGTATTTTCTCTGCAGAACTTGCCTTATTTCTATGATTGATTGCACATTTCACTGCTGCACACAAATTGGCTTGAGGCACTTTTGTTGATTTAGATACTGAAACTTAAAAGGCCAACCTTCAAGTATTACCTTTGTGAACCCCTTTGAGCTTGGGCCCCTCTTTCTGTTTTAAACCACATTACAAGCCAATCTCCAAAAAAAAAAAACAAGAAGAAGAACAATGTAATACCCTTTTAGGTGGAGTTTGAGAATGTTGGTAAAATCTTTTGAAATGTGGGTCCTTACCAAAATGGTTGAGGACAACCATTAATATAAGTTTGGGGGGTACATATGCAATAAAAGGAGAAAAAGGAAAGGTACCAAAAGAACAATGTGAAATCTGTAAACCGCAGAAAAACTGCAGAGTGTGTTACACTCAATTTGCCTTGCCTTTCCTTCCTCTATTCTGATTTTAAAAAAAAAATCGAAAAAAAAAAGTACCCCTCCTTGTCATTAGAAATGTGGGCAAAAATACATAAATGTCTAAGTTTGGGGGTGGGTGATTTGGACAAGAGATCTTGAACTCCACCTAAGTTAGCTACTATCCCAAAAATTCCATACCTGAACCTCAGCCCCATTACATCCAATAAAGTCCTCTTGCTATGTGCAATTTGTGTTTGTGCTTTGGGTTGTTAGAAATCTGTCAAGCCTATGATAGAGTGGTATATGAATGATGATTGAGTGAAGCACCAACAAGAACTTAAAGCTGAGTGAAAAGAGTGATGTAACAAATTCAAAAGTGTGTTAAGTCCCTTTTCTTAGGAAGATAATCTTGTGAGTCCTCACCCTTGCATCCAAAGGATAATGAGAAAATGCACCGAAGACTCTGTTGAGAGGTGGTTTGGTTGGAGTCTCTTTGATGAAACTGAATCGAGAATAAAGGGAAATCACACACACACACTTTGGAAGGTAATTGAGAATGGAGTATTTTTGTGCTGAGCTTGTCTTTAAAAAAAAAAAAAAAAGGCATCCGAAGATTGCCATGGACTTTGCTTATGATGTTCTGAGTTTGTTCTTAGTTTGCTCATGTTGTTGAATGTCATTACTTGAGGACAAGCAATGGTTCAAGTTTGGGGGTGTGATAACTCATAGAAATATGAGTTATTGCTATCCTTTTAGCTTTATTATTGTTCTTGTTTTAATCAATTTTGGAAAAGAAATTCAAGTTTTGCCTCAATTAGTAAATATTTGTGTTGAATTGTTAAAATGCTAAAAAAGATATTAAAACTGATTTGTTTTTGCTGAAGGTTTGTTTGAGTTTTGAGCAGAATTTAGAAGTGAAATTACTGCAGGAGTTGCTCTGGAATGCTGCAGCGTCTGGAAAGAGAATCACTACAAGACAAAAGAATTGTCAGCTCAACACACCTTCACTACAGGACAAAGAACCTGCTGCGCTGTCCCAAAACGAGGAAAGAGAAAATGCAAGGCAGCAGCTGTGTGTACTAGGGGAATGGGCCAAAGAATATTTTATTAATTGTTGAATTTTGTAAAGCCCAAAAGTGCATGAGAGAGAGAGGATAGGAAACCCTATTTTGGGGACATTAGTACAAATAGGGTAGTCAGCCTCCTTTTTGAAGGGGGCTGGTACAGCAGCCTCCATTTTCTTCTTTGTTTTCTCTGTAATTATGCTTATGCTTTTATGCCTTCATTTCCTATTTGATTAATTAGTTTTGTCTTTAAGCTCTTTATGAGCTAATTTTCCTTAGCATAGGATTCTATGAATTTGTAATTGATACTTAAGGGTGATTTATGCAAATGGATGTTACTCATTTTCTTCTTCTCTGTTTGAAAGCTTAATTTCATTTTAGACTGATCGACTAATTTGGAATACTAGCTAGTTGGGTTTGGAAAAACTTAATTAGTGGACTTGTTTAGAGGATAAAGATTAAACAATCAATTGGAAAATTGATTGTGTTGAATGAGCTAGGAATAGCCTTCAAGTCTTTAAGTAGCTGGACGTATTTATCTGACAACTGAGGGAAATTAATATGAACTTAGGAATAAGAAGCGTTTAATGAACTCAGTTTTACTGCTGGAAAGCAAACTTTCATTCCTGGGCTAAATGCTGTAGCATCCTGAAGCATCGAATACCCTGAAGTTAAGATTACAAAGGATTAAGATCCTAGCTATTTCTATCCCTGTTCTAAAACACCCATTTATTTCTTTTATTACTTTCATGCACTTTATAATCACTGTTCTGAAACTCTAGTACTCCATTTACTTTATATGCTTAAAACAACTCTTTACTTTATTAAGCTAAGTAGAAAAAGGTTAAAACTAGAACTTATATTCAAATCATTTAAATCCTCGTGGGAACGATCTTTACTTACTCTTTATTACTTGTTTGACTGTGTATACTTGCACATCTTTTTGGGCAACACTCAGTCACCCATTCGAAGCCTTTACAATCACCCATTTCCTGTCAACAAATTAGGGTTACTAAGCTAGCTATTCTTAATTTGGGGGGAGATAAGAGAGTAGTTGAAAACAAAACCATGTACCTTCCATCTTGGGCACCTCCAAATTTTTTTTCCAGGGTTTCGTTCGGTCCTTGAAGTCAAAAGCACCATAGGCAATTTACAGACGCAAAACTTAGTCTCGTCGCACAATATGGGTTTCGAGCTTGAAGCCATGGATCTGCTCTTCAAATCGTCGGCCATTGTGGTGCAGAGCGAAGAAGAACGAAGCTGAGAAGGGTGAAGGGAGAAGGAAGAAGGAACGACGCAAGCTGAAAGATGATGCTGTAGAAGATGGGGGTCGACGGTGGGGGTAGAAGGTTTGTGTCGAAGATGAGGGAGGAACGAAGAAGATGGGTTAGGGTTTTTAAAAAATAAAACAAAAGTTTTTTTTTAAAATTTTTTAAATAAAAGATGACGTGGTGGATGACGTGGCTGACAGGTGTTCTACATAAGGCCAGATGGCAGGGCTGATGTGGCGCACCGTCAGCCACGTCAGCAACTTAACGGCTAAACCAAACGGCGGGGACCAAAACCAAAAATGTTGAAAATATAGGGACCGAAACCAAACAAAAAATTTTACAGGGACTGATTTCAAAACACCTCTACTTTACAGGGACCAAAAAGTTCATTAAACCAAAAAAATAAGAAGCTAGAATTTTAGGTATGTCTGCTTTGTTTCCAGTCTCATGTTTTCATTTCCTGTTTTCAGAAATAATTACAAAACTGACACCTTGTTTTCATTCTGTTTCGTGTTTTAAAAAATTTGTACAGAAAACACTGAAAACAACTATTCTTCTATTTTTATTATTTTCTGTACAAATCTTTGAAAACGAAAAAATAAGGTAACAGTTTTATAATTATTTTTTAAAACACGAGATGAAAACAGAAATCTGGAAACAAACCAACCACACCATTAGTTTTACATATAATCTTTTCACCGGAGGAGTATGGAACTACATATTTGCGGGATGCGGTAGTGTAAGGGAAGTGTTAATCTGAGAAATTGGAGAAGGAACTTGATCAAATTGGGAATGACAGCGACAAAGACAGAGTCAATATCTTCAGATTGTTGGCTTACCCAAAAAAAATATCTTCAGATTGTTGGCAGATGGGCCCACTTTATTATATATAAAGAATCCGCGGAATACCATAAGTCTCTCGTTGCTTCTCAGCAAAATTTGATTTTACGCATGGACCTCGATCGACAAGAAGCTCGGCCCAATCTGCCGGAGGTTTCGGTGGCCCACTTCACACGTCTGGGCCCTTCAATCTTACGCTCGCCCATTTCCAGCAATGGACGTGAGAGAGATGCAATGGACAAAAACAAATAAAAAATAGGTTAAAGTAATGTTTTGGTCCCTATACGTGACACTGATTTTCAATTTGGTCCCTATACGTAAAAAGTTATCAATTTGGTCCCTATACGTGACACTGATTTTCAATTTGGTTCCTATACGTGACACTGATTATCAATTTGGTCCCTATATGTGACACTGGTTTTCAATTTGGTCCTCACCGCTATTGGTCCCTATATAAGAGTGACCAAATTGCAAATTATTATCACATGTAGGGATCAAATTGAAAATAATTGTCACATGTAGGGACCGATTTCAATTTTTTTTTTGTTGAATTGGTCCCTACATGTGACAATAATTTGTAATTTGGTCCTCTTATATCGGGACCAATTAGCGGTGAGGACCAAATTAAAAACCAGTGTCACGTATAGGGACCAAATTGATAACTTTTTACGTATAGGGACCAAATTGAAAACCAGTGTCACTTATAGGGACCAAATTGATAACTTTTTAAGTATAGGGACCAAATTGAAAATCAGTATCACATATAGGGACCAAAACATTACTTTAACCTAAAAAATACTTGCATTCAACGAGTCGGGGAACAAGAAAACCGTACGTCAGGGAAGATATATTGTGGTTCACTGCAAGGGTAGTATCTAATGTTGCGTTTCAGTGATTAACAAGGGAAATGATTTCTTGATATTTATATAAAAGAAAAGGAGGTAAGTGCGAGAATTATGTTGAATTTATGTCAAAAAAGAATTCCGATGAATTACAAATGAAACATATTATGATGGCTAAATTACACTTTTGATCCCCAAATTATTATTAAATGTTCAATTTGGGCCCCAAGTTTTTAAACGGTTCATTTTAGTCCCTTAATTCCTTAAACTTGTTCAAATAGGTCCTTCCGTCAAGTTGACTCAGGGACGACAATGAACATTTTAAAAACTGGAGGACCAAATTGAACATTTTAAAATAATTTGGGGACTAGAATGAACATTTTAAAACAATTTGGGGACCAAAATGAACATTAAAATATTAAATTTAATGCCATATGGCACTAAAATATTAAGCTTAATGCCACGTGACATTGGATTTGGCGTCGCCGTTAGTCAACTTGATGGAAGGACCTATCTGAACAAGTTTAAGGAATTAGGGGACCAAAACAAACCGTTTAAAAACTTGAGGACCAAATTGAACATTTAATAACAATTTGGGACCAAAAGTGTAATTAGCCTCTTATGATTTATGATGGTGAAGTTTCAAGAGGTTAGTACCTCTGTGTTTCTTTCCTTATTTAGTAAATGTACGTCTAGCAAGACATGTTAACAGCTTTGTTACGTATTGGTTTAAAATATGAAATTTATCACATATTATTGATATGAAATTTATCACATATTAACAGGTTTGTTACACATGTTATGTTTTTATTGATGAGCTGTTACACATGTCTTATTGTCATTGGAAAACAACACCTAATATATTTATGTGATTATACCGAAGTCTTGGCTTATAAGTTATCCTTCATGGGATGATGTAACACTTCGTTTTTCGTAAAATATTTTTATAAAGCTAGTTTTATTAATTTAAAAGTATTGGTTAAGGGCTAAGTGGGATTTTTGTGACACCCTTCTACCCAGCATGTTATAAGGCAGTTAATATAAAACAATTAATAAGAAAAACATGCATTTAACTGAATTAAATAAAACAGTTGTCCATGGGTAGAAAAGTCCCACATGAACTCGTTTACAACGCGGAAAATAACAAAATAAGTTTAATCAAATAAAAACATAATCAAATAAATAACCCAACCCCGATGTCACAATTCAGAGATGGTATAACCATTCCGAAAATAAATCCTCGGAATTACAACTGAAACTAACGACTACGAAACATAAACTAGCCCTACGATGAGTGGCGGCTCCTCAGAGTCACTCCTCTCCGGGCTGCTCGTCATCTTCTGCAATGTGCCAATCAGGCCAAACACAAACAACAAACATATACAGGGAGTAAGAATCGTATAAACATATTATCATGGGAATAGGCAGTAAAGTAAACAGCAAGCATAGCAGCACCACATCAAACATCAACATTATCATTATGCTATGCAGTGCAATGCAATCCTACTCCGCTAAACCATCAATGCATGTGGATCCACTAAACTCGGGATGAACGACTTCGGAGTTACATATCCACATTGAGAATCTACTCAACGCCGGAGAATCTACTCCTTGGATAGCCAACACATCAAACCAACGAATGCCTCGTCACGGGGGCGCTAGGAAAATCTACTCCAACCGTGGATGGCCGGATCGCCGTACTCTAGGACGATCTCCCCTATGTCGAACATCCCTAAACAACATCTCTGATGCAATGCGTATGCAACACAACAACAACGGCAACACCACCTCCATAACTCCAACGGAATCGACCGAAGGTAACAGCGGAATCAACCGCACTAACTTGCCTCGCGGAATCTACATGAGGACTTAAGCGGAATCAACCGCAGTACCTGGGGCAAACTCTCGGCCACCAAGGTACGTAACAACAACACCTTAGACCCAAACCGTGGGGTCAAGGCCTCCTTGGCCAAAAGCACCAAGGCACAACTCATCAGCTTGCGGCACCCCAAAGGGTATCGACTTAACATCTCACCATCTCATCATCTTTATTTATCTTTATTAACATTTACCAAGTTGTCTAATCAATTATCATCATAGGGAAGTGGGGTTTAAAACCCCTTAAGTCCTTTAATCTGGTTCTGTCACGGTGGGTTGAGCACGGTCCTGTTCGTAACCCAGCACGGTCGTGCTTAAGCACGTGAGGGGCGTGCTCCCCTGTAAGTGAAGCACGGTCGTGCTTCTTAATGAGCACGGTCGTGCTCAGCAGCACGATCGTGCTCAGCAGCACGATCGTGCTCTTTGTCCTGTACGGCTGTGCTCAAAGCGCGGCCATCTTCCCAGAATTCAACTGGGAGCACGGTCGTGCTCCCTGTTCAGCACGGTCGTGCTCAACGCGCGACAGTGCTGTTCTGGGCAGGAACAGAGGCTAAGTCTTTGTCCACATTCCATAATTTAACCCATTAAACATCCTAAATCAGTTATCAACACTTTTCAAGGGTTAAATCCTTCAACCTTACTAACATCAATCAACAATGGCATCAACCACAACATCATGTTAACAACTATCATTATCATCATATCAAACTCATAGAGCAATTATCATAATGTGCATTAATACATCAACATACTCACGTTTCAGCATACCACACATAACAGCAACACCATGTTATCATACAATACGTTTAAACTATTAATCCATACATAACATATATCATTCGGGGTTATGGGAACCCCTTCACTTTACCCTAACCCCAAACCTATGAATATACTACCCTTCTCCCCATACCTGGATTGAAGGTAGCTCTCTAAGATTTCCCAACAGCAACCGGTTCCTCTCCTTTAGGCGGCTCACGCACGGACGAGCCTTAAACAAACAGGTTGAAACGGTGTTAGTTTCCCAACCAAAAACGAAAGGAAACTAAAGAAAAGGAACGAAACCTTACCTATACACGAAGTGCAGACGAGACCACGTTTCCCTAGTGTCTCCAATACTCAAAACCACACTGAGTATGAAGGAAAAAGGGAAGAAGGGAGGTTGCAGCCGTACTAGGGTTTTTAGTAGCAAGATAGAGTGTACGGCGCAACCCTGAGTCTGCTCAACGTATATAGGCCCGGACTTGAGCACGGTCGTGCTCATCCTTGAGCAAGGTCGTGCTCAACTTAACGTTACGAGACGCGGTCAACAGGTTGAGCACGGGCGTGCTACCTGTTGAGCACGGTCGTGCTCAACTTAAAATCAGAAACACGCTTCTGACTTTAAGCACGGGCTTGCTGGCTAATGAGCACGGGTGTGCTCATGTACCAGAAAGGGACTTTTAACCAAAAATCCCACTAAGCCCTTGAAGCATAAATCCAACTCAATACAACCAGCTTAATTAAAATTAAACCGAAAAACAGGGTGTTACAATTTTAGCTTAGAAGTCCCTTTCTGGTACATGAGCACGCCCGTGATCATCAGCCAACATGCCCGTGCTTAAAGTCAGAAGCGTGTTTCTGATATTAAGTTGAGCACGACCGTGCTCAATAGTGAGCACGCCCGTGCTCAATGCGCTGACCGCGTCTCGGTGACGCTAAGTGGAGCACGACCGTGCTCAAGGGTAAGCACGACCGTGCTCAGGTCCGAGCTTTATAAGTCTGGCACAGAACTCGAGGGTTGACGTGAAACCCTAAAAACTTTAGTAGTGGCAGCCACTGTTACGGCTCCAAGTGCCTCTTTCCCTATTCCCTTTCCACTCCTTGCTTTAGTGGAGTTTTGGGAACCGTTGGGGAAGCCTTGTACGTCCGTCTTGATTAGAGGTAATGGTCCCTTTCTCTTGTCAATTTCTTCCTGGTTTTTGGTTAGAGAAACTGACTAAGATTGCTTTTGATTATCTAAGGCTTGACTTCGGAGTGAGCCGTTTGAGGATTCGGGACCGGATTACCGTTGGGAACCGTCAGTAGAGCAACTTTCAATCCAGATATGGGGAGAAGGGATTGTACTCACTAGGCAGTGGGGGTAGAGTAAGGTAAAGGGGTCCCCATGACCCCGGTTGATTGTATGTAATTGTATGTTGATGACTGTGTTGTATATCATGAATATGTGTTTATGTTCTTGATATTTATTTAATGAGTATGATGGAATGTTGATTGTTGTTATTGCCACGGCATTGGTGGATTGATGATATTACTGTTATGAGAAGGTTGAGGTTGATGAATTATTTTAGTTGGTTAATAGGTTTAAAAACGTGCTAAGTGTAAGGGGTTTAATCCCTAAATTAATGGATTAGAAATCGGTTACTGTTCCTGCCCAGAACAGCACTGTCGCGCGATGAGCACGACCGTGCCGAACAGGGAGCACGACCGTGCTCCCATTTGAATTCGGGAAAATGGTCGCGCTGTTCAGCACCGTTGTACAGGTCAAACAGCACGACCGTGCTGCTGAGCACGACGGTGCTGAGTGTGAAGCACGACCGTGCTTCGGGCAGCACATCCTCACGTGTCCAAGCACGACCGTGCTAGGGTCTAAGCACGACCGTGCTGACCCCTCCTGGATAGTAATACAATTAAAGGACTTAAGGGGGTTTTAAAACCCCATTCCCCTATGATGATGAGTTGAGATAGTTAATCAAAGAGAAAAACTAGATAATCTGGTTATTAATTACATAAGATAAGTACGACAACAAGATGTTAATTCGGTATCCGTGGGTTACCGCACAATGATAGTTGAAGTCTTTGGTGTTTATTGACCCAAGCATGTTGAGTTGAACCTTGGTGCTTATTGGCCAAGGGAGCCTTGACCCCACGGTTTGGGTCTAAGGTTACGTTGAATGTTGATGTTGAAGTCTTGAGAGCTTCATGACCCAAGCAAGGAGGTGGTTGAGACTATTTGTTGTTGTACCATTTGCATAGAGCATTGGAGTTGTTGATGGGGGAGGTTCGACATAGGGGAGATCGCCAGAGAGTACGGTGATCTGGCCGTCCACGGTAGGTCACCCAAGGTTTAGTGACCGAGGCCCCCCGTGATGAGGCATCCACGGTTTGATGCGTTGGCTATCCATGGGTTTCACCCAAGGTTTGGTGAACTGCAGGTGTTGATGCTTTATGGCCAATATGGATATGTAACTCCAAAGTCGTTCATCCTGAGTTAGTTTGGATCCACATGCATAGTTGGAGTAGCGGAGTAGTTGATGCATTGCATAGCATAGCATACTTGGTTGATATAGTACTGTTGAATGTTGTATGTTTACCTTGCGTACTATTCCCATGCTGAAAATATGATTACATGAATCTTACTCCCTGTTATTGTTTGTGTTTGACCTGATCGGCATTTGCAGAGGATGACGAGCAGCCCGGAGAGGAGTGACTCTGAGGAGCCGCCACTCATTGTAGGGTTGTTTTCGAGTTTAGATAGTTTGTTTCCAGTTGTATTTCCGTGGATTTGTTTCCGGAACGGTTATACCAGCTCTGAGTCGTGACATCAGGGTTGGGTTGTTAATTTGGTTATGTTTTATTTGTTTGAACTTATTTTATTTTTCGCATTGTAAACGAGTTCATGTGGGACTTTTCTACCCATGGACAATTGTTTTATTTGATTTAGTAAAATGCATGTTTTTCTTTTTAATTATTTTATATTTAATTGCCTTAAAACATGCTGGGTAGAAGGGTGTCACAGATGACATGCAACTATGTTATTTAAGGTTGTGGTATGAGACATAACGAATCATTAATGATATTTTTATCGGTTGTTACATATCTTGATTTGAGTATATTGTGGATTTAATGATGTTATGACTTGATGGTAGAACGTTGGAATGAAAGTGATTTCGTGAAAATCATGAGATTATTTTAATGATTTAATTGATATGCATCGATAGTATAAAGATTTTTTATACTGTTAACCAATCATAAATTGATATCTCATTAAAAATATTTGACTCTTATCCTAACAACCTTAAAAGTTATTTATACTTTGATTTCTGATTAGTTGACTGTGTAAAAATGTTACACTGACAGTGTATTCTAATTAAACTCTTATTTTAAAATAAAGGTAAGGGATTAAAAGTATAATTTACTTTTATTTTTATTATCGGCCATATAATAATTGTGGCGTCCAGGGCCGTCCCTGAGATTTTGGGTGCCCTGTGAGAACCGAAAAATTGGTACCCCTTTTTTATAAGCCATATATATATATATATATATATATATATATATTATTGATTATCAAAAGCAGACAAAGTGATGAACAAAAACTAGCCATTAATTATTTTAATACGACCCCAAGTGAAACAAAATATAATCGAAAAAAGGAAAAGATTACAGTAGCAAATTATAATATAAGTATAGCAAAAATATTTATACTTATATCTAGTAGAAAATGTTGCTACAACATCCCTACACCAGCAATATCCTCCACTGATAGCAAATAAAACACAAGAGCTGAATACTGTTCAGCAAGATATCTAACAACATAAATTATTCTAACTAAAACATTCTTCCAATGTTCATTTTCTTTGCCTATAAGATGTTGAAGATGTTTATCAATTGTTATATTTTTCTGAAATATCTGATTTGTAAGTCAATCCATTAATTTACTCATGAAAGCCATGTGTGTACCACTTGATTCATGTTCTTTAAGCCTTATAGAAAGATGAATCCAATCATTAAAGCCTTCATTTCCCAAGTTGTTTGTTCTATGACTTGTATCAAATAACTTACAACAAAAACAAAAAACTATATCCAATTCTTTTGAATAAACAAGCCAACTCCTATCTTGCTCTTCTTCATCAGAACAATAACAATGTGATATGATGACGAGAAGTGCCTACCAAAAGTATCTTTAGGACCATTCACAATTGACATATCTCTCTTAGGACCATTCACAATTTACCCTATTTTATTTATGATAACAAGTAATCACGGGTTAATGTCTTGTTAAGTTTTGGGCCTTAATTTTAAAAGACAATTGAGCCCTTAAATAAATAATTTAATTATATTATTTTTATTTTAGTATATATATATATATATATATATATATATTCACACACATACACACACCAAGTAAAAAAAAAATTGGTGCCCCCTAAAAAATGGGATCCTGTGCAGTCGCACCAGCAAATCATGGTCAGGGCCGTCATTGGTGGCATCATACAAGTCGTTGTATCCGGTGATCCACATGCACCATCACAATACCAGACCGTACCATGCCCATCATTTTGTGGAACTAGAACCCTGGTCGACTCTGCACCCAGTCCTGTTTTCCCATGCAAGTCTCTTCTTAAAAAAGTTGGAAACGAATTTCCCTCTATTTCATTTTAATTATATACGGCTACTTGTCACATCATCGAAATTTTTTTATAGATTTCTCATCATAAACAATGAAAATATTATTTTTAAAAATTAAACTCATCTTCAATTCCCAGTGTTCGTAATGTTTTTTTGCGCATTTTGGATGTGGTGAGATGACGTTGGCCGAAAAATGATACTACAAGTGTCCTAGACAAGAATCATTAATAAATTTGTCTTTTGGTTCCAGAGGCTTGTCGTGGGCTAAGTGGAAAAAATCCTGAGGTTAGCCAGACTGGCATGTGCATTTACTCCTCTATCAAGATTCTTGACCCAACCTAGTGCTGGGGCCTATTGGGCTCCTAAGCCCATAAAATGAGTTTAATGCAAGTTTATCGTGAAACTTAATGACTGGCAATGTAACTTATGATCCATGAAATGTCTTGTATAAACTTTTTTTTAACAGTATCGACTAATTATAAAGTATCATATATTTAATTTTGATGTATTTGTGTCAATTCGATCGATTCACGGTGTTTTTTTTTTTTTTATCTATAAGATCGTGAGTTTGAATCTCACCTCGGATATGAGGACTTTGTTGGTGGGTAATCTGTAAGTACCTCTATAAACGTTCTTTGAGCCATGAGGCATGTCATGACCCTAGTAAGCCACCGGGACCCAACTCACTTAAACATTAAAACACAAAAAAAAAAGTCACATGGTTTTTTTTTTTTTTTATAATTAGAAAATTTTATTCATAAGATCAAACAAGCTTAGGCATCTTAGAGGAATACACTCCCCACCTTCTATAATGTCATGTGGTTGTATAATTATGAATCTCACACTAATAAATAAGAAAACTGACTATGACTAGGGATGTAAATGGGGCGGGGTGGGTATGGGTAGTAGCCCCCCACTACCCGCCCCATTGGATGGATTTCATACCCGTCCCCCCCCCCCATATCCATGTGGGTATCTATCTTGCGGGTTTTTAATAAATTTATCGATATTTGCGGGTATCCATGGATATCCATGGATATTCAAACACCTCACAAAATTATTGAATATTAGACTATATTTTTTATTCAAACACCCCTATCTTGACATCATTCACACATAAACATTAATCCCCAAGCATTAATCCAGAAGTAATAATCCATAAGCATTAATTCATAACACAATAATTGAACAAAATCAACAATACGTAACACAGTGATCCATGTGGTTTGGGTGTTGTGACTGTCAAATTTAAGAAACAAAATAAGGATAGTAAAAAAAAAAAGGGCATTTGATTTATATATGTAAAGGTACTTTAGTAATTTCATCTTAGCGGGTACCCGCGGGTATGGATACTACAATATCCGCCCCCGCCCCATTAATAAGCGGGTAGAGAAAATATCCATTTAATTTATCCACGGATACCCATCAAGGTATCCATTTTCTACCCTTTGCGGATATTATCCACGGATATCCGTGGGTACGGGTAAAATTTACATCCCTAACTATGACATTTAAGTAATGTGTTCTAATACTTAATGGATTAGATTAATGAATCGACTTCTTCTGATCATAAACTTTATCATAATAATGTCAATTAATGCTTTGATTAAAATTTGCGTTGCGATAAGAACTAGAAGTAGGTTTATTCCCAAAAAAAAAAAAAAAAAAAGGAACTAGATGTAGGTTGGATTCCTGTCAAAAGAAGAAGAAGAAGAAAGGTGTAGATTAGGTTGGATTAAGAATTTAGTCAAAAAGAAAAAAAGAAAAAAAAGGTTGGATTAAGATTTACCGAAAGTATCTGTCGGAAAAAAAAAAAAAAAAAGATTTACCGAAAGTATCGGAGAAAGATAAATAAAGTCATAAAAAAAAAAAAAATAGTTACCATAGGGTCATAAGCTATAATGTATGCCGACTCTCAAAAGAATAGGAGTATAGGTAATGATATTATGAGTTCCGCATAATTAATAAGTTTTTTTTTACAGTATCAATGAATTATACGTTATTGGTCCCTCTAGTCTCAATTATAAGTAAATAAAAAAGTCTCAAACTTTTTTATCCAATAAACAAATTTCAACTATTTTTATCTAATTTAATGATGTTATTTCCAAAATACCCTTCTTTTAATATAAATTTTGTTTTTCAATAATTATTTTTATTTCCAACAACACAAGCTTAATAAATAAGATGAAGGATAATTTAGATACTCCTTCCGTTCCTTTTCTATGATAATTTAAAGTTTCTACACACAGATTAAGAAATCATTAATTTGTTTACATTTGTACCAAAATACCCTTATTTATATTATCATTAATTATTTATAAATTCTAACCACATTTACTCCACACTCCACTAGCCATTTATGTACCTTAAAAAGAAGCATTTATATACCTTGGTCAAATGCAAAGTGCATTGATATGTGCTGCTTTTGTTTTGGAACATGCAACATTTATGACTGAATTTAAGTATGGAATGTTTAATGTATTTTCAAGGCATTTCAATTTAATTCTATGATAAGTGTATATATGGAAAAAAATTTGTCAAATATATCTTGGGTTTATAAAAGATCCATTGTTTTGGAATAAAAATAAATAGCTAAAATTACCATAGAAAAGGAACGGAGGGAGTAACAAACTTAATTTTTTAAATAAGATTAACAATATTAAATGATATTAATTACCCACCTTAATATGTGTGTTTTATTTAATTTTTACTTATAATAGATACCAGCTGAAGTATATATGTACGTTATTTTTAAAATAAATATTATAAACATTAAATATTTAAAAATTAAAATAATGTAACAATGTATGACTAATTGACATATAATAACTAAACCTTGAATAAACAAAAGAAGTTAAATGTAATACTTAGGATATTCTGTCGCTTGATAGGTTAACTTTTGTTTTAGACTCTCCTCAAATTAGACTTGGCTCATAATAAAGCTTAACTCACAACTGCTAAAGAGCTTGAGCGTTTTTAATATGTGTTAACTCAAAAATTTGATACGGATCTAGACCATATTTATTATTTATTAATTTATTAATTAACCTAAAAGCTCGACCATTTCAAGAGGGACCTTTTTATACCCAGAGGGGAATAGATAAACACTCTAGGGCAGAAATGCAGACAAATGATGGCATTAATTAGTCTTAATCCTTATCGCGAAGACAGGATCCAGTTATGGCAAGGCAAAGCTAGCTGAAATATAAGGCAGGCACTTTTTCGCTGCACCTACTCTATATTCTCCCCCCACCTAGAGGCTAGGGATAGCAACTACTACAATCCAAACAACCAATTTAATGCCCTTTCTTCTCATTGTTGTCCTGAGTACTAACAGGTGGGTGACTTTGACGGTGATAGATGTAAAAGCCGGATAATTTTGTTGTTTTTTAATACATTTATATTATTTGAATACCTAAATTTGACACCTCATATGACATCTCACTCATAATTACATACAATATCCATACTCTATCTTAAAATACTATACCCACCCACACTCACATCAATATACAGTATCTATACCGGATATCAAATTCAGGTGTACAAATAACACACCTCTTTTTAATAAAACAGACTAAAAGGCTGGCAATATGAATTAGGTCACTTTTGATTTCATATAATGTTTTATTGCCCACTAAATTATATTTACGAGAATTTCATTTTTAAGAATATTTCTTTCATACATTGAGATATAAGAATAGAGTTTTTAATTATCATTTATTAATTTTATTTTCGAATATCTTTTATGTGTAAGAATAATCTTTTAAAACTTGTACCAAACATGAAAAACTTTTATTTCCATATTCACATTTCCTATAATTACTTTTTAAAACTTTTACCAAATGTTAGCTTAGAATTTTTTTCATCATATCATATTTTTATTATGCTAATTTATTATATTTAAATTTTAACAATTTATTATTTATTCGTTGTTGTTTTTAAAGAAAAAAAATTTACTTAATGACTATATAATAAATGTAGAAAAATATTTAAAAAATGATATAAGAATGAAGATAACCTTTCCCTAAAAATAAGTTGTCCCAAACACTTATTCACATTTGTAATACTCATCAGTCAGCTCGGTTGGTTAAGCTCCGGGTATAAATTAAAAGTGTGTGGTTTCAAACTTCAAACCCACGCAATGTGTTATGCCTCTTACTCGTTCCATTTTCTCTTCCTCATGTAAGGCCTACTGTAAACCTCCCCTTAGAACCCAAAAACATATATAATATCATTTAATTTTGGGCTATCAAATGTATCCTGAGAAGCTTCGAATTGGTGTCAGGCTTAAGGGTAAATTTCCACAAGAGCGGCTTAATTTGCACTAAGGGGAATTATGCATTTGAGGAGGTTGCTGCCCATTCCCTCAATTGCAATATCGGGAAACTTCCATTTAAGTTCTTGGGTATTTTGGTTTGGGAAAATCCAAGAAGATCTGCCACCTGGGCTCCGCTTATCAATTCCTTACAAAAATGTCTCTTAGGGTGGAGGAACAAATACCTTTCCTTTGAAGGGCGAGTTGTACAGATAAATGCAGTTCTTTCATCCCTACCCGTGTATTACTTGTCCTTTTACTTGTCACCTAAAAAGGTTATCAACCATATCATCCAGATTCAAAGGAATTTCCTGTGTTGGGGGGGGGGGGGGGGGGTAGTGAGGAGTGTAGGAAGATTTGTTCGGTAAAGTGGGAAGTAGTTTGTAAACCTATGGAGGAAGGTGGGTTGGGTATAAAAAAATATCCGGCCATTCAATTTGGCTCTATTGGGAAAATGGAGATGGAGGTTCCTTTTAGAAAAGGAATCCTTTTGGTCTAGAATCCTTAGAGTTAGGTATGACGAGCCTTCCTCCTGAAGAGTTCCCTGGTGTTCCTCTATTTTGGGTGGGGGCCAGGCTTCGGCTTGGTGGTGTGACTTGGGTAAATTGGAGGGGAGTGACACAAACAAAGAGGGTTGACTGAGTGATGGGATTACAAAGAAAATAGGTAATGAGTTGAACACTTCTTTTTGGTATGACCATTGGGTGGTTGTGGGATCTTTGGCTAGTAGGTTTGATAGATTATATGGTATTTCGTTGACAAAAGATGCAACTGTCACTGAATTAGGTGAGTGGAGAGAAGGAACTTGGGAGTGTAAGTTATCTTGGAGGAGAGGACTGTTTGTGTGGGAGGAAAATCTGGTCCTTTCTGTGTTAGAATTACTAGACACTTGCAGGTTTTCTGAACACACGCAGGATGGTTGGTGCTGGTTGGGCGATGCAACGTCTCAATACACAGTTAAATCTGCTTATCAACTTCTCACGATGGGTGGCCAGCCAAGGAACAATGTCTATAAGTTCCTATGGGAAAGGAGCATTCCTTTGAAGGTGGGGGCGTTTTGTTGGAGAGCAATCATGGACAGAATTCCTACGTACTCAAATCTTTACACCGGAGGAATCCAACTTGTTGCAGGAAATCTAATGTGTTGTTTCTGCAATAAAACAACTGAAACTGTCTCATACTTATTCATCTACTGTAACTTCTCTTACAATGTGTGGATGTATGTATACAATTAGGGGTGGCAAAATCATCCAATTGTCCATCATCGATCCAGTCCATCCAAAGCTAAATTCATCCAATCCATCCGTTACAAATAAAAAAAATTAATGAATTGGATCAAACCGGATCATATTATTTTAGGATGGATAGTGATCCATCCACTATTTTTATAAATCCAATGGATCACATCATAAAACAAAAAAAATATCCATTGGATAAAGATTAATAAAAATAAATCATAAACCTCTGAAACTGAAAGTAGTTTTCCTTTTCTTCCTCTTTGTTCAATCTATCTAATGCTTCCGCCAAGCTTTGAAGTTGAAAGCCTTGGAAGCTTAGAGTATTTTAATACATATTTTTCAGCAAGAAAAGAAAATGCATATTATCCCTCTTTGAAGTTTCATTAAACTTGCAAATTCCTGTTATTGGTTTTCTCCTACACTTTTGGTTGGTTTTTGGATGAATACAGCAACGTCGATAAAGTGGATGGAATTGAAACAATTCATGGTTTTTGTTTCCGTCTAAGATTGTATAGAATTTGTTCATCATATAATTAGCTGAGATTTTTTTTTTTTATGATTCCTGACAAATAGCTGAATTTAATTTTAATAAATGTTATCAAATCAAATAAAATACTATATTTTGCAACATTTATAGAGAGAGAGAGGAGAGAGAGGGTAGAGAGATTTGAGAGAGAGAGAGGGAGGGAGAGGAGAGGGAGAGAGATGAGAGAGAGAGGAGGAGGGAGAGAGAGGGAGAGAAAGAGGAGAGGGTAGAGGGAGAGAGATAGGGGAGAGAGAATATTTTAATAAAAATTATTTAGTTATTTAAAATAATTTTTGTGGATGTATTGGATATCCATCCATACAAAAATTGTTAATGGATGGATTGGATAGCTTTTATTAAATGGATCATGGATGGATTGGATTTTTTTCAATAAAATTTTAATGGATCAAAATGGATAAATAGATTGTTTTCAATCCATTCATTATAATCCGAATGAAAAATTATCCAATCCATCCATTTGCCACCCCTATATACAATTGGGTTGGCTTGGACGTCACGGTAATAATTGGTTCTTTGAGGGAGTTCTTACAGCAACATTCAGGGTTATTCAAGGGAAGGTTCCTGTAAGAATGTTGGAGGCTATTGTGGTTTGTGTCAGTGTGGACACTATGGCTTCATAGAAATGATATTATTTTCAACCATGGTACACTAGACTTTGCCAAAGTTATTGATTCAATTAAACTGAGGGTGTGGTCTTGGAATAATAGCTCTGCAACGAGGGGTTTTCTTATAATGACTGGTGTATAAACCCTCTAGCATGTATGCGAATATGTCCTGCTGGTTAGACTTTGCTATACTGAGCTTAAGAATTTGTGTTAGGGTGTTAAGTCTTTGAGTCGAAATATGTTACTCATATTGGTTGCTGCTACAAGGTTTTAGAAATAATTTGTTGGGTTCATCTAAAAAGGGTCACTTGGGTCTTTTGTATGTGTCTCTGCCTTTCTGCGATCAGTTTCTGCCTTGGTGATGTTGGTTCTGGTGGGCAGCCATTCAAAAGTTGACATGAGGTGTGGTTGGTGGTTGGTGGTTGCTAGACATTTCACTAATGGATCATGCGCTATTATGGTAATGCTGGCCTTTTTGGGTCTTGGCTTGTGTAATAGGCATACTATTTTTTCGTTCATTGGATTAGTATTCTAATTACACTTGGCTTGGATGCATATAACATTTCTTTTACTTGTATATGGGTTAGAGCACCCCTTGTACTCTCTTCAATATACTCCTTGCTTAAAAAAAAAAAACATATTAGTAAATGAGCTTGATATATAATATAATTTTTAATATAGTTAAACTCGTTAAAAAAATGTAGGTAACACATTATTAGATGAAAATATGTATTTTTTGAAATTAATAATATGTCAAAATTAAACGTCTTTGTAACATCTATTCATTGTAGATATATCTTGTCATAATCTTTTTATCTATCAAAACTTTATTCAGACTCAATTGACTGACCAAAGTGAATTAAAAAAAATGTATTTTAGTTGAATTAACAAAATTTAATATCAATATTTTGTTTGATAATTTTGCTTGGGATGACCATATACAAGTCTGGATAGAGTATTATAATATTCATTCTCATACCTATGTTTAAAAAGAATACTCGTATCTAAACTCATACTTGTGTGAGTAATAATTTTAATATTCGTATACTTACGAAGGGTGGAGACAAGAATTTTACTCTAAGGGGGCCAATATATATATATATATATATATAATAAAAGCTGACAAAAAATAAGAAGAAGCGGAACATATTAACAGGAGCCATCCCAAATTCCCAACTTTGCAAACTGTCTCATACACCTTCTTCACAAATATATATGAGTTAGTATCCTATATTAAGTCGTCTAAAAACCTGGCAGGGGCCCAAGCCCCTGTAGACCTTAACGTACCTCCGCGCCAGATCCTTACTCTTTAGATATGTAAGTACCAATTCTTGTATACGTTACTCGCACATTCTTAATAATTTTTTATGCATATATAGAGTTTAAATGAAGAATCCATATTACCTATTTGCTCAGTTAATAAAACTGCGAGACATGAATTATGAGTATGCGAGTTTCAACTCTCAAAATGTGTTTCGTTCATTTATCATTTTGTTCGCTCCTCTCCTCTTTTTCACTCACTCGTATAAGGCCTATTCTACTCTCCACTCTCTCCTTCCTCACTCCCCTGTTAGACTAAAGAAAATTAAATTAAATAAATAGCTTATTATCATTGTTCAATGGAATAATGATTAATTGCAGACTAATTCAATTCAAAAAGAAACTAAAAGACTAATTCACACAGTAAACGTTTTCCTAATTATTAACGTGTTCACAAAATCTGTGTCCATACATTCTGTAATGCATTCATTAAAAATAGTCGTTATGAAGAATATAAAATCGTGCATGCATGCGTGTGATTATTATTATTTATGTTTTTTAAATCTGAAAAGTGAAAAAACTTTTTTGAAGTGAATTTCCTCAGAGTATGTTGAAACTTTTATACACTTTATTTACCTGGTAGAAAATGTGATATTGTCACCGGGAACCAGCTGAGTGGGTGGTGATAGATATAATACGTGTGGTTTTGGAAGAGTGCCGACAGTCGCTATCAGAGGGAAATGTGTGGCCAGACTCCAGAGACAGCGACTGTGACCCGGTGCTGATTTTCGTCGCCGGTGCACACATTGAATTTCCTTTTTTGTATTTTCTATTATTTCTTGAGATATTTTCTACTTCCACTGCTCTGCTACTTGCTATTAATTACTTTTTAATTTTCACCAATGAAATGGGTAGGGTGCCCACGTAGAAATGTTGGCCATCGCCATCACTATAACGAAACCTCTCCACCTCAATTTCATTTCAATTAGTTCCTAAATTGACAAACATGTCTGTCTAGTCATACTTTTATATGAAAAAATAACTCTTTAAATACTCTCTCACATGGACACTAGGGACACTTCTCACACTCGCTCTATTACACTTCCTTCACTCTATTTTCTTAATTACCCCGCTATAGGTTTTAGATAAGCAAGCATTCAAGACTATACTCTCTACGATTCTCTTAATTAAATGATATATCTTACTAACAAGTGACATAAGGATATTGTTTAAGAAAATCATAAAAAAAAATTTGTATTAAAAATTTAAATGTAAAACTTTTCAAAATAATAAATATATCAACTTTCAAACACAAACCAAACCTGTCTCTTTTGATTATTTAACTAATGTTCTAAGGACACTGGTTAATATTCTCCTTAAATGATTATATCATTGTCCACAAAATGTTGTCCATTGTTCAAACTCTCACCAATTAAAACGTTAACTAATCATAAATTTTGCTATCAGCGCGCAACTTATTCGAAAATTTCTCCAAAGCGAGACTCTAGCTTGGTGAAATATTAGCTCATTCTTATGTGATCGACAAGAGCTTGACACGTCATAGAGCATCAAGCTTTGTTATTAGATTGTTGAGTAAAGAGTGGGTGGTGCATGTATGAATAATAAACATCACTTTTAATATCATTCACACTCTTATGCAATACAACTGTCTAATTTTATTTTTTCTCACAGACACACTCGAGGACACCTTTCACACTCACTCTATTACACTGTTCCTTACTATATTCTTCTTACTCCAATATATGCTTTACATGCTAGCCTAGTGATAGTATTTATTGGCACTCAAGACTACTCTCTAGATTTATTCTAATTAAATGGTTACATCATCATCCACCAATGCATTTACCGTCCAAATTATCACTAATAATCAAAATTTACTGTTCAAAACTCTTAAAACCCGAACACACCATCCAAAACTAGTGCTGAATTTTCATTTCATACAAAGAAATACACTTATAATTCAGATTTTATCAACTACTACTTTCAATTAAGTAATTACATTCCCTTTCTTTTCAAAATTTTTTTTTTTTAATGGTCTCTTCAAATTTTTCAATTTTTACTGATGTGTGTTGAAAGAAACATAAAATGTAACATTTCCACCATAAATGTCTGTTAAAATATTTGATTCATTTAGTATTTACTTTTTTATATAAATCAACATAGTAATTTTTTGTGTGTATAAACTATAATAATAAATTGAGTATGACAAGTATATATGGAAATGCATGTGAGACGATGAGAAAGTGAACTTGGTGAGACTATCACCGTATCATTGAAAGTTGCAATTAATAACGTGGCATCTTGTTTGATTAGATTCGGTTAATTAGCTTTTTATCAACAATTTTTTGTTCTTCTGATTTTTGAAAATTAATGTTTAACTTAGGTTTTGAATGTGTAAACTAATTTTGAAAGTGTACACCAATAAAAAACTAATTTGATTCACAATACTTAAAAAGAGAGATGGAGAATACTAATAATTGCCACGAAACAATTTCATACAAACACAAGCCAACGGTTTAAAAGAAATGTCGTCTTGACTTTTAATCAAAAACCAGTTTTTTAAATACACATTTTGTCTTGAATATGCTTTTGATTTTTTTTTTCTACATCCCAAAATTTGTCTCTTGTAGAGACAAGAACAAAGGGATTTTTTTAAAATGCATGACTAATTTGTTTACATAAAGTATACAATTTATAGAAATTTGATGCGTAACATTTGTACGTAACCATGTACATGTGAGGTTAGTAATAGTGTAATGCATTTATAGCAAATGATAAGGGAGAATGGTTGTCCAATATTTGATATTAGTAGACAGCATTTTGATGCAAACCCAGGGGAACAGAGAGATCAGTATGTAGCACTCAATGATGAGAGACTACGTACCATTCATCCTTGTTGCTGATGGTGGGTCGGTCAATGTCAACTTGAATAGTACAGTAAGAGATCATGAATTCTTCTCTTTCCCCCACGAAACGCTTCCTGCAGCATATAAAAAACAGTGATCCCAAAAAAGCATACAAAAATGCAATCACTTTTGCCGGAAAGAAGTTTCGCTTTCAACTATTGAGATAATAAGATTGATTCTTATGTCTGTCCACACATACATAGTCGGCATTGAAAATTTGGGCTTGAGGCTACTCTCTTTCTTAAGCTCCCACCTGTATATGTATAACTTTGCTGAGACAATGAAAGTAACAAGTGAAAAATATTGACCAATGAAAAAGTATATTGAATCAAGAACAATGGGAAATTTTATATAATTTTTAAGGGGTGGGGGACTCATTCATTCAATAACTAATTAATGTTAGGGGACCATACAATAACTTTATATATTCAATGATCAAATTGAATGCCTAGTTGTCCCGGACACTGAATGTGATATATATTGACTTCTCTGCAGCATTGTATGAAGCTCGGCAAACAAAGTCTGAAGCTAGTTGCCAATGGTACAAACGCAAGCAAAACCTACAAAGGAACATGATATTTTTTTATTTTTTTTTTACTAAAACGAATATAAGGGCTCCAACCCTTTCAACTACAACTTCAAACCTAAAACATTGATTTACAGTTTAATAATACATTAATTCCAACGGGTTCATGGACCACTCATCATGAAAAATAAACACCATGAAGCTATAATTCAAAACCAATAACGCACCTTAATCAGTTCAACCAAACTATCAATATATCCAAAGCATCTTCGCTGAAAATTAATATATACATAATACAACAAAGAACCATATCTCCTTAGCCCTTTTGCTTAGATGATATCCAGAATGTTTTAAAAAATGAGACTTGCAAACTTTAAGTAGTACCACATTACACTACAAAAAAAAATTAAGACCTGTTTAGGGACCGAATGTTTAGCGATCGACTCATGTGGTCTCCACTTCGGTCCCTATATATGTTCTAGTGACCAACTTTTGCAAATTAGCGCCGCGATCCCAAAATTCATCCCAATTAAGGACTGATCCAATTCGGTCTCTACAATCAGCCCCTAATTAATGGCCCTTTCTTTGTAATGATAAATCGAAAGCCATATGTAGCATATGACTACTCATATGTCATAAGAGAACCTGCCTGTGAAAAATAGATGAGCAATAGACTAATAGAATCCTACATATTTTTGCAGAAAACATATTTGAGATCATTAATTTGCCGCATCAAGAATTCTTCTTTTCCTAAGAATTCTTCTTTAAAGGAACTATTTTAGCCCAAAATTTCTTAGAGAATATTCCATTTACATTAGTGCCTCCAGCAAAAGCAGTGGACAATATCCTGCTTAATAGTCCACATGAAAAAGTAATGACATGAGATTCGTAAAATTCGTTGTTCTCGATCAGTCAAAAACGTTTTTTTTTTTCCACCTCAAAATCCCACACCCAAAATCCATTTCTCCAACCCCCCCCCCCCGCACACTTTAGCTTCTTTGTTTGCAAATAGTTTTAAAAAAACAAACACATAACTTTTGAGCCGCAACCCAAACATCATGTCAAAAGGACACATTCATCCCATTACCCACCCACTCTTTTAACACCAGCCAATAACCATCTTTCCCCAAACCCACACCCTTGTTAATTCTTCCTAATTAGTCTTTCCACCAACATTACCCAGTCTTAAAAAAGATTTAATTAGTATATACCGACAGTATAAAGCTTTTTTACACCCCGTCAACCAATAAGAAACTGACACACCGTAAAAAATATTTGACTCTTTATCTAATTACTTTAAAATTCATCAATTCTATGATTTCTGATTGGTTGTCAATGTAAAAATCTTTATACTGACAGTGCATAGAAATTAAACTCTTCTTAAAATCATAAGACTGAAGAACACAAATAAAAAGAGTCACTTACTCCTTATTTTTTTTAATAGGCAAATATTAGTAATTAGTGTATTAGTGAGGGTTGAACCCATAGCCTTCTTTATCACTCCAAACCCTATTTACGTCCCTCCTCCAAACCAACTTATCCACCTTATATATATCGCTTTTCTTACATATATAAATATGTAGCGTCCACATTTTATTTTTTTTAAATTAACTGGTTAGTGGTGGCTGAGTAAAGATCTTTCAAGATGACAATAGGATTTGAATCCCATCTGTAAAATATTTAAAGTAAATCTCAATAATGTAATGAATTAAACCTATCTTCACTGAAAGCTTGTAATTCTTTTGTTAGTTAAATTACCGGCTTCTAGAACAGATGAATTTTTTTTTTTTCTTTTTTTCGATAAGCAAAAATGTATATAGAAGGAGTACAATAGGAGTAGCCAACCCATATACAAAGGAACACTAAGGTTACAAAATCACCAAAGTGTTTAATGGTATACAAGTTTAGTAAACACCCCAAAAACCCACTAAATTCCGGAATAGAAAACCAAAGATCCCACAAAAAACAAACGGAACACCCCAGATGATTCTAATATTGGAACGTAGCTGAGC
This sequence comes from Echinosophora koreensis, assembly GCA_035048595.1. Lineage (NCBI taxonomy): Eukaryota > Viridiplantae > Streptophyta > Magnoliopsida > Fabales > Fabaceae > Echinosophora > Echinosophora koreensis. The sequence continues at coordinate 8,276,722 of JAPCYP010000001.1, read as the reverse complement.
CTCCGATGTTACAAGTATACAGCTAAGTTTATTTTTGTCACTAACTTTGTAAATTTTGGGCATTGGAAGATTTGCGGTGTTAAGCATTTTAGGGAGCATAAGTAGATTTTTGTGTCATTAAATGTATTACTTTATATTTGTGGACATTAACATCCGTTGGAGGCAGTGAAACTTTATTAGAATCAGACGAAATTCTCCTCTGTATAAAATATCCTCGCATCCGCCATTCTTGATTCTTCCATGCAAATGAATACATATAAAATAAAACCAGCGGCTTTGATTTCTTTGTAATTGTTATAAATAAGTTCTAACAAATAAGACGAAGACAAGTAACTGCACATCTGTCTCCGGGTATGACTATGAAACAATAGACTAACGTGTAAGTTGCAAACAAACATGTGGTGGAGCGAAAGACAACAGCACTCTGTTAACAACTTCATCAATTTGTAATACTTTATCAATTCCTTGTTGCAGATTAAATTTTTATTTTTATTTATAGTTAAGATTTAATTGTGATATACAATAAGTGTAAAGTTGTTTACATTATTAATCATATATTATTATATCATTAAAATTTTTTGACTCGTATAATACCTTAAAAATTCTATATATAATAATATATGATTTATTAATTAGGTAAGAATTTCTATACTGAAAATATATTAAAATTAAACTTTTATAAAAAATAAATCGAAGAATTATAATTTTATAAAATATAAGTCCCTACAAAATAAATTATACATTGATAATTCATTCATTTAATTTTTTATTTATTTATTATCTTATATTTTACTATCCAAAACGCACCACTTACGTTATATACCAAAAAGAAAAAAATAAGTTTTGTTATATCCTCCATAAAAAAACCTCCTAGTACTGAATAAAGAAACTATTAAATAAAAAAATATTTAATATCTTAAAAATATATTTTTTAAAAAAACGTTCAATATTTTTTTTGTTTAATAAATATAGGTATTTTTAGGAGGATACATGATTATTGATTAAAATTTATTCTTTACTTATTTAACCTCTTTCGACGACGACAACAACAACAACAACAATAACAACAATAATAATAATAATAATTCTATATCATTTTTTCTCTCCTTTTATCTAAATAAATGGTTGTTCCACATATATAAATCTGGTTTTTCTTTCATGTTTTTCAGTGTTTTCGTCGTCTGCGTGTGACAGTGTTTTGTTCGTCGTCTTGTTGCCGCGTCGTTTGGTTTCCCGTCTTGTTGCGGTGTTTGTTTGGTTCAGATTGGCAGACCAGCTTCGATCCATTACAGATTCAATCAAGACTTGGGCGTCAACGTTACAGATCCGGAGGCATGGGTATTCCGGTCACTTTGCTTTAGTCACATTTGTAGGCATTTTGCCGTGTTATGCTATTAACCTGGGTGCTATGAGTTTGTTCTCAGATTCATCCTTTTTGATTTTTAGCGATGTTGAATTTGTGTTGTTTTTGATGTATTTTATCAATTTGAATGAATGAATATCTTTTTTAGTAAAATAAAATAAAATAATGTTTTCCATTAATAAGGTTAGAAGAGAATGATGGTTTGCCTTACCAGATAATTATTAAGTGGCAACCTTGATTAAATAAAGAAAATCCAAACCGTATGTTATCAGATATGTACAGTAGCATTGAAATTATTGCCTTTTATGGTATATTGGTCTCATCATATTAGTTAAAATGATTAGACAGAATCAGCTACATTGGAAAGGGACAACATATGTGACCCCTTTCATATGATATATATTATATTATTCGACTTTTTTATTAATTGGAGTATCTTCTTTATAATTAATTATCCTCTTTTTTTTGGTGGTGGAACTCAAGTATTGTGTGATATCTTCCCTTGGTGGTTTTAACTCTTCTTCTAATTGGTTAGCTGGGTGATGTCTATTCTGGATGCTTCTGTGGAGATTTTCTTTTCTTTTCTTTTCTGGTGGGCCTTTTTAGGATATTATCTTCACGTTATGCTGTCAAGCAAAGTGGGTTATAAATTGTAGGGGTTTTCAATGTATAAGTGTTTTTGTTTTGGGATGAAATTGGGGGCTGAGTTGTATAAAGATAATACTGTTAGGAAAATTGTAGCAGTATTTTATTTACATTTCCTAGGTCCCTCTTTGGCTTCCTATGTATATAGGTTAAAGTATCCCAAGTACTCTCGTATCAATATATTGTTAGCTTATCAAAAAAAAAAAAAAATCTTCTTTATAACAACATTATAACTGTCATGCCGGTTGCTGCTGTTCATTTTAATTTATTCATTGTGCAAGTTAGCATCATTTTTTATGTGTTATATATGACTTTAAATCTTAATTATTTATGAAATTTCATTAAAAAAAATGTTATATACACAGAGTGAAAGAGGAGTGTCAACTTTCACTAAAAATTGAGAATTTGTAACGTTGTTTACAAAATTACGTCCTTTGGTTAATGAATCTCATTTTCTCATTTGCTTTTTCTAACTTTCATTTTCCTTCGCAATCAGAAGATGTCTCTAAGCATTTTCTTTTTAAAGAAAAAAAACACACTTAAGGTTGACAGACACTTCTGTTGAATTTTTTTTATGCATTTGTGCCCATCAGATTTTAAATGAGTAAATAAAGAAGAAAAATCCTGTAAGTTTACGTTTAGGCTGGTGGCATGCTTTGATTTGAAATGAAACGATTTCCCATCACCTAATTTTTTTCTTACTAAAAAACAAAAAAGTTTAAGAAGGCTGTTGCCATATAACATATTAACAGTGATTTCGACCAAACCTTGATATAGGAGAGTTGTTAACATGTCCACGTACTGCATAATGCACCCATATCACATTGTCATTATACACTGAAACACTCATTATTTCATTAATTATGCAAACTAAGAAAATGGAACACGTCATCGACTTAATGGACCTAAACTAACGAGGGTTGACAGAGGGACTAACGTGTCCCTAGTTTAAAATTGTGAAAAATTAATTTGGTACTTCAATTTTTTCAGAGACAAAAACGAACCACAATATTTTTCGCATGAACCAAAATGAGTATTTTTTTCTATTTTTTTATTACTAAACTGTCAACCCTGAGAAAACAGGAAGAAATTTTAATAAATTGTAAGGATGCGAGTTCAAACTCTCGTAATGTGTTCTACCTCTTTCTAAAATTTTATACAAAATTTAGAAAATTCATAAAAATTTACCGAATAATTTAAGCTGATATCTATATATGGAAAAGGGAAAAAAGGTGATGGAGATTGACTTTGGCTTGGTAAACAATAAACTGTATCTTTGTATAAAAAGGCAGCTGACGTTGCCCTTAAGACTTTTTTGGATAATAGGTTATACTCTTCACCATCATCGTGGATCCGTTAAATAAGGAAAACCCCTACCCCTTCATTCTTCTCAACCCATGCGACATTTGCATTGGGTGCTATTTGTGGTTATAATGACATCAAAAGTCTAAATACAACAGACTTTTCAATCTTTTTGTTGGCTCACTACATATTACAATATTATATACTTAGAAATGTCCACAATTTAGAGAACACCGGCTAAAGAGAACTATCTTACTTATTTTGATAATTGTATAACAAATTGTATTTTGATTAGCAATTCACAGCACCCTTCTATTAACTATTAATTTATTAATGGATATAATTTTTATTATTTTTGAAACCAAAGGATATAATTATTAAAGCATTTGGATTTAAACTTTTATATTATTCCTTGAAAATTTCGCTCATGTGGGTTTAATATAAATGAGCTGCACCCATAGAGAGAGGAAAAAATTCAGATTTACAGGAAAAAAATGTTAAGAGGGTCTTTTAATCGTAATGATAACCAAGTTTAGTTTCTATTAATATATATTAATATATGGATCGATTCTTGGCCTACACCTACTTTCCACTTTAGAGTCTGATGGATGAAGCCCACTCCAAGCTGACCGGCAAGACAGAAGAGACCTCGATCGATTATCTCACAACATTAAAGGATGGAGCAATATAAACAATAAAAAGTCGTGCCAATTATGTACTCCGATGATCCATAATGACTTCGACGTTCAAAATCACTCATAATATGGTTCATAACCTCCCTCATTATATATATACTAGTATATATATATGCCTCGCGGTATGATCATCTTTTCCATATACTGCTCATACATAATAAGTATCCAATTGACTTGGATGCCGGAGTGGCACACCCCTTCTCCATCGTAAAAGCCACTAGCTGATCTCATGTTAACCTTCGAAACCCATGTGAGAGCAGTTTCACAATAACAATGTATAAGAATACTTAATATAAAAGACAAAAAAAAAAAAATGTGGTTTAGTATATGTGAATTGAAAATGGAAGTTCAAAATTCTCTCCTAACAAAAGTTATTAAGAAAAGACGTTTCAAGCCAAGCAAAGAGAATTACATATATTCCTTCGGACCCGTTGAAATTTGAATTAAGTAGAGTTCAATTTTAAGAAAAGGAATGTTTTGTGAACATCATATTGGGGACACCATACGGTGTTTTTTTTTTTATATATATATTTTCGAGAAACATGTATAAAAAGATGATAAAAAGTAAATGAAAGATAGAAAGAAACACATATTATGACACTTAGTATCTAAAATTTGATATTCAAATAACACAACTCTTTTAAGAAGGGAGTTGGGAAATCCGAAGGATATAGCCAAAGTACGTAATGGAATGTGAATGTGTGCTTCTTGTTTGGGAAAAACTTTTTTGAACCTTTTGTGAACATTAGAACTGGAATAACATACCGTCTTGCTTTATTTTATTTGAGAATACTAATCAGTGTCTTAAAAATATTGGTTAAGAAGCTAATAACATAATTTTTTTTATTGATAAATGATGTATTCAATATTTTAATAAGTGTTATTTTTAGTTTTTAATGAATACTTGCTTTTATTGAAATCTTTAATCAATGCTCTTAGAATATTCGTTAGTAAGACTCTAATTTATTTTATATATTTTTAAAAGATGTATACATAAAAAAATGTATAATATCAAATTTAATATTTCAAAAATTGATATTCAAGTATAATGAGGTTTAGGAGTGTTCATTGGTTCGTATCGACCCGATGAACCCGAGAATCTGAAGCGAACCAACTAAATTGGTTCGGAATTTTTTGGTGTTCGGATCTGAACCGAACCAAATCTGATGGTAATGATTCGGTTCTCGGATTCAAGGATTCTAATCCCAACCGAATCAATTACTATTTTATTATATATATATATAAATAGTTTATATTTATTATTTTTTTAATGTTTTAATAGTTTGATATTTTTATAATCAATATAATTTATTTTTATATATAATTTAATATTTAATATATTTAATATTTAGAATTTAAATATTTTTAATATTTTTTGGGGTCCGAACCAAACCAATCCGTCTTTTATTGGTTTGTTTTGATTCAGATTTTCTGACAAAAAGTATTGTAGATTTGAATCAAACTGAACCAATTAATTTTGATTTATTTGAAATTTTTCTTGCAAAAAAAAAATCGAACCAAAGCAACTTGTCACCATCATCTTATTTGATGAAAATTATTGTGACAGACACATTTACTGTTAGGGTACCGAGGGGAGGACATGCCTCCACATTGGTATGATATTGTCCACTTTGGGCTTATACCTTTATGGATTTGCTTTTGGACATATTACTCAAAAGACCTCATACCAATGGGGACAATTTCCATGCTTATAAACTCATGTTCCTCCCCTTGTTTTAGGCAATGTGGGACTTTGTTTGCTCCCAACAATCCTCCCTTCAAATAAAGGATCATGGTTCATCCTCCCCTCTAGCGGAAGCCTTCGAGTATTTTAGCTTGTTTATATTTGTACCGTCGACTAACGGAACACGCCGCCCGATCACCATAGCCAGGAAGACTTTCGACACAAGGATCTTTTTTTTACTTAGATCCCCAACAACTATTCCAATACTCGCCCAAGCCAACACCATCGGCTCTGATACCACTATTAGGGTATCGAGGGGTCCTACATGTCTCCACATTGGTATGATATTGTCCACTTTGGACTTATATCCTCATGGATTTGCTTTTGGACATATTACCCAAAAGGCCTCATACCAATGGGGATAATTTCCATGCTTATAAACTCATGTTCCTCTCCTTGTTTTAGGCAATATGGGACTTTGTTTGCTCCCAACATTTACAACTCACCAGGCTACACCAATCACCATCTGCCATTTGGCGAAGAACTTTTATGGCTCATTAACACTCGCTTGGGGTATATAATATTGGAGAATTCTAACAAGTGCCCTTAGAGAATTGTTTTAGGAATTAAGAATGAGAAATTTATATGAGAAATGATGTATTTAACATTTTAAAAAGTTACACTTAGTTTTCCACTACAAATTTTCCTTTTATAAGTTCTTTGACCAATACCCTTAGGACACTTATTAACAAGATCCTATAATATATCATCAAAATGTTCCGTGCCAATTTATGGACCCTTTATTTAATGTTAGAATTTGATTTGTATGGACTATCATTTTATATTGAGTTTCAATAATATTTTAATAAATTATTATTATTGTTATTTTTTATCTTATTTATTAAAATAAAAATATACATATTAAAATATTAATAAATGTTAGTATAGAAACTTTTTATACTGATAATATATAATCTTTCCGATCTACGATATGAGAAACAAAACCCGAAAATACAGAGACCAAGGAAAAGTATTGGAATGAGTTAATTGTAATTAATACTCATATAAATTTCCAAAAAACACCCATTCTAATTTTAATTAATGTTCTGATTGCCTATAATTAATGACAGTAATTAATAAGGACAATATTAGAAATTAATATTTAATATATGTGAAAATTGATGTATATTTTTTATATTTTGAAAAAAAAAAAACCATCTATTTCTTATATTATGGATTGAAAGAGTATCACACTAATCCCTGACGATATATCATATTTTTCCCCTGTTGCCGGGGGGCTAATCTGTGTGTGAGATCAGAAGATTGACACTTTAAAAAATAGTATGACACATTTCGGAAGCTCATTTATTAAGTGGGAGAATAGTACTCTGATCAACCAAAAATAAATACATAATCACGTGTTAAATCACACAAATGAGGTTATATACCCCGTTTGTAAAGGCAAAAATGTCTCTGCCAACGAGAAGCCCCGATTGGAAGATAACATCATCATCAAGAATCAAGATTCCCCATTCTTATGTTCTTTCTTGCTAAGTAGAGAGATAGTTCTGAATTCTGATGGAGGAGAGTTTCAAGCTTTTAAAGATTTTAAGCTCCGACGCAACATAAACTTGGGTACTTGTGAATTGACCATCCACACGAAGCAGGGCAAAAAACATATATTTGTGCTAAAATAAAGGAACCGAAATTGACTACATTTTTTTTTCCTCTTACTCTTTATTCGTAACCCATTTACAATTCAAATCAGAGGAATTATTAGAAAGGATACACAAACACACACAAGACTCACAAGAGTGAGTTGCTGCCCCTCAAAGAAAAATCACAAGTGGCCGCTTAGACACACACTCACAAAAAACATAGATACATTATATATTATAAACACTAACACGCATTCACAAACTCATTATTAACAAAGCACTTATTAGTAATTAATTAATTAATTCCAAACCACACTCTGGCACTCCAAACTGATCAACAACATACCCATCGAAGTCTTGCACGTTCTGAAACCACGGTGGCTGATACATCCACCCATCCCCCGAATCCATGAACACAAACTCTCTCTTCTCGTCGCCACTTTCCAACCTCGGCAACTCTATTATCTCACTCAACTCATCCGAGTCAGGGGACAAGTCCATTGCCGAAACCAACGACGAGAGCGAAGAAGAGGAAGACAACGGTTCGGGTAAGTCGAGGTTGTCCATTTGAGCTGCTTTTGCTGCAGCAGCTTGGACGTCACGTGGGGCGAGTGACACGGGGCGTGGGAGCGAGTTTGCAAGCTCGGGGAAGTTGAGAATGGCGGAATTGCCCTTGATGCTTAAAGCTGCCACGTCGTGTGCTCTCGCTGCCATTTCAGGGGTAGAGAATGTGCCTAGCCATATGCGTGATTTCTTGCGTGGCTCTCGAATTTCGGATACCCATTTGCCCCAGTTTCGCATACGGACCCCACGGTACAAAGGGTGCTTGTTCGAGTCTCGAATGCGTTTCACTTTTTTGGTTGAAGAAGGTGGAGATGAGTTTGAGTTTGAAGTGCTCTCGCTCTCACAATTCTGGGGTTCAACACTCATTCTTAAGTGTTGAAGCTATAATGGATATTTTTTATGAGCTTAATTTCTTCTTTGTCTTGGCAAGGAATGTAAGTTTTTTTTCCCCTCTATCACTTCCTAATGAGTCATGTCACACTTATAAAGGTTTGATAGAGAGGAGTGAAGGTCCCACAAGAGAAAACGAGTCACCTTGCAAGCCCCACTTCTACAATCTCTCTTCTTGCACCACGCAATCTCCTTTCAGTTTTTGCTTCATATTATTTTCATTTTTCACTTCATCCTAGTTTTCGAGCAATATGATAGTTGTATACAGATTTGATGTCCAATATCGTATATATATATACTCATTCATATTTATTTATTATTTTTTTCTCTCTCATTACATGTATTTAATACTTTAAAACAACTTACCCCATATGATGTCCATCATAGATGTCCCAAAAATGTGTACAATTATCATTTCTGATAGTTTTTCACCCATATATATTGCACTGTTATTTTATCCTCTCTTATCCTTTGTATTGATATCAGAGCTCTTCAGCTAGGTCCATTATCTTTCCCTTCACTATCAACAATTTGCCCTTTATGTTATTTACAATTTAGTATTTGTTTTGGGGTTCGTACAATTTGGTATTTTATTACACTAGAGAAGTACATAAATGGCAGCATCAGGTTGGGTTGGTGGGATTTATAAAGGTTGATCATGAGGTGTCAAGGACGCGGTAATAGTGTCATTAGGTACTTTAGTATTCTGTATCTAATCAAATAGTTGCATTTTTCTACATTCAGTTGTCCTTGTCCCCACCCCAATTGAATAATAACATTTATACATTATTCTTGCATAAAATACACATTTTAATATTCTTTCTCTTTTCTTACCCAAATAAGCAAGATGTAAAAACAATATTGAAATTTTAATAGGTAAATATTATTACTCTTTATGGGGGTAAAGTTTTCTCTTTGCATTATGTCACTTCTCACAAATTTGATTTGAGGCCCTCAATTCTTTGGGTCCATGTCTCAACTCAATTGGGCGATTGTACTATGTCTGTTGCAACTCATTATTCATACTTGGCCGTTAAACATTTGCTTCATGCTGTAGAGAATTCAGTATTTATAACACCGATCATCGATGGAGTTTGCCAAGTTGATGGAAGAAGGTCCATACCCTATGTATGCTAGCTATTCCACAGACAGATTATTGTGCAGCCAGCCAATACATGTGGCCGCTTTAAAAACTAGGAGGTCAGAGCCAGCAATGATTTAGGTTTTTGGACCTTTCTTCGATATCTTCCCCTTAAATAATGTTAGATACACGTACGCGTATATTATTTTATTTTATAATAAATGATATTTTGATTATAATTCATTCATGTATACACACACGTGTTTGTGTGTATGGGGGCGTTAGGATATCCACGTGTGACGATCCATTTATTTATTATATATAAAGAGCAAGTTTTATCATTTTTGGTTAGGGGAATTCTGGCCAGTGTCCCGAGGATATTGATTAAAGAGGAAATAATAGTATAAATATTTTTTTTTTGACTAATAGTATAAAATTATTGGGTTTGGTATGTTTAGTATTTACAAGAGTAAGAAACTTAGATTTTCAACAAGAACATACTTCTTTTGTATTCCTTACCCAATGCTTTAACGATACTCGTTAGCAAGACCCATTTGGTTATCATGTCATTGATACGAAGTATCTATCGTCATAAATAATGACTAATCTTTATTAGGGAACCTGGACAGCATTTAAGGATTGTTCTCTTCTAATTAGATAATTTTTTCCATACACAAGAGTCAGAAGTTGAACATTTGATCAATTGCTTAAGGAACCCAAACTCATTACCATTCGGACCAACAACATATTGATAAGTCTTATCATGCTTCTTTTGTATAATATTTTCTTATAAACATTAAATTTCGTTAATTCAACTATTGAATTAAATATTATCATTAAGTACATTAAACCTATAAAATTTTCATTGCACGACTTTATTTTAACGTATAATATTTTTAAAATATAAATAAATATCAATTAAAACATATGATTATCATGTTTATATAAAATTTGATGTGTGTGATCATTAAAATAAATGTGATTAACATTTGTTAAATTCATATTCAATATTTCAATATAAAAATGATATTTAAAGTAAATATCAAATATTTACTCATAAATTAAGTGGATATCTTTATATCCACAACGTACGTACTTAATGTGACACCTGTCCTTTACACGGGAGGGGTAAAACATGAGTACTGTGGAAGAAGCATTCCCCCCCTTCCCTTTACCATATTTGCCACTCGTAGAAGATGCAGTAGATTTGTCTGCTTGTTTCTACTCGTTTTCAGCTTATCAGTATTCGGTTGGATCTCTCTTAAATTGATGGGGTATGCCAGTCTGCTATATGTATCAAAATATTCCATGGAGTAATTGTCCAATTTTCACTCTGGGAGTAATTGCATGCATCTCATCACTCACATTTCAGGGACCCAATCGTAATCTTATAGTTTTTCTTTTTGAACACTGAGTAGTGAGTGTGTGGTTGCTCTGATAAGTTGATACAAAGTTCGAGGGAAGAGTATAAAAATACAATTTGGATGGGTTTCATCATCACTAGAGCTGTCAAAATGGGCCAGCCCGGCTCACCCGGGTTAGCCCACCACGGGTTGGGCAAAAAGTGGGTTAACCCAACCCGGCTCACTTTTTGGTGAGTCAAAAAATAGTCAACCCGGCTTAACCCACCACGGGTTGGTGGGTTATACGGGTTGGCTCACTTTTATTTCAAAAAAATAAAAAAAATCATTTAAAAAAATAAAACCTATAATTTTTTTAAAAATAATTAAAATACCAACAACTTAAATGAGGTTTATTTAGATTATTTAACAAGATTCAAAATTTGATCTTGTAAATAATCGTATACTACAGTGTACCGCCTTATAGATTATCCAAAGACTATTTTATTTGTCTACCAAGATGTCATTACGATAGTGCGTAGAAGATGACATGTGTGATCCTTTTTCAAATTTCCCATGGATTTATTTGATTTTCCAAGGACTATACTTATATGCTATTCCATTGATCTTGGATAGTGACATGCATGATTGAGTTTTGATAAAAAAAAATAAAAAATAAAAAATGTTGCAACCCGCGAGCCAACCCGGCTCACCACGGGTTGAACCCACCCAACCCGCGGGTTAGGTGAGCCGGGTCAAAATGACCCGGGGTCAAAACGAGCCAGGTTTTGTCCAACCTAACCCACCAGTGAGCCGGGTTGGGCCGGGTTGGCTCACGGGTTCCAACCCATTTTGACAGCTCTAATCATCACTATCACACATGTATGTCCCACACAATACTATTTATTGCATTTGTTGATCAGGGGAATGAAATGTTTCCATTAATGATTCAATAGAAAAGATATATCTTTTTTTTTTTAATTGGTAACAATTTTACTTCAATTCATAATGTATTTTTACTGAATTGTTCCTTGTTAGTATTTACATTAAAAAACAAGAGAGAGGAGAAAGAAGGTTTAAATCATTCTTCCATTTTAGCCACATTATCAGTACGAGTGGAATTAGACTCAGATCTTTTAAATAAAAGATTAGGTCCGAGCCTTATGGATGTAAAAAAATGGGAAACCTCACTAAAAGTAGTAGTCAAGTTCTCCAGCGGATATTAGTCATCGACGAAGTTGATGAATATTTTTTTTTATATATATAAGAAGTTGATGAATACTTTACACCTATAATATGATATAAAAAAAAATTGTTGTCACATTAATTTGATTTTTAAGCTTTATAGGCTAGAAAGCATTTTTCTTTGTATTTACTAAAATTCCCCATAAAAAAAAATTTCTCAATTTTCTTGCACTGCTAAAGAAGTTTCCTTCCATATGCGTGCCAACCGTGTAAGCCCGTGTTGGCACCTAATGGTGCGCCATAGGTGTCTCCATCCTGCCACGTGCAGTTAAGAACAGCAATTTAACTCAAATAAATGGACTAACCCCACATATAAAAGTGACGTTGCTATGTCAAATTTATCATAGGGCCCCTTTACCTATTATTAAGATTGGACACATCACTAATCCTTAGTAATTTACACCTCCAATTATTGTATTTCTTTGCAAGCGAAATATATACAGTGTCCATGGTAGAGATAATGACTTCATATAGCTTCTAGGACCCCATTTGGGCTCTTTCCATTTTCAGAAATGCTATCTTGACACACAATCCTACACCTTACACCGTATAGTGCCGCACAGTGCGGAACTGTAGCTGCACTATACGGCACTGTAGCGCCTCTTTTTTTTTTTTTTTTTTTTTTTTATTTAAAGTTTTGGCTTTTTTTTTAAATGTTATTTTTTGATAAATAAATTTTTTAGTTAAGTATGTGCAAATATCTGGTGAATCATGTACAAATATCTGGTGAATTCAATTCATTATCTGGTGAATGGGTTTTGTTGAGAAATAAAATTTTTCGTTAAGTGGTGAATCATGTACAAATATCTGGTGAATTCAGTTCATTATCTGGTGAATGGGTTTTGTTGAGAAATAAAATTTTTCGTTAAGTGGTGAATCATGTACAAATATTTGGTGAATTCAGTTCATTATCTGGTGAATGGATTTTTTTGAGAAATAAATTTTTTGGTTAAGTATGTGCAAATATCTGGTGAATCATGTACAAATATCTGGTGAATTCAATTCATTATCTGGTGAATGAGTTTTTTTGAGAAATAAAATTTTTCATTAAGTGGTGAATCATGTACAAATATCTGGTGACTTCAGTTCATTATCTGGTGAATGGGTTTTTTTATAATTAAAATTTTATTTTTTATAAAAAACTAAATTTTTTTTATAAAAAAAAAAAAAAAAAAAAAAAAACCCCGCTACAGTGCAGCTACAGTGCCGCACAGTGCGGCACTGCGATGTCCTCGGGCGCGTCCACTGCACACATACGATGTAAATCGTATGTGTGTCAAAAATATGTGTCATAGTAACACATCTCTTCCATTTTATGCTAAAAATACGTCAATATCGATAAAAAATAATCCGTCCACGCAGGTGTTGTTTTTCATGTGCATTTCCATATTTTCCAACGTCTGACAACTTTTGAGAAATCGTTGAATTTGTATCTCCGAAATGAGCTTGTTATCTGTGGATAACCCACCTGTTTTGGGCTCAATTTTTTTTTTTTTTTTTCCATTTTACAAAGGAAATGTTATGTAACGACACTGATGGACCCATCACACTGTACAAGTACAATGGGAAACTATTGGAACGGAAACGCTGCCACACATTTTTCCAATAAAAGTTTGAAGAAACGTTAAAGAACCTTAACATGGACACATATGGGCCACATTAAGAGGCCCGACAAGGATGAGATTTGTGAAATGGTGATTCAATTGGGATTCTGTTCCAGGATTCCAGTGGTTGGCTCTATTCGGATGTGACTAGCACGAAGAGTTATGTTATTCTAACAACTCAAATACAACAATTCTAGGGACAATTCTACTTTTGCTTTAAAAGCTAATATGAGGTGGGATCCAAAAGTTACTCAAAAATTTCGGAAATGCCACTCGTATATACGGTTGTCAACGTAGTTGTCCATATTAGTTGTCAAGATAACATTTTTGAGCATGAAAGGCAATAAAATCCCAGGGTAGGACCCATTATTTCATCTTATATTGTTTTTGACTTTACCATCGTGAATGAATTAAGTAACACACTGCACACATTATTTACTAATCTTGAATGTGTAATTAGCAAAGTGTTGTGATTAATTGATCGAGGACTCTATATAATTTGAAATATTAGTACTTGAACCTATAACTTTTTTTGGTTTCCTAGAATATCCTCCACACGTAACTGTAAAGACTAATCTCTTAAGCAAGAGGTAACACCACAAGGGTGGCGATAACTTTATGCTTCACCTTCTCCACCCATTTCAATCAATTTAATTTGCTACGCTCAAGTGGCCAATATTGAGGATTCTGAGAGTGTGTTTTAAAAATATACCATCTTCTTAGCATCAACGACTTGATCATGAGTGCATTTACTTAGAGCATGGTCGGATTCAATTCACCATAAACCTTCATTCTTTATATATATATGTAACATACTTGTCACTATGGAGCCTCTTAATATGTTCCATGTATAGTTATAGGAGTTTCTTCTTGTAGTTAACTGAGTGAGGTAAAGCAAGAGTGAGACTTCACTGTAACTGAACAATGTGGCTTCATGGGGCCTCTTGTGCTTTCTGTGGAGAAGACTCGGAGTCTTTTTGACATCTCTTTTTTTCTTGTCCATTTGCTTATCAAGTTTGGACTTCTTTCTATGCTTGGACCCGTCTTTCTGTGGTTTTGCCTTCTAATGCATCTAAACACAATTTATATCATAGAGGGGAAAAAATTAAGAGTTTATGACAGCTCATTTGACACTCAGTTGTATGGTTTTTGTGGTTAGTACTGCGCAACAACATTACTTCTGAAGCAAATAAATAAAGTAACGAAAATTTTGTAGGTTCATGTTCAAATCATATGATTAATTTCTGCCTACCTCCCCCATGTGTCAACTCATGCTATTCTAAATTGTACTGGTGCTGTGTCGTGCTCTATAGTAGTACGAGTTCCTTTCAATTTCTCCATAAAAAATATAGTTCCTATATGTATATGTCTGGTCCCTCAATTAAGGAAAGTGATAATCCTCATCATACTCAAGTTGTCAAATTCTCTCTAGGTAAAGAATTTGGAAGCAGCTATTATTACTCTTCGACTCCTTTAAGGGACAAAACATATATAGCATGTATCTGAATACATGATGATTTTCTCTGGAAATGTTTTTTCTTGAAGCCACTGTAAGTAACTTTTACGGTGAAAAAGTAATTTTGCTAGTTTCTGCACATAATATTGGCCTGTTTGTTTAACATTTTATAGCAGAAAAATATTTTGAATTAAAAAAATGTTTAGAAAATTTATAGTAATTAGATAAACTAATATTCGTTGCACGGGTCATCAATTACTATTATTATTGATAGCATTATTATCATTAATAACTTGAATTGTGCCTCTATATATACCAAACTTTTTTTTCCTTTATATCAAATTAAGTCCACTATGTCAAATATTTTCGTTACTTATTTCATACTTTACTTTCAATATTTCATTCCCACCCATAATGGTGGCACTCATTCATCTCCAAGGCTTTTTATTTATAAACAGAAGTGATCAGCAAAAACCTTGAAACAATTTTATCTATAATTTGAGTGCAAAGAATTGAATATTATTTTTATTTTAAAATGATATTACAATACGTAATGTACACTATGTGTTAAGTGTTCCTCTTTGATTATTACTAATGATCAACTAATCCACTTAAATCATGTGGTGCTGACACGTGTTCCTTTATTAGAAAATCAGTAATTCCCCTTATTAATTAGTATAGATATAGATGTATTATTTAAAATAGAAAAAACAAAGGCAAGGATGTAGAAAAAAATAGATTAGAAAATATGAATAGCTCTGCCTCTATTTATGTCAATTCAGAGATTATCGTGTTCGACTCCCAAAACATTGTACCTTTACCAGTTTGTAAATATTTCAAAACAAAAATATATATAAATTTTAGAAAAAAATAAAAAATAAAAAAATTTCATCACTTGACATGTGGCTTGCACCATTGTGCTACACTAAAATCAGCATTTCCCTTATTAATTACTCCCTCTGATCCTATATATAAGAGGTAAAACCCTAAAACACACAGACCAAGGAAATGCATTGAAATAAGTTATTTGTAATTAATATTCATATAAATTTACAAATTTAACCCTTCAATAATTAATAAACAAACCTACTTGTATTAAAAGTTGCACTGTCTCATAAATATAAACCTTATTATAAATAAGGGTAAAATTGGAAATGAGCATTTAATATTTGTCAAAATACATGTATGTCTCTTATATTTTGGACCAAAAAAAAGTATTCATTTGCCTCTTATAATAAGGACCGGAGGGAGTAGTATAGATACAGATTTATTATTTAAAATAGAAAAAACAAAGGCAAGGATGTAGCAAAAAAAAATAATACAAAATATGAATAGTTGTGCCTCTCTTTATGTCAATACAGAGATTGTCGTGTTTGACTCCCAAAACAATGTACCTTTACCGGTTTGTAAATATTTTAAAACAAAAAATATATAAATTTTAGAAAATTAATAAAATAATAATAAAAATATTCCATAACTTAACATTTGGCTTGCACTATTGTGCTACACAAAAATTCGAATTTTTCCCTTAACAATTAGTATAGATATAGATTTATTATTTAAAATAGAAAAAACAAAGACAAGGATCTAGCTTTAAAAAAAAGTATTAACAGAAAAAAAAAAGTAGGAAAAAAATATATTAAAAAAGATTAGCAAAAAAAATTAGGAAAGAAAAAAGTAATTAGGAAAAAATTATTACAAAAAAATTAGGAAAAAATATTTAAAATAATTATAAAAATTTATTTAAAAAAAATAAGAAAAATGAAAAAAAAATAATTTGAAAATAATTATATTTTTAAAAAAAGGTTAAAGTAATCTTCTGGTCCTTATACGTGACACTGATTTTCAATTTGGTTTGAGTTTTAAGACCCTAAACTTTTTCAAAGAATACGGTAGCTTTGCTACCTTTCATGGCTAAAAATATTTAAAAACAAAAAAGTTATAAATTTTAAAAAGTCGATAACAATATCTGAACCAATTAAAATTGGTTTGGTTTGATTCGGTTTGAACCGGAAAAAATATATATATATATATATAAATTTTAAACTATTAATTATATATATATATTAAAATATAAGTATATAAAAATTTTCAAATTCATCGAATTATTGGTTCAAGTCTTACGACCCTGAACTTTTTCGAAAAACAAGGGGCTAAAAATATTTAAAAACAAAAAAAATTATAAATTTTAAAAAGTCAATAATAATATCCGAATTAATTAAAATTGGTTAGGTTTGATTTGGTTTCAACCGGAAAATATGAAAAAATATATATATAAATAAAAAATAAAAAAATTTAAACTATTAAATTATATATACATTAAAATATAAGTATATAAAAATTAAAACATCAAGAATATGACAACTCTATTTTTACTGTTTGTCAATTTGTGATTAGTTGACAGTATAAAAAAAAAATTACACTGTCAGTGTATACAAATAAATTAAAAAAAAAAGTATTAGCAAAAACAAATTATCAGAAAAAAATTTAAAAATTAAAGAAAAAGTAAAAAAAATTAAAAATAAACGTAATTTTTTTTTAAAAGTACAAAAAAGATTAATTTTTTTTATAAAAAAAGTACAAAAAAAATTTAAAAAAAAAGCTAAAAATATTGACGCTAACATGTGTACGTACACTAAAATTGGCTCTCCACCTTTTATATTAGTATAGATTTTTAAGAAAGAAACAACATTAAAAAAAAAATCTGTTTTAAAAATTTTCTTAGAAGTTAAAAAAATAGCTTGTAATAAAAAAAAAAAATTATAAAATTACTTTTTAAAAGTTATTAAAACAAATAGATCCTATATTAGATTGTGTAGAAAATTAATTAATATTAGCTTTTCATTTTTGAAGATATGTTTGGTTAGAGTGAAATGAGACGAATTAAAAGAAGTGAAGTATATTATATTTTTAAATGTATGAAGAAAGAAGAGCTAATCCAAGAAGGTTGTGATAGATAATAGAATAAAAGTCCAGAGTGGTCCCTAAAATTTTTCGAGTAGCCCAGTTTGGTTCCCTAAAAAAAAGGACAATTTGATCCCCACGGGGGACAATTTAGTCCCTCAAATTTTAAAAACGGGGGACAATTCGATCCCTCCGTAAAGATCAGATTATCCCCCGTTTTAAAATTTCGGAGATCAAATTGTCATTTTATTTTTTTTAGGGACTAAATTGGCCACTCGAAAAATTTGAGAGACCATTTAGGATCTTTACTGTAGGTAATATAGTTGTTAATCTCAAAAGCCGGGGCACGGAAGTGACAGGGGGAAAGCAGTTTCCATTGTCATCATATAGATTGCGAAAGACACATAAATTTCATGTCCCTTATCTTATTGTATCAGTATGTTAAAAACATAAATAATGTCTTAATCTAACAATTGTGAGGTTGTCTTACAACATATTACTTCTTTTATTTTATTCCACTTTTTATTTGTTCTTCTCCTGTGTGTTAAATAAACATTATGAGGCTTTCCTTCTTACCATTTTCTTCTTTTATGACTTAAAACGAAATCATCATCATCATCATCACTCTCATTGACAATTCTTTTCTTGGCTTTTATATCACCATTCTTTGATGCCTGTGGATGCTTCTGCTTCTGTGAACTTTCAGTTTTAGTTGGTGGCTTTGATGGCTTAACAGGAGTTCCTGTCCGAAGCTGCTTTTGCTTCCTCTGCTTCTTCTCAAATGCTTTCTTAGCTCTTTCAGGAGACAGCAACCCATGTTCCATTAACCTGCATATTGAGTTATGCATGCCTTAGCTTGTAATTTCTGAGCAACGTTTAATCCACACAAAAGACAGAAAACGACAGCAGAACAAGACTCCAACTGAGTACAAAAAATACTTCTAAATCCTTCTTTGACAAGTTATGATTAATATAATTGAATATCATAAATAGTCAATAGTCATGAAGGTTATAGCATATAATGGAAAAATAGTGGAAGCGTTCTTCCAAATTTTCCTTTTTTTGCTTTCCCAGCAAGTAATCAACATAGAAGCTGCAAATACCTAGGAGGCTAGTACAAACCATCTAGCCATAGGTCAACATAAAGATTGAACTATTGGTTGACAATTGACACATCTACCAACCAAAATGTCACAATCCTGTATACTCTATTCTTTTAGGATTAATTACGTACTGTAGTCTTCAAAGGTTAAAGTGCTCCAGCATTGCAATGCTAGAAGCTTTATCTTGAAAAAAAATATTGGATGAATCTTTGCATTGGGGTTTCTTATGAGTCTTTTATTGAGAATTTGTGAAAATGATTCAACTCAATTGATGACAGTACAGTGTACTGTTTATATACAAGATGGATACATGATACAGAGCTCTTAGCTCATCATAACTGTCATAACTAATCACTAACTGAAACTAACTAACTTCACTACTACAGTTAATAACAGTTGTTATTAGGTGCCTAACACCCTTACATATATTTCTGAAATATAAATGGAGTGCCTGCGCTAAACACGTGACAATCTAAGAACCACCCCTTTGTCTGTCACACTTGAGAATGCCCCAAACAATTGGAGTGTCGTGAGAAATAATGGGAGAAAGCGTCCAAGTAGCTCTGGTCATCTAAAACCTTTCCAAGCGCCAAGGAGCCAGCTCAGAGGCGTGTGTCCTAAGGAGATTAATGGGACAACTTCGTTCTTTTTCTGCAACTTCCCTGAGGGCTATGGGACGTTGGATATGTGGAAGGTTTTCAACGAGTGGGGGAAGGTGTGGGAAGTTTACATTTCACCAAGGAAAAATAAGATTGGCATGAGGTTTGGGTTCGTCCGATTCCTAAATGTACACGATCAGAGATCTTTGGAGAGAAAGCTGGATGCAATATGGATCGGATCCTTCAAATTAAGAGTCAATATACCACTGTTTGATAAAGGAAGGGAAAAGGTACATGTCAACCATGTTAACAGTGCTATAGGTGCGGGTAGCAACAACTTCGTGAGAAATGGAGTGACTTTCGCTAAGGCAGCTAATGGTGGAGCTTTAAATGGGCAGAGGTCAAAACATGCAGATCCAAACTTTCATGAAACAGACGATATTATCAATCTGGCGCTCTTTAATTGGAAAGGTTTGGAATATAACATCCATGATGAGCAAATGAGTTGGCTCAAGGGTAGTTATGTTGCAAGAACAACTGTTCCTGAAGATGCTACGATTATCCAGCAAATCCTTCAAAAGGAAGGTCTGTTTTCTTTAACTGCTGCTCCTTTGGGTGGTGACCAAGTGCTTCTTACTTCAGAGTCGGTGGAGGAGATCCCTGTTCTGTTGAAGGAAAATGAAAATCAACTGGCAAAATGGTTTTTCGACATAAAGGAATGGAGCATAGATTTAGTGGACAACACAAGACTCGTTTGGGTGCAGATTACTGGGGTTCCTCCACATGCTTGGTGCGAAGGGTTCTTCAGAAATTTGGTGGGGAGGGTAGGCACCTATATCAACATGGATGATTCAACTAGGAAAAGGGAGAGGCTAGACGTTGGTAGAGTTCTTATTTCTGCCACATCTCCAGATGTCATCAATAATGTGGCAAGGGTCAAGATCAATAACGGGTTGTTTGCGATCAGATTTTTGGAGGAATCGATTGTTATTCTACCTGAGGGAGTATTTCCTAACAAGTTCCAAAGCTCGGAGGGTAGCGATTCGGCGTTTGACTCAGACTTAGAGGTGCCTGAAACGGTGTTGAGTGGTATGCTCCGGCACGGTGGGGAGGGTATCTCTCTTGGCTGTCCATCAAATCAGGAGTTTCAAAATTTTGATGGGCTCGAGGTGGAGGAAGGTACTAGCCAAAGGGGGCTGCTATGTTCAGAAGGTGTTCCTAGATGGCAAAAGGCAAACGTCAGTTTTCACCAAAAAGGTGGAGTTGACAAGGGGAAGGGAGTCCAGGTGTGGATGGAAAAGTCAACAAAAAATTTGAATGGGGGGAAGGCCCAACCGAGTGGAAGTGGCCCAACAGAGAAGTATGTGAGGTTAGGGGATGCAAGGGATGATGAGCTTGATGGGCCAAATGGTGAAGGGTCAAGCTGTGCACACGTAGGTAGTAGGCAAAATATAACCAATAATGGGAAGGGGCAAATTATTTCAGCGTCTGGGCTTGGAAACAGCGGCCTAGAACAAAATGATATGGTTGTTTCTAGTAAGAAGGCTGGTCCAAAAACGCAGAGAGAAGGGGAGGATACTGAAAATTTAATTCCTAGTAGAAAGGGTAAAAATACAAAGGAAAAGTCTGGGAGGGATGGCGAGGGTAGTGGGAAGAATGGAAGGAAATTAAACAAGGCTACTTTACTCAAGTGGTTGTATGGGCCGGTATCTGGGTGTGGGATGCGCAAGGCCAAAACCAAAACTCCAAAGAAGAAAAAACGGGTAAAGTTGCCTTCGAGCATGAGTGGTTTAATTCCAGATTCAACGGCTGATTCGATTGAGGAGGTGGCAGTCAGGTCAAGCGAATCGAAGTCATGTGATTCGGCTAAGGGGTTGGACGAGGTTAGCATTTCGGCACCTGATAGTAACATTAGAAATAGAAATTGCTTGGTTATTCAATCAGATCTGGAAGAAGAGGCGCGTCAAATATGGGAATCTGGGAAGGCCATGGGTGTGGTACAAAAGTCAGATGAAACAGAGGTCATAGGGAAACTGATTGAAATGGAGACTAGAGACAGGGAGCAGTGCAAGAATCGTCAGTCCAATGGTAACAAGGAGGGGGTTATCTCATCTGTCACATGAAGATTACAACTTTTAATATTAGAGGATTGGGTGGGTGTGTGAAGAAATCAGCAATTAGAAACTTGATTAGGGTAGAAAAATTGGATTTTATTTGCATTCAGGAGACTAAATTAGAGGCAATTGAACTCAGGCTATGCCAGTCGCTGTGGGGGTCTGATGATGTGGGTTGGGCACAGAAGGCTTCAATAGGTTACTCAGGTGGATTACTCTGTCTCTGGAATAGCTCTGTTTTTTCAGCATTGGAGGTTTTCACAGGGAGTGGGTTCTTGGGTATCAAGGGTGTTTGGGGGCCTCACAGTATGGAGTGTCTCATTTGTAACATATATAGTCCATGTGAATTGCATGGAAAAAGGCAATTGTGGGAGGAGCTCTTGCAACTGAGAGAGCTACACTTGAATATAGCTTGGTGCATAGCTGGGGACTTCAACTCAGTTAGGTTTGTTGAAGAAAGGAAGGGGGTTTCGGTACAGAATGCTTCTAGGGAGATGATGGAATTTGATGGCTTCATAGGAAGCATGGGACTTATTGATTTACCGCTGATTGGTAGAAAATACACATGGATGAGATCGGACGGTAAGGCTATGAGTAGGATTGACAGGTTCCTTATCTCTGACGATTGGTTAGATAAATGGCCAGATGTATCTCAGTGGGGTCTCAGCAGATCAGTCTCTGATCATTGTCCTGTACTTTTGAAATCCGTGGACCAGGATTGGGGTCCAAAACCTTTCAGGGTGATCAATAGCTGGTTTTTGCACAACCAGTTTCAGGAGTTTGTTACAAAGAAGTGGCATCAATTGAATGTTGTGGGGTGGGGGTCGTATGTGGTGAAAGAGAAATTAAAACAATTGAAGGGTGGATTGAAGGGTTGGAACAAGAACTGTTTCGGTGACATAGATGCAAATCTAGCCAAAGCAGCATTGGAAATCAAGCGCTGGGATGACAAGGCTGAAATTAGAAATCTTTTGGATGTGGAGGTGACTTTGAGGAGAGAAGCTGTGGATTTATATTGGAAAACTTCCAAAATGAAAGAGGTTCTGTCTCATCAAAGGTCTAGAGCTACTTGGTTGAAGCTTGGAGACTCAAATTCGCACTTCTTTCATGCTTGTATGAATAAAAGAAGGAAAACAAATGGTTTAACTGGGTTGAGTTTAAATGGGGTTTGGTCTGAAGATGTTGGTCGAATTAAGGAAGAAATTGCCTCTCACTTTAAGAAGAGATTCAATGGTGATAATTGGCCTAGGCCGGTTCTGGATGGAGTTGAGTTCAAGAGCATTTCGGCTGCCCAGAGTAATATGCTTACAGATATTTTCAAGACAGAGGAAATTGAAGCTGCGGTTTGGGACTGTGACAGTAACAAAAGCCCTGGGCCTGATGGATTCAATTTCATGTTCATCAAGAAGTTCTGGCATTTGATTAGAGATGATATGTGCAGGTTGGTAGAGGAATTCCACAACAATGGAAAACTGGCCAAGGGTAGTAATGCGTCTTTTATAGTTCTCATCCCAAAAAATGAAAGCCCTTCAAAGCTGGATGAGTACAGGCCCATCTCTCTGGTGGGATGCATCTACAAGATTCTGGCAAAGCTTCTGGCATCGAGGTTATGCAAAATTATGAGCTCTATCATATCTGAAAACCAATCAGCTTTCATGAAAGGTAGGAATATTCTAGATGGAGTGGCAGTCATAAATGAAGTTTGTGATTATGCTAGAAGAAGGAGGCACCCAGGCATGATGTTCAAAGTTGACTTCGAGAAGGCCTATGACTCAGTAAGTTGGGAGTTTCTAGATTATATGTTTGTCAGGATGGGTTTCAATGATCTATGGAGGAAATGGATTCGTGAATGCTTGAGGTCCTCTTCGGTTTCTGTCCTGGTTAATGGAAGCCCGTCGGAGGAGTTCAGTGTATCAAAAGGCATTAGACAAGGTGACCCTATGGCACCTTTCCTTTTCTTGATCGTGGCAGAAGGGTTAAATGGAATCATAAACAGTGCCGTTGCTAGAGGTACGTTCAAAGGGTACAATATTGTTGAGGGGAATGAAAGCATATCAATTTCCCACATCCAGTATGCTGATGATACCGTCCTTGTGGGAGAGCTATCTCTAGCAAATGTGAGGGCTATGAAAACCATCTTGAGAATGTTCGAGTTGGTCTCAGGTCTAAGGGTGAACTATTTCAAAAGTCATTTGGTGGGACTGAAGGCGGATGCTTCAATGGTTAGAAGATCCTCCGTTTTCTTGAATTGCAGGTTGGGTAAGACTCCATTCACCTTCCTTGGTGTTCAGGTAGGAGGAAACCCAAGGAAAGCAGTGTCTTGGGAACCAGTGATACAAACAGTTAGAAGGAGACTTCTAAGTTGGAGAAACAAGAGCCTTTCCTTCGGTGGCCGGTTAGTGTTAATTAATTCGGTCCTTTCGTGCTTACCAGTTTACTACCTTTCATTTTACAAGGCTCCCAAGAAAGTTATTTTGTCCCTTTCTAAGCTACAGAGGAGTTTTCTTTGGGGGGGTAGCGAAAGCCGTAGGAGGGTGGCTTGGGTTAAGTGGGACATAGTGTGTAGGTCAAGGATGGAAGGGGGTTTAGGGATAAAAAACCTGCAAAGTTTCAATTTGGCTTTGTTAGGTAAATGGCGGTGGAGGTTGATAACAGAGAGGGAAGGTATTTGGTGGAAAATCTTAAAAGTGAGGTATGGGGTGGCGGGTTTGAGAGGTTTTGCTTTCGACCAGGATAGAATTAGGGGTGGGGGGTCTTTTTGGTGGAGGGATTTGCAGTCTCTAGAGGGGTTCGATTCACCTAAACCGGGGTGGCTAACTTTGGGTATTAGTAGAAGCTTAGGTAGTGGGCGTGAAGTTCTGTTTTGGAAGGATAGGTGGGCTGGTCCGGTGTCGTTAGAGGTCCTGTTTGGAAGACTTTATCAAGTGTCTTGCCAACAAGGTGCGACGATCTTTGAAATGGGCGTTTGGAGGGAAGGGATTTGGTGTTGGAACCTTGTTTGGCGGAGGAACCTTTTTGTGTGGGAGAACGAATTATGTGAATCTTTGCTTACTTTTCTGTCTTCATGCACGGTGACTCAGAATAAACCGGATGGTTGGTCTTGGGGAGGTGACAAGTCAGGATGTTACTCAGTCCAGTCGGCTTATAGGGCAATTACATCTAATGTCACCTATCTTGACAAGACTTTCTTCAAGCCGTTTTGGAACAGATTAACCCCCTTGAAAGTAACTGCTTTTTGTTGGAAAGCAACTCTAAACAGGATTCCTACAAAGTTGAATTTGTTGGCTAGGGGTATGAGGGGCATGGAGGACAATCTAAATTGCCCCTTCTGTAACAATGCTCAGGAGAGTACGGTACATTTATTCAGGACATGTAACTTCACACATGGTTTATGGATGTATCTTTACAATTGGCTGGGATTGGTAGTTGTGCTTCCTTTTGATGTGAGAGACCATTTCTCCCAACATGCAGGTCTGGCCCCTAACAGGGTGTCAAAGAAACACTGGAGACTGTTGTGGTTCTCATCTATTTGGTCTTTGTGGTTACATAGAAATGACATTGCTTTCAACAACGGAACTTTAGATCTTGTCAGAATTTTTGATATGATCAGGTTATTTTCCTGGAGTTGGTGCTCTGCTGCAGGTGGGGGGAATTCATATACTTTTGTTGATTGGTGTTTAAACCCGATTTGCTGTCTCCAATCCTTTTCTGATTAACCCTTGATAGTCTAATGTGGGGGGCTGTGGGATGGTTATGCTGTCATAAAGTGGGGGCCAAGTTCTGTTTGGGGGCGCCATTCTTGCTGGGGTTTGTCTTCTGGGTATATAGCAGTTGCTCAGGTTTTCGCTGCCCACTTCTTTTCTTGGATGATTATCATTTGTGTTGGTTTGCAAATCTGTTAAGGTGGGCACCTGATAATTGTTGTTGTCTGTGGTTCTCTGGCGTTAACTCTCTAGATCTGGGGTTGCTTGGTTGGTAGGGGATTAGCTAATATTCAACCTTTGGGTTTGGCTTCTGGTTTGTTGGTTGCTTTATACTATTGGTTGAACTATTATCTTTTCTTTTCCTTCTTGATCTATCATTGTACATGGGTTGGGGTACCCCTTGTACCCCTTTCAATATACTTTTGTTTGATAAAAAAAAAAACATGTCCTTACTCAGTTAATCTGTTGGAATGTTGGTAACGTCCTCAACAGCACAAGAGCATAGAAATTATTGCCAAATGTTTAAAGAATATATTTTCAAAAGATTATTCTAACGACTCCAGCTAACACTTGGCAGGAGATATTAAATGTTCGAACACTTCTTTTTGTTTCTTAGATTTTATAACTCCTTATGGTATTTGGTAATTAACTTATGTTTAACTTGTTATTTTGTGCAGGAATGTCTATTGGATTCTGTCCACAAAGAAAAGATACATGCAATGTCTTTGGATATATGAAAAATAGTTTGTAAACTGTTATATGTAGTTGTTGTTCTACAACATGTTGATCTTTATGAAATGAAGGAGGAAGAGAAAGTGTTGACAAATGCTCTAGCATACTTTATGGTGCACAAGTTCAAATGTTAGACACGAATAGAAAAGGAATGAGGAATTCTCTAGTGATACAAATGGAGACAGTAGCAGTTTTATAATCTCAGTCACTTATCAATTAATAGCAGCATAAGTTTTCAATAAAAACAATTAAGACAATTTAATATCAGAGGTATGAAACTATGAAACATTAAATTTGATTAATCAAAGCATAACATTTGTAGTGGTCAACCTAGCATTCGGTTATATCCTGGATGGAAGTTGGCTTAAAAACACATCTATAAACCAGAGCAAAAATCTTATTGCTTTTATTCATATTTGGAGCATTGTACCGGAATTGTCTAGAGAATCCAAGCGGCATGGC
This sequence comes from Echinosophora koreensis, assembly GCA_035048595.1. Classification (NCBI taxonomy): domain Eukaryota; kingdom Viridiplantae; phylum Streptophyta; class Magnoliopsida; order Fabales; family Fabaceae; genus Echinosophora; species Echinosophora koreensis. The sequence continues at coordinate 8,250,077 of JAPCYP010000001.1, read as the reverse complement.
TCATAAAACCTCAAAATGCAAAACAACATGAAACGCAAATGACTCCAACAATAAGATCTTGAACACAATGAATGAATTTACCACATATATCCAGAATTTATTAAGACTTATTAAAACTGTCAACTTCATGCTACATATGTTCATTTAGTAGAAGTGGAAATGGATGGTGAACATCTGTAAGATTACAAGGAAACTCACCAAAATTCAGCCATTTCACTTGAGGGTATCTGTTTAGACAATGACTCGTAGAAAATCCTTAGGGGTTCTTTCTGTCAACAAAAGGCACAACAAAACCACAAGGTTGAGTAGCAGTTCATTACCATATAATATAGAAATTGGTTTGTCAATTCCTATAATCAACTGGAATAGGTTAAGAACCTGTTCTGGAGGATCATGTTTCTGGCCAGGCAGACTGTAGACTTTCCTCTCTCTCACTTTGGTAGTAGTAGTAGTAGTACTTGTTTTTGTTGTTGTTTTGGATGATGATGATGATGGTGTCGGTTTTGATTTAACCTACAAGTTTTTGCAAAAAATAAAAATAAAATCAGTTGCACGACCATCCTAACTAAAAATGAGCACATTTGATTTAATATATTGATAAACATGCTTTATGGTCCCATATTAAACAGATCAAAATTCATGTAAAACAAATCAAATGCTAGTTCTTGTAATAAATCTCCATGTATTCATTGGAATAATCCCTGAACTGAACTCTAAACTGTAAAATTAACAATCAAACTATTATCCACCAGCTAATGAAACTACCCATATAAGAATTGAATCCAATAACAGCATCCTTAATCTCAAAAGTGAGCTAAAACAACCAGAACAATAGAAAATTTGGGATTTTTATTTTGAATGATGATACCTCAGATTTTGTGACAGTTGTGACAGATTTCATCTTAGAATCAGATGGGTGTCTGTTGGAGCTGTCCACCTTCTTCTTGAGAGCCAAAGAATCAGACTTTGGCTTGGAAGACCCATCTTGGGCACTTGACTTGAACTTCACAGTGGTGCTTTTGGTCTCTGTAGCCATAACACAGACGCTTTTGCCGAATACGTGTTACACCTTAAAGATGAATTAGATCTAAATCCGATTGACCCAATTGCTTGGTCCTCTTCTTCATTTCAATTCATCATCATCATCTTTGGATTTTGTGAAGAATGAAGATATATAGAGGGTAACGTTCAAGAGTAAAAGGAAAAGCAGGTGAGGGAGGGTGAGATCAGATCAGCAAATAGGAGAAAAATAAAAAGAGGTGGATCATGATATTGATCAACCACAAACACAAGATCCTGGTGGAGGATTTTTGGAAGTTTGGCATTATTGGACGGTCAAGATTTTGAGAGAACACGGATGTTATCGTGTGGACGACACCTTCATGTTCATGGGCAGTTAGTTGTTGCTTTTACTTTGTTATCAGTTTTCACTGATTTTCACGTTAACGGTGGCCGGAACACGTGTAACGTGCTCAACTAACATACGTATATTTTTGCTGCTGTTACATTAAGAGCATGTTTGGATAACTGTAGTTTGCAATGGTAGAAGTGTAATAAAAATACAATCTAACGTGAAGCGAACAAAATTACGGTGAGTGAATGGATGTAAGTTGGAAACTGAAATATAAATACACCCTACAACTACTAACCAATGCATAGATACAGTAAAAATTATATTCAATATAGTAAAAGAATGGTATGCTTAATTTTTCAATACAAGTTTTTCTTCTATACTGAGTCAAAGAAAAGTTTTTCTTCTATTAAATTTTCAATAAATGTCTTTATGATGCTAGTTAACAACACCCTAATATTAAACTTGCTTTTACATTCTGCAATTTACAGGTAATTTTTATTAATTTTATAATGTATTAATTATTATTTTATTTTATTTTTGAAACCAATGTATTAATTATTATGTACTAACTAAATATTTATTATTTACATAAATTATTTTTTAGTTAGAAAAATAATATAATTTCTATTAAGAATCATGGAAAAGGATATATAATTATATCACAACCTTTTTTTTCTAGAAATCTTTCTCCCGATTGGGAAAAGAATTAAACAAAAATAAGTAAATATCAATGAATTTGATAGTTAATTAGTAGATTTAAAATACATTCAAATAATTAAATATATAAAAATAGTAAATATTAAAATAATTTATATGAAGAATCATTGAAGAAGATATGCAAAATCTTTATCCGAAAAAAGGAAAAGAATTGAATTGAAACAAGTAAATAATCACGAAAAAAAATAGTAATAGCAATTATTTTCAAATTATAAAATATATAAAAGTTAATAAGATATTAAAAAATTATTACTTGAAGCCACATTGCACATTAAAGAAGAAAGTAGTTGTGGAGAATTAAGCCATATATATATATATAGCTCTCATTTGATATATAAGAGTTTAGGCAGTTTATTACTCATCATATTTGTGATTGTAGTTTTTTTTTTTGACAAAATTTGTGATTGTAGTTAGTTACTATCATATATTATACAAATTAAAATAAATATAAATAAATGAACAATAGGTAAATGTGGGTGCAAAAGGTAGATAAATAAATAAAACAAAAGTGTTGTTGCATAATGATAGACTCGCTGACTTTTTTTTTTCTTTTTCTTGTTTCATGATATAGGTGTGAAGTATCCACCGACTTCACCGATGACTAATCTTACCACGGAATCTGATTTGCCACCTTTAATAGGATCTCCTCTTCTAACTACATTTTTCCATCCACAAAGCTCGAAATTAATGTTGGTATAGGCTTGCTGATTTAAACGTTACCTACACGTAGCTGCCTCATCCCAACCTGATTGAGGAGGGTTAACGCCTGACGGGGTGGGACGAATTTTTAGTTAACTCACATGTTCTTATTTTATTTAAAATAAATATTATGAAAATAATACAAACTTTCTTTGAACTTTTAACTTATTTATACTCGATATCTTTCTTAATTAGAAATTATACTCACATCTTTAGAGAAAAACTATTGTTTTAGTTTTTTTCTTTTGGGGAGTTAAAACTGCCCATTTTTCTTTCCAAAAAACTATTTTCATTTTTTTTCCATCTGAATATGTCTTTCTTCATGAATGGTGACTGTAATAATATGTTTCCCGAGTTAAATGAAATGTTCTAATAACGAAAACTTATTGTGTGTATATATATATATATATATATATATAACGAAAACTTATTTTATTGATTAAAGCTTGATCAAGTGCTTGAGTTGCTTCTTCTTCATATAATAAGCAGTTCATCAGTATGGATTCTTTCTTACCTTCAGATGGATAAAGTTTTCAAAACTTCAAAGCTATTATTTAATTAGTAAATATGCTTATGAAGGGGCATTTTGTGAACTATGTTACATCAATGGTAAGAAGTGGTTGGGTGGAATAGTTATTAACAGCTTCATAAAAAATACATAATGTCACGAGCATTTGTTTCTCTTACTACACACATATATTAGTTACTTATAGGCTATGTCTGTTTATCTAATGACGGGTAAATTGGAATAAAATAAAATGGAATGTAATGTAATAAAGCAAAATGGAATGGAATTAAACAAAATTAACATAACATTGTCGGATGTTTTAGGATGGAACATAGTAAATAATATGTTAGTTCTATCTCATGTCTCACCAAATTGAAAGGAAAGAAAAACAGAGGTATTGGATGGAATATTATCTATTTCATCGTGTTACATTATATTATTTTATATTTTAAACAATCTAGATAATGGAATAAAATATCAATCCATATAATTTTGCTTTATTCCATCAATTTTTCGTCAATCCAAACATAGCCATAAAAAATTCATCTTATTTATAAATATATACAGGGACCATGTTATGTTAGTAGAGGGTGAGATTCGAACCTTACAACTTATAACTCCCAAGACCTTTCGTCTCACACCCCAAGCCACCTTTCGTCTCATGCAGTGACATAGGAAGTTGGTTTTTATTATTGAAATGAGAAAAGAAGAGAGAAAAATAATCAACAAATATGCAGTATAACAAAAACAATATTGATGAACAATTTTATTATACAAATAATAACAAGACTCTTTGGCCAAAGCATATTATCTTATCTAACCTCGAAAAGTTTCTTTAAAAAAATAATTAAAAAAAGAACAAAAGAACAAAAGCTACTTTCTTGATTTCAGAAGACAACCAAACAATAATATGCTTGACAAACTCTATTATGCTCTCTTCTTTCTGGGGATAGATATGACCATCTAGAACAAGTCCAATACTCACATGTAAGTAGAACCAATAACTGTATTTTCTCTACCCTCATATTGTTCTTGTTTCACCTGTTAACTCGTGCAATCTATCCAACATCAAGATATCAGTACTACAAGTTGAGTTTTCTACAAAAGTGATACATTATTATGAGGGGCTTATTTGGAAAAGTCTATTGTACCAAATTGAATGAAGAAGCATATGAAATAAATCATACTTTACAGGCTCAACATGCCAAAGAAAATGCTCTTGTACCCTTTTCACCCTCTTATGCATCTCTAAGTATCTTTCTTCTGAGATGGAAAGCAGTATGTTCCTCAAATTAGGGATATCTTTCTCCATGACAAACACAGCAAAAGATTCCCAGTTCAAAATCTCAAATAAAGGAGGTATAAAATTGTCAGATATGATAACCGGAACGCACTCATGGAATATAGCCTCCACCACACGCGGACTATTAACTTCATGACCTCTTGCACAGATGCAGTACTTACTGCTCTTCATGAGCTGGAGGTAGTTTGCATTACCCCTGACATGTGGCAATGGACCAGATATTTTCATGTCAGGTTCTTTGTTCTCCCAGTGCTTTAACAGAACAGGCCGAACATAACCATGCAAACCACCTGCGAAAAAAGCCAGGATAGGCCTCTGAGAAGGAGGGTTGCCCCCTATATTTTTGACAGGATTCTCAATTGACCTTATATATGTTTCTGGAAGAGAAACATCCTTGCCTATCTTGAATCCTACTTCAATGTCAGCATTGCAGAGGGCTCTGATGCAATTAAGCATGCGCCCTCTTGTTTCTGCAGGAGCCTGAGAAATGGTGCTTGTTAAACACTCTTCCACTCAATTACTGGAGAAACTGCTTCAACAGAAATTAATGTTTCAATCATAATACACACTAAGCACCAAGGAGTAACACATACACTGAAACTAGATCCTAGTGAGATGAGAGAGAAAAACAGAGTGCCTGAGAGAGGGAGATACGGTCCTGGACATCGGAACTCCAACAACTACAGCAACCATAACAACAAAAAACCTTATTCCCGCTTTGATGATTCAAACTACCATGGCTCAACTTCATTCTTCTTCACAAATTACCCGGAATCTTTTGGCTACGAAGACCTGTGGAGAACATTCTTACAATGGGGAAGGGTCATTGACATTTTCGTCTCACCTAGAAGAGACAAATTCGGCAAGAAGTATGGATTTGTGAGGTTTATTGATGTGAAAAACACGAAAGTGCTGGAGGAAAAACTGGATTCCATTTGGTTAGGGTCATACAAATTACGGGTCAACATTCCATCCTATGAACGTGGACAAAAACAAGCGGTGGGGCCTGCAAGCAACAAAGATAGGGAGACAAAAGTTATTAAAGACAACAAGGTAGGTAAAGAGAGTTACGCAAATGTAGTTATGGAAGGTAGACAAAATATACCTTTCCACAATAACTCCAGAAGGTTCAATAGAAGGAATACTTTTAAAAGAGAGGAGTGGGGTGGATTGGAATTTAATGTGCCTGAGTCAGAAATGGAGTGGCTTAAAAAATGCTTAGTGGCCAAGACAGTAGATCCGGAAGGAATTATCAACCATGGAAAGCGGTTCAACCTAGAGTCACTGCTCTCGGTTTCTCTAATTCCGCTGGGAAGGAACTTGGCCCTGATACGTTCACTAGATGGAGAAGACATTCAGGCAGTTTTGAAGGAAAGAGAAAAGGATTTCACACGGTGGTTCCTGGAGATTGATCAATGGAACCCAGAAACAATTGATAACAGTAGATATGTATGGCTGAGAATCACAGGAGTGCCTCCTCACATCTGGGGTGAGGACTTCTTCAAACAAATTGCACAAAGACATGGGACGTTTATATCCATGGATGATTCGACACGGGAGAAAACCAGATTGGATTTAGGAAGGGTGTTGATATCAACTCCGAGAGCGGAACTCATTAATGTAGTGCTGAGTATCATGATCAACAAAAAATTATATGACATCCGGATGCTGGAGGAAACATTGGAGGAGCCACATGGAAATATGGTCTCAGAATGGATAAATAATTCATCAGATGGTTACTCATCTGATGAAGTTCGATCGGAGTTTGATAGTCACCTGATGGTGCCGGAGACTGACTTCACGGCGGAGATAGGAGGAGACGATTTGAACAGATTGAGCCGGGAAATTTCAAACCAGCTGTTTGGAAAGGTCACATCAACGGTCACTAGAGGTCAACTAGCCAGCAAAGACGTTCCAGCAGGTGGAGGGGCTCAAGGTAAAGAAATGGTCAAGTCTCAGTCTGGATTGCAGAAGGGGATGTCAGGAATTGATGGGCGAATTAGAGAGGAAGGAAACCCACAAACAGAAATAAGAGGGGGGGAAAACGAAGATGGGAGCCCAACAAAACTCCAGGAGGAAGTGGGCCTAAAGGGTTCTCAATGGAAGGGAGAGGTTGGAAGACCAATGGGCCAAACAAGAGGTCCGATGGAATTGGGCCAACTTGTGAATGAGGATTTCAGGAATGTGGCGCAGGTTTATTCAAGAAGGGGAGTGGGTCTTTCTTGTCATAAATGCAAGTCTAAAGTTGGGCCGATGGGAGGTGGGTTAGAAGACATAATATTGTCAAATGAGGCCTCAGAAGGTGGGAAGTTCACAACTCAACAACTGGGCCGTCCAAACAACAACAACTCAGATTTGATAGTGTCTCCCCAAAATGATATGCCTGAAACGCCTCTAGCTCTTTACAAAAGAACAAAAAAGAAAGTGGGAGGTGATCACAATTCTCGTCATAACACAGGGAATGTGGAATCAAGGCGGAGGGCAAGGTCATTGAAAGAGAATGTCATGGAGCATAAGGATGCAGGTAGTGGGAACCAAATAGAGGTATCTGCAAAGGAAGGTATAGGCGATGAAATTGAAGATTTTGTGGACACAGGGGCAGAATCCGATCCAGAAATTCAGAGGAGGAAAGAGATTGCCAAAGGAAAGCGGCCAATACAAGGTTCAAAAATACTCTCGGGGTACACTCAGGTCAGTGATTCGATTTCAGAAACTCAGAATAGGAATTTGAATAGGTCTATCATTAGGGCAGAGGCGTACCGTGAGGCAAATGAAATCGTGTCAGTAGGGAGAGTTCTAGGAGTCACTACACAAAATGAAGAAGAAATGCTAGAGAAACTTGTTGAAATGGAAGTTAGAGACAGAAAAAGGGGGGCAAATGATCACAGGGTAGGGGCAGAGACAGTTTTCTTATGAAGATAGCCTCTTATAATATCAGAGGCATGGGGGGGAGAGTTAAGAGGAGGGAGATTAGGTGCCTAGTAAAAACAGAGAGGTTGGATTTTATTTGTATTCAGGAAACTAAACAAGGGAACATATCGCAACGGCTATGTCAATCGATTTGGGGTGGAGCTGAGGTGGGATGGAGCTTCAGAGAATCAGTGGGATATTCAGGTGGAATTCTAAGTCTATGGGATCCGAAGGTGTTTCATGTTCAGGAAACTTACTCCGGAGTTGGTTATCTGGGAGTAAAAGGAACTTGGGGGCCAGAGTTATCACCTGTCTTCATTTGCAACATTTACTCTCCTTGTAGCATGACTGGGAAGAGGATACTGTGGGAAGAACTGACATTACTTAGATCGAATCATATGTCGTCAGCTTGGTGTGTAGTGGGAGACTTTAACTCAGTTAGAGTGAATACAGAAAGAAAAGGGGCTGGGAACCATCAGTTCACCAATGATATGGTTGAATTCAATGAATTCATTGATGATATGGATTTAATTGATTTACCTCTTATTGGAAGAAAATTCACATGGCATAGGGCAAATGGAGTTTCGATGAGCAGAATTGATCGCTTTCTTTTATCGGAGGATTGGCTTTCAAATTGGCAAGATCTCACACAATGGGGGTTGAAGAGAGGGGCTTCGGATCATTGTCCAATTGTATTGAAATCTATTACAAAAATGTGGGGACCGAAACCATTTCGTGTTCTTAATTGTTGGTCATCACATAAAAAGTTTGAGCAGTTTGTGACGGATAAATGGAGTGAACTAGATGTTGTTGGTTGGGGTAGTTTCGTATTAAAGGAGAAGTTGAAGATGCTAAAACAAGAACTTAAAGTTTGGAATAAGGTTTCGTTTGGGAATATTGAAACAAATATCAAGGAGGTACTAGAAGAAATAAAGATTATTGATGACATAGGCGAGAATGGTTCCTTCTCTGATGCAGACATTATGAATAGGAGATCTTTATTTGAGTCTTTTTGGAACTTGTCTAGAGCAAATGATTCCATCATTTTTCAGTGCTCCAGAATGAAATGGTTGAAGTTGGGGGATTGCAATTCCTCATTCTTCCATGCATGTATCAAAAACAGGTCAAGGTTGAATGCTATACATGGGATTAAATGGCAGGGTAGATGGATTGATGAACCAGAGAGTGTGAAGTCATGTGTTTCTGACCACTTCGAGAACCTTTTCAATCAGTCATATAGGGAGAGGCCATTGCTAGATGGTATCCAATTCAAGAAGATCTCAGATGCACAGAACAATATGTTGGCAGCAGAGTTCTCCGAGGAGGAAATCAAGAGGGCCGTATGGGGGTGCGAGGGAAACAAGAGCCCGGGACCCGATGGTTACAATTTCACCTTCATTAAAAGTTTCTGGAAAGTACTGGAGAAGGATTTCTGTAAGATGGTAGCAGATTTTCACAAAAATGCATCTATAGCAAGAGGATGCAATGCTTCATTCTTGGTTCTTATTCCAAAGAGGGAGGCTCCGGTTGGACTTGATGATTACAGACCCATATCCCTAGTAGGGTGCTTATACAAGGTCATTGCAAAGTTGCTAGCAGAGAGAATGGCTTTGGTACTAGGTTCGGTTATTTCTAACAATCAAACTGCTTTCCTAAGAGGGAGGAACATTCTAGATGGAGTGGTAACCGTTAATGAGGTATTGGATTATGTTAAGAAAAAAGGAAAGTCATGCATGATTTTCAAAGTGGATTTTGAAAAAGCATACGACTCGGTGAGTGAGTTGGGAATTTCTAGACTATATGCTTAATAGATTGGGTTTTAACAGTAGATGGAGATCCTGGATAAAGGTATGCCTCCAATCTTCCTCAGTTTCAGTTCTCATCAACGGGAGTCCCACAAAAGAGTTTTCAATGTCTAAAGGAATTCGGCAAGGAGATCCGATGGCTCCATTTTTGTTTCTAATTGTGGCAGAAGGTCTAAATGGGATTATTAGAAGTGCAGTGGAAAAGAATGTTCTCAAGGAGATTACAATTACAGAGGGTGGACATGAAATCGGCATTTCTCACATTCAATATGCAGATGACACAATATTGATGGGTGAAATGACCATAGCGAATGCAAGGGCAATCAAATGTATTCTAAGGCTATTCGAATTGGTATCCGGTTTGAGAGTGAATTTTCACAAAAGTGGGTTGATAAGGATAAAAACAAACAGCGGTTTTTTGGAACATGCGGCTGCCATCCTAAATTGCAAGATTACGGTTTTGCCTTTCAAATTTCTTGGTATTTTGGTGGGGGTGAATCCAAAAAGGTCCTCAGCATGGTCACCGTTAATTGCTACAATCCAGAGTCGGCTTCAAGGATGGAAGAACAGATTCCTTTCATTTGGGGGGAGAGTCACCTTGGTCAATGCGGTGTTGGCAAGCATTCCAGTATACTACTTCTCTTTCTACAGAGCTCCGAAAAAGGTAATAAATACAATTATTCAGTTACAAAGAAGGTTCCTTTGGGGGGGAAGTGTGGAGTGTAGGAAAATTTGTTGGGGGAAGTGGGATTTGGTATGCAAAAAAAGGGAGGAGGGGGTTTAGGGATAAAGAATTTAAATGCGTTCAATCTAGCGCTTTTAGGTAAATGGCGTTGGAGGTTTCTCTCAGAAACTGAACACCTGTGGGCAAAAATCCTAAGGGTGAGACATGGGTCTCCATCTTCTTGGACAAGTCATTGGCCTTTGAAATCAATTGATGGAGGCCCTGCTTCCTCTTGGTGGTGTGATCTTGGAAGACTTGATGGAGACAATTCCCCTAGGGAGGGTTGGTTAGCAAATAACATTGTTAGGAAATTAGGAAATGGGGAGTCAATTTCTTTTTGGAATGAATCTTGGGCGGGACCATCACATATGTCAGTTATGTTCAATAGACTGTACCTAATTTCAATCACAAAAGAAGCTAGAGTCTCTCAGATGGGAGATTGGAGGAATGGTGAGTGGTTGTGGAATTTCAAGTGGAGGAGGCGGTTGTTTGTATGGGAGGAACAACTAGTGCAAAACATGTTGGTGTTTCTTGCTGACAAATCACCTGGGACAGCTGAAACAGATTCTTGGAAATGGAGGGGACCCTCGGAAGATAAATACACTGTAAAATCTGCGTACACAGTCATAACAGAGGGAGTGGGGCAGCAGCAGGACTATTCTTTTAAACTACTTTGGGACAAGGCGATTCCTCTTAAAATAGGTGCCTTTTGTTGGAGATCAATCTTGGATAGGATTCCAACACTCTTAAACCTTAAACCTGTCTAGAAGAGGAATTCTTGGCCCTAATGATTCACAGAGTTGCTGTCTTTGCAATTCTGCTGTTGAAACAAGCCCACATTTGTTCATTACATGCAGTTTTTCTTATTCAATATGGATGCACATTTATTGGTGGCTTGGGATCCAAACTGTTATTAATTGCAATCTTTCGGAGCTCTTAAAACAACATGATGGATTATTTGTGGGGAGGAAAATGAGGAGAGTTTGGAGAATGCTTTGGTTTGCTATCATATGGTCCATTTGGCTCCTTAGAAATGACATCAGTTTCTCACAAGGCTGTAAAGACTTGGACAAAGTGTTAGAGTTGATCAAGATCAGGGTGTGGAGCTGGAGCCAGGCAAGACTAAAAGAAGGGCGATTCTCGTTTTTGGATTGGTCCATTAATCCGAAAGCAGTACTGAATTATGATCTAGACTAACCTGCTTCTACCAGAATTAATCTCATTTGGAACTTAGTTTTTTACTAGATCTGGTTTTTGGATGATAGCATATCTTCTAAAAACTTAGTTTTCTGGGTTGATTTTGTTTGGGCAGGAATGATATTTGAGTAGTGTTGGTGCACTGCTGTTTTTTACTTGGTATAGATGTAAACAACACGTTTACTGTAAATGGGTTTTGAGCACCCAAAGCTCTCACATTTAATACAATTTTGTTTATCAAAAAAAAAAAAAATGTTTCAATCATAATGGTGTAGGCATGCTGAGTGGGAAATACTATACAGGTTATATCAAGGGAAATTTTCCATTAATATGAGGGAGACTTTGTTGCAGAATGCAATTTAAGAAAGAGGGACCTAGGAACAAAGGCACACACCATATTGTTTATCATAAATTGCATGCAAAAAATTGAGAAAAGTTATAGTTCTGTGAAAAGGGGAAGGAAGGGCAGAAAATGCATTAAATATAAACTGCATAAGTATAACGAAGCATACCCAATCATGGCAAGCAACAACAAAGTGATCTGCTCCACTAGTTCTATTCCAGAAAGGATACTTTCCAGCAATCATGTCCACATATTTTTTCATGTACTCAATTAAGTTGGAACGTTTGTGTGAATTACGTACATAGAGAGTTAACTGCAACAATCTTGAACTGAAAGGTATGTAAAACAAGTGAGCCTTCCCAGGGTCTCCAGTGACAAACTGTTGGTTTGCCTCCATTAATTTCATGAACCATCCTTCAGATGCATATATTCCATCTAGTAAGGGCTCGTGAAAGATTGGTCTGTCTCCATCCTGGTAGATGTAAACTTTGAGCATCTTCTCCATTAGTTCATAACTCCTGCGAACATGGTTATTTGAATTTCTTTTAGGAAAGACATGCACAGCAAAATACTCAACTTACAGGGCGCATAAAACACAATCAATCCACATAATAGCATTATGTAACCTGATTTCTTATCTTTGTACACATCATATTCTACTAATTAATTTAATTTGTTGAATTGGCATGGAAAAAATCTACCTGCACTTGGTAATGACACATGGTGTTTAAAATAAACTGTTATTGTATAGAAACCAAATGCTATGAGTGCAAACTCCAATGATGATTAATTATCAAATGCAGAGATAGACAAAGGTTGGAACAAACAATGGGAAATAGTGTACTTATACCAGAATCATGCATCTACGCAGATGCCAGCAGGTCTAAGCATTTTAAATGCCAGTCTTCTCTTTGGATCTATAAAGCTCTAATTGATATCGAATCAAAAGTATTAGATTCAATTTACTCTTCAGAAATAAGTGGTTGATAAGTCACCATAATAATCTAATTAAATATAATTCATCAGAACTTTGGCCATTTAACCACATTGCAGTAGTTTGGCTGCAGAGTAGATTCTGCGGATTGAAGATTGAAAATTGTTTATCATACCTTTTGAACATGGAGACATTCCTGTATAAAGCTGAGTAAAGTCTTGAATCATTCACGATGATGGGTGCATTTTCAATCTCTGACTTTGCATGCAATATTTCCAGATCAACAGCTGAAGACCACGTTGGTTTCTACAAATATTAACAACAAGCTGATTTAGAAATCTAATGAAATAACTGAATCTACATTCACTGATTTGCCCATCATCCGGTACATACCACTAGCTGGGAAGAAGACTGACTACGCTTCAACAGTAAGTTCATCTCGGATATTGGAACCACTTTAGATGGCCTCTTTCTAGAATTCTTTGTAGTTACTGGTTTATCATTACCGAGTGTCAAATTATTACCCTGCAAAGAACCTGACTTTTCATCCTTGTAGACAGGACCGGTTGTATCTGATTTCACAGAAGTTGCATTGAAAGTGACAGATATCATGGGACTTCTTGAATCTGTTTCTGAATCTAAGGATGTTCTGTTGGGCAATGGCACCATAGGCTGAGGTGCAAGTGAGGAAGGTGCAATCAAATTCATATCTTTTCCCTGAACACTACTCATTGGTGAACTTGCATCTCTAGTTGTAAAATTGTTAAAGACAACAGTATCAAGTCCTGTAGCTTTCACCACTGAATCTCTACCTTGATCTAATTGGGATGCCTGAGGACTAGTTGCTATCTGTTCAAATGCATGACTAGAGCTTGAAGTTGAAGCATTTGGTTGTGTATTGTCACCCTCCACTTCAGAATTAACCAAAGATGGATCCATTGAGAAACTAGTGATCTTGGTAGTAAGAGAAGATAACAATTTACTATATGGAAGTTCAGAATACTGAACCACTAAAACTAGAGCGACTGTTATTCCTAAGAATGAAACTAATCTCCTGGTTTCTGCATGACACAGGAATCTTAATCCCCGATCCATGTTAACAAGGAAGCAATAGTTAATGGGAGAGTCAGAGACTGAAACTTCATTGAAAACCCATCATCAAATGTTTTTCAAAATTCCAATTTCCCAAGCACAATCCATATCTTTGTGCAGAAAACTAAGACTTTCTTAGTGGAAGTGACAATAATTACAAAGATCATAAGGTATAATGGAAATGCAGGTGTTAATTAGTTAGGTCCTCACCTCTAGAGATGTGAAAGAAGAATTTGAAGCAAACCCATCGAGATTAAGAAAGGAAAGTGAATAACTTTTGCGAGGGTTTTCAATGAGATCGAGTGATTGATTTGGTTTAGAAGAAGAAAGAAGTAAGGTGTAAAAGAAGCATAGGACATAAGATAGGTAATAAGATTTGTTTGGTATTATTGTAAAAAAAAAAAATGGATTTGTTTGGTATCTGTGAGTGTGTTTGTGTCTCGCAGGTTGCAACAAGTTAGAGAAAGGAAGAGCAAAGGATCCAACAGCGAACAGAGGAAAGGTTGATTTGAGTAAATTAAGGAGAGAACATGTTAGCAGCACGCGAATAAGTCAAAGACTTCAAAAGCCAAAATGACAAACAAACACCGACCCTCGCGAAATGACATTTTTATTCAAGGTTATTCACATCCTAAGTTACAACTGATTTTAATTTCATGAGTTTTGATAACAATAGTAAGTTTTTCCTTTTAACAAGAAGGCAATGTCATTTCAATAAAATTTAAGTTTTAGATGAAAAGATTTTTTTAACTTTTTTTATTTAATCTTAACCAAAGAAATGGAGTCTCAAATTTTTTTGCCATTGATTATATTTAAGAGAATCATTTCAAATGTATTAGATAAGTAATTTATTTATTTTATAATTTAGTATCTATAATGAAGGTGGGTGATCAAAGACAATTAAGAGAAATAGTTAAATATATTCACATGAAATGACCTAATCAATTCATCAAAAAAAAAATTTAAATTGACCTAATCAATCAATATATAGTTATCAAATCAATATGTGGTTGGTCCAAGTGGTAAGGGACTTAGACACCTTAAGCAAGTGATCAGGAGTTCGAATCCTGACTCTGTGTATGGAGAAAACCTGGTTGGGAGGGGAGAACTCTCCTTGTGTGCCCAACAGGTTCCCCAACAAAGTTTAGTCACTGCTAACGATGGTGGATACTTCGTATCTATATCATGGTTACCCAAAAAAAAAAATTATGGTTATCAAACGTCAAGTCGGACAAAGAATTCTTTATAATAAATTTGGAAACCTTCCCTTCTATAACTAGCTTTTGGGGTTTTGTCAAGGAAAAAAAAAACTAGCTTTTGAGGTAGAGCCACGATTTGTTTTTACAGAAATTTTTATTTACACCAAAAAATGTACACATGAAATGACCTTACCAACCAATATTTGGGTACACCAAATGTTGAGTAAGGTAAAAAACGCTATAATAATTTTGGCAACTTTCCCTCCTTTAACTAGCTTTTGGGGTGAAGCGAAGCCTACTTATTCTATTATGGTATTGGAATTCTAATTCCAATCTTGATGTTGGGCCACCTGATGTCCACTTATTCAAATTTCACGCTCGAGATATCCAATCATAAGTGTAAGAGATATGTTAAGTTGGGCAAAAAATCCCTTTATAATAACTTGGACAACCCTTCTCCCTTCAGCTAACTTAGGCTGGAGTTACCTCTGTCCATCAACTTCGGCCTTATCTCTTAAGTCATCTAACTCTTGCTGTGAAGACTCTGTTGTACCAAATAGAATGAAGTATCATATGAAATATATCATACTTGACAGGGCTCTTGTGCCAAAGGAAATGCTGCTGCACCTTTTTGACCCTCATCTGCATTTGGAGATACCTCCTTTCTGGGATGGAAAGAAGTATACTCTTCAAATTTGGAATATCCTTCTCTAAAATAATAACAGCAAAGGACTCCCAATTCAAAACCTCAAAAAATGGAGGCACAAAATTATCTGATATAATAACTGGAACACATCCATAGAAGATGGCCTCCACAACTCTGGGACTGTTGACTTCATAGCCCTTTGCACAAATACAGTACTTGCTGCTCTTCATGTACTGGATGTAGTTCCTGTTGCCCTTAGACTTGGGCAATGTCCCATAGATTTTCATGTCAGGATCTTTATTTTCCCAGTGCTGTAACAATATTGGCCTAACATAACCATGCATGCCACCTGCAAAAAAGGCCAGAGTTTTCCTCTTTGAAACTGGTCTTCCACCAAGGTCTCTAGTGGGATTCTGAGCATTGCGGACGTAAGTTTCAGGAAGAGATACGTCCTTCCCCATGACAAAACCTTCTTTGACATCAGCATTGCATAGGGCTCTTATGCACTTGGCCATGTGCTGCTTTGTTTCTGTAGGGGCCTGCATGGTGCGAAGATACCTTCAATTAGAAGATAAAATGGAGGAGACTAATGTGATAGAAGGTTTGGCAATCCATGTTTTTGCTTGAAGAAATGCTTGTTGCACAAGTGCACATCACCTCACATCTGTGTGATGTAGCAGAAACAGAAGTGGTGGTATAGATGTGAGGTAAATGTGTCAAGTGAGTGATTAGCATTACTCTTTTGCTAGCATGCCAATGAAATGGTAGCATTGAATATCAAATGACAGACGGTTAGTGCACTAGCAAATTGACATGGAAAAGACGTTCACTGAAGTAGAAAAACATACCCAGTCATGGCAAGCAACAAGAAAATGATCAGCTCCTCCTGTTCTGTTCCAGAAAGGATGCTTCCCCGCAATCATGTCTACATAATTATTCAGGTACTGTCTCAGGTTCCTATGATTATGTGAATTCTGTACATACAAAGTTTCCTCTAGCATTCGAGAACTGAAAGGTAAGTAAAACAGGTGGGCCTTCTTTGGGTCTCTAGTAACAAATCTTTTATTAGCTTCTATCAGCCTCATGAACCATCCCTCCGAAGCATAAATACCCAAAAGATATGGTGAATGCATTATAGGCTTAGCTCCTTCTCTATATACAAACACTTTGAGAGTTTCTTCCATTAATTCATAGCTCCTGATAATTAGACAGTCACAAGATAATAAATAATCTGGTGAAGAAAATTTAACCACTAAGCATCTTGTTTTATATCATTGCTGCTACACATTTAGACAAATGCACATATTTGTCTTTTATCTTTTCTTTTTAATTTTGTTTCCCTGAATAGCAAGGAGACTATTCAACATCAAGAAATGTAACAAATTATGATAAAGTATACTAAATTTTGCCTGAGTTGATTAAGACTTCAATATATCTGTGAGGGAATATTTGGTATCAGATACCATAAGATCAAGGGCTGCACTTATATGTTGTCAAAATGATAAATAGCAAATTCCTCTCACTGTCAATAATAATTTTAATTCACATAGCATTTTAAAATATATCCTTACATTTGTAATTTCAAGAATAGAAATTTTACTTCTAGAAGATACTTCAGAAACATTTTTCGAATATATATATTACATACACCACAACAATCAAATGATACCTCTTGAACATGGAAACATTTCGATAAAGTGGTGCATAAAGATCTTCAACATTCTCCACAATTGGTGCATTTTCAATCTCTGATCTGGCCTGCAGTAGCTCTTGATCAACAGCCGAAGACCACCTTGGCCTCTTAGAAACAAATTAGCAACATTAGAATAGAACAAAAGAATAGACTAGAATCTAAGTCATAAAATGAAGCAAAATTTTAAATGTAGCCATATACCATAGAACGATGTGAGGCATGGTTTTGAAGGAAAAGCTTGTTCATTTCAGAGATTGATGTTACTTCTGGAACTGGTATATCAGAATCTGTATTCTCCCTAGGCACACTGTTACTAGAAGAAATCTTGCCCAGTATATTGCCATCATCTTGTGATGGCCTAAACCTCTCATCATTCACGGAATCGGTTTTGTTGGGATCATTTGATAACACCGATGGTGTAATATTTGGGCTCACTTCTGGTGGAGGACATATTGGTGGAGTTACATATGTTGGTGCTATTGCATGAGAAGGGGAATGAGAATCAGCATATGGATTTACCAACTTATGTTCTGATCCAGATGGAATGTCAACCTCTCTTGTAAAATTCATACTCATAGTATTGTTATAACTGTTCAGTCCAAGATTTCCTGCCTCCTCTGAAGCAGATTCATTATCTGATATCCTAAAACTGTCCACCATAGACTTTTCATCAGACTCATCAGATGCTGAAGATTTGTTTGATACACTTCCTGGTTCTGAGACGAAACCAGTTGTTGAAAGAGTGCCCTTTTCCTCAGACATCCTAGTATTATCAACTATCTCAAGGGCATGTTCACCAGTATAGTTTGCTTGATTCAAATTTGTCATATTGTTAGACATTTCAGACTCAGATGGTGGATCTGCAGCTTGGAATATACTACTTCCTGACGTTGGTATCTTGTCAACATAGAATTCATAGGATAGAACGTTGTTACCATAAGGAGACTCAAAACAATGGAATGCTAAAATGGCTGCAAACATAATGCCTATAAGCCATAGCAATCTCTTTGTTTCCAGCCGAAACAAGGATAAAAATTCTTGCCCCATTTTGCTAAAATTACTGAACAACCATCACTTGACTTCCATGCATGCCAATTACCATGTCAACTCTGCAGATAACACCAAAATAACGCAGATCCAGTTACAAAGAAGGCAATTTCTTTATATCAGTTAAATAAAATGGAGCAAATGTGTTGCCCTTTTTCACTCCTAAAATTCACCCTATTGAAATGGAAGCAAGAAGGCAAACTAAACCAGAGACTCTTTTTCCAATTCAGTCATATTAGTGGAAGAATTCCACATACGAATTCACTTATATGGAACAGCTATATGACTATGAACGTCCCAATCACAAACCAAATCTACCTTTTACACAACAAAACAATTGTAGTTGAAATCCATGGAAGCAATTCAAGCAAATAGCCTAAGAAATAGTGTGAAAAGGGAAAACTATTAACAGCGACAGAGGCACATAAGCAAGCTCCCTAGTTTCCTAATTTACAGATATGCAATGAGATGCTGAATTCTGATGATACCCTCACATTCACCATCAAAATTACAGGCTATATTTTCAGAAGACATGAAAAGGATAGAAGAAAGACACAGGAAACCAACATGAGAAGAAAAGCATATAGGAACTGATAACTTTAGCAGCGAACAAAAAGCATTCAACTTGTCCCTCCTCACTCCTAAGACAGAGACGAGATGAAAAGATTCATGGGAATTACTTGATGTTTCATTAACTTGTAGGTGTCAATAGCCAGCTGTAAAATTGGAATTAAAGTTTTCTTCTTTTTTTCTTTTTTGATGCACTTTCAGAAGAACCAACACACAAAACAAGGTTGCTTCCGTAATGTTTTTTAATATTATTTTGATAGAGAATGAAAGTAAAATAATAGTAGTACTTACTACCAGCATGGCAGGCACTGATTGATTGAGACGTTAGAGATTGAAAGGAGATGTTGCAAGTTTCAAGTTTCAATTTTGAAGTGGCGAAGCAGAAAGAACAGAAGAAGAAGAAGCAGCTGTGTTGTGTTGTTCGGACCGGGATCCCCGTCGGTTAC
This sequence comes from Echinosophora koreensis, assembly GCA_035048595.1. Taxonomy (NCBI): domain Eukaryota; kingdom Viridiplantae; phylum Streptophyta; class Magnoliopsida; order Fabales; family Fabaceae; genus Echinosophora; species Echinosophora koreensis. Next base: position 8,230,890 of record JAPCYP010000001.1, on the reverse strand, counting down.
GGTCAACGCCACCAACATACCTCAGCAGCTGCCAATTTTGACACTCATTCACTGTTTCCTCTCTCTCTCTTCAATAACTACAAATATTTACTCTCTCAATTATTACATATATACCGCATGGTACATGAATGATTTTTAAGGTGATTTAGATAAGAATCAAAGATTTTTAATGATGTAATGATTTATTATTAATTGATAATATAAAAAACATTTGCACTAATAATGTATATCAATTAAACTCTAAAGTAAATAGATCTTGATTTCAAGAGAGGTTTCGAATTTCAAGTAAGTATTGAAAGAGTTTTAACCATTTATATGGATTCACATGGCTCAAATCGCATTAATCTAAATTTAATGTAATTTCCAAACATAGAGTGTAGACCAAAAAAATTATTATACATGTATTCTTTTTATTGAAAATTGTACCGCAAATGCATATAAGACTACATTTAAATTTTGTCCATTATTTAATGGGTTTAGATCATTACTTCCTCCGGTCTCTATTGTAAGCAAAAATTAAATGGGATATATATATTAAGATAGTTAGTTAATCTCATTTAAAAGAGTCATTGAGAATAAAAAATTATTAATTTTTTACCTAAATTACCCTCCCTCTTATTTATTAAACTTATGTTGTTGAGAATAAAAGGAGTCATTGGAAAACAAAATTTGTATTAAATGAAGGGTATTTTGAGAATAACTTTATTAAATAGGATGAAAGTAGTTAAAATTTGCTTATATTTTAGACCAAAAAATTTGAGATTTTTTGTTTATATTGTAGACCGGAGTAGTATGTAGTTTAGTTTATAAAAAATAAAATCATTACGTAGTTTATCAAATGTACATTTAAATTTTGTCACATTATTTGATGGGTTTAGATCATTACGTAGTTTAGTTTAAAAAAAATAAAATCATTATGTAGTTTATCAAATGAATGCTAAATATACTCTTGCTTACTTCAAGCACCTAATTTTTTTTATATTTATTTAAGGAACATAAAATAAAATAAGGAGTTAAGGAATAAAAAAAAGATAGTTTTATATAGGAAATTAATATATTTAATATTTAAAAAAATAAAATACTTAATTTTTCAATAAAAATTTTTTTTCTTTAAAATGTCTAAAAAATACTTGTTAGCATCATCTATAAAATAAAATCTGTGATGCCTTTGCAAGCTGTCACTGAACAAGGTGATAATTGGTTATTTATTACAACATTACGGTTGCTTTTCGTGTGGGCAGCGGCAGCAAATTTGAGATGCTTCAATACCTTTTTGGTAATCAAAACCGGCAAACAGAGTAAAAAAAAATAACCTAAATTGAATGTTAGTACTGACTCTGATCTCAACGTTTTTTATCCAATATATGAGCAAATTTTATTTTTTAATGACTCATTTAATGATATTATTTTCAAACTACCCTTTATTTAATATAAATTTTAATGACTTATTTAATGAAGATTAAAGTTTTAGATGAAGGATAATTTAGGTAACAAACCTAATTTTTTACAAGATTCAATGAGATTAACTAACCACCTTAATACGTGTGTTTTATTTAATTTTTGCTTATAATAGAGACCGAAGGGAGTAATATTTAGGGGTGTTTACACTTTACAGATCGATTTGGATCGGATTTGCATCAAAAATTAAATCTGAATCAATCAAAATTAATTGGTTCAGTTCGAGTTGGATTTGCAACCTTTTGTCACATAATTCGGACTAAACCAAATCATTCAATAACGGTTGATTCAGATCAGATCGGGCCCGAAATAATTATATTTATATATATATATATATATATATATATGTATGTATATTAAAATGTTAAATATTAAATATATATATAATTAACCAACATATGGTTGGTCCAAGTGGTAAGGGACTTGGAGACCTTAAACAAGTGGTCAGGTGTTCGAATCCTGACTCTTGTGTATGGAGAAAACCTGGTTGGGAGGGAAGAACCCACCTTGTGTGCCCAACAGGTTCCCCGACGGAGATTAGTTACTGCTAATGGTGGTAGAAACTTCGTACCTATGTCATGGTTACCAAAAAAAAAAATTTAATTAAAATATTGTAAATATTAAATTAATAAATAGTTAAATATTAAAAAATAAAAATATATATAGTAATTAGTTTGACTCGTTCGTTTTAGACCAAATCTAAAATCCTTGAATTCGAGAACCGAACCAATTACTATTGGGTTCGGTTCTGATCCGAAGACTAAAAACAAATCAATTTAATTTGTTTGATTCGGATTTTCGAGTTCATCGAGTTGGACCGAATCTAAAATCCTTGAATCCAAAAACCAAACCAATTATCATCGGGTTTATTTTGGTTTGGTTCGAATCAGATCTGAACAAAAAAAAAATCCAATTTAATTTGTTCAGTTCGAATTTTCGGATTAATGGTGTTGACTCGAACCGATGGACACCCCTGCCCCTATTGATGTCCATAAAGATTTTTCTATCGGACTATTCACCTTCCTCTATATTTTATGCCTACGTACAAGTTACAAAAATTACTATATTTTGGTCTAATGACGAACCCCGTCAAACAAAATCTGTCCAAAATTTTCAAGCCAATGCAATGCAATCCTGTTAGATAATAGCTACGTTTTTTTTATAAAGAAAGTTCCCTTTTTTTTTTTTTAATGAGAAGAATGAATAACTGTGGTTAGAGAAATTAAATTCTTTCAATAACACGTTTTTTTAAAGGATTCAATAATACGTCAATATACAATTAAATAAGAGTTTAATTTGATGTATTGTTAATATGATATAGGCTTAATTGTATTTTTGGTCCCCGAAGTATCATGATTATGCAATTTTGGTCTCTTGGTTTCAATTGCGTCAATCAGGTCTTTCAGGTATCACGATTGTGCAATTTCAGTCACCCAAGTTCCAATTACGTCAATTAGGTCCCCCAGGTATCACGACTATTCAATTTTGGTCCATCAGATATCACGATTGTGTAATTTTTAATACCAGTAACCTACGTGTGACTGATTTGACACTTAATGAGGTCAGTTTGACAACTTACATGACATTAATATGTTGCTTTATTAACACCTCATACACTTTGTATAGGGTTTCATTGTTTCTATGCAGAGGACATTTATGAAGATTAGTGCCGAATTAGTTCCACATGTGTCACGTAGACTACTAGCGTTAAAAATTGAACAATCGTGATATTTGAGGGACCAAAATTGTACACTCGTGATACTTAGGGGTCGAACTGGCGCAATTAGAACCTGATGGACTTAAATTGCACAATCATTATACCTGAGGGACCCGATTGTCGCAATTGAAACTAGGGGGACCAAATCACACAATCATGATGCCTTGAGGACCAAAAGTGCAATTAATTCTATGATATTTTATACCCTTAATCAATCACACAGCATTATGTGTCTGATTTTTTAAAAGAATTATTATAACAATTAAACATTTTTTAATGATGTAATTAATAATATATAACTAGATGTCAATGTAAAAAACATTTTAAAATAATGATGTACTAAAATTAAATTCATTGTATAATAATGCAGAAAATTACATGATCATCTTGTCAAATTTTTTTATTTATAGTGTTGATGCACCTATATTTGATCGAATTGAAGAGTCAAATTACCTAACATATGTTTGAGTTTTTCCATAGTAACATCAACTTATGTTTGGGCCGGCTTGCACAAGACTTTGCATTTTACTAGTGTAATATACCAGTACAACGTACGGGTAAATTTTCCATTAAAATCATTTCTTGTTAATAGTTAATAAAAGAATGATCATTATTTGACATAGTAAGACAATAAAAATAGAAAATTGTATTTTGTAGGAGATATATAATAAGAGTCTGTTTATTATGGATTATAAAAAAATGCTTTCATATTTTATAAAAAGCTATTATTATTATTATTATTATTATTATTATTATTATTATTATTATTTCTAAGTTACTAAAAACTACCTCATTCTAGTATTGCTTGCTTGACATTTTTTAATGTTGCGATTACAGCAAGACTACTCTACTTAGGTAAAAAGTCATTGATTCATTTTTTAATGCAGTTAAAAGCATACCTATCAAAATATTAGTGAATATCAGTATAATTTTTTTTAATACTAATAGTAGATATTACTTTAATAGATATTTTATTGGTGTAAAAAATAATGTTACATTTTTTAATGAGTTTAATTTGTATGCACCGTCATTATAAAGATTTTTACACAAGCAACTAATCAAAAATCATGGAAATGATGACTTTTATTGCGGTTAGGATAAGAATCAAACATTTTTAATGGTGTATCAATTTCTGATTGGTTAACAGTGTGAAAAAACTTGACACTGTCAGGATATATCAATTAAATCTTTTTTTTTAATATAGATTAAAGATTAAAGTAGTTTGAATTGTTAGTGTAAAAGGTTTTACACTAACAATAACTTAAATTTTGACATCTATGCTTTTATTGTAATAGCCGAGATAAATAATAATAATGATAATGATAATATAAATTTGTCAAAATTTAATTGGATGCCAATGTAAAACTCTTTTATCATGACAATGCATATGAAATCATATTAGTTTGTTTTTTGTTTTACCTTTTGGCTTTCACCGGAAATATTAAACTATTAAATTATATATATATATATATATATATATATATATATATAGCAATTGGTTCGGTTCACTTCGGACGTGAACACACAAAAAAAAAACCGAACCACTTTATATATAAAAATATAATATTAAAATATATATAATAAAATATATCAATATAAAATTGAAATATTAAACTACTAAATTATATATAAACATATAAATATAATAAATATCAAATATCAAATATCAAATATATATATATATATACATATTAAAATATAATTATTAGTTCGGTTTCAAAATTATTGAACCTAATAACCGAACCAATGATTATTGGTTTGGTTCATACCCGAACCACTTTAATTAGTTCGGCTCAGATTTTCAAGGTTCATCGAATTATTGGTTTGGGATTTACGCTCCTAAATTTTTTCGAAGAACACGGTAGCCTTGCTACCTTTCATGGCTCAAAACATTTAAAAAAATTATAAACTTTAAAAATTCAATAATAAAATATTATAAAAATCCGAACCACTCAAAATTGGTTCAGGTCCAAAATTTTTGAACATGATAACCAAACCAATGACCATCGTGTCTGGTTCCGTCAAGTTCGAACCCGAACACAAAAAAAAAAAGAACAAACCAATTTAATTGGTTTTGTTCGAATTTTTGGGTTCATCGAAAAACAGTAGCCTTGCTGGATATCCGAACCAATCAAATTTGGTTTGGTTCGGTTTGAACCCATAAATATTAAAATATATATATATAATATAAAAATATTAAATTATTAAATTATATATATATATATATATATATATATATATATATATATATAAGGTAATCATGTCCATTCAAATTAAAGCTGACAAAATATATAAATATAGGTTTTAAAAAAATAAATAATACAAAAATATCAGAATAGTCCACAGCTTAACACACAAGTTACTGTTATAGGAACATTAATAGAAAATTCACAATTGTTAAATTGCATTGATTTTTTTTATAGGCAAATATTAGTTGTTAGCTTGTTATAAGGTTAGAGTTATAGCCATAAAGATTTTTTTAATAATATAATTACTCATGATTACATAACTATATATAAATCTCTACATCTATGGATTGTCAACATATTTCGAATGAATCCAAACATTTTTCTAATAAGAAAAATATTAGAATAAAATAAACTCTGAAAATATCCTATAATAACTGAATTTATGTTAATTTGTTTGTGATCGATATTTAAACAATGGATACTCTTTAAGGAAAAATCCAAGTTATGATGATGATATAAAAGTAGTATAAAAATTAGGAATTAAAATTAAAAAAAATAGCTTGGATTATTACCACCTTTCATAAGGCCAAATGTGATATTTTGTGACAAATGTTATTGTATATAAGTAATATTATTATTTATTAACTATTATTATTTCAATATTTATTACTCTCAATTTGATATAAATTCAGTTTAGTTGTGAAAAATAAAGTTAAAAAGGAAATTATTATTAAATAATAATTATAACATTTCAATTTTTAAATAATGATGATGATGTTATTTCATTATAAAGTAGAAGAATCAATATGGTAACACCACCTTAAAAAATGGTAATAATAATTAGAATTAGAATTTATCAAGAAAATGAAGAATCAAAATCTCAAAAATAAAAAAAGATTGATCATATATAATAACAGAGAGTGCATTTAGATAGTAAATAACAAAATAAAATGAAAAGACCAAACTTAAGATTAGATAAATGTATGATAAAATTACCCAATAGTAAGAAAAAGATTCAAAATGGACACCGTTGAGTTCAACTTTCAACAAAAAAATATACATTAATAGTAAAATAATACAAAAAAATGCATTAGGATGATATAGGGCACAACTATTGTGCTACACGTGCCACAACTATTTACTTTTAGCTTAACAAAAAAAATAAAATAATTAAAAAATAAAAAATAGATGCTAAAGCTGTGAAAAAAATAGTAGTTTGAAATGCCAACCGATGGAGATAGGTATGTTTTTATTTGACAATCTTTTCTCTCAAACACGGCACCTCTACAACAATAATTAAAAGTTCTAAAATTATCTCTAGAAAATGTTAAGTTATCACGTGGGATCCTATTATAACTAAATTTATTTTAATTTGTTTATGATCAATATTTAAACCATGGATATTCTTTATGAAAAAACCAAGTTATAACGATGATAAAAGTATTATAAAAATTATAAATTATAAATAAAAAATATCATAAGACCGGCCAAATGCGATAACTATTTTGCAAAAAATATTACTTTTATTATTTAAGTAATATTATTAATTATTAAATTATTAATATTACAATATTTATTTCTCTCAAATATTTATTTCTCTCAATTTGATATAAGTTTAATTTAATTTTGAAAACAATAAAGATAAAAAGGTAATAAGGTAACTATTATTAAAGAATAATTATAACATTTCAATTTTTAAATAATGATGTTATCTCTAGAAAATGTTACGTCATCATGTGAGAGGAATAGTAAAAATCAAGTTCTCCTTATTTAATGTATAGACCACCTATTTTTTTTTTTTTGAAAAAGAAAAGAAAAGAACCAAAAAAAACATAAAGTGACACCTCACATTACTGTTACATGAACAGTAAAAGTAGAGGTCACAATTGTTCAATTGTATTGATTGATTTTTGTAACATAGCTAAGGTGTATCATATTCGAAAGCTTTTGAGTAGCATGAAAATTTTAACTAACGAGCAGGATAGGATAAGCAACATGATAAATAAGTTTATCTTATCATGTTGGTTCATCAAACCACATCTCAACAAAGGAAAGGATAATTTATTCTATCATATCTGTCTTATCTTATCCTCCAAACGAACATACATTTTTATCTATAGAGTTTTGTTATATCATCTTTTAAATTTTCTCATATTAATCCTTCCAATATGAATTACAGAGAGTATTAAATGGGAAAAAAAGTATTCTATATCTTGAAAATATAAAAAAATAAAAAATAAATATTTTATTTATTTATTATTTGGGTTACGTAATATTTTATTTACTTAGCAAATAGGAGGATTGTTAGGAGAATTGAGTAATAGACTTTAGATTTATTCTTAGGTCTTATCGATCCCATGACCAACTGTTAATTAAGGTTATTGTAATATGATTCTAATACTTTATATATAGTATAAATGCAAAATCAACCAAGTTAATGTTTTATCAATGAGTAGTAGTAACCTCTCTACTCCTCTTTTCCTTCCCTAGAGCCGTCTCTCTCTCTCAACCTTCCCTCTAATCCTCTTTTCCTTCTTCCTCATACACCGGAAGGGGGTGGTTTTGGATTATCTTTTGGCCTGGAATCACCCATCTACATCATTTTTTCCTCTCATTTTATCTAAATAAGTGGTTGTTCCACATAGATCTGGTTTTTCTTTCATGTTTTTCTGTATTTTCGTCATTTGCATGCGGCGGTGTTTTGTTCGTCGTCTTGTTGCAGCGTCGTTTGGCTTCCCGTCTTGTTGCGGTGTTCATTTGGTTCAGATTGGTAGATTAACTTTGATCCATTACAAATTTAATCAAGACTTGGGCGTCAACGTTATAGATCCGGAGGCATAGGTATTCCGGTCACTTTGATTTTGTCACATTTGTAGGTATTTTGTTGTGTTATACTATTAACCTGGGTGCTGTGAGTTTATTCGCAAATTCATCCTTTTCGGTTTTTAATAATATTGAATTTGTGTTGTTTTCGATGTATTTTACCAATTTGAATGAATGAATATCTTTTTTTGGTAAAAATAAAATAAAATTAATGAGTAGTAGCTAATCAAATCGATCTCCATTGAACTTTTAAGTGTTAAACTAGCTAGTAGTTAAAAGTTATTGATGAGTTAACATTCTTTGTGCCTATATTGTTAAAATTCTCTCCGCTTTAAAAAATGGTTGAAGTTGAAGACTTGAAGCATGTAAGAAAAAAAAAAGTATTACTAATCAGTGTTCTTTAAAAAAAAAATGCGTCAAAAAAAAAATAGAAAAAACAAGTTTTTATGAAGCAAAAAAATTATGTATAATAATTAATAAATAATAATAATAATAATAAATATATCACTTTTCTATTAAAAAAATTATTTTTCTTGATTTCTTAATCTCAATACAATTTTGATCTTCGAAAGAAAAAATATTCCTTTGTCAGTCTCGGTCAGATGGTATTCTTCACTTTTGGCATGTGGCACGTGAAAATTGAAACGCAATTGTGTTTCTTTTGCATGGTCTTTGATTTACATCAGTCCAAAGAGGTGGGTCCTAACCCTCTTTATCATGAATTAATGATATCATGCTCTTTCCTTTATTCATATAACAAAATACTCTTTGCAAGTTTACAAGAAAACAATAAATTATGTGAAAAAATTAAAATATAATTAAATATATAGAAATAGGTTTTAAAAGTTATAAATTAAATAATTAATTACCAAAAAATAAATTAAATAATTAAAATTATATATATATGATATTATATGTATGTGTGTGTAATGATATTATTACTGCAAAAGTTTTTTAGGAATGTCTTTTGAACACAAAATGGGGAATAACGTATTTGAGGAATGTATTTTCGACATGCATATATACAAAGATGATAAAAAGTAAATGAGATATAGAAAGAAACATATACGGCGTCATATACAGTCTCTAAAATTTGTGTTCAAACAACTCAAAGTTTCTAAAATAATTCTTCAAGCCTCGGTTTCCTCAACAGCGATGTCCTCAGACTCCGAAAACAACATTTTTTAATGAGATATAAAATCACAATGAACAACAATGCAATTTAAAAATATTTCGAAAATAGTGGTGTTCTCAACCAGTGCGGTAACCGAAAAAACTATCCATGGTACCCGCTATTTTTTCAAAATAATGTTTATTAAAAAATACATTTAATTACAACAATCAATAACGTCAACTCAAAAAAAAAAAACATAACCAAAAATCATATATTAATTAACCAAAGTAACCACGCATCACACAATACTCAAATGGCTTGGAAACCCCACTCTGTGTTGGTTTCTTACCCAATTCGGTGACTAGAGAACCTCATTAAATTGGTTCCTTGTGTAACATCCCTGGCTGTTTTATGAATTGACGACTGCCCCCACAAACCAACACAGGTCTTTTCAGTATGCTTTGTCCTCACTCACACGCTTCCTGGGAAAACTTCTCAGGAGGTCACCCATCCCAGAATCGCTCCAAGTCAAGCACGCTTAACTGTGGAGTTCTTAAGTATTGAGCTATCGAAAAGAAGATGCATCTTGTTAGTATAGGTAGTACTAATCAATTCATATAAGTCATCCTCAACTGTACAGTCTCATACCTACACAGTCTCAGGATCCCTCTCATTTCGATGTGCCATCAGTTCATTCATGTGTCCCTCCGCTTAGAAGGCTGCCTGGAGCCGCTCCTTGTCCGTACCTTATTGCACCGGCGACCACTCCCCGCCCTCGTCAGCCCCGGGTGTCACATGCCCACCAGCTTCCGCTTGGTTCGTCCCCGAACCACACCGTACTGGGAGAGGTGCCGCTTTGATACCATTTGTAACATCCCTGACTGCTTTATGGATTGATGACTGCCCCCACAAACCAACACAGGTCTTTTCAGCATGCTTTGTCCTCACTCACATGCTTCCTGGGAAAACTTCTCAGGAGGTCACCCATCCCAGAATCGCTCCAAGTCAAGCACGCTTAACTGTGGAGTTCTTAAGTGATGAGCTACCGAAAAGAAGATGCATCTTGTTAGTATAGGTAGTACCAATCAATTCATATAAGTCATCCTCAACTGTACAGTCCCATACCTACACGGTCTCAGGATCCCTCTCATTCCGGTATGCCATCAGTTCATTCATGTGTCCCTCCGCCTAGAAGCCTGCCAGGAGCCGCTCCTTGTCCGTGCCTTATTGCACCGGCGACCACTCGCCACCCTCGTCAACCCCGGGGTGTCACACCTTGCCTCTTGTCTGCGGTGACTCGGAAACCTCGTTCTAAAATTGATTCCTTGCCACTCTCTGTATGGTGACTCGATAACCTCGTTCTAGAATTGATTCATTGCCTCCTTGGTGACTCGAGAACCTCATTTTAGAATTGACTCCTTGCCCCTATGATGACCCGAGAACCTCGTAATTAAATTGGTTCCTTGCCTCCCATTATTGGTGACCCGAGAGCCTCGTTCATAAAATATTTTCCTTACCCCATATCTTAATTTTCGACATCCCATTAAATGGCGATATTACAAGTCAATGCCCCTGTCTTAGGAGACATAACAAACTTCACAAAACATACATATATCATTTATATCTCAAATAAAAGATGACAAAAGGATCTTAAACTATAACAATCAAGCACACATATATATTCCTTTTAACTATAAACCAGTTGGATTTAATTCATGCTATCACTCATTAATATATTAAAGTTTAATAAGACAAAATCATATACTTCCCGCGAAAAAAGAAAAAAAAAACATGTGTCATTAGAACTCCAATTCATACTTAAATTAAGATAACATTATATAGAGGATTTCACGAAGCAATTAAGAATAAAAGGAAATCTTCTCATGTGAGTTTTGACGCACAACACCTTTAACCGGAAGAATTTTATGCACAGAACAATAAATTATCAATGAACAGTTTCTTTTAATTTTAGGGAAAACATATTTACTAATTCAGTTCATCAAATCAATTAAAAAAAAACTCTAAAAGGTAATCTTTTTTCAACAAAACAATCATTCATACCATAGAAAGAGTTCGTAAAAAATATTGTCACTCATCTTTTAAAGACCTCCAAAAAACAAAATTCTAAAAAAAAAAAGTGTGACAAAGACTGATGCTTCACTAAGAGTCTTTTTTCTATTTACCGATACTTTTTTATTTTTGTGGCTCCCTAATCAACACTGCAAATGAAAAAGGCACATGTCAAAAACATTCTCTCTGTGCTCGTTCACGTCCTGAGCCGTTGGGTCTATCTGTGACTAAAGCTAAAACCCTATAAGTAACAACTTTATGGTGTGGGTCAACCTTCCTATCTACTTAAGAATTCAAAATAGAATTCATAATGAATTCTGTTTCATCTTTTACGGAAGCTAGAAATCGGGATAAAACTAAATTCTTTTTGTTGATAATTGATAACAATAACAATGTGGGCCCCAAAGTGTTTTTATTTGTAGTCAAAAGAATTCCCACCTTCCCATACGTGAACTACAGAATTAGATGGTGGGTGGCTCTTCATTTTTTTTTAAAAAAAATTCTAATTTTGTTTTCTTTTATAAATTATAAACAATCTCAATAATTTTTTGTACTGACAATACACTAAGCATTATCCTAGCTTATTCTTTTTAATTAAAATAATATATAATTATATTATAGTTTTAGGATGTTACGTTACATGGTAGAGGAGAGAAAAAAATTAAAAAGGGGCCGAGCGTATTATAAGGTTTTAAACTCGCGCACTTACAATTTATATTCTGCAAACCTAATCAACTGAGTCGATTCAAGAAGACTATTCATAACTTTTTGTAAGTATATTTTCATGTAAAAACAACACTACTCATTTTGTATTTACTATTGAATTCTGTTTTATCTAAAAAAATTGCTTTATTTTTATTACGTTCTAAATTATTGTTGGAGAATATTATAAAAATAATTAAATAGTACATAATTAATGAAACCTATTAATATTTACTGTTGGAGCATAATTCAATTGATATATCACCTTTTTTTTTTTTAAAGGGAACGGGGTTATTTTTGTGTTGGGAATTTGACGCCTCGCATTCTAATTTCTCATCCTCTTAGATTCAATAGGATCTTCCTATAAGCTATAAGTCAAAAAAAAAAAGAAAAAAAGAAAACATAAATTGAATGATGAAAATTAGTAATATTTAACTATATTTTTTATTCAGTTAAAAAAAACTATATTTTTTTTATATAAAAAAGTTTAAAGTCATAGGAAACTCTCCTTATTTTAAGAGGATTGGAATTGCAAATTGTCTACCAAGGATCTTAGAATTTGAACCCAAGTCATTTTATTGTCACAAGCAGAAGATTGGCCCGGTGAGGAAACTCCGTCAAAACAGACTTTGTAATGGATCGCTAAATTTAACATAACCTGGTCCATAATCAAGATGACTTTGTAATCGCTATAACCCACTACAAGCAAACTAGATTAGCCTGGCCCATTAGCATGAATTTCATTTTTATTTTGGGTAAAATGAATTTCAATTGTTTTTTAATCTAAAAAACTATATCTATGAAGATATTACCATTTTTAGTTTAAAACTTAAAAACATAATTAACAATAATTATCTAATTTGATTAAAAAAACAATAATTACCTAATTTATTTAACGATGGACCAAAACTAAAAAAACCTTAAATTTATTATTTTTAAATGATTTAAATTTCTTGAAGTATAAATTTATTTTCTTAATAAAAATAAAAGAATTAACATATGAATCAGTCCGAAACAGAAAGAGGTAGGGACAGCAAAGCCCAAATGCTAACTAACATTAACATAATTTTTTTTATATGATTAGGGCTCATTAGGTGAAGGCACGCCCCTTAAATTCATTTTATATGATTAGGGCTCGTTAGGTGAAGGCACGCCCCTTTGTAAGGTCAGGGAATACCACTAACCTCAGTGAGGATTTATAGTGGAATTTACTTATTGCCTACCAACAGGGGAGATCTAGGAACCGAACCCAAGTCACAGCTACTCAGCTAGTATGAGTGAAAGACTTGACCAGATATGCCAACCCCTGTTAGCACATAAATTATTTTATTGACAGCACATTATTATTTTTTTTTAAAAAAGAAAGATATTCTGATGTATCGAACAATACGACTTTTTGTCTCTTCTCTTTCTGGTCTTTTCTTCATTAGCAAATTTTTATAATTATTGTTTAAAACGTAAATAATACATTTAAAATAATCTATTCTAACATACTAACATACTAATATTTGTCTATAAAAAATCAACAATTAACATATTAATATTTGCCTATAAAAAAAAACTAAATTTTGATAAAAATGATTTTGAAAGTTTTGAAGTTAAAAGAATTGATTTTAAAAATCGAGCTTAAAGTGGTAAGAGCTAAGGATTGGAGGTGTTGGAGGTCCAATGTTCAAATCTTGGCAAAGGAGAAAAATTAACAATTAATATACTAATATTTGCCTATAAAAAAAAAGCACTAAATTTTGATAAAAATGATTTTGAAAGTTTTGAAGTTAAAAGAATTGATTTTAAAAATCGAGCTTAAAGAAATGATTTATGTTTGTTAGTGATATTTTAAAAGTGAGATAAATGAATTGATTTTGTTTACTAAAACCACTTTTGAGTTTTTAATATAAAGAATTTCCACACATAAAATCAATCCTACTCAATAGAAAAGTTGGGAATTTTAATTTACTTTTCTTAAAATCAATCATACGTAACTCAAAATTGATCTTTTGTACGCAAATTTGTAAACAAACATCTTTTCAGATCCCCAAAATCACTTCCACTGCACTCAAAATTACATTTGTATTACCCAAAATCTTAACCAATCACGCATTAAGTCCTTTGTTGTATGCTATCATTACATCCGAAAATTATCATATTTTTTTAATTGAATTATTTTATGTTGCTCAAAGGGATTTAATTGGCATGTATTGACAATCAATCACAAATCACAATACGAGTGACTTTTAAGGTAATTAGAATAAGAGTAAAGTATTTTTAATTACGTGACTATTCATAATTGGTTGACAATATTAAAAACCTTTACATCGATAATGCATATCAATTAAATCTTATTCAAATTTTATTATTTTTTCAACTATGATATATTTTTTGTTTTGTTTGTAGAGTTTAATTGTTATATATTGACGTAAAAAAAAATTACACTATTAACCAATCACCAATCATAATATGAATAACTCTTAAGGTGGTTAGGATAAGAGTCAAAATATTTACGAACATGATAATTTATTATTGGGTATATATTTAAAAGGACTTTACACTATAGCACGTAACAATTAAAATGTTTGATTGTATAATGCTAATATCCTTGATAATAATATCCTATCAGGTGGGTTACAATTGCATGTGCTCAACTCTGAAGAAATTCTAATATAAATTAATTGGTGAAGAACCCGTGAAAGGTATATTCCAATGGCTTGCGTGCTGTAATACAGCCAAAACAGCATTTCACCAGCCAATCCGCCATTGGAGAAAGAAGCATCTAGACCATTACGAAGTCTAGAGCCACATCTGCAATACTATGCTTTGTTTGATTGCGAGAAGAAAATGAGAAGAGAGAAAAAGGTGAGAAAGAGTATAAGAAGAGAGAAAATGGTGAGAAATAGAGTAGATTTGATATATTGTTTGGATTTGGTATAAGAGAAATATGAGAGAAATAAAGGAGGAAGAAGTGTGTTTTCTTTCTCTCGTCCCTTAGTTTGGTAGGTTGGATACAAAGTGAGAAAAGAGAAATGTACGTATATAAATATAAATATTAGCTGCTTGTTTTATTCTCCTACTCCTGTTGGTTAAGGAGAACCTGACCTCTCCAGTCTAACCTTATATAACAATCGATTATGTTGTGTACACCATTTGCATGCTATGCTTTGCTGTAGCTAGCCATTTTAGTACATTGGGTTGAAGCTCCCTTTGAATATAGAAGCACCAAGCTACATTAACCCACACCTATGGCCACTTCATGCAGTGCATTTCAAGTGAAGTGCTCCATTCAGAAAAGACCCTCTTTTGTCTCAGACAAGTCTCATCACTTCAATATTCCACTGTCCTCTATTTTTAAGGTAAGCATATCTCTTTCTATGTCACATTTTGCTCTTCTAATTACTTTTCCCCACTTTGCCTGCAAGTAAAATATGCGGTTCACTGAGCAGCCATTGATTAGAGTACTGCCTGAAGTCCCCTTGCAAATTGATGTTCCCAAAACTATGAGAAATACTGCTGCTAAATTATTGGACGCTTTTGTGGATTCATTCTTTGAATTCGTTGACATGCCATTGCTTCCATCACAGGTACCTATATAATGAGGAGTAAGTCATTTTCTTTTAATACGTTTCAAAGAGTTTACGGAGAACTTATGAGAATAGCTTAGAAAATAAACTTATACAAATAGTTTGTAAAAATAGTTTATGATATTTATATAAGTTCATTTTAGCTTATTGCAATAAGCTTGTTAGAGAAGCTTATGAAAAAAACTTATCGAATAAACGTTTAATTAAGCTGTTTACCCAAACGCACAATTGAAGGCTCTATACACATACACACACGTTTTAGACCTTTAAATATGTGTTCCATTACCTGAGTGCAGAGTAACTTTGCTCCAGTGGAGGAGTTGGGGGAAGCCATGCTTATGATCAACATCCAAGGAAGAATTCCGGATAATTTTCCAGAGGGTGTCTACATAAGAAATGGTACACTCCTTTAACTTTAGAACTGGCATCTTAAAAGTAGTACATAAGCATTTGTCCTTCTTTGTTGATAGGTACGATAAACTCCAAAGTAGCAACGAAGATTGCTTTGTATTCTGATATAATATAATATAATACGGCAGAGAAAACAGTGCAAGAGACACAAACGAATAGTATGTGGAATTTGTGCTTGTTACTACATGGATCTTATATCACCAAATATTTTTGATTTGTTGGTGTGTATAACTATAGACAAGGTTTGGCGAAAAAATTGTGTGTGTGTAATGCAGACTAATTTATCTTAAGCTTCAGGTCATGCCACAGTTGCAGGCTGCAATTGCAAGGTACAATATATACATAACAAAAAGGTCAAACACTCAAATCATAGTATTTTATCTAGAATAATGTTACTCACATTAGTATATTATGTAGAAATATAGAATAATGTTCCTCATCAAAATGATAGATGTTTCGATGAGCTTATGTGATTGCTCAAGAGTCAAGATCCTAAGGGTGCATTTGATACACATTAAAGCACAGGAGTAGCACAAGATAGCACAGTATAAACCCTTGAGTCACAGGACACCTCTATGTCTTGTACCCGAAACATTTACCATAAAATAAGCCTGTTTGCTATTTATTTTTTCAGTATATGTATACATAATGTATGTTACTAAAGGCTACATATTTTGCAGGACCAAATCCACTTTTTGGAGGGCTGAAATTAACAAATTCTATCTTTGGGAGGTCAAGTCACATTTGGGTGGAAGGAGAGGGAATGCTTCATGCATTGTATTATAAAAAATCAAGTCATGGTAGCTGGACGGTCTTCTACAACAACAGACACGTTGAAACTGAAACCTACAAGCTTGAAAAACAAAAGAAACAAACCATTGTTTCTACCAACCATAGAAGGCGATTCACCGGCCATTTTGTCTGCTTATCTGCTAAACTGGGTCAGCATACTAATTAATTTGATGCTGAGCACATTTAAAATGATTAAATAGTCTTCATTGCAAAGAAATATAGTAATTAAAATTAGTGGACAGTGACATAGATTTTAATAGAGCTTAATCTTCAAGGAAAGATATATATTAGGTAGTACATTTTAAACGATTAATAGAATCCTATTTCTTCTTAAAATCCATGCATATATATGGCTAACAAGCATGACTCATTTAGTTACATATTGTGGATTTAACAGTTGAGATTTGGCAAAGTAAACAAATACATTAGCAACACCAATGTCTTTGAGCATTCAGGAAAGTTCTACTCTGCTGCTGAAAGTCACATCCCACAAGAGATTGATATCTTTACCTTGAAAACTTTAAAGAATTGGGATGTCAGTGGAGCCTGGAATCGACCTTTTAGCAGCCATCCAAAGGTTCTTCTTTATATGTATAATATTTGCAACCAATACTTCATTCTTTTTAGCACTTTACAATAGTTTGCTCACTCTCAAATCCTTTCAATGCACTATCACAGAAAGTTCCAGGTACAGGGGAGCTAGTTACTATAGGGGTAGATGCAATTAAACCTTTTGTTGAAGTTGGAATTATTTCTGGTATGATCTCTAGTGTTAAGGAAAAAAATGAACAAAAACAAGTGTATTGCTATTAATTACTTGAATTTCAGTTGCAGTGCATAACATCCATGACATGCTTCTTTTCTCCTACTTTTTCAGCTGATGGAAAGAATTTGGTTCATAAAGTTGATCTCAAACTAAACAGGTGCAGTCTTTGCCATGAAATAGGTGTTACACAGAGGTAACATTGTTGACAATTGTGCTGGGTTGGAGTTAGTTACTACTCACCTAATTAAGGTGGAACTCTGAATATGTATTTTGTGAACTTATGTTTTGCAGGTACAACGTGATCATGGATTTTCCACTAACCATTGATCTAAACAGACTTATAAGAGGAGGCCCGTGAGTGCATAACCTTTGTATGAGAGAATTGAATGCATTCAATTTAAACTAACATAAAGGTATAGAAAAATTCTGTGATTCAAAATTTCTTATCTATATGCAGATTAATAAAGTATAATAAGGAGGAATATGCAAGGATTGGTGTAATGCCACACTATGGTGATGCCAACTCAATCAAATGGTTTGAGGTGGAACCTAATTGCACCTTTCACATTATCAATTCTTTTGAGGATGGTAATGAGGTAAGTTATCTAGCAGTAATATGCGAGATTCTAGAAGATTTAATTTCTAAGATATATGAACAAAAAGGGCTGCACTAAAACTTAAAAAATATATGTGATGTGTATCAACAGGTTGTGGTGTGGGGCTGCAGATCACTTGATTCACTAATTCCTGGACCAGACCCGAGTTTGAATGATTTTGAGTGGTTATCTCGTTGTTATGAATGGCGATTGAATATGCAAACTGAGGAAGTTAAGGAGAAAAATCTATGTGGAGCCAAAGTGGTTTATATGGATTTTCCTATGATCAATGAAAACTTCATAGGTATCAAGAACAGATATGCATATACACAAGTGGTTGATCCCAATGCTAGCTCAACTCAAGGTAATTCTTTCAAGAATTGTAAGCAGCCTTTCATATTTCCTATACATAAATACTTTATAATATGAATTTTTTTGGGGGTGGAATTTTATAATATGATTTTGTGTGGACTATTTAGACGTGCCAAAATATGGAGGTCTAGCAAAACTTTACTTTGAAGAATCCTGTGCAGAGTTCTCTAAGGTAAAAGAATGCCCTAACAATTCTTTTTCCTAATGGCTTTTTCTTATCATTCCTTGGATGTAATTAACTAATTATCATAACTTGGATTTTGTGAACCAGAAAGAGAAACAGCGACCTGAAGAGGCTATAAGGGTGGAATACCATATGTTTGAGAAGAATGCATTTTGCAGTGGGGCTGCCTTTGTCCCCAGAGATGGTGGTGCTGAAGAAGATGACGGTTGGATCATCACTTTTGTGCACAATGAAGATTCTGGCATATCTCAAGTGGGTTGACATCACTATGTAGCCTCTAATAATGGGTCTTGCTAAGAATTATAACACTATTACACTAATTAACTCCTTTTTAATTTTCTTGCAGGTTCATATAATTGATACAAAAAAGTTTTGTGGTGAGACTGTTGCCAAAATTACAATGCCTTGTAGAGTTCCATATGGGTTTCATGGAGCTTTCATGCCAATCTCATTTCATGCTCAGTAGAACTGTGTTGTTTGTATCACCAACATATGCCTTAAAATATTTGGTCATATTGCTACCCTGATCAAAGGCCTAGATGAAAGTTCAAGTAAATTGCTTCATCCACTGATGTCCATAATGTGTTTTTTGAATGTGATCCCTAAGTTAACCTCTGGAATGTCAATTCAATTGGATTATATATTCAGTGGTGTCATATGTTACTAAAGTAATTTCGTATATACCCAACGTTACTAGCGTGGTGGTTCGACGCCTTGTCCCTTAACCCAAGTGGTCGTATGTTCGATCCTTAGGAACGGAACGGCAACGCGAGGTAGCACTTTGCCCTTAATAAGCCCATCCGATGTGGAGTGGGTGCTCACTTGCCATCATTTTATGAATAAAAAAAAAGTAATTTCGTATATAATTTTAAGAAAGATCTAAACACATTGAGCTCCTGGAACTAATGGAAATTGGTTGGGGGGGGGGGGGGGGGGGGGGGCGCATGTCTATAGTATCCTTTTAAACTTTCAAACCCCATTTTATGAAAACCATCTTTGTATGATTTAACATTATTGGATTAGTTTTCATTGTGAAATTCCTTTCTTTCTTTATTCTTTTTGATTTCTTGAGTCCAGAACATAACAAGCGAAACTCTGTCACTCCGCCAATGAACAAAAAAAGCCTCTCAAAATCAAAACCAAACTCAGCCATTGTTCCCTTTTAACAATATTATTTCACAAGAAGCTTGAAAATTTTCCTCTAATTAAGAAGCTGGGCGATATTAAAATTAATTGTAGAATTCTTTACTTAGTTGGCAGTTGGCACCCATGAAAATAAATATTAATGAATAGCTTGGAATAAAATATGCTAAATTCTCTTTATGAAAAAAGGAATAAGTCAAAAAGAAGCATAAAGGTTGAAGCAAACTTAGGACATGTTTGGTTTGCATTTTCATTTCCTGTTTACATTTCCTGATTTCAAATATAATTATAACTAAAATAATTACAAAAGTGTCATTTGTTTTCATCCTGTTTCTTGTTTACAAAGATTTGTACAGGAAACAGTGAAAACAAATAGAAGTTATTTTCAGTATTTCCTGTACAAATCTTTGGAAATAAGAAATAAGATGAAAATAGGGTGATACTTTTGTAATTATTTTAGTTATAATTATATTTGAAATCAGGAAATGAAAACAAGACATGAAAATGCAAACCAAACAGGCCCTTATATATCATGAAACAAAGTTTAATTTTGATATATGATCATTATAAAAAAAAACTATTAGTTAATCATAAATCTTCTTATGTGTAAAGGAGGGAGGTGTACCGATCTACGTGTATAAATACTACTCCCTCTGGTCACTATTATAAGCAAAAATTAAATAAAACACACGTATTAAGGAAGTTAATAAATCTAATTTAATTTTGTTAAAAAATTAGGCTTATTACCTAAATTACCCTTCATCTAAAATTTCAATTTTCATCGTTAAAATACATCTGCATTAAATAGATCTCACTTTCAATAAGGATAAGAGGGAAGATGACCTTTTATATGTCAAGGAGTATTGAAAAATAATGTCAGCATTAAATTGGAAGATGACCATTTATATTCAGCATTAAATTGGGAATAATGTCAAGGAGTATTAGAAAACATAACTTATATTAAGCGGGGGGTATTTTGGGAATAATAACATTAAATTGGATGGAAGTACGAAAAATTTGCCTATATTTTAAACCAAAAAATTTAGGGTTTTTTTATTTATAATATTGACCGGAGGGAGTATTTTCTTTTTCATATCATTTTTACATCACTTTTCTTTGAATTTGGTCTCTTCTAAGATTTATATTGGGTGTCCAGGTGCATAAATAATTTTTTTTGTTGTTGAACCAAATGCATGACTATTAGACATAAAAAAAAGTCTTGCTAACCAGTTCCCTAAAGACATTGGTTAATGAATCCATAGATAGAAAGATTTTATGGGAAATCACAACTTCTCAATTATTTATGTGTTGAATGTATTATTTTTCAATAAAAATGTCTATTTTTGATTCCTTAATCAACGTCGTTAGGACACTAGTTATCATTTACCATAAAAAAAAATTAAGGGAGTTGATTCATGAAATGTTACTAATGTTACTCTGTAAATTAATAATGCTACTATTTATAAGTCATGTGGTTACC
Source organism: Echinosophora koreensis (assembly GCA_035048595.1). Classification (NCBI taxonomy): domain Eukaryota; kingdom Viridiplantae; phylum Streptophyta; class Magnoliopsida; order Fabales; family Fabaceae; genus Echinosophora; species Echinosophora koreensis. The sequence continues at coordinate 8,209,498 of JAPCYP010000001.1, read as the reverse complement.
TTCTTCCTCAGTTGTTCATGAAATGTTATGTCATTATCTACGTAGTCGTTATTATTATTAAATTAATGTCAAGTAGGTAACAGAAATACAATAGCCTTTTTTTTATGGAAGAAATACAATAGCCTTGACAGGAACAGATGTATAATTGGCGCATGCCATTAATTATAATTAACGAGGTCAACATCAACTGAAAATAACAAAAGAAAATTGGCATTATCAGTATAAAATGTTTTTTTCATTAAAAAAAAGAAAACATAGGGGCAGAAAAAGTTGTCTTATTATGAATTCAAGGCGCGCTACGAGAAGCAGAGATCATCTCCATTTTGTTTTCTCTATTTATCTTTCATTTAGGAGGGAGATAAACACAAAAAAGAGAATTGTGTTTTAAACTTTTTTAATCATTTAAGAAAAATTAAATAATTAAAAAAAAATTGTGTCTATATCTTTCATAAATAGAAGGTAAAATGAGAGAGAAAAAATGGATCCGCTGCGAGCTTCAATCTAATACTAGAAAAAAGACCACTTGTAGAAATCCAACCAAAGACTTTTAGCCAGATCCTCCGGTTGATGCAACCCAAATTGGAAGTAATAAATGATTTTGGTCATCTACGTTTCTAATTATAAATCGTCCAAGTATGTCCATGATCATACTCAACTTGGGAAATAGACCCAAAATTATTTGCCTAAGCTATCTTGTTGCAATCTCCTTGAGGACGGTTCATGTACAATGTATCAATTCATTCAGAATGCAACACGTGACCTACTACAATATGACCTAAAAATCATATTATACTCCAACTAATTCGAGTCGAATTAGTATGACCTACTCAAGAGGGATAAAGCTCTCCCATTATCTATTTTTTTCATTCACAAGACTCCGAGGTTTTGCTTAAGGGAAATCAAGCTCTTTATCACTTGGACCAACTAATGTTAATACACACATGATATTTTTAATTATATACAGACAATTAATTTAAAAAAATAAAATATTTTTTAAACTAAAATAGGTCCATTTTGAAACTTGAATAATGTTCTTGGACTATTTAAGAATTTCTCCTACTCCAAGCTTTAGAATATTCTCACCTCAAATTTTTTTATAAAGAGACTCGAGTCTCGTATTTATATTTTCCTTTGTTTTAAGTGTTTTGTTAATGAGTGCTCTAAGAACATTGCTTAAGGATTCTAAACAAAGAAATTATTCATTGAAAAACTGAGTATATCTCTTTCCATTATATTGAATATACCATTTCTTATAAAATTTTACTTTTTTGGAATCGTTAAACTTTGTCCTTGGGGCGCTCCTTAGCATTTCCATTGTTTTTATTGTGAACCGAAGTACTTATGAAAAACGATTTCTTTTCTTTTCTTTTCTTTTCTGTTATCTGCATGCACTTCAATGACATGTGGATTGATAAGCCTGTGTTTGTCAAAAACGAAGTCAAGGTTTGGTTGTTGGCTTGTTACAATTGCAATGCCAATCACAATGAGTGGGGTATGATAATCTAATGAAACTGTCGAAGCAACAACGACACCAATCCTTCAATAATTGTAACAAGTATGCATGGCTTTCTCAGAAAACAATCATTAGAATCCTACTAGAGTGAAACTTTGGCAAGGTCGGGTTAAAAAAATACAGAACAAAGTTGCTTCATGATGATGGACAGTAATTTTTAATTTGTTAACAGAACTTGTTCCTCACTAGAGAAAATGAGTTATATATTTTCAACTTCTACCGTTCCACTTGACCCAGCAACATTAAGCAGATAACATTACAATTAATAATACTATATGCATACACTTACATCATGTGTCATCTAATCTTGACATGGGAGAGAGAAAAAAAAATAGGCAACTAGTATTTTTTTTTCTCCATAAAATTAAAGGAGTTGATAATTCAAATAAATGAATGTTTTAATACAGAAATAAACAATACAGATTCAGCCAAGTATATTAAGTAGGACAGGCGGTAATAGAAAGGAAGTGTGATAAGTACATATCTATTATGATGGCTTTTGTATAAATAATGTCAAATTGTCAATCATGAAAAACGTTTTATGGTCAGACACATAGCTCCATGCTGATGCATGCTCTTGTCTTCATTGATGGGAAGATATTCTTAATTAATAGTCCAAGACAAGCACTACATAAACCAACAAACAGATAAAGATCCCTGGGTGGGGACTCTCATGCTAAATTAATAAACAAGATTGAAACCTTTTGAAATTGTTTACATTTACTTGAAACACAGCATTTGAGATGCTATGCCAATTTCAAAGTATACAGTACTTTTTTCTACCTAGAGATGTTTATTTAGAAAGAGAAACTTTTTATCTTGCAAAGATCTCAAAAAATGTGTAACTATCCCTTTAAGAAGTGTTTGCTAATGTTCATGATGGTTCTTTCTCTCCTATTCCTCAATGTTGAAGCCCAATACAGTACTGAACAGAACATGCCAGAATTGCCCCAAACTGTCCAACCAAGCAAGGTAGTTGTAATAATTGTCCTTTCCATAATGTTTGCCATTACATTTTTCTTACTTTTCTATGTAAAGTTCTGTCGAGTTAGGACTCGTGAATCCTTGAACCCAAATCCCAATTTCCATAATGGACAAACTCCATCATGGTCTACTAGAATTTCTGGGATTGAAAGACAAGTAATTGAAACACTTCCATTCTTCAAGTTTTCTTCCCTAAAAGGATCCAAAGAAGGCTTAGAATGCACCGTTTGTTTGTCCAAATTTGAGGACACAGAGATTCTCAGACTTCTGCCAAAGTGCAAGCATGCTTTTCACATGAATTGCATTGACAAGTGGCTTGAAAATCACTCCACATGCCCTCTTTGCAGGTACAAGGTTGAAGAAGTGGACATCAAAACCTTCACTCATTCGTTGAGTTCAAGGTTCCTAAGAGTTCCTTCAAACCTAAATGAGGAACCAAATGTTGAAATCTTTGTTCAGAGGGAACCATCTCATAGAGGGTCATCAAGGTTTAGCATTGGAAGTAGTTTTTGGGACATGGGCAAGAGTAAAAAAGAAGAATTTCTTATTGATCAAGAAGGTGGTAGCAGTGGTGGTAGTACAAAGTGGAAACCTGTGCACAATTTCAATCACAAAATAGTAATCTCTGATGTTGTTACAAGAAGCAGGTGGAGTGATCTTAATTCTTCAGATTTGTTATCTTTGACTTGTGAGATGATCATTGATGATGTTACAAGCAATAGATTCTCTCCTTTGGAATTCACCAACAGTGAAAAGTTTGGAGGAACTTCAAGGCTTTCTTGTACTAAAAATGAGGAAGAAAATTCATTTGTGGCACTGGATCCTAATGAGAAGAGGTGCATGTCTGAGATGGCCAATGTTCCAAGGTTTGCAGGAATCAGCAAGCAGAATAGAATGAGAGAATATGTGGCACCTAGTGGGGAGAGGGAAGAGAGGTTAAGGAGGATTTGGTTGCCAATTGCACGGAGAACAGTGCAATGGTTTGCAAAACAGGAAAGAAATTCAGTTGAATTAGAACATAAACCTTTAGCTTCATTTGTTTGATCATTGTTAAGTACTGTATACTATGTTTGTGCAGTGTCAACATGTTGATTTTTTTGGTGTAATCAGATAGTTCATAGAATATATTACTAAGGGGTTACAATCTACTAAGGGATTTCAATCCCAGAAACCATAATCTCACTCCTTTTCTTACTGCTTTTTATTTTTTTAGTTAATTATGTAAGAAAAGAAAAATAAGACGCTTTATCTGGAATCATCATAGTATTATAATGATGTAATGCTATTGTTTGCGGAAGACATGAGGGGAACGTGGTAGCTGGTAGGTATATTAATAAATCATTAAGAGGATATCTTTTGCTCTCATGTGTTCCTCTGTTTATCCATAAAAAAAATAAAATGTGTTCCTCTGTTTTAGCACCAAAAAAAAAGTGTACGTCTGTTTTTCACTTTTTAAAGACACCGTGTAATGTAAACATACTCCTTATTGTGGATGGACAATGGTTTGGTACATCTGATAGTCGTAAATTAATAATTAAAAAATAAGAGAATATATCTTTTGCTCTGATCTGGTGCTTCTGTTTTTAGTTTCTTACACTCACCACGTAATGTAAGCATAGTAGCATATTAATTTTTTTTAAAAGAAAGTATAAAATTAATGGCAAGCAGGGGCTCTTCCTATTTGATGATTAAGATAAACCATTAAGCTACGTTGTAAGCAATATAATTGTCATAAGGGGAAGGTCAATTAAGTTAGTAACCCAAGTTAACAGCATACTACTTATTCTGCTTGGGGAATTGTCTATTCACATGAGAGAGTTCCACCATTTTATTGAATTTACATAGGTATACTCTACAACTCCATTATCTTATGGGTCTTACTAACCAGTGCCCTAAGGACAGTAGTTAAAGAATCTCAAGATAGAAATTTCTTATTGGAAAGTGTAACTTTTAAGGGTTCAATGATTTGATACATAAATTTCCTATTCAAATTTTCTATGTTTGATTCCTTAACCATTGTTCTTACGGCACTGGTTAACATTTCCCTTATCTTATAAGGGCAATTGGTGTAATAAAGTTCTTGCTATTTTGGTGTTTATGGAAGGGCTGAATTAACTAAGCAGGTCTATAATAGATTGCGAAAGGTTGATTCTACAATTCAAACACGTAATTTTCAAATCACATACAGCGACAATAATTTAATTAAAATATATAACATGTAACGATAAGATATTTGTAAAGTCAAGATCTTGCAACTCAATTGGGGTTTGCCTCATGATAACAAATTGATTTTATGATGAAATTTAGACTATTTGATTCATTACTTTAAAAACTCAGGAATTTCATCCACATGGACCAATCTTATTATTTAATCGAATGTTCGTGAAGATGAATTGTAGATAAAGGATTGAAGAGCCAATTAATTGGTGCTCCACCGCATCAAATGCAGCCAACTGTCACTGTTGGACGCTATCACCGTTGCAACTGAACCATCCAACTGTGACTAGAGTAGTACTATTTAGTAACAGAGACTGCCCTGTTTCTTGCCATGGAGCATTATTGTGTAGCATTATTATTTGATCAACTGAGTGAAATAACTTCATATGCATTTGATTCCATTTTACTACGATAGTGTAATGTTTTCTTAATTAAACTTATGTGCTGCTAATCCACGCAGAGTTCTTTCACAAACAACTCCATAAACCCTTTTGGCCCTTTAATTTGCTGGCGACAATTATAGTCCAAGTTAATATTGCATAACCAAAAAATATGTAAAATTAAATACTGAACTTTAAGATTCTACCAGCCGTATTAATAGAAATTAGAAAGTTTCTCCTAAAGCTGGCCCGTTTAATGATAAATTGATAATGATATGAACCACCCTATTAATACTTCGAGTAAGGTCCTTCTTAGCCCAAATGAACTAGTATAGCTCATAGCCGACATAATAAGTCTAGAATAATTCTAAATCCTCCTCTTCATGTCAATCCTTCCATAATTCAAAATATTTATGGTCCCTTCCTAAGTCTCCCTATATATACAGGCTCTTTATTGCACCGTTGGGAAACATTTATACCTTCACCACCCATCATCCAAATTTAGTTGAGTTGCTAAGGGCTATGTTTGGGAGGATGAAGTGGGATGGTTAGTAATGGAGTGGAGTGGTGAAAATCCAATAACTCATTGTTTGAGAGTTTCTTCATTAATGGAGTGAGATGGTTGATAATGGGAATCCAAACCACTTCACTCCATCCAAAACCTCTTATTTTCATACTCTTCAAATTGGGGTTTGGGACTTTCTTTCATTCCCTCGTGAAACTTCCAAATAATGGAATGGGATGTCCTTACTTTTCCACTCCACTCTATTACTAACTACTAACCACGTCACTCCATCTACAGTTACACAGGCTTATAAAAATATATGGTGGATGCGGATTGTAAAGATATCTAGTGTCTCAAACCTTAGTTTAAAACCTTTACCAAATCCTTTTTATGTTGTTATCCTAGCCCAACGCTCATGTCAGATCACTCAGGTGTAATAAAGTCCCTAACACCATTTTCTTTTAACCAGCTATATGTTCTCATGCCATGGATTTCAGTAACAAGAGATTTCTTCTTAGCATATTAATGGACACTGAGAAAACAGAACAGCAACCCCCCCATATTCATCTTCGTGTCCAAACTCAGAGAGAGATTCTAAGTGAACAAGATGTTGAGTTGTTTAGCCCTCCAAGGCCTTCAACCACTTGTCCAGAATCACCATGGACACTTTCTCCTCTCTCAACTCCTTCCCCTTCACTTATTTACCACTGCATTGCCTCCCTCCACCGCCACGAAGGTAACATCTACGCCATCGCAGTTTCCAAGGGCTTAGTCTTCACTGGCTCCAACAGCACCAGAATTCGTGTTTGGAAGCAACCAGATTGCATAGATAGAGGGTATCTCAAAGCAAGCTCAGGTGAGGTTCGTGCCATTTTTTTTTATACAGATAAATATTAGTATGTTAGTTGTTTTGTTAATTTTTTCTTCTTTCTCAGGTGAGGTTCGAGCCATTTTAACTTATAGTAACATGCTTTTCTCTACACACAAGGACCACAAGATCAGAATATGGAATTTCACGGTTTCAGAAAGATTCAAATCAAAGAAAGTAGGTACTCTTCCTAGAAAAACCTCTTTTCTATCGTTCCCTAAATCAAACAACAACACCACAAAACACAAAGACTCGGTTTCATGCATGGCTTATTACCACTCAGAAGGGCTCTTATACACTGGCTCTTATGACAGAACAGTGAAGGCTTGGCGTGTCTCAGATAGAAAATGTGTAGACTCATTTGTGGCACACGAAGATCACATCAATGCTATCTTGGTTAACCAAGATGATGGTTGTCTTTTCACTTGTTCCTCTGATGGGTCAGTGAAAATATGGAGAAGGGTATACACAGAAGACTCACATACACTCACAATGACCCTCAAGTTCCAACCTTCACCAGTGAACACATTGGCATTGAGTTCCTCGTTTAACCATTGCTTCCTCTATTCAGGGTCTTCTGATGGGATGATAAATTTCTGGGAGAAGGAGAGATTGTGCTATAGGTTCAACCATGGAGGGTTCTTGCAGGGTCACCGTTTTGCAGTTCTATGCTTAGCAACTGTTGGGAACTTGATATTTAGTGGTTCTGAGGACACAACAATAAGGGTTTGGAGGAAAGAGGAAGGGAGTTGCTACCATGAGTGTTTGACAGTTTTGGATGGTCATAGAGGGCCAGTGAGATGTTTGGCTGCATGCCTTGAAATAGAAAAAGTTGTGATGGGGTTCTTGGTCTATAGTGCTAGTTTGGACCAAACTTTTAAGGTGTGGAGGATTAAGGTTTTGCCTGATGAAAACATGGGCTTGGATTATAGTGCTCATCAGCATGATGGTAGAGTTAAGGTTATTAGGGAGTATGATATGAGCCCTGTTTTGTCCCCTTCATGGGTGGAGAAGAAGCTTCAAGGTAGTCATTTCAATTATTAATTAGACTCCATTGTATGCATGCACCCTTTGGGGTTCTACCTTTTAGCAAAAATGTAGGGAAGGATATGTCATTTTATCTTTGCAATCTCTTCTTTTCTAATACATATATAAAGGTTATATATGGAACTTTTTATTAGTTCAGAACAAGTTTTGCTCCAAATAGTTTTTTTATTTTTATTTTTGATGAATTGATCTTGTTTTAAATATTCTAAGAACCACATTTTATAATAACAACAAAAACAACAATAATATTCTAATAATATCGAGTCATAAGTTGAGTTACAAGAAACCAAACGGGATGAAATTGGTGTCTTTCAAGAACTAAGAAACAGAGCTGCAATATTAAGGGGGATGTATTGGATTGGGATTGTAAAAGATTGTTTTGGCCTAAAAAAGTCTTCCGGATTTTAAAAGATTATGTAGAAATGTAATGACTTATAAGATTTTAAAAGACTTTTTTTTAAAGACTGTTATAATCAAGATTCTCATGTGTGGATTTTAAAGGATTTATATCATAAGACTTTATAAGATTTGAATGGACTATATGGATTTATAAGACTTGAAAGGAAAACATGAATTTTTAGCAAACATTCAAAGTTATAACAGCCAATGAAAAAAGTAACAAAGAAATAAATAATATAATAAATAAATACAAAGTAAAACCCGATACAATTTTTCTAATCTTTTAATTATTAGTCAAATTGATGTAACTTCATGTCTTCCTAAGTTGCATTTCTCCACATATCTAAAGCTATGCTAGCCCTCTAAGCATTAACATCATCTCATTCCCGCCGGTTTGAACAATATGTTCAAAATTATTGTCTACATTAGCTGGTGATAATGAAAATAAAGATTTGTCTATTGGTTCAATTGTAAGTTCATCAGAACGACATTCTTTACAAAGGAACTTATATAGTGCTACACATGCTAAATAGAAATGGAGGCGCTAACTTAAAAATTGAGAACCGCGTTTTAAAAATATCAAATATCTTCTCGATCACATTTCTCAAGGATGCATGGCGAAGACTGAACAATTCATTTCCATTTTGAGGGTCATTACCATTACCTGCAAAATCTTGTAGCTTCTGATTTTAACCTATTTATTTAAAAAATGATTTTAATGAAAAGCTTAAACAAATGCAATCAAACTCGTTACAAATGATTTTTTTTTCAATTTGAAAAAGTGTTTTCTTTCGTCAAATAATCTTTAACAAACACACTCAAAAAGTTTGTTTGGTAACTTCTGTTGAGTTGAACGACAACCGTAGGAGGAGATGGGAGAGAGGGGGAGAAAGGAGAGAGATGGAGGGAGGGAGGAGAGAGAAGGAGAAGAAAGGAGAGAGATTGAGGGAGGGAGGGAGGGAGGGAGGGAGAAGAGAGATGGAGGGAGGGAGAAAGGGTAGAGAGGTGAAGGCATATGGTGAAGAGAAATAAGAATGAAGAATTCTGAGAAATCTCATGTGTTGAGGGGAGACTTTTTGTTACTAAAAAATCACTAAAAAGTCACACAAAGTCCCACGAAATCCATCTTAAAAAACAATCCATCGAAATCAGGAAGTTTTTGAATACCAGATGACTTTTTATTACTTGTAAAAAGTCATGATTGAATACCACTAGATTTAGATTCTCTCTTTAAAAAATCCTGATAGTCTTGATTGAATACCACCAAACTTATTTAGATTACTTAAAAGTCTTGATTGAATACCACAAGACTTTTTAATCATAAAAAAGTCTATTAAAATCTTTTGAAATCTCAATCCAATACACCCCCCTAAAGACTAAAAGAGATCGTTTTGAAATACCAAATTCCAAGTTTAGTGTCACGTTACATAAAGTCTCTTATACGAAAATGGATCTTAATTACTCAAAAATCACATATTTAAACTTCTTTTAAGTCGCCTAAATACCACTAAGACCATCTCTAACAATGGTTCTTATCAGAGTTCTTATTTGCAAGAACCAGTTCTTATAAGAACTTGCATTGGAGAGGGATGACGTGGATGCCATGTTGTAGAACCGTTCTTCTATAAGAACCGTTCTTGCCAATAATTTTTTTTTGGCACAACAGAATAAAATGAAGAATAAAAAAATAAAAAATATTTTAAGTAAGTTAAGAACCCAAATTATGGTTCTTGTATTGGAGTGAAAATATATAAAAGTTTTTACATCTTATGTAGCATTAATGGGCCCACAAAATAGAAGTTAAGAACCAAAATAATGTTCTTCCATTGTAGATACTCTAAATGCTTGTAAACTCCTAACGTAAGTATTCTAAGGATTTGCCTACCAAGTCTACCTAAGACAATTTTGGGATATTAAACATGGGATGTTATGCGTCTCTTAGTAACAACCTAAGACTATGTTTGGAGGTATAGGATGTGATGGTTAGTAATGGAGTGAAGTGGTTAAAAGGTATTAACTCATTTTTTAGGAATTTATTAAGTAATGGAGTGAGATGGTTTGTAATGATAACTCAAACCACTCCATCCCCCAAATCCCCAATTTTTATATCTTCCAATTTGAGATTTTATGATTAAACTTTCAAACAATATAGTGGTTTATTTCCACCACTCCACTACCTTCCATTCTAAACCACTTCATCCCTTCAAAACTCTCAAACATAGCATAAACCAATCTGCCGCCGCCATGGTCATTGCCATTACAGATCTCGTGATCGGTTGCTGACTTTATGGTACTTGAAGCAGGTTGGTTCTGTTATGAATCTGTCATTATGCAGCAGTTTGTCTTCTTGCTGCTATGCTGTTTGATCTTTGATGTTGAAGTTCGTGTGATGTTTTGGTTGGTGAATCTCGTGGCTTGTGGTGTTGTTGTCTGGGTGCCACGTGCAAGCTTCATTAAATTGGTTGTTCTGTTTTTTATACAGCTTGTCTGGGGGGTCTGTGACTCTGTGCCATGTAAACCGTGGCTGTGTTTAGTCCAAGTTTTGGTCACTTCTGTGTTGGTATTGAAATTTCTGGTTGTAATGTTTTTGCCAAAGAAAATAACAGATCTCGTGATCGACAGTGGCACCCAAATTGCGATCATTCTAGACAGGGGCAGTGGAACTGAGATCGTTGTTGGTGGATCTTGAACCCTGTTGGTGGTAACCGATCGATCTGTTACTGTCATGGCAATTGGGATGCAAACTTCCCAAATTGCAAAAGTAAAAAAAATCAACCTTTCAAATATTTTACATTGTGATTTTATTTTGATAATTAATAAAGAAAAAATAATAATATTATTGATTTGTCGCAATATTAATTAGATGTTGGTGAAAAATCTTTATACTGAGAATGCATTACAAGTAAACTCTTGAATTTATGGGTACCTTTTAATAATAAATCTATAAAAAAGTAAAAATAGTATAAACTAGATAGGAGTGATTACATTATTTATGTTTAACAAAAGAATTTAATTGGTACGTATTGTCAGTATAAATAATTTTTATGCAGTCAATCAATCAGAAATTGCTACATAAGTTAATATGTTTGACTTTTATCCTAACTATCTTAAAAGTTACTTATATCATGATTTCTAATTAGTTGATAGTGTAAAAAATTTTATACTGATAGTATATGAAAATTAAACTCTTAAGTAAAAACCTCGGAGGATAAGTCAGTTAGGGAAAGTCATTTTTTAATGAGCCAATCTAGTTCGCATCGACATTGAATTTGGAGGATAATTAATTAGTAATTAGAATGGTATCCGTGCTGTTGCACAAGTCATGAATGTTTGAAAACAATTATTTTATATAGTAATAAGTTCATATATGCAAAATTCATCAATGTAGTTCGTGAACATAGGATGATATGTAGAGCTGATTAATGTTGAGAGTAGTGTGGAATCATCTTCATGTATCATAATTGGGAAATGCAATAACCACTTGATAATAACAACCAGAAATTAAAGCTACGAAATTTGAGTTTTGTTGTACATTTTGAAATGGATTTTTAAAAATTGGATTTAATTGGTATGCAATATTAGTGTAAAGATTTTTTTACACTGTCGATCAATAAAAAATTGACACATCATAAAGAATATTTGACTCTTATCCTAACTACCTTAAAAGTTACACATGTCACGATTTCTAATAGGTTGACAGTATAAAAATCTTTTATAGTGACAGTACATAAAATTTAAAATATAAATATTTATCAGTGTGATTTATACTTTAATATACTTTCAAGTTTTAAGTTTTATGTAATTCAAATATTTAATATTTTACAGAGTATATGTGTTAATACCATTACTATTTGTAAGTAAAATAAATAAAAAATCTAAATATAATTATTCAAATTACCATTAATATGTTTATAAAAAAACATTTTTGTTATACTATGTAGATATCAATATTTTGAAATATTAATGAATACATGTGTATCAAAAATTTGACACATCATAAAAAAAATGGCTCTTACTCTCACTACCCTAAAAGCTACACATGTAATGATTTCTAATTGGTTGATAGTGTAAAAAAAATTACATTATCAGCATATAGCATTTCTTTAAAATTTTGAACTTCAAAGTGATGTATTGTAATTGTGTGATATAAATATTTATCAATGTGATTTATACTTATTCAAATATTTAATATTTTACATAATATATATTTGATACCATTATTATTTGTAAGTAAACTATATAAAAAAATCTAAATATAATTATTCAAATTATCATTAATATGTCTATAATAAAAAACATTCTTGTTATTATATATATATATATTAAAACTTTTGAAATATTAATAAATATATGTGTATGAGACAGTAAAAATTGCTATTATCTAAAGAAATGGTCCATTATTACATATTCATTTAAAAAAGTCTTTTATTTTAATTGCTTAAAGGTTATTTTAATTTAATCAGTCAAAAAATTTTAAAAATTTTAAATACTATAAATTTACTGGATAATATATAGATGAGTTAAAATAATTTTAAAAATCATCAAATAAGTTTATCTTAATGTAAAAATGTTATATATAAACATAATTTCTATGATACTATAGATAACAAAAATGTGATATTAGTAATATGTGGGACTTGATAAACAATAATCAATAGAGACATATAGTAGAATCTGGAGCTTTGTAGGTATGTATTTTTTGGGTTTAATGGGAAATCAGAAATGTTATTTGAACAACATTTCTGGGACAACTACTTGACAACTCTACGTATTGGTATGAGGGGCCGTATACATTTCCTTGGGACCGGTGGCATGTTTTGTAAATTTATCAAACTTTTATTTTATCATTCAGATTATTACTTCCCTCCCTCTTTGTTCATTTCCCTCCATTTCCCTTTCCTTTCTTCTTCACACACGAGCAGAAGCTCCTTCTGTTTCCCACGAATTTTGTTTCTTCCCTCCATTTCCCTTTCGTTTCTTCTTCAGACGCTAGCAGAAGCTCCTTCTGTTTCTCACGAATTTCGTTTCTTCATTTCCCTTTCCAATTTCTTCTTCACACGCGAGCAGAAGCTCCCTCTGTTTCGTATTTCGTTTCTTCTTTTCACGAGTCCAATCAGCAAAGCTCGGTTCACTATCTGGCACTATCAGTTCGACACGGTGTGGATGGCCGACCCTCCTAACACGGGATTTGTGGACCTCCCATAGTTGCAGATTGTAGCCCTGCTTTATGTAAGGTAAGTGTTGGATTTCTTTCTCCCATTTCACCTTTGGGTTACAATCTAGAATGGAACAATGAGCATTTGTTGTGCAGCTTGAAAATGAAGTTAGATTGTAGAATGGGGTTTATTTTTTAAATTTATTCATTTAATAAATAAATTCCCCCTTTTGTTGAGCCAAAAATAGTTGTATTGGTGATAGTGCTCCCCTAAGGATGGTTAGTAGTAGTTTTTATGTAAGTGATGGGAATGATCTGGATATGTTTAACTATTTGATGTGGTAGAATGCAATGAATTTGGTGGCTGGGGATTAAAGTTTTGCCTTATGATCAAAGTGGGTAGCTTATGTTACACGGCAATTGGGCGGGTTGATTGACTGCTCTGTTAAGGAGTTGATATAGTTCATTTTAAAAAAATTACCATTCTCACCGAGTCTTTTATATGCTGTTTTGCTCAAGAGCTATGTTATGGATGAAAACTTGGGTTCAAGTAATTTGTGATCCATGTTGCAATGAATTGAATTGATAACAAATCATGCAGCACCTATTGGGAAGAAGCAAAGCTGGTTGTGTAAGAAGAAAAAAATTATGAATACCTGGATTTTATGTTTGACAATCTGATGGATGTGAGTTTGATATTAATGCCTCTTTGTAGTGTAAGAGACTCCATTTTCCTTCCTCCTAGGTTTTGATTCAATCTCCTCTGTGATATTGATTCAGGTTATGCAGTGGCTGAAGGAAGACCTGTAAGAGAACCCCACCTTCTTTGCTGTAGTGTTGGTTGCGGCTGGTTCATGTAAATGTAAGCAAATATTCTGTTTGGTTGCATATTACTTCTCATAGCAAATTTTATAATAATGTAACTTATAACAGGGTTGGTCTAATTCAAGGTCCCCTTTTTCTTTGCTATATCATTTGAAAATTCAAACATATTTTTTTTCATTTATCTCAATAAGTTCTGAGATAGTGAATATAAGTCATGTTTTCCAACGAGCTATGTTTATGTTTCTTCTAAGCTACAGTATTGGCTACTTGTAATGATTCTTCTCATTCATCCACTCGAAAGAAAATAATACACATGATTTTACTATTATCCAACTCAGTAGATATGGTTAAACACTCTTATTATAAAGGAAGGCAACATAGCATACATAGAAAGGAACCATTGGGCTTCAACAGAAATTTACAGAAGAGTGAGGAAGAAGAGGATTGGAGCTCACCAGAAAACCAGACAAACCCTAGAATCAGTGAGAAATAGGAGTTCCCTTTGCAGCGATTTGGTCTCCGCTTGATAATGATGCAGCGACGCCAACAGGAATCACCCTCACTGTATCGATGTGATTTGGGGTAGAATGGGGAAGTTGCAGCAGCAAAATGATGGCAGAGCCTTCAAGAGGTGGTCGTCGTCCTATCGTCTCACAGAGGCCGCAAAGGAAGACAACGTGGATCTATGCAAGCCCGGTGCAGCGCTGCCGGAGTGTGACACGAGTGAGGGTGGAGGGAGGAGAGCAGAGGTCTGAAGGCAGAGGCAGAGGTGCTTGTTGCGCTGCCGGAGTGTGACACGAGTGAGGGTGGAGGGAGGAGAGCAGAGGTCTGAAGGCAGAGGTGCGTGTTGACGAATGAAAGAAGGGGAAGTGAAAATGAATTGAAAGTTGGAAGAGGAAAACCCTAAACCTAGACCTCTTTTTACAATATTGCCACCGGTCCAAACCCAAAATGCAACTTGCAACCCGAAACAAGGAAACGTATACGGCCCCTCATACCAATACGTAGAGTTGTCAAGTAGTTGTCCCAGAAATGTTGTTCAAATAACATTTCTGAATGGGAAATAGAGTGGTCATGCTTACGTCCAGAACCTTCTTTTCCATGCTTACATCCAGAACCTTCTTTTAATTAGTTAGTAATTTGACAAGTGGCAATTGAAAAAGAAAAAGTTAATAAATTGACGCATGGCATGAACAGGGGAAAAGTTATTCTATTTTATATATACTACTATATAGATTATGTATAATAATTTTTTTTTTTTAATAATTCCCTGCTAGTGGCCAATGGTTGCCTTGCAGTTGGAGGGCAGCCCCCGGCCTGTCGATCAGTCTGTGTTAGCCAATGCCGCTCCCATCCGCGGTCATCATGAAAGCAAGTGTATTCCTCTCCCACGCATTTCATTGACTTCTTTAATTATGATAATAAAAATTATACACTTAAATTATACCTAAGTTACAACTAGTGGTGGCTTTTAGCACGGTTAGGATGGGCGACCTCCCAGGATCCCATATTTTGAAAGGTACCAATTTTTTTTCTTAACTTAAGAGTATATAAAAATTTAAAAATAAAAATTTATATATTTTAAATTATATAAAAATTTATTATAAAAAATTAAACAAAAGCAATAATCAAACAAGTTGTTATCAATAAAAACAATCAAACAAGTTCCTAAAACCAAGTCAACTAATAGGTGACTAGCTAACTAATAAGTCATATTCCATTTCTCTTGTATCAACAAGAATACACCTACCATCTTGGACACCGAAACGGTGACAATCATTTAGGTACAAAAATTAGTGTCTTAATCGGAAAAAAAAAAGGTCTGTATAAAAAATTTATTAACGGATTATTAATTATTTTACAACGAAAAATGTAAGGAGGATTACTTTCAAATAATTATCAGGACATCATTTTCTTGATTTGGACAGGACACCGAAAATCTCAGAGTTGAACCTGATTACAACTATTAGTACTTGGTCCACCTTTTACTTGCTACACTGAAGTATGTAAGCTTCGCAACACACACAAGGGTGCAAACAACGACAAAACATACCAAACAAAATAAGACCCATCACTTCCTATATTATATACTAGTATATGAACCCGTGCCATGCACGGGATATATGCTATTTTTTAAGGATTTCATAAATAAAAAAATGCAATGGTTGATTTTACATTTTTTATTTAACTTATCATTGATATTATAATACAAATAATGACTCTTAAGTATATATTTATTTTTTTCTTTATGCATGTTATTTTAAAAAGGATGCCTATTTAAAAAGAAAATTCAATGATAATACAAAAGGATCATGTATATAACCACCATAAAAAAATTGTGATTAATTTAATTAGTAACGTACTTATCTCAACATCAATATTATAGTTTTTTTTTTCGAAACAATATTATGAATTAACACTAACTATTTTTTCTTCCACTACCTTGGTATGGTAATTCTTTGAACATTTAATATTATATATATGTTTTCAAAGTTGCAACTACATTTCAAGCTAATTAATAATTTCTTGATGTAATTTATTTAAACACTAATGTTAAACTCTCCTGAAATTTAGAAAATATATTTACCCGTGATACGAATTTTTTTCTCCGTTAAAAATCTAAAAAAAATCCTTGCAAGCTAATCATTTTTTAGAAAATTATATTTACCTATCATATGAAATAAATCTTTGTGAAAAATATTTGATTTATTTCATTTACTTTCCCATTAACGTTGACCTTTTTTTTATAAAATATATGTATCTATCATATTATTTTTTCTTCTCTTTAGAAAATCTATATGATTTGTTTCTTCTCTTTTCCTCGAGCAAGTTAATCATTGTTAGGAAATATATTTATCTATCAATTTTTCTTTTTTCTTGAAAATCTATTTGATTTATTTCTATCTTTTCCCTGTGCAAGTTAACCATTTTTAGAAAATATATTTATTTATCACATTATTTTTTATTTTCTCTTCAAAGTTTATTTGATTTATTTATCATCTTTTACTCGTGCAAGTTAATCATTTTCTTAAAAAAAATATCTATCATATTTTTTTATTCTCTCTTAAAAATCTATTTGATTTAGTTCATCTTTTTCCATGTAAATTAATCATTTTTAGAAAATATATTCATCTATCATATTTTTCTATTAGGAAAGGAAAGAAAATATATTAATATATTTGAATCTATTAGGAAAGGAATAAAAAATTATGTTTGTCCTCAAATAATTTTATATTGTGATGTTACCTATTCATATCATTGCAGATTGGATTGTTCTCTACAGGTAAGGAAAAAAGTAATATGTTATAAATATTATTGAACCATAAATGATATCCCAAATATTTCGAATTTGCATATCTTGGGAAAAGAAATCAGAAATCGTCTAAATGCGGAAGTCCTCCTTAAATGCCATTAAAGCACGGTTTTGGAAATAAATTCATTATAATAGTATTTTGAAACACGTTTTGAAAACAATTTCAATAACGTAATAAATATGTATTAATGCAATTTGGAAGTTGTTTATGTCAAGAATTCGAATCAAAATTTCTTAGGATCGAAACCAGACCATAGCGATAAGAAGCATGATAATTCGACACGTGTAAACCAAAGTTTGAAATTGTCTGTGGAAGCGACATCTGTTATTTCAGATCTGTGAAATCATTCTCATTTGTATATTATATAATATATAATATATAATATATTATATAATGTACAAATGAGAATTCGACACGTGCTAACCAAAGATTAAAATGTTTCATTTGTATATTATATTATATTATATATATATATATATATATATATATATATATAGATAAGAGTGTAGTTTAAATAATTGTTGTGAAACTACCAAACTAAAGTGAGAGTTGGTCAAAGAATTTGAAAAAATAAAACATGACATTTTTTTGAAATGGCATTTTAAATATACATTTTTAATAATAATATAATGCATGTAATGACTATTTATAAACATTAGTCAATGGATAATATTTAATCTATATATTGTATAAAATACAATTTTACATATATTTAAAATATATTATGGATAAGAAATAACAAATCACTAAAGTTGTGGTGTTCTCAGTAGTATTAAGAAATAAAATACTCTCACACAAATATAATCGAATGGATATTTGAATATTTCTATCATTAAGTTGGATGATGGGTTGAAATATAATTTGAATAAATCATCAACTTTTAAAACTGCCAATACTTACTGTTGGATATGCACAAACTGAAAAAAAAAAAAATCAATGTAAGGATTTAGCAAATAAATTTCTCATGTGTACATAATTAAAATAACAAAATTACAGATTATCAATTTACATTCTTTTAATGAAAACGATTCTATATCATTTCCTTCTCACAAATCAAATCAACCAAAACAACATGAAATTCAATTATTGATTTTGATTAACACATTATTAATTTTTTTTTTTTGAAAAAATAAAACCCTAAGTGTAAAACCTTGTAGAAGGGCGACAACTTTGTCGGATAGGGACTCCATCATCATTATCATTGTCATCTGATTCATCTCTGCAATTGCTATATTCATACCTTCTTCGTAAAAATAATGAGAAGAGACCTTTTTGGGACGGTGCTCTGGAAAAATAAAAAAGAGTGAGAGTTAGAAGACTTCAATTTTTAGAACATTGCGATGATAAAAAATGAAGCAAAGATAGTCTTCAAAGAGATGAGAGTCATTACCCGAGAAGAGAGGTAATCGAATGAGTAGGAGCAAAAATGGTTTTCTAAGAAAAAAGAGGGGAAAAAATTAAGAGAATAAGCAGAGAGAGGGTGTAAATGAAGAAGAGAAATGAGCCTTGCCTTTTTCTTGTTCTCCGGTTGGTGGCGGGTGGTGACCTCGCAAGTGGAGAGAGATATGTAGAGAGGTAGAAAGACACAATGGTCTTTGATGGAGTATGGTAATAATAGGGAGAGTGAAAAGAAGGAAGAAGAAGGAAAAAAAAAGAAATGGTTTAAAATATATATAGAGAATGCATCTAAAGTGATCTAAAATTGGGCAATAATTGTTCCACAAATTTTTAGGTGAATTTAATGTTTGATTGATGTGCATATACATTAAGCAGTAATATTTTATAATCAATGTATTGTTTAACTTTCAGATTTGAAATGCATATTGATTTTTAATTTCTAATTGCTAATTAATTTTGAATGATAAGAGTCATCCAGTTATAGTGTTGAATTATAGCATATCAATTATAATCTTAGCATATTAATTTTGAATTGTTGACGTTATGAATTGTAATCTCTTCTAATCAATGCCATCATGATTTTTTGATTTAGTATACGCATTTTTAAATTTAAATTTTAAAAAAAACATGATAGTAGCCAAATAAAGATATGATTTGATATGCATTAATTTATTTAAAAAATGTGCTTGATATAGAATTGCATTAAACGTGAGATTTGCATAATATTTTTTATTTGATATGTTGCTTGCATATTAAAATGTGATAATTGCATTAAATTTTAGGGTCAATTTGGCACATGTTAATGATATCATTGTAAGTTTGTAACCATGATTTTGTTGCTACATTGTAGGAGTTTCCTATTACATTGCATCTAATATTAAAAATCATTCCTTATTTCGCTCAAGCATTAATTCATGATAGTTTGTTCTTTTAAATGCGGGAATATTATTTCCTTTTGAAGAAAATTTGAATAACAGTCTAGTCACTCCTTGCATTGTGGTATAAGCGACATGTAGAATTCTGCTGATGTGGATGCTGTAATTGAATGACACGTGTTAGTTAGAATTCATGTAAACATTGTCTTTTGTATATATTATTATAGATTATATATATATAGGGAGTGTATCAAGTGAGAACTACTCCTTATTATGAGAAATGAGAACTATGAATAAGAACGGTTAGATCATAATTAAAAGGAATCAAGTGATCGGCATGTATAGTCAGATTAAAAAATAACGGGACTATCTTCCCTTCCGACCTTCCCCTTTCACTATGCATTTCTGTTTCTCCATCCATGGCAACTCACCCACTGAAACCCTCTGTCACCCACAGCCACCACACATGAGGTCATCACGTTAAGTGAAGGAGGCAAACAAAAGCCCCTTCCATGTACTTGCGCACACAAGAATAGGAGGGGACGCAGTGGCGGTTTGGGTTCGCGACGCGGCGCCTCGGGACCGAATAGCGGTGGACCAGCGGCGGCTTACGGTGGCTAAGGCGTCGGGATGGGTTCCTGGCTAAGAGGAGGTATGGATTTGGGCGGAGCAGGGACAGTTCGCGTGCGGTGGTGTTACGCGACGAAGATGTCTCAGTGGCTGGCGGACGACTGCACTGTAGTGGGGCGATTCCGATCAAGATGGCGTCGCACAAGGGAGGTCTGGCGGCGGCTTCTCGATGGCGTTCGAGGCCAGATGGAACAGGGACCTCGTTGCACTCCGTCTTCTACTTGCATAGTTGCATTATAATTTATTACTCCCTCCGATCCTTATTATAAGAGGCAAATGGCTAGTTTTTTTTGGTCCAAAATATAAGAGAGATGCATGTATTTTGACAAATATTAAATGCTCATTTCCAAATTTATCCTTATTTATAATAGGGTTTATATTTACGAGACAATACAACTTTCAATACAAATAGGTTTGTTCATTAATTATTGAAGGGTTAAATTTGTAAATTTATATGAATATTAATTACAAATAGCTTATTTCAATGCATTTCCTTGGTTTGTGTGTTTTAGGGTTTTGTCTCTTATATATAGGACCAGAGGGAGTATTATAATATATTTAGAACAATCCTTTTACAAATCGCCAGACTCCCTTTTATATTCCAATTTACCATTTTCCTCTTTTTCTAGCGATTGAAATTTAACATTTTCATCTTTTTCTAGCGATTGAAATTTAAATATTGGTAGGTGCTGGTGGTTCCGTTGTTTTTGACTGATTGCAGGGTTGAGAAATGGGAGGGGACTATGGGGAAGGGGTTAGAGGTCAACTGATTTTTATTTTTAATGTGAATATATGATCTGGTCCGTTAATTCGTTTTAAGTGTGATCTAATGGTTCTTATTGATAGTTATCATTTCTCGCAGCAAGAAGGAGTTCTCACATGATATATATATATATATGAAATTTTTAGTTGTTTATGAATCTTCAAAAATAAAATTAGTAAGTACATTTTAATATATATTTTTTTTATCTGGAAAATTTATTTACAAATTATTCATATAATACTTCATGAATTTTTAAAAGATTTATAAGTTAGATCCTGTGGTTGCTCAACTGTTTATGCGGGGCTAGACATTTAATTTATGCATAACCTTATGTTAATCTTATTGGGGGAA
This sequence comes from Echinosophora koreensis, assembly GCA_035048595.1. Taxonomy (NCBI): domain Eukaryota; kingdom Viridiplantae; phylum Streptophyta; class Magnoliopsida; order Fabales; family Fabaceae; genus Echinosophora; species Echinosophora koreensis. Next base: position 8,188,274 of record JAPCYP010000001.1, on the reverse strand, counting down.
GATCATTAACTAATAATTATACATAAAGAGACATTTTCAAACATACACACACAAACACTAACACTTCGTTTGGTATAATGGAATAAGGAAGAAAAGATTGGACATGGAAAGAAACACACGCAAATCAAAGCTTTTCTTTTGTTTGGTACTAACAAGAAATAGAAGGGAAGGGAAAAGGTTCATGTGGGACCCCTAAAAATTGGCTTCCGTCCACTGAAGGAGAGAAATGTCACTAAAGGACAAAAATCTTATCTCTTTTACACTATTATCCCCATCTTTTTATCATACTTTATTTTTATTCAGGGATATTTATGTTATTTTAAATATATATTTTTTATTTCCTCTCATTTTCTCTCCCACCAAACAAGAGAAGAAATTTTTTTTAGTTTTCTTTCTTTTTAATTTCTCTCCAATCAAACAACTAAATAATCCTCTCATTTTATACTCTTTTTCCATTCTTTCCCTTTCTTTTTTCTCACTTTCTCTCCAATAACCAAACAGAGTGTAAAGAAAGAATAGCTGAGAAAAAATACAGCATAGACATAAGCTAGTATATGTTAAAAACTAGTCATTGTGATAAAAAAAAAAACTAGTTGTTATGCAGGTAGCTGTTATACAACGGGATGTAAATAGGGCAGGTGGGTACGGATAGTAGTCCCTCATTATCCATCTCGTTGGATTAATTTTGTACTCCTATCTTCCCCATATCGGTGCGGGTATCCATCTTGAGGGTTTTAAACAAGGTATCTATGGATATCCATGGATAATCAAACACCTCATAAATATTTTTATTCACACATGAAATTAAGACTAATTTTGCCAATCAAATTTGATTCGAGTTCCCTGTTGCTACGAGAAATTCCTATGTGTTTGAAAAATATTATAGTAAATATACTAAACAATATGATAGGTAAACAATATAATAATACATGTCATGAATGAGTGATAAAAAGGGTAAGAGGCTTGGGAATGATAGGGTTTGGATGCTGCGACTATCAAATTTCAGAAACAAAATAAGGGTACTTTAAAAAATAGGGTATTTGGTTTATATATGTAAAGGGAGATATTTTATTTGTTTTACCTTAGCGGATACCCATGGGTATGGATAGTACACTACCCGTCCCACCCCATTAATAAGTGAGTAGAGAAAATACCCGTTTATTTTATTCGTGGATATCCATTAAGATACTCATTTTCTATCCGATGCAGATATTATCCACGGGTATTTACGGGTACGTGTGAAATTTACATCCATAATACAAATAGCCGTTATGAAAAACTAACCGTTATGAAACTAATCATTATAAAAAACTAGCCGTTATTAACCTAGCTGTTATTATAAAAAAAGTTTAAATAAGCTTTTAGTCCCTGGAAAGTTCATTAATTTTGGTTTTAGTCATTGTAAAAAAAATTCTTAGGATTTCGTCCCTGTATTTTCGAAAATCTTGTAAATAGTCCCTATTGTTACCCCCTGAGTACTAGAAATCATACTAGATGAATAATTTTGTCAATTTTAACCATATGGCCCTAAAGTATGATTTTATTTCTACTTTCTAGCCAACTTTTGGAGCAAGTCGGACAAGAACGAGAAATTATCTCGGTACCCCCTGAGTACTAGATATCATACAAAATGAAGGAATTTAGCAATTTTAACCTTATGTCTCTAATATATGATTTTGTTTCTATTTTATGGCCAAATTTTACAGCAAGTCGGACAGTAAAATAAAATTACCTCGATACCCATGAGTACTAGATAACAGAAGAAGATAACGGTAGGGACTATTTACAAAATTTGTGAGATTACAGGGACGAAAACCTAAGAAAAAATTTCACAGGGACCAAAACCAAATTTGATGAACTTTGTAGGGACCAAAAATTTATTTAAAAAAAAAAATATAGCCGTTATGAAATTAGTCTTTATAAAAAAACTAGCCGTTGTGAATTAGTCTATATTTAGCTAACATTTGTGCAATCTTCTCTCATTCTCTTATTTGTATAATCTTCTCGCATTTTCTCATCAAATTGGGGAATCTTCTCTCATTTGCTCATCCTCTCATATCATCCATATAATGGATCCAAACACTGACTTTGATACAGTCTGGAACCAAACCATAGATGAATGCCTCGAGGACAATACTGAAGAAGAAATCATAAGGTTGATACGCGAGAGGGTACGACAGGCCAACCAAACCGCTAGGCGCAGACAAAGAAGAACGGCTAGGCACAGAGAAAGAATAACAGTAATAGATCGAAGTGGTGAAGAAGGACATCTCAATGACAACATCTCTGAAAATTCTGTATCCACAATGGCTATGCAACCTCAATGCGACGGCAACAAAACGGAAACGACAACGGCCGAAACTGCATCAGACCGCATTTGTAGTGTGATTCCAAATCACGAGAGAAGTCCAAAACGGAATGGTGTTGCGGCAGTTACGGGCGACACAACGCCGTTTCAACCGCAGTCGGCGCCGCTCGAACCAGCACCTGACACCACCTTAGATTGCACCAGAACTCGCCGACGGGGACGATTATACTAGATCCGTCGCACCATAAGTGAGGTTGGTTATCCTTCTCCACCGCCATCGCATCATAGATGTAGATCTGTAGAGGAGCCTCCTCCTCCACTTTGTCACCTTGCCTGATGTTTGGAACCATGGGTATACTAGTATTGAAGAAAAAAACAAAATGCAGTTTGATGATTCAGGGAGGAGGGAACCCAACACCGTCGAGACGAGATGCAGAGAGCCAAAATCAGAGGAGCAGAGAAGGAATAAGCTTGAAATATCTGGATAACATAAGGTTCTTTGTTTTTTTTTTTGATAAGAAGATAACATAGGTTCTTTTATTTATTTATTTAAAAAAAAAAACTTTATATAATTTTGGTTTAAATTGAGTTAACTAATATTACTAATATTTTTTAAAAAAAATAAAAAGATTAAACTCTATGGTTGTTATTTCAATTTGCTAATCTTTTTTTAGGTTCTAGCGTTCTATTTTAGAATTTATTGTATGTTATTATTTATTTACATTACATTTTTTTTTTTGAAGTAATTAGATTATTTGTATTTAGCTAATTACTAATTTATATTAAGTTTGTAAGTTTGATTAAATTATTGATTGATATTTATTTTCACTATAATTAAATTTGAATTATTCACAAGTGCAATGTCTTAAAAATAAATAAAAATCTACACAACACTATTGATAAAAGATATATAAAGAATTATTCCAGTCAACAACAAAAAAAAGTTATATAAAGAATTATAATATATATATATATATATATATATATATATATATTACATTTTGTGTGAATATAAAATATTTCACATCGCAACGACCATAATTTGCATCACAGCTACCGCAATTGCCACTATTACAACCGCAATTTAGAACCATAAACTAGACATTTAATTTATGCATAATCTTCCGTTAATCTTATTGAGGGGAAGATAATTAATTAATTATACATAAAATAGACCTTTTCAAACACAGCACAGATAGTCCCAGTTCCTAATCCCAAGGAAATTAATCCAATTCCTAGTAGATTAACTTTCTTCATATTGAGGGAGTGGAACATGAGAACGGTTAATGAAGAAAGTCTCGTAGATGAAACCTGCAAGGCCACCACCAATAAGGGGTCCAACCCAGTAAACCCAGTGATCAGTCCAGTTGCCACTAACCAAAGCAGGACCAAATGATCTTGCTGGGTTCATAGAAGCCGCAGAGAATGCCCCACCAGCAAGGATGTTAGCCCCCACTACAAACCCAACCATTGTTGGTCCCATCCCAGCAACTGCTCCTTTCTTGGGATCCACCATCGTAGCATACACAGTGAACAACAAAGAGAATGTCAACACAATCTCCCAAATCACTCCTTGAGCGTACCCCACTCCACTTGCCAATGTATGAACTGGAGTTGTCTGCACATGCACTACACAATTAGGCTCTACAATTTTTTAAATCATATTACTTATAACTTTTAGAATAATTATCATAAGAATCTGACATTTATAATGATGTAATACTCTATGCTGATGTAAAAAATCTTTAAATGACTATGCATATCAATTATGCTACACAAATCCACGGGGAGTCACTTTGCTTTAAATATGTATGAATAGGTAATAAAATCAGAATTTGAATATTCAAAAATTGTAGTTAAATAATAAAAACTTAATAATATACATAGAGGAAGCAAATTTTGAATAATTATTATAATTACCTGTCCGCCTGAGAGGTAGTAAAGCAGATAAGAAGCTAATGCAGATGCTACTAACTGATCAATCCAATAAAGGATGGAACGGAAGACGGTGATGTGGCCGCCGACAAGTAGGCCAAGGGTGACGGCAGGGTTGAGGTGGCCGCCGGAAATGTGGCCAGCGGAAATCATTGCAGCCACCACAAGTGCATGTGCCACGGCCACAACAAACAAGCCCACTAGTGCATCTCCACCTAGCTTATCTAGTAGTGACAAAAATAAAATATATAAGTTCAACTCAGTATTGTACAAGTTAAGTAGATCAATTATTTAAAGAGTTACCCAAAATTAACACCTAACATTATATATTTATACTTTTTTACATATATATATATATATATATATATATATATATATATTATTTTATTGTCTCCAAAATCAATATCCAACATCTAAAAACACACGCCCCATACGGTGTGCATATGGTGGCTAGGGGGGAGGTGTTCATAAAACATTCCCGTTATTTGAAAGGAAAAAAAAGATGCATCACAAGATTTGATATCTCATAGCACATCTGGGCTTATATGTAAGTGTGGTCAAATATTATAATATATTATATATAAAATTAAAATGAAGGTATCAAACTTAGATGTAACTATGTAAGTGAAATATATCAAATATCGATCTGTATGTCAAATTTAATATATACAAACGACGGGATTGATTTTGGCATGAAAAGAATTAAAGAAATGAAAAGAAAACATATATGGTGTTTGTAAGATTTTAATAAAGGTCTGCAAACGCGATCTGGGTTGCAACATTTAGGTTTTGGAGGTCTCCATAACCGAAAAGCAACCGCAATTAGGGCCATATATATCAATAGTGTTTTTCCACGATTATCTGCAATTGTGGTAAATGCAACCTCAACCGCGTCCGTAACCGTAATTTAAAACCTTGGGTGTTTGTAAGAAAGAAGTAATAAGAAGGTGAGTGATAGCATGTGATATATACCTCCAACCATGGCAGAAGCAACACCGGCAAAGACAAAGAAAAAGGTGGCGATGAATTCAACGACAAGGGCTTGAATGCAGTCTGGATGGGTGACCTCTTGAGTGGTACCTAGAGCGATTTTGGGCGCCATGGCAGCTTGAATTAATCAATGATCACTTGATTCCCACACGGATCAAAAGTGACAGAAACGAAGAAGAAGGGTGTCAATTATATAAGCAAAATTACAAAAGGAAGCTAATAATTGAGTTTAACAAACGCAGGTGGACAACGGGGCATGCTAGACTAAGCTAATGCTACCGTCCCGAGTTTACAACCGCTTATTTCCTCTCGTTGACAAATAGCTATTATTGTTATTATTCTAAGGGCAACTTTTTTTAACAAAGTTAAATGGGTCTATGAATTTTAAAAAAAAAATTATAATTTAGTCTCTAAATTTATAAAAGTAAATTACAATTGAGTCCTTATATATATATACATATATATATATATATTAGATTTCTTTTGCTTATTAAAAAAATACATAGACTTACTTTAGCGGATAGCGGATAGCTAATTAGCTAGCGGATTGGATTTGAAGTGTTTGGTAAAACTAGCGGTTGGACTAGCTGATGTAAAATGACATAAAAGGATATGTTTGCATTTTTTTTATGTAAATTATATGTATATATATTATTTATATTATTTATTTTAAATTAATTATCACTTATAATAATCTATTTTATTTTAAATTATTTATGGTTTATCACCTCAAAAAAAATTTATTTATCGTTTAAAAAATTCAATCATTAATTTTAAATTTTAATATTAATTTATTTTTAATTATTTTTAATAAATAAAATGGAATAATAAAAATAAAATTATATATTGATTTGATTTTTATATAAGTTTTATTTTTTATAGATAAAAATATATTTTCCACTTTTTTATCTTAAATATAAATCTAAATAGCAAAATTAATTCTTATTTATATACTATGTTAAATGATTAGTATTTAATTAAGATGGTAGGGATAAAAATGGAAGAAAAAATGAAATGTTATACGCTATAAGCTCAAACGCTACTTCAAGTAGCGTCTGGGAAAAACGCTATACGCTAGTGAAAAAACGCTATACGCTAATTTTAAAAACGACTATCAAACGGGGCTACTTTCCCATCCGCTATACGCTATCCGCTAAACGCGAGTGGATTTGGCAAACCAAACAGTGCCATAATCTATTTTTCATATCTCTTTTTTTAATAAAATTCATATCTTTTTAATATATGATACTTTTTTTTTACAAGAATATATGATACTTTAGGGCTGCAATTTGTGATTTTTTTTTCATAAAGAAGTTAGTCTGATATAAATGTTATATATACTTACCATAAAAATAAAAAGTTCCTAAATACTAATCTTAGGCGGTCTATTAATATTATTAAATTAATTTTAAGTAAAAACTTACATAGAAAATTACAATATAAAAAAAAAATAATTATTATAAAAATAATTATAATATTTCCTTTTAATGATTTTCAATAGAAATTATCTTAATTATTTACTATATCATTATTTTTTAAATTCTTTTTCTTTTAAGGACAAAAGTTTCTAAAAAAATATACTTTAGAATAATTGTAAATCATTTTTAAGGATTCTTAATAGTTATTATTTCAATTGTTTATTATGTCATTTATTTATTTCCATTTAATAATATATCATTTAATTTATTTTATTTCTATTTACTATATATATCTTGATTATGCACTGTGGAGAAGGAAACTCAATCGTAGTTTTTTCAAATTTTAACTTTTAATATATTTCATATCTACTAATTAATTTTTATTATCATCAAATTCACTAATTATTATCTAATTTCCATAAATTGAGATCCCACATTTGATGTCGACATTTAAAACCAATGGATAATGAATATTCCTTTCACCAACTGCGGGCTGAGTTATTAAAAAAAAAAGTTATTTAAAATTATTTTATTCAAAGTTCTCTCCATCGTCGTATTTGTCATTTTTTTTTTTTTTCACTTTCTTCAAAATTTTCTCCATCTTTGATTCTCGTTTCTGGGTGGTTTATATATAGATGTCATTTCTCTTTTTAGAGTTTAATTTTTATGTACCATCAATACAAAAAATTCTTACACATACATCATGTCAAAATCTTAGTCATTAAAATAAAAATACACATGTCAAAATCTTAGTAGATATTAGTGTAAAATTGCATCCTACTTATATAATTCATTCTTGTTACAACAAATCTCATTTTATAACCCAACATCCGGTTGCTCCAAGTGATAATGAGTTTGGGTCCCTTAAGCAAGGTAAAGGGTTCGATCTCTGACTCTTGATATGGAAAAAAACCTGTTTGGAAGATTTCGGTCCCACGGTGGACGCTAAATGTTCCGGTCCTACGTATCCCAATGGGAATCAAAGCGAGACATAGTTCTGAGTTCAACCCTTGATCATGTGGTGCTTCAATCTCTTAACATTGTATCCGATGTACACCGGTGGGCAGTGACCTTTAGATAGTCTCTTGATCTCAACCGAGACCTCTAATACGCTTAAGAGATAACACCAAGCTTAAGTCAAGTGAAATTAAGTCTTCTCTTGGGCTCTTCCTCTTTTTATAGAGGAGTAAACCGATCCTATTTTCTAGGATCTGGTTTATCTTTTATCACTTATCACTTATATCTTTTTGCCCAATTCCAACCTCTTTAATTGATAAGACTTATCCCTTATCTAAAGTAAGGTTGTTAACTGAGTTTTAGATAAGTGTATCGTTAAGTTAGTTAGGTTTCCGAGCTCGGCGGCCGAGTTTGACACCTCGGCCAGTACACAAGCCCCCCAAGCTTCGAGCTCCAAGGAGCGAAGAAGTTTTCATGACAGAAGCCGAGCTTGTCTTTTGAAAACTATCTCTGTGAATTTAGAGTTCATGGTATAGGTTCTTGCTTTCCTTTTTACCATACTTTCAGTGACCGACACTGAACCTCGGCAAACTTATGAGCTCGGTCAACTCGGTTGCCCGAGCCTGCTTGGTGCCTTTTGTCATTGAAACCAACAAAGTAGGTGACCAATCTTTAAACCTTGGCCCATACATATTTCAGCTTGGTAAGTTCAGTGGCCGAGCTTTACACCTCGGCTCAAACACAGGCGAGCTTTACACCTCGGCTCATACAATTATAAAAAGCTAAATTGAAAAAGTATTAATAAATATATTGTGAATAAACTATGCAGGCCCACCATTCCTTTGTCGCGAGCAAAAGTTTAGGGTCATAAATAAACCATGCATCTTCAGCAGTTGACTAATAAATTTTTACGTATTAGACTAATATTGTGAGGAGTGAGGGGATTGGGATTGGTGTTTGAGGTTCGAGGGCCACAAAATTGGAACATCCTTCATCAATTCGCTACTTTATTGTATATTTTCATTTTCATGATGATGGTGGTGCCATGCCACTAGTCTTCTGTTTTGTCATCACCAATCAAAATCAATTGGGTTACTATTATATATCAAAACATAAGTGACTGTGTCAAACATGTTCATGATGCATGTATTTATGGCGTCACTCTAGGAATCATGTGAAAAGGAATAATATACAAAGAAAAGACCATTTCAGATGTTCTTAATTAGGGTATTCAAAAGTGTTAATTCTTCATAATTACTATAATGAGACTTGAACAAATAAATGAACTCATGAATAGCTTCCTCCTATTTGCATTCCTTCGCATCACCAGCACAAGACACATGCCTTATTATTTTCTCATATGTTTGTGAGAGATTCAGATTAGATTTTTAACTAAATTTTTCTTTAATTATTTTTTTAAAAAAAATATTCCACTAACCAATCCCAACTGTAATTTTATAATGTAGAAAATATGTAAAAAAATTACTTATTATGTGCATGTAATTTACCATTTTCTGAACATTTGAATTAGAAATTTCAAACAATTCAAGTGGAAAGTGTAACTTGTTAGCAAGTTTGGCATGCAAGATAACTGGATTACCGAAGTGATTATACATGATAATGAAAGTTCAAGGTAACATGACATATATATGGCAAATTTTTTTTTGATAAGCAAAAAAATTGTATTAATAGGAGTATTTGGGGTACCCCAACCCATTTACAAATGAGACAACCTCTAATGTAAATAAAAGACTATCCTAAAAAGAGGATAGTATTGTCTTTACAAAAGTTACAGTCCCAAATAAACCCAAGAAAAGTGATAATCATACAAACCAAAAACAGGACATATTTTAAGTCCAACCTATAGAGTTGTATACCGAGAACTAGTTAAACCACAAATAACCGTGTCAAACACCAGCTGCAACAAAAGAGGCAGGGCCACCACACAAAAAACAAGAGCAAAGGAAAAAATCACAACCCACGGTTGAAAGATCCCCTAACAAAACCACAACAGAGAACACCTCTGACACTTGACCAAAAGGAATGCAACACCTACGGAATTCTTTAGCCAATAGTACAACAAAGAGACCCAAGCCTAACACACAATTTTGGAACCACCAGGAGGAGCCTACCAAGTGAGAGACACCAGAGAAAGACCAAAACACATTTTGTGAGGACCAAAAAACAGAAAAACATCATATTCCCACCACTATTTGATATCCAAAGGAATTTCCTGCAACCACCTAGAGTAACCTTCCTTCCAAAGATGTCCACCACACAAAAAAGGATCATGTACGGTTAATGGCACAAGAAATGATAATCTATAGTCACAGCAAGCCATGGGGTAAATGATCTCCCAACCTGATTACAAAAAAACTGTGCACATTAACCAATATCACCAGAGATTCAAACATAGACACAAGACACAAACTCACGCAACCAATATTTAGTAGTTCACTCATTATTTGGTAATCACTCCCCAAGGCAAAATAAAACCCCACTCACAGCCCATTTTCACTCTCACACAAAAAAAAAAAAACCCCCCGTTTTCTTAAAGAGCTTCCAGACCTTCCATAGCCAATGGCGTAGTCAAACCTGCAAAAAAGAGAGATAATAGCAGTGCAAAGTTCATGTTAGTTATCCAAGAAAGCAACCTCACCCGAAAGGCACTCTTTTTTGTCACACATTTGTATCACTCCTGAGACTCATCAAACTCTCCAACTCTCAGAATTTGTGTTACACTCATTGGTTTTCTTTTGTGAGTTCCACTCCCTTTGGTTTTATTTTGTGAGTTCCACTCCCTTTGGTAATCAAACTCACAGAAATATTTTCTCTCAAACAAAGGATCTCTTTGTAATCAATCCATCACCTGAGAAATCTTTAAAATGAGATATTGTCCTGCAAAATTGTTAGTGCAAATAACCAATTAAATATAAAAAAAAATAAATAAAAAAATCATGTACCAACTTCCTTTTGTACCATCTTCCATCCCAATTTTGTTATAAACACCTTATAGGGTTAGTGCACCATGCCCCAAAATTATAGTGCCACTCCTTATCCGCATTCAACCAAAACCAAGATCTACATTTTATTAGGTCTAATATCCTCAGCAAATCAAAAGAACTGTTCGAGAAAATGGCTGCATTCCTTTCTAACCAAATAGTCCATACCACTGCGTGCCACACAACCAATCCTTTTCTCTTTCCTTTCTTCTTTTTAAAAAAAACCTTTTATGTAACCAGTACAGCTCCTCAAAATTTCCCGGTAGAGGACCCTGCAAACCTAACCAATCATGCACTTTCCGCTATACCAGTTTTGACAGATTACAATTTAGCATCAGATGATCCATTGATTCCATTTCTATTTTGCAGAATTCACAAACCAAATCCTGTTGGACCCCAAAAAACTTGCCTATTGAACAAATTCAATTTAGTTGGGATCCTTTTCCTAATAGCCTGCCAAGAAAAGGCAAGTACCTTTGGAGGGGCTTCTGTTTTCCAAAATTGCTTAAAGATTAAATTTGCCACCTCTCCCCTAACATCAATACTAGAACATTGACCATGTAACCAACTGTAGGCTGACTTAGAGGTGAAATGACCAGATCCCTCCAGTGTCCACTTCCAAAGGTCATCCCCATTGTTTTGAGGGGCTGCCAGAAGAATAGTATCCTGAAATTCCACCATTTCCCCCAATTCCCAGTTAAAACAGTTTCTTCGCCATGAGAGATTCCAGACCCATTTTCCTTCAATCCAAACCCCCATCTTCTCTATCTCCTTTTCCTTATCCTCTGATAGATTATAAATCCTTGGGAAGAGGATTTTTAGACTATTTGGACCAAACCAAACATCTTCCCATAACCTTGTTTTATTACCCCTACCAAGTTTCATTTTTAGACTCACCTGAAACCAACCCGGACAAGAGTTAAGACATCCTATTCTACATATATCCTTCCACCATTGTGACCCCATTCTCAAGCCTTCTATAACATCCAAACCCCCCGAGCCTTCAACTTTCACCCCATATCTAGAATCTAGTATCTGTCTCCAAATCCCTTGATCTTCCTTAAGTATTCGCCATCTCCACTTTGTTAGAAGTGCCAAGTTGAACCAGTCTAAGTTTTTGATACCCAAACCACATTCTTCTCGTGGTTTACACACCACCATCCATCTCACCCATGGAATTTTCCTCCTATCTGAGCATCCCCCCCCACAGGAAGTTTCTTTGTATCTTGGTAAAGACCTTAAGGACTTTTCTCAGCAGTCCGAAGAAGGATAAAAAGTAGATAGGAAGACTATTTAAAACTGAGTTTATCAATGTAATCCTTCCCCCAAGGGATAAATGTCTTCCTTCCACACTGCCAAACGTCTCTCTAATGCACCAATAATTAGTTGCCAAGTAGAAATGCTCCTCGGATTTGCTCCAATCGGCAGTCCTAAATATTTGAAAGGAAAAGCCCCAAGTTTACAGTCTAGGAACTCAGCTCCCGAGGACAAAAAAGCATCATCAACGTTGATACCGAACAATCTGGTCTTATTAAAGTTTACTTTCGGTCCTGAGACCAATTCAAAACATCTGAAAACTGATTTCATTACCCAAAGGTTATCCCAAGTTGCCTCTCCCACCACAATAGTACCATCTGCATACTGAAGTAGGGAAACATGTGGCCCCTCCGCACCAATTTGTATCCCTGAGAACATCCCTAATGACACTGCTTTGTTCAAAAGACCAATCAACCTTCAGCCACCATAAGAAACAAAAAAGGGGCCAACGGATCACCTTGTTTCAAACCTTTTTGTATACTTATTTCTTCTGTCGGGCTTCCATTTACTAAGACTGAGCATTTCCCCAAGCACACACACTCCCTAATCCACAATCTCCACTTTTCACAAAACCCTAGCCTATCCATCATGCAGTCTAAGAAATCCCAATTTACCGAATCATATGCCTTTTCAAAGTCAACTTTTAATATAAGGCATTTTTTCTTCCTTCTTTTTGCAAAATCCACAACTTCATTTATCACTGCCACACCATCCAATATATTCCTATTTGGAAGAAAGGCCAACTGATTACAAGAATAATAGGTAATAAGGCACACTTTAGCCTGGCCGCCAATAATTTTGAAATTATCTTTTACAAACAACCCAAAAGAGAGATTGGCCTAAACTCACTTAATTCATGAGGATTTTTAACCTTTGGAACTAGAGCCACAAAGTAGGAGGAAAAACTAGATAGGAGTTTTCCATATTGAAAAAATTCATTTACCATCCCCCAAACTTCATCCTTAATCAAATACTAGAAGTTTTGCAGAAATTTAAAGTTGTACCCATCTGGACCTAGGCATTTATTTCCTTCAAAGCCCTGCACTATATCTTCCACTTCTTCCCGGTGAAACCTGACACCATTCGCTCCCTAGTAACTGTGTCTATCCTTTGAAATGTAACCCCATCTAACTTAGGCCTAACCATAACTGTTTTAGATAACAACCTTGTGAAATGACTTAATACTTCACTGTTTATCTGATTCACTCCCTCAATCCACACATTATCTACCTTTATGGCTACCAATTGGTTCCTTCTCCTGCGAATTGCAAGACTTGCATGAAAAAAAAGAGGAATTTGAGTCTCCTTCTCTTAACCACTGTATTCTTGATTTTTGCCTTAAGATACTTTCTTTTGCTTTTAATGCTGCCCACAAATCTACAAACTTTTGTTTTCTCAAATTCACCTCATCCTAAGACAAACCTTCCAATTCAGCTTTTGAATCCAATATACTTATCTCTCCTTCCAGATTTTTTAAATTATAATCCATATTACCAAACACTTGTGTGTTCCAATTCCGTATAATTGATTTCAAAGATTTCAAGTTTTCCTTCAATACATAGGCTTTCCACCAGGAAAATGCAAAAGATACCCAAGCCGACTCAACCAGCTCCTTAAATCCCGGGTGATCAAGCCAACAATTAAGGAACCTAAAAGGTTTTGGACCCCAGCTTTGTGATCCATCCTTTAACACTATCGGACAATGATCCGACACATCCCTATTTAGCACCCATTGTGCCACAACCCCCCACTCTTATAACCAGTCATCAGACAACAGAAATCTATCAAGACGACTCATTGCTGAGCCATCCGCCCTATACCAAGTAAACTTCCTACCTAGCAGCGGGGGATCGATTAAGCCCATTTCCCCTATAAAGTTTTGAAACTCCATTCCTTCTGACCTCCCCAAAGCATAACCAATACCCCTCCTCTCTCTTGGACTAGTAACTGCATTAAAGTCCCCCACTAGGCACCATAAACCAGGGCCAAATGCTACTTTTATCCTAATCAAATCAGCCCACAACTGTCTTTTACCAGCTATCCCACATGGCGAATAAATATTTACTACAAAACACTTGACTCTAGTGTGGTCCCTTTCAAAACCCGGCATAGCCTACCCCAGCAAAGGAGAATAAGCAAAAAAGACTATTTGAGTCCCATATACTCAATATACCCCCTGACCTCCCAATTGATGGTGAGAAGGTCCAATTAAAATCAACATTACCCCACAACTGATTGCATATCGAGGAATCCACCATTTCCAGTTTGGTTTCCTGGATAGCCAAAAATTGTAAATTCTCCGAATTCACAAAGGAGGGGATTTTCTCTTTTTTTTTTTATATCCGCTTCCAACCCCTTTATATTTATTGAGCCTACCTTCATTTTGACACTTCTTTGGCCCCCATATCCGAAACCCCTTGTTGGTCTCTGTCTTCCATATCCTTTATTTTCCTAATTATTGAATCTTTTAAACCCCCGAAAGAAACCCCTAACTGTTAGCCTATTTTTCAAATACGTTCAGCAGAAGACACTCTACCAGCCGGGGATACACTTTTCCTACCTCTAGAAACACTATTACAGTTTATAATTACAGAATCAGTTATTGACATACCTCCCGAGATTGATCCACCATTAGACAGAAGAGGGACCCCTTCAGCTACACTCAGCGCCTTAATCTTTACAGTACTGCTCGGCTCCCCTATGCACTTAACAGAGTGCTTTTTTTCACCCCAATCCTTGGTTGACCCTTTCCCTAAGCCTTCGGGTTCCTCCACTTCTTTCCTTTTTATTTGGCCTTTTGCTCCTTTTCTTGGTACTTGCACACTCTTTAGATTCTGACTTTTTATCTTTTGAACCTTCTAATATGCGTCTCCTAGATCTGGGAAAGGATAAGCCAAAGGCTAAATTTGGGAGGAATTTTATCTTCTTCCCCCTGTTTTTGTTGAGCGATTATAGAAAGCGGAAGAAGGGCCCTTCTCAGAGGGATTTGGATTACCTTGAGCACTTTTTTTTTTTTTTTTTAACTCTTACTCTTTTTTTTCCAATAAAGCAATAATAGGAATGTTCCCCTCTTCAAAAATCTCGCTTGACCCTGTACAGACCACCATCTGCGCTTTATCACCTGTAGCGGCCAACTCACCTTGCTCTTGAGGTTTGCTTTGGTGTCCACGTGACTTTGAGACTTTGGACCCAATTTTATTGCTTCCCTCCTTAGTTAAGCTATTTTGGATCCCATCCCCACAGCCCACCTCAACGATATTTTTTGGCAATTGGACATTCCCCATCCCATCTGATATCAAGTTTATGTTCTCCAACCCAACTTCCTCTAGGCCCAATGAGGTGAATCCCTCAATCCCACTCTCACTAAAGACTTTAACTGGGCCCACCTTAACAGAATCATCCCTCAGAATTTGCTTTCCTTTTTTTTTTCTTTAAGCCCATTAGAATGAAAACCCTTTAGGCCCTCCATTGATACATGTTCCTTGTTAGCGTCCCTGACAACCTCTTTATGAGCGGCTCCAGAACAGTGAGAAGGTTCTGACCCATCCTGCTTTTGTTGAAACATAGCCCCCAACCTATTCCCCTTTTCTTGCAATGATGGAAACTTTCTAGCCCTCCCTAAGACATCAGCATCTTTCACCTCACCTATTTCAAATTTTGAACTTTCAAAATTGTTGACTCGTTGGTTACCCATTGGTCCCGACTCACCCATGTCGCAACGGAGAGAAGACGAGAAGTCCGTTTCCAGCACCTTCTCTGAGCTGTCTAAAGTTGCAAAAACACAGTCTGACGCATCTGAGAAGGATTCCTTTGAGTTATGAATTTTCTTATCTGAAATCAGCTTATGTAGAGATACATCAAAGGGTTCTTCTAATAATCTTATATCATGGAAAGCAGAATTGATTTTCACTCTAACCAATCTGTTTATCACCTCTTGACTGGTGGCAATAATAAGGACTCTTCCCACATCCAAACGCCGCTTTTGGGAAGTTGTTTCATCTAAGCCCACATAAGTTCCAACCATTCCAACCAGACTTTTGAAGACCTCCTCCTTCCATGCGTGTGCAGGGATTCCTGAAACTGAAACCCAAACTATTCTGCCTCTTACTGAAAACTCTGGATTCCAGTCTTCTATCTCCTCAAACCAATTAGATATCAAGGATTGCTCTTGGACCAGAAACTCCCTTACTGAGTCTTGGTTCTGTCCCGTTAATAGCACATAATTTCCACTTAATGGGGTTGCTCTAATGGAGGACCATCCCACACAATCAAGGTCATTCTGAATAGAGAAAGCCCCATCCAAAGACAATGTTTTCCCTATGAAACTCCCAAGAAGCCACATCATTTCTTCATTCGGAATCAAGAACTCCATACCCATCCAGCCAGTCTGATCTTTGTTGTTATTTTGATTTCTCTGCCTAATCGGTTGAGGCATATGGGCCTTTTCATTTACAAATCTATCCCCCCTTGAGAATGCCTCTTTATACGATGCCCCATTTCTAACTCCAGCGCTTGCTTTCCATCGTCTTGGTTCCACAAACTGCTTCGAACTCTGATAATTACCACCACGTTCGAATTTTGGGATGTTCACGCTCAGTTTTTGATTACCAATGAGTATCCAATTCAGCTCTGTCTCTAACTCCCTAGCATCCTGGACATTCCAGAATCTCACGAATCCAAACCGGTTACCAATCTTGTCTTTCCTTGGTGGTATAAAAACTTCTCGAACCTTTCCATATCTTTCGAAAACTGAAGCTAGCTCTTCTCTTCCAAAATCTTCTGGAAAGTTTGAGAAAAAGAAAGAAGTCACACCAGCTTGATCCCTGTTGTGTTGTACTGATTGCCTAGGCACCGGTCCCTCCCTTGGATCAACATAAGAGGATGTATTGTTTTGTCTTCTTTGGAACCACTCCCTCTCACGGTTACGCTCTTGGAACCTATCTCTCGATATTTTCTCTCTCATCTCACTAGCCTCGCCGTTTCTCTGATGTAATTATATATGGCAATTAAAGAGGTATATTTAGACCGATACATAAAGTTTGTTGAAGTGTCTACACAAATCATTTAGTTGTTAAAGTTAGTTAAATCCTGTTAATGTTAGTTGCTGATCACAACTAACCTCACACGTGTCAAAACTGATTGCCTAATGCAGGGTGTTAGGTGAGTTTTGTGTGCTTCTATATATAGTGTAGTCGACTCATTGGAAGTAGGAGATTAAACTTCAATTGTAATTCTGTTCTTGGTGTATTTGATCAAAGATTGAAACTAAGAGATCTTGGTGTTCTTAAGGCTTTGTTTGCGAGTTTGGAAGGGAAGGGAAGGAAAGAGAGGAGATCAAAGGAAAAGGAAAGAGAGGGGATCAAAGGGGAGGGAGGGGAGGGGAAGGAGAATAGGAGAATATTATCTCTCCCTTTGTTTGTGAGTGCATATTGTATGAGGGGAAGTAAATAGGGGGTTTATAACATATTTTTACAATCTTACCCTTATTTTAGAAAATTAACATAAATAATATTTTTTAAATAAGATTAATACACCTTTCAAAAAAAAAAATATCAATGCAAATTAGTAAAGACTGGGAGGGTAAATTAGTAATTTAATTATTTCCCCCCAAAAAACCCCAAATTGGGGTGAACAAAAAAAGTGGGCTTAGGAGGAGTTTGGGGGGTTTTCTAAAATCCTCAAAACCTTCCCTTCCAAATTTTTAAACTCACAAACAAGGAAGAGATTCTCACAAACCTTCCCTCTCCCTTACTTCCCCTCCAAAACAAAACTCACAAACAAAGCCTTAATAGAGTGCAGAAAGCTTGGGAATTCTCGGTTGTAAAAGGGGCTGAGGTTAGAAGGGCCAAGGGTGAATTCCATTTGTAAAAGACATTGATATTTGTTTGTTGATCATAGTGAAGATGTTGCTCTCCACATGGACGTAGGCTATCAATAGCCGAACCATCAAAACTTGGTGTTCTTCTTTCTACAGCTTTCATTTTACTGCATTGTTAATTGTTCAGCTGCATAGGTGTGTTTTCTTTATTGTTTCTCTTTGTTGATTGAGTAGGTTTAAGCATAAACTCTTGCAAGGTTGATTTCTCTAAATACATCAAGCTGATGTAAGAAACGGTTATGGTCCTGAAGATAAGAATACTGTTCTAGTGCTTTAATACTTTTGATATGGAATTTTTGTACTTTTAAGTAACATGGGCTGATGTAGTCTTAAGTGCTTGGTTGATGAATTGATGGGTGGATTGTGTAATGGGTAGCAAGAACTAAGAGTGCAAAAAACAAATTAACAGAATAAGATTATTGTGTAATTGTGTGAGGAATGACATGCAGATAAACTAATGATTTATGTAAGAACCAAATCTGAAGACATGGGGAAATTTGTTTTCACGAAAAAGGAAGGGAGAAAGAGATGAGATAAAAAAAACTGATATTGTTACTGCATTTTTTTGTTACCTGCCACCTTAGTTTTCTGTGATCTTTAACCCTTAAACTTTTTGTGTATAATAATGCACTAATGAAGCCTCCCAATTATGTTAAAAGTCGGATGCCTCACGTTATTTTATTTTATAGTTTGATTTATTTATTATTTCATGCAGGCATTGGTTGATAATGTTGATTTTCTGAAGGAATTAGAGTGACAATAGCATGGTTCTGACTTCTGATCCTAGACATTTTCACTGAAAGTATGGTAGTCTAGCAATTTTTTCGGTGAAATCTTGCAGCCAGTATTATCAATTGGGTCATACTAACCAGTGCCCTTAGGGCATTGGTTAAGGAAACAAAAAATAGTCAAGATTCATTGGAAAACAAGTTCAACACTCTTTAAAATATGAAATGCATCAAGTCACAATGCAAAATTTCTTTTTTAAGATTCTTAACCCATATCCTAAGGGTATTAGTTAGCATTCTCCTTATCAATTCTATAGCTCTACAACCCATCCAGTCTGTGTGAGGAGGAAAAGGGTAAGAAAAATAAAAGCATATTTACAACAATCTCAACAATGTCAACCCTTTTATTTTTATTTTATTATGCTACTTTGGCACGGCAGTTCAACATATACTGGATCCCTTCAAGCCAGAACCGTTTGTCTGCTTTACTTCCACATTCAAATTCTATAATTCTGTCTGATGTTTTTATTCCAAAATATGCCCTCTTTTCACTGATATCTTCCTTCTCCCTTCCAGGCCAAGCTGGGATGTCATTGCAGACTCCATTGACTATATCTGCCATTTTAGGCCATACCTTAAATATTGTTGGCAGAGAGTGACAAGATTAAAATAAGCAAGTTCTGAGTACAAAACTTTGCTTACATTTCTTCTTTTTGGTGAATGTTCCTGCCATATACTTGCTTTTCATTTTGGCTACAACCTGTTGTCATTTTGTGTTGAATAGGTATTAACAAAGCTGCTGTTGACATGTATCAAATATTAATCTTTTTCAAAATTAGTTAAACTTTCTGGACACTCCTGTATCTATCTAACTTAGAAATTACTGGAACTCATGCCTATAATTTGGTAATGGATGTAAGAAGTGTCTTCTAGCAATTACCTGCAAATTTGAATTTATATTGATAGATACTTGCTTCCAGTGAAGAGCTCCTGTTATTGACAGTTAAAATATCAGGAACATTCATGTTAGAAGTGTAAATTGCTTTATACATTTGGCATTCTTTTTTTCTTTTCAATTTCAATGAAGCTGTTTTTGCAACATGTTAGTAAACATACCTTTTCTTGTTCTACCAAAAAAAAAACATACCTTTTCTTGTACGTTTGAGAAGTTCTCCTCCTCTAAAGACGTAGTCCACTGCTGTCAAGATGTTAGCTTCTTTGCCTTCATCACACTTTTCCTCTACTGAAGGAAATGTTGTGGCTCCAAGCCCCCTATGCAGCCTTGCCTTTAGAGTGGCAGCTCCTCGCAAGGCTGCCAACAAAGTGTTTAATTTATTAGATTTTCTCTTATTACTTGGGAGTGTTGGTCTACTTGATGATATCTTATGGCAAATCGACTCGAAGATTGTTAGTTTTAGCTTAGTTTTTCTTACCATTATGTTTCTCATAAGTATATTTCTTGTCTTTTTCATTTTTTGCTCTTGAGCTTAGGTTAATTTATGAGGTTGGCTTGGCAAAAAATGCAGATTGAGCAATCTACCTGAAGATTAAAGTTGGTTTGGTATAATGATTTTTACATGTTTGAAAGAGGTGAAGCTGTTTAATATAGCTCACTTCTTTCTTAGATTTGAGAAATGTACTTTTAAGTTCTGATACCTGTGGCTGCTCCGGCTGTTAGAGTCATTATATCTCCATTGGTTTTTGCATTAATGGCAGAGTTGACTACTGTTATGATTTGGTCGTGTTCAGCTCCCATATCTTCTGCAATCTCAATGCAGTGAGAGGCTACTAAAGCTGCTGCAGATGCAATTGCAGCAGAAGACATGGGAGGGCTCTTTCGGTTTACATTAGGCAGTTCAGATGATGCTGTTGAAGCTGCAATTGCAGCAATAGCGGCAGCTACACCTGCCACGGATACTGCTGCATGCAACTGAGCATTATGGGTTCTAATTTCCTGCTTTTTCCTCTCCTTCTGATCTTTCAACCATCTACCCGTTGTCTTCCCTCTTAGCAGGCTCCTATAAAGCTGGTGAACAATAATTTTGCATAAAAAATGGGGGAAAAAATTACTGAGTAATAACAGATTGAGCTGTATTTGAGTATATAATTGAAGATAAGATAAGCATGAGATTGAATGTAAGATACCCCATTTCTGAGCAAGTTTTGACTGGAAAGAAATTCTGGATTGAGGGCTTGATGGAGTACAAATAAATCCTGCACGTAATTGCTTACTGGTATGAAGTTGTAAACACTAAAGATAACTTGCGGTTCAAAACAAGGTTTGACTTTTGAAGATATGAGTATTAGCATTTGATGACAAGGGGAAACCAAAACAACTTCACATGATGATTGTCTCAACTGAATTCCTCGTGGGTAAATAGATGGTTTTAAAGTGAAAAGTGAAGTTCATTTAGCTGACAACAAAAAGTACTTCTTCATGCCAAATGATAAAAGGGCCAATTGACAAATCCAATTTCTTGTATAGGCCAAGTGTGTTTAAAAGTTAAAACACTTCAATATATGGATGTTATGATTATTATATGGACGTTAGCAAGAAGTATTGAAGTACCTTCGTTTCATCACTGTCTTTTGGCATAATTGGAGGGCAACACCCGCTTGGTAACTGCTCAAATGATTTGCATCAGAGCCAATATTAATATATAACATAAACAGGCACGCACAACAATGTATTAGATGCTTATTAATATTGAAGAATCCCAGGACCAGAGAAAAGGTTTAGGTTTTTTCAACTTTCTTTCCTTTAAAGTTCCCTTGTTGGAGGGTCAGTTTCTTATAATCTCTCATTATCTTCTTTCTTCTTTTCTTTCCTCAGGTTTGTGTCAATTGTGTGTACCATAGAGTCTGTTTTAAGAGAACTAACATAACTTTTGAATGCTGCATTGCTTTTTTTTTTTTTTTAGGTGGATAAGTATGGCAGCTAGGGAAGGTACTCCCAAGGCTACCAGGCAAGGCGCCAATGGCATAATGGGGCTGCCAGCAGAGGCCCAACCCAGAGGAATACTGCATAGGCCTAGACCTTAAGCAGTCTCACCCAGTTACAGCTACTCAATTAGCCCCTGGGCATCAGGGGATCTCTTTGGGGAGGGTTGCCCACCAAGGCAGATTTTAGTGGCATCAAGGATTCGAACCCGCATCCATGGGAAGAGTTTGAATTCAACTTCGGATCCTTAACCACTTGTGCCAACCATCATTGGCTGCATGCTGCATTGCTAACTATAAAGGAAATAGCTAAAAGAATACTATGGCCTAATTTAAATAGCCCTTCTAAATTCTTAAACAGAATCAAAGCAAATGTTCTTACAGATTCCTTTGAAGCATTGGAACCCTTGGTATATGATTTGTTACCAACAGGGCAGGAAAGTGGCTTCTCAATACCGGTGGAAGTTGTAACATTGGTGTTGTGCAGTGCTTTGGAGAGTTCCATGGCCGAAAGACTCCATGATCTCGCAAGGAACTCCATAGATTCAGTTGGAGTTTCAGGCGGGGCGCAAGATGATGCAGGCCAATCTGCAGTAGCATTCTCATCTATGTTCTCCAGCTGATGAACCGAGCATTTAGAGTTGCTTGAGCTCACTGACATTGAAAATAATTACAGAAATGGAGTCAAATCATTAATGAAGCATAATCATTAGTATTATAAGAAGCATGGATTCTTTTTTTGTCATATCCTGCAAAGTATATACTCTTAAAACTTTTAGTGCCTGAAGAAGAAAATTCAGTAGACAAAAAGTTTATTCATTTTAGTTTACCAACCAACCAATGTTGCTACTCACTTGTAAGTATAGAGAGTAATCCCCTCAGGCCTCAATCACTCAAGACTCATGGTGAGAGTGAGAATTGAGAAAGGAGGAAGATGATGAGAGGACTGAGAAACAACAGTTAGATATTTAACAGGAAATGTAGTGCTTTGTTTTTTTATAGAGGAAAATGAAAACAACATAAAAGATCCTAAGTGGTGAACGAAAGGACCCAGTTTAAAGTTCATTCATCCATTCTTGTCTCCAACTTAAGTTGTTGCTTTTGATCTCCACCTCTTAGTGCTTTATGCATAAAGAGTTAAAGACCTGTTTTTATGGCAGCGGAGTTCATCATTACTAGATCCTCCTTTGTCACCATTATCTCTTCCTAAAGTAGAGTTTTGGGACCCATTTGCACGCTTCTTCGTTCTTTTATTTTTACAAAAATAGATAATTTAATAAACGAGTCTACATAGAAGGCTCTGCTAATTGGTTCCAGATACAAGTTTATAAACACGAATGTTTTTGCTGTTTTTACAGTTTCCATTGACATGGCCTATGTCATTGTTTTGGTTACAGTGTTCCCGCTTGACTCGTATCCTTTTTTGTTAATTAAAGCAAACGACAAAGGTTCTTCTCTTTCCTCCTTTACTCCATCTTTTCTTTAATTTTATTGCAGATTATTGAGAGATCGTGGTCGTGGATATATAATTTTATTTTCAGTTGTTAGATTACTGCAATTTGGCATTCTGGCAGTTCACAGTTGGAAATCCTTTTATGAACTATTACATGATACCTTTCAAAGAAATATGCAGAATTTGGCCATTTAAAGATGCAGCCAAATATAAGGCCATTAGCTCCCTCATCCCTTCATTGAAGGCTAATTATTACTTCTTACTATTTTATCAAAAATGAAAAGACATGCACCAACATTTGCAGGGTCCTCTACACTAGTTTGGGTTGTCGAATATTTACTTGGCCACCACAGGTCCACAGGAAGGTTTATTAGAACACTAGTCCAAAGATGTAACAGTCCAATTTGGACTCTAATACCAAATTCAAGAAACACAAAATGAATCTAAGTGGTTTCAATAAACTGAGTCGGATTGATTTGTGAACCATTCACTTCTTGGGAAAGGGATACAATGTGATCATATATCCACTTGTTAGGGAATTCATATATACTAACAAACCTAACTGTATACAAGAAACAACGACCAAATTTGTATAACGAATGCTTCTAAGAAAAACAAAAGGTGTGAATGCTTCTTTTTTTGACCTTGTACAAACTGAGCCCCTCACCTATGCAAGTTTGACTCATCATAGTTGATTAGTTATAGAGAATGTAACCCCACCCAGACTTCCTCTCACATTTTAAGGTCTACAACCGATTACCCTGAGCCTCATATGGCATGATGCCAATCAACAGCCACCAGCATAACTTGTTCTTCAAATATGTTCAACATCGTTACTTTCCCTCTTTCCAACTCTTAAATGAGGGCATCTACTACCCCACTCAGCATATGATGTGTCCGGCAATACATTTGGTACGATGGTGTTGTCTGCAGGAAGTTCATCGTGTCATGTCATGGCATCTTTCTTGTCATAAAAGTCTACTGTTCCTCTAATGAAGTGAGTATCATGACACTTGCCACATTGAAAAAACAATCTCTTTAAGTGACTCCTTCAAAATCCATGTCCGAGGCTCAGCCAAATATTCTACAGTTATGGTATATATAGCATTTGTCATAATCAAAAGACTGCAATCAATATCCGAAGAAAGCCAAATAATAATATAAGAGTTCAACTTCATATTCAAGATAA
Source organism: Echinosophora koreensis (assembly GCA_035048595.1). Classification (NCBI taxonomy): domain Eukaryota; kingdom Viridiplantae; phylum Streptophyta; class Magnoliopsida; order Fabales; family Fabaceae; genus Echinosophora; species Echinosophora koreensis. The sequence goes on along the minus strand of JAPCYP010000001.1, from coordinate 8,164,159 downwards.
GCGGTTTCTCTACCTATTATTTGGCTGAAGAAATTCGGCGTAGCGAAGGAATCCAACTGCTTGAAACACGGGAATTACTGCCAAATACACGACCCAGGTTTGAGGTTCCTAAGGGCATTTCTGGTTTTGGGATATTTTCTGCAGGTGATCTGGGCATGGCAGAGGAGGAAGTAGATGGACCATTGTTCACATTCTGCAAAAATTTATCTCAATCAAATGAATTGCTTCAGCCAAATAAAAATTCAAATTACAGATCAGTGTAATTGAACTAACAACTCTAAGATGCAGAGAGGAGCAAGACCACCACTTCATAGAAAATACATTGAAGTGACTTACATGTTTCTGTGTCTGATTCTTGGCATTCAGATTCTGTACATTAGATGGCTTAGGCTGCACACGAACACTTGGATGACCAAGATTGGCTAGCGGTTTTGTCACAGTAATTTGAGCTGAATCATTGACTCCTGAAAAGGGAATTTAAGGCATCAGGATGCGATCTGTAGTCATAGCTAAACAAAAAAATCATATCAAAAGTTTAAAAAAAAAAAATCAAAGGCAGTTAATTGGGATGTGGGAAACTCTGCCCATATTAACCACTATCTTAACTCTCAGCATATTAGAATCAGAAGCTATTATGTATTGTTTTCAAATTCAAACAGTAAAGTTCTATGAAATAAAACCCACATAAAGTATAAGTCAGAAGTTCTTTCCAATTCTTTTACTTAGTTTTCAATGAACATCAGAATGTCACTTTAAATTCCTAACTCTTTCTAATAGGAAATATCAATATCAGCACCCAAATCACACAACTTAATAGAACATCATTTTTCTGGGGATAATTTTCCCATATGAAACAGAATTCCTTCAATTGCATGACACAAGACTAAAGTTACCTTTTGGCTGCTTATCCACAACCACCGGTTCTAGACTGCTAGGCACAGCAGCTGCAGCCTGCAAATTTCACATACTCCAGTGAGGAAGAGAATAAAATCGGTAAAATTTAATATGTAAGCTATCAGAAAAGCCATGCAGCTGTTATGCATTCCAGTAAATACAATCCAGACCTTAATCAAAAAGAATTTTTAAAAGAGTTGACACAAATAATTATGGCTTTGACTTCTAGGAGTTATGAAAATATGAAAAATAATATGTCACAGACTCACAACAGAGAAAGGAGGTTAGAGCAGCTTTAGTGAAAACTTTCAATCACAAAAACAAAGGTAGGGGGGAGGACTGAAAACAATTCTAGCTGGCAATTTATTCAAACGACTGGTAGAAAAAAAAAGCCAAGAAAGTACTAACAGATGATTGATTTTGTCTCTTTGCCTGTTGAGTCTGCTGATATTTTAGGATGGTCCAGTCAAATAAATAGTCATATTCATATCCTGCTCAAAAAATTCAGCCAAACAAGATTTTTAGTGCATAAAGGGAAAGATAAATATAAGTTATAACACACATGATAGATGATACCACATAAAACATAATAAATGAAGCCAGAGATTGGTAATGCGTGATACTGTTGAAATTATTTATTCCCAAACACTGACAAACATTAAGAATCAAATGAAATAATTTCTAGAATTTGCAAAACCTGAAAACTTGAATTATGCTTTTGGAGAAAGAACAAAGGATGAAAAACAATAATGGCTTTGTAATCAAGTAGGTCTGATCTCCAACCTATAGCTTTGTACTCTATGAAGAATAATTCTATACAAAAATAGAGATACTTGGCACAAAATCTAGCATAATTGAGGAACAAAGGTCAAATAGTAAATTGCATTCATTTAAAATATCATGTCTACAGTTAATACCAATGTGGCTAAAGTAACCAACCAATATGCAAATTGTCATCTTTAACAAACAATGATGGGCCACATTTCCAGTTATCAGAGTAATTAGTTAAAACCAAACACATGTTTAAAAAAAATCCTATACCTTCACGAGTGAACAAATCACGAAACAGCCGCTTCAAGAATCCATAATCCGGGCGTTGATCAAATGTCAAAGAGTGGCAATAATGGAAGTATGAAGTGAACTCTACAGGATATGACTTGCAAAGCATCTAATGACAGGAAATATGGAGTCAGTGAACTTCTCATGAATAGAAAAGGACCATTGGGTGGGGTTGGGGGACTCTACCCAAATTAATCTCTATTCCAGTTGCTAACGTAAGCAACAACATGAGGGCCAGAGGAAAAGAAAATTGAAAACTGTACTGGAAATGGGAGGGATCAATTGTTTTATGAATTGAAGAGGCACATACCTCAATGGGAGTTGATAACTTATTCTCACAAATCTTGTCATATTTTTCCTTTTTGGTGACAGCTCTCAGACCCTGCCAAGGAAGGCTAAAATGCAAGAACCAGAAAGTCAATCCCTACATTTACCTGAAACCCCTGTGCAACTGATACTCAAATGCACCATTTTAATTCAAGATGCCTGGAAATTTACAATGAAAAGGAAGAAACATACCTTCCTCTTAAAAAGTACATAAGAACATAGCCAAGAGACTCCAAATCATCCCGACGACTTTGCTCTGACAATAAATTTAAAAAAAAAATGTAAAATCATGGGAAATTTGTAGGTTACAACCTGTAGAGTGTAAGGAATGAAAAGTTCTCTCTACTTACCAATTCCTATGTGAGTATTGCAACTTGCATAACGTGCAGTCCCTGTTAAGTTTTTATTTTCTCTGAACGAGTTCATCAAGTTCAAGGTTAAACCAAATATTAGGTAATGGTACCCTGGCTTATTAAATTTAAATTGGTAAAGCATAAGTAACACTAAGAATGAATCGATCAGAAGAATGTGAAAAGGGAATTACTTGAAATTCCACAGAATAAAAGTTGGAAGACTTCTCCAATCTAATATAAAGATCTTCCATAAGGAGAGATCTAATATAAATAATAAAACTAAACAGAGTCAAATATACCTGTAAGGAATATGCCTGCTTGTGTTAGGGTCTCTATATCTTTTTGCAAGTCCAAAATCAATCATATACACCTGTGAATTAACAAATTGCAGAAAACATACATAAGAAATTGAGAGCATAACCAGATAGGAAAATTAACCACATAAGTTAGCATTAAAGAGGATGAATTCTAATAATGTTACCTGACTTGCTTTCCTCCCAAGACCCATTAAGAAGTTATCTGGTTTGATGTCTCTATGCAAAAATCCCTTCGAATGCAGATACTCTATTCTCATAAGCTGTAGTCAAGTAAATAAAACAGATATAATTTTCTGCTTTTATTGAAAACTCTCAATGATGAAAGCATTTACTAAAATGAGGTAAACTTTAGAGACAAAACTGCTATAATAACATGCAGGAGAAAAACATAAAATCAGTAATGAACAAATGCTGCCTTCTTGAAAACCTAAGCAAGCAATCCTGATATGAATCAGTGGTTACCATCTGATCAGCCAACATCAAAACTGTTTTCAGTGAGAGCTTCCTCCCACAATAGACAAAAAGGTCTTCAAGGCTCGGTCCCAAAAGATCCATAACTAGCACATTATTGTCTCCATTAGTACCACACCATTTCATACTTGGTATACCACCTAAAAATCCAAAGAATAAGAGGAATCAGAAACAATACATAACTCTTGGCAAATCATGTCAGAGACTCAGAGCATTTAAATCGCTAAAGTGCTTCTCATATAACTTACTTTCTCCTTGAAGGATATGGTATAACTTGGCCTCATACAGTAGTTGTGGATGCTTTGTTTTCTTGTTCTCCTAAAAAATAGGAAGAAGATACAGCTACTGTAAATCACTATTTGACAATATGCAAAGTTCTACCAAGTATAATTCTCCTCATTGAAATTTGACTAAGTTTTCATTTAAAATCATTTACACACTTCACACTCAAAGACTCATCCCTAATTCAAGGGAATCAACAGCATACAATACATCAAAGTGCAAAATGTTATTAGGAGAGAAATGCATATTTTATTTAAAATCTGCAGGAAAAACAGCTCAGCTGGTTTGAAAAAAATTGAAAAGATTGCAACATAAATATTTCAAAGTTCAATTTTGGTATCCTTGGGTGGTATTAAACAAGAAGTAGGTGGTTAACATTACATGGATGTTATTACAACATGACATGCAGGAGGAACACACATGAAAAATGAAAATGAGAAAAAATAAAATAAAATAAAAAATTCAAAGTGAGATTGTGAAGAGGCGAGAATTGAATGAAGTGAAGGTTCACCATCTTGACAGCCACAATCTCTGATGTGTCGATATTTGATGCTGCAAAAAACCGACCAAAGAATTAATCAACATAAGCAACGACATGCATGAGAGAACAGCAACCTCTTGTTTGAAAACAAAACAAAATAAAAAAAAATTAAAGGAACGATTATGACATAAAAAGGTTGGTTGCGTTACCAATATAAATTTCACCGAATGAGCCACTACCGATTTTCCGACCAATCTTAAACTTCCCGCCGATGATCCTCTCCATATCCATATGTTATTATGCCGGAAAACCAAACCGATTGAGGTGCGTCGATGGTTACGAGGTTGTACTGGCCTGTCGGTGAATTTGGTGGAACCGGAGACAACAGAACACGACACAAATGAATTTGATAGAAATGGATGAGGAAGAACAGGAAATGAAGAAGAGTAAGGGAAGAGATTATAAGGTAAGGGGTTATTTTTGGAATATTTTAGGATTTTTTGTTTGTATAAAAGTTGGTTGCTGACCTGTACAACCTTAAACACCTAACCCAATCCATTCCCCCTTGTGAAAAACACGCTTTGTGACTTTCCAATTAATCCAAGAATAAATAAAAGTTTTATTAAACACTTAAAATATGTCATGGACGGTTAGTTCAAGGGGGAAAACTTGATTTTCCTGAACTTGGATTCGAGTTTTGTGGATAAAAAAAATAGTTATTACTAGAGATTTACTTCTTAAATGGGTCCTTTCGACTCGCTTATATAAATTGATTCATTTAAATAAATGATATCTCATGTAATAAATATTAAATTAGAATGTAAAGCACATTATTAATAAACAAATAACCGACTAGTTCTTTGTTTCTTATTGACAAACATATATTATTGCGTTTTTTTGAAGATACCCAAGGTAGAGATATAATCTGAGTCAGCAAGGTATAATAATTCAACCAATGTGATACAATCCGTGTCCTCCATAATTATTTATTTCCATTTCTAATTCCTTTTGTGAATAAGCAGAAAATACTCGATGCATTGCGTGCTATTTGTTTATTGAGTTTATTCAAGATTTGGTAGAATCCTATTTTGGATTGACTAATATAGTCATATAGATTGTAGTTGTACAGCTACCCAAGTATGGTTTGAGAAAGGATTTAAATTGGATAAGGCTGTCAATGACTAGATGCTCCAAAGTCCAAACTTTAAACTTCACCGTGGAATGGTATACAGATAGATATTGTGTCCATTAATATATTATTTATTATGAGATAAAAAATCATCCCAAAGGGGGAAATAAATCTACTCTGATTCAGTAATGTCAAATTTATTAAATTTGTTGTTTGTAATTTTTAAAGGTCTGTATATCTTGGATAAGGTTCATGAATACTCATATAAATTCGAAGAAACCAAGTTAAATGTATTAAATTAAGAGTCATGCTAACCAGTATCTTAAGAACATTGATTAAGGATTCTAAAGATAGAAATTTCTTATTGGGAAGTGCAGCTTTTAAGAGTTCAATGATTTGAATACACCACTTTTCTATGTAAATTTTCTATGTTTGGTTCATTAACCAATACCTTTAGGATACTGGTTAGCATTTCTCTTAAATTAATTATAATATTAACGATTTTTCTAACCTGTGCAACTTTGCACATGTTAAGAAACCAAAAGTAGAAATGTCGTATTGGAAGTTGTATATTCAATTCCTTGAAAATTAAAAAATCACTCTTTCCAATACAACATCTCTATTTTATGATTCCTTAACGTATGCAAAGTTGCACGGGTTAGAAAAATCCTAATATTAATCACATAGATTATGATAATTAATTATTACCTAATTATAATGCTTATTAATTAATGATTTAATTGGAACAAATCAAGTTAAATGTATTAAATGAAAGGTCTTGGTAATGAGTGCCCTAAGGACATTGGTTAATGATTCAATAAAAGGAAAGTTTGTATTGAGAATACAGTTTAACATTTTTCAATGTAATAAATACATCATTTTCCCATACAAACTTATCTCTTTCAATTATAATATTAATTACAATAGATTATGATAATTAGTTATTAGTTATTACTTAATTAGAGCATCTCCAATGGGTGATGTATAAGCAACCCACTTTGGGTTGCTTATAGGGGTGGGAATAGGCCAGGTCAGGCCAGGCTTTGCTTAAATAGGCCTGGCCTGTTTAAAAAAAAGAAAGCCAAGCCTGGCCTGTTACCTGTTAAAGGCTTTTTTTGAAGTCTGGCCTGGCCTTTTTGAAAGTCTGGCCTGGCCTGTTGGCCTTTTTAAAAGCTTATTTCATATTAAAGGCTTCAAAAGGATATTTGGCTTATCTCTAAATAGGCTAATAGGCCATTAAATTGATCATTGATCAAGTTCTATATTTGGACTAATAATAAGGACTTCCAACAATGGGCCTTCTTAGTCACTTAATTAACCGATGATTCTAACTTCTATTTGCTCTCTATTTATAGAATGATGGTCTCGTTCAGATGTATACTTTTTGCAATGTGGGACTATCTTGACTGTGAGTTGCGATGGAGGTGTACTGCTACCTGCCTATCTTGGACACTTCCTATTTTGTGAATGAAATAAGTGACATCTGGTTTCCGCATACTGATTGTTTTTATCACGTAGTAACGATTACAGTGTCACTGAATAAGAGAAGAAGATCTTGAACTGAATTGAAGAATCTCTCAAGTGGCCTTCCACATACGTTTTCATTCCATTCATTTCATTTTGCGTTATATGTCGACATCCTAGATTCTACTTAACCATAATAATCTTCTCGACTTTTTAGCTTCAGAAAAAACAAAAGCTGCAACAACTTATTCTGTGAGTTAGTCCCACATCTATCAAAATATACATGTGAAGCAAACCAACATTCTATAAATAAATAACAAAAATGCATCAACTGTATAAATAAATAGCAAAATGCATATTATTCGTTAAAATATATATATATATATATATATATATATATATATATATATATATGTGTGTGTGTGTGTGTGTGTGTGTGTGTGTGTGTGTAATTTTGTATTTTATAAAAAAAAAAATTATATATTATTTATAAGTAGGCCGGCCTATCAGGCTTAAAAGGCTTTTTTATAGGCCTGAGGCTGGCCTATTTAATTAAAAAGGCTTTTTGAAAAGCCTAGGCCTAGCTTTTTTACTAAACAGTCCAGGCCATAGCCCTTGTCGGGCGGCCTGGCTTATTCCTACCCCTAGTTATCTCTCATTAAGTGAGCTCCATTATACCACATCATATTTAAGCAATCCATCATACTTTTACTCTAATGATACTTATTTAAACAACTCTTAAGCAACTGCATTATTTATTTATTTTTTTATTTGCACTTAATTTCGTTTTAATTTAAAATAACAATTCATCCTTGAAATTTGAGCAAAAATTAATCTTTTATTCATAAGCAACCCATCCTTTGGGTTCCTTATATAAGCAAGCATGTCTTATTTTAAGTAACCCACATTGTCACATAGATCAACTCCAATGGGATGAAAAATTAAACAGTGATTCCTTATTTGCCACATAGATTTAAGAACTCCATAAGCAACCTTATTGGAGATGTTATTATAATGCTTACTCCCTCCGGTCCACAATGTAAGCAAAAATTTCTAAATTTTTTTGGTCCAAAATATAAGCAAATTTCAACTACTTTCTTCTTATTTAATGAAGTTATTCTCAAAATACCCTTCATTTAATACAAATTTTATTTTCCAATGACTTCTTTTATTCTCAATAACACAGGCTTAATAAATAAGAGGAAGGGTAATTTAGGTAACAAACTTAATTTTTTATTCTCAATGACTCTTTTAAATAAGATCAATTAACTATCTTAATATATGTGTCCTATTTAATTTTTGCTTACAATAGAGACCGGAGAGAGTATTAATTAATGATGTGATTAGGAGACATTTATTCTAATTTACTGATCGAGGTAAAAATAAATTGATAGTTTTTACCAAAAAGGTAGTAAAAGAAAATGATAGTGCATTAAAAAAGTTCATGTCTACAGTCTACTGTCTTGTAGTACATAATTATATTTTTAAATAATTTTATAAAATATATAAAACATGTAATAATATAAAAAAAAAAAAACCGGCATAAAGATATTGACAGGGCGAACATATAATTTTTTTTTCCAAATTACCAAACTCTGCGTACATACCAGAATACTCTTTATTATCAGGTAAAAGGAATATAATATTAAATTCTAAATAAAACAGTTATCTTGAGATTCGATTTAATTATCCTCAATAATTTTCTTATATTAGAAATTATATTGATTTCCTAAATTATCGGGAGCTTGAAAGTTGAAAATCTATTTTTGCACTCATTTTAATTCTAATCTTCTCTTATTCGTGTTTTGCTACTACTGTTTTGTTGTTGCTCTTGTTCTTATTTGGCCCTCTGCCTCTGTTCTTCTATTGTTGGAGCACCTCGGCTCTCTTCTTCTCATCTTAGTTATGCGCATCCTTTTGGTCTTCATCTTAGGCAAATTTCCAACCTTAGTTCCAACTCGAAATCTCGTTGTGCATTTTTTATTTGATCTGGTTATGGAATTTTTATATGTAGTTGATTTCGGGCTTTTGAGGATTGGTACAATTATCTTGAAAAGGCACATTGGTTAAGCATTAAAAAAAGAAAAAAAGTAATGTATTTTTCAAGAGAAAAACTCCATAAAAAAAAAAGAAAGAAAGGGTGTATACCTTCAATATCTTCAATTCAAAAACTCTTAAAATTTATATTTTAGCCTAACTAAATCCCAAAAACTAATTTATAGAGTGATGGTTGCCCCTTACTTATAAGCATTCCTCAGGCCATATATCACTATCAAATGTGGGACTCCAACACACCCACACAACCCCTCATGTCCAGGGCTGGACATTTGTGAGTGGCCCAATGGATTTATGATAGGAGAATTTGGATTTGAGTCTAACTCAACCCAAAAACTAGTTTTTAGGGTGAGGGTTGCCCCTTACTTATAAGCACCCATCAGATTATATCACTGTCCAATGTGAGACTCCAACAAAAACATTTGTCTAATGAATAAATAGCTAAACTGGTGATGAAGCTTCCAAGATTAGAAAAGTCACAGTTGATCAAATAGTTCGACAATTTTTTTATTTTATACATTAATATTTTATTGTTACTTTGCATTAACATATATTCTAAAATTTTAATAAAGTTATGTATAATTAATTATAAATTTAACTAAATAATTTTAGCTAGTGTCCTACGGCTCCCCCAAAACTTTTACTTAAGTTTTGCCATTCTACATCAACTAGACATTAGAAAGTTGACAAATTTAATGTCAGGTTCATCCCAACCGGTATAAATGCCTAAATAAGTAACTTGTAAACCTACAAAAGCTATTTTTAGATTATTTTTTAAGTCAATTTTTAAGCTTCTTAGAAAAGTCTTGTGTAAAAGCTCATATTCAACATAACTAGAAATATCTTTTGCATATTACTCCATCTGGTTCTATATATAAGAGGCAAAAAAAAACACACAGATTAAGAAAATATATTGAAATAAGCTATTTGTAATTAATATTCATATAAATTTGCAAATTTAACCCTTCAATAATTAATGAACAAATCTACTTGTATTGAAAGTTGCACTGTCTCGTAAATATAAACCCTATTATAAATATGGGTAAAATTGGAAATGAGCATTTAATATTTGTCAAAATATATGCATGTCTCTTATATTTTGGACAAAAAAAAAAATAGTCATTTGCCTCTTATAATAAGGACCGGAGGGAGTAACAATTATATACCCATCATAATTTGAAATTTCATTTTTTTGGTTAACATTTGGGACAGTCCAGAATCAATTATAGGAGAAAAACAAGGCAAATAAAATTGAAAGTTAATATTGTTCTTGTATTTGGATGGTAAAATCGTGGTGGATAAAATTGATTATGAGGTGAGTAGAGTTTATTCTAATGGAAGCAATGATTTCTAGCTTTTGCGTTGATAAAAATCAATTCTGGATATGAGACCCACAAAAATTCTTTATATTTACACATTAAAAGTGATTATACTCTTATCATCCAAACGAAATAATTCTTCTGAACTCACTTTAAAATTTCATTATCAAATACAAATCAATTTTTCCAACCTCGATTTCTTTAAAATTAATTCTTTCAAAATAAATTATATCAAAATCTAAAACAAATGGACTCAATCCTTTATCTTTGATATTGAATACTCTCATGACCTTGTATTTCCCTCACCATGAAAAGTACGCCTTAGAAGAAATTTATGATATAAAAAGTTAGCAATTTTTACGTAAATTCTTTTTATATAAACTCTTAAATAAGATATTTATCTAAACAAGATGTAAGTGTCATTATTTAATATAAATTTTAAAAGAAATCAGTATCAGATTTGTAAAACATTCAGTACCAAATGCTATTAGGCCAAATTTTGAGAGAAAATAAGGTAACTTTCTAATTTTATTTTGAATTAAGTAAAATAGGAAAGGAATACATATTGTTTTTATTAACTTAAAGAAAAAAAATGTAAAAGTATTCAAAAAGAGAGTGTTGAGCAGTCAAAGAAAGTAGCTACCTGCCTACTTTTGATTTGAGTGGATTCCGAGAAATGTAAAGGAAATCGCCGGCAGGATCACGAAGTCACAAATGCTCAGACTGGGTCAATCCTGTCCACACGTTACGCTGGGTTGGGTTACCCTGTTTCAAGCGCCTTCATGCTTACGCCGAGAACGGCCTGTAGGTGTAGGTTGGATATTGATGTAGCTAGCTCCTAGTCCTAGGTAACTAAAATTTGAATGAAATAAATAATAATCCCTGATTAATATCTGACAAACATCTCATGATTTTAGTAAATGTGAAAAAAAAGTGAAAGAAATAAAAAAAATAAAATTTATTAGAAATATAAGTTTATCATTTTTTAAAATATAAAATATAAAAATAATATAAGTTTCAATGAGCTAGGTTGAGCAGTCAGCTTTAGGGACGAGGAGTCCCGGCTCATCTAAGATGTAGCTAGTTTGATTCATAAAATGTTTTATTATTAGATAAATTATATTTTTTGTGAATATCATTTTATAGAATATTTTTTTTCCACGTTCATACATGATAATAGAGTATTCCCTTATTTTATTTATAATAATCTTTTATGCTTGAAAATATTTTTTAAAAGTTTCTATCAAAAATATTAAAATATATCTTATATCAAACGCTATCCGACAATGCATTGATGGGTAAATGTGTAAATATATGATTTTTAAATACAGGAAATTCAATTAGTCAAAATAACGTGGAAGTGATGGATGGAAATCTATTGACTTGCCTTATTGTCACACACGTACTGATATAACATTTTTTAATTAGACACACTGATATAACATATTTTTAGTAGGCACACATGATCCAAGTGCTACGATGGGGCAAACTGGTTTTTTTATAATCCGGATGGAACCAGAATATCTCACGATCGATAGTTGTAGAACTAATTATCCAATAATGAAAAGTATCAATTAAGAGACAATTCATTTACACCTACATATACAGCTCTATTATCATTGTCACGATTCAAACCCTAGACATATAATTAAAGTCCATAATCTACTGGTCACTTGGATGATACTACCTCCGGACCTAATTATAAGCAAAAAAAACTAAATTCACACATATTAAGAAAGTTAGTTAAGTTAGTTTAATTATCTTGATTTGTGTAAAAGAGAGAGTTAATTGTCTAGGGAATATGCAATGCTCCTGAAAAAGTAAATGGAGAATTAGTTTGATTGGTTAATTTTCTTGATTTTTACAATACTAACATTTAATAGTGTTGACTTAATTATTTTTGCTTATATTTAAGTCCAAATAATATAGCTATTTTATTGCTTATATTTAGGTCCGGAGGGAGTACCTCTGGATTATCCTATCCTTTGATTTCAAAGCTGACCTCGTGTCCCACGAGGTAATTTAAGAAAGTGGAAAAACAATTATTGCAATATTAGCAACCATTCCGAGTCCCGACCCAATTATTGTTGTTTCTTCCCTGGTCTCTCTCACCAATCACCACTCCTCTAAGCACCACCCTTCCTCCACAATCTACAATCGTCTCTCTCGTTTTCTCTATGGATGAAGTGGTGAAAGAGAAACCCACCAACGTTTCAGAACCTAACACCATGAAGGTTGTCGGAGCCACCTATGTGTATGAGCTCCACCTCTGGCCAGCAGATACTGTCTCTGCTTTTCTTGCTCAATATTCCTATGCGGGTTGGTCCATACCCTTTAAGTATGATCGTTTTTGGACCCTTGCCACCCTGTTGTTAATTAAGGTAGGTAGTAAAACTTCCCCTTTTTTCCCACTTTCTGTACTCCAAATTATATACTCCTTCCGGTCCACAATGTAAGCAAAAATTTCCAATTTTTTTGGTCCAAAATATAAGCAAATTTCAACTACTTTCTTCTCATTTAATGAAGTTATTCTCAAAATACCCTTCATTTAATACAAATTTTGTTTTCCAATGACTCATTTTATTCTTAATAACACAAGCTTAATAAATAAGAGGAAGGGTAATTTAAGTAAGAAACTTAATTTTTTATTCCCAATGACTCTTTTAAATGAGATCAACTAACTATTTTAATGTGTGTCTCATTTAATTTTTGCTTACAATAAAGACCGGAGGGAATATACTATAGTCTGTGTTCAATGCCTAGCTAGAATAAAAGAAATTTAAACTCCTTCCAGTAAATGAGATTTATATAGAATTTATAGTCTTTATTATTATTATTATTTGTTCAACGTTATTGCATTATATTATCCTATTTTTGTTGAAATTTAATTTATAATATCATTTTATCAAGATTTTTTTAAAAAAAATATATCCATTGTATTGGTATACGGCGTATACCTTTCATCTTAAATTCCTTTTTTTTTAGGTACATGTTAAATTCTTAATCAATAGCATATACCTAATAGCTTAATAACACAAGCTTAATAAATAAGAGGAAGGGTAATTTAAGTAACAAACTTAATTTTTTATTCCTAATGATTCTTTTAAATGAGACCAACTAACTATTTTAATATGTGTGTCTCATTTAATTTTTGCTTACAATAAAGACCGGAGGGAGTATACTATAGTCTGGGTTCAATGCCTAGCTAGAATAAAAGAAATTTAAACTCCTTCTAGAGTGTGTTTGGGAAAGCTGGAAAAAAAAGATTATGCTGATAATCTGTTTTCAAATAATCGATTATAATCAGAATCTGTTTTTGTTTGGGTATGTTTGCTGAAAAGCGATTTTAAGATAATCTATTTCGTTTGGGTAGTGCAAAAATAATCACTTTTATATAGTAAATTACGAAAAAGGGTATGAAGATATTTGTTTATAATATTTGTTTTTTCTTTTTACATTTATGTTTTTTTTTATTTGAGAGGTAAGTTCTAAAAAAAAAAATATGCCATTATTTTTATTTTTTTATTTTATAATCAATTTTTTATTATAAAAAATTGAATTCTTTTATTCAAGTGCCCATCATTATTACCGTTGATCATTTTTTTTTTTTTTTAAAAAAGCACTCTCTCATGTTTTCTCTAGAACCATCCACCCCAATTTTTTTTTTACACATTTGTCATTCACATTCATGTCACACTCAGATCTCTCTCCTTCCACCCCATTCGTCTCACATGACATTTTCATCTCACAATCAAGATCTGAAAATCTTCTCTTTCACCCTCATCTCACACTCAGATCTTTCTCCATAGCTCCCTTTCAGCCTTCATCATCAAGATTTTCTCTCGTCTCCCTCCTTCATCTCAGACACGTCTCTTCGTCTCCCTCCCTCTCAGTCTCTCTTCCTCCATCTCATACTCGTCTCCCTCATCTCCCCTTCGTCCAGATGAACTCAGATCGGTTATTGGAGGTGCGTCCATCCAAGCGAAGCGGTGCCTCCATGCGAGTGGAGCTCCGGCCATGCAGAGATACAACTACGACGGTGACCGAACCCCGCGCGACGGCGGCGATGACGGCAACCACGACGGACCAGGAGCAGTTTGGCGGCGATCACAGATAAGGGGAAGCAGCGTGCCTTCGGTGTGTTTTGGTGGAAGGTATAATGAAAGATGAAGGAAGATTAATGTCATTTGGTGAGGAAGGAGTGAAGGACCGTTGGGGGGGGGGGGGGGGGTAGAGAAGGTCATTACGGGGAAAGCAGCGGATAGCATAAATAATTTTAATCAAACCGTTGGTGTCAATAGCTTATCACAAAACAGCTTAAACAAATGAAAATCAGCTTTTTTAAGATATAATTTTTTTACCCAAACATAATGATTAAGTGACAAAACCACTTAATGAAGTAAAACTAGCTGATTGGGAAAGAAATAATCTTTCCCAAACATGCTCTAAATGAGAATATGAGATTTATATAGAATTTATAGTCTTTATTATTATTATTATTTGTTCAACGTTATTGCATTATATTATCCTATTTTTGTTGAAATTTAATTTATAATATCATTTCATCAAGATTTTTAAAAAAAAAATCAATTCACGAATTAATTATATCCATTGTTTTGGTATACGGCGTATACCTTTCATCTTAAATTCCTTTTTTTTTTTTAGGTACATGTTAAATTCTTAATCAATAGCATATACCTAATAGCTTATTATGATCCCTTACGTGTATATGGTGGTTTGGAAATAAGTTGTGTCAAGCATAGTGTAGCTTTGGCCGGTGGCGAATCTTGGAACAAAATTTTGGAGCGGTTAAACAATATTTATTCCCATATTTATTTTGTAACTAACATGAAATAAATAAATTAAATGTCGCTTTAGAAAATTTCAAAGTTGCTTATTTTCACATTCGATTCTTAAATATTGGCTGCTAAAATTAGGTTATTAAGGGATAAAGATGTTTAAACTATATATTTTTCTTAGTCATCACTACCTTTCATATTTAAAAATGCACCATTGTTACGTTTGAACTTTATGCTTGTATTTTGAAGACCGACCATTGCATTCGGCTCAATAAAATTGAGCTCAATTTTGCATTATAAGTTATTTGAGCTAACCCCGCTTGGACACATGCTAATATTCAAGGAGATTAATTTCTCACCTTTTGGGTCAAAGGATGTTCTGAAGGGAAAAAAAACTATAAAATAAATTATTTTCTAATATATATTTTGTTATTATATAAGGGGTATATTTAGTGAAAATAATTTGCGTTTTAAAAATGTGAGAATAATAAATCTTAACTATACACATCCATATTTAGTGCATGTTTGGTTCAGCTTATTTCCCCCATCAAACGCACGTCTCTTCCTCAAACGCGCTTCCAGGAAGAAAACCCAGGGGTTTGGCTAAATCAGGAAATCCACTTCTAGGGCACCATAATCACTTTTATTCTGAAGCAGCTCTGGCTAGCTTCTGGAAACTTGAATAACATTAAAATCGATTTCTACTCTGAAGATAAAGGTAAGTTCCTTGTTTACCCTTCATTGGAGTATTAATAACATCAACACAACTGTCCTTCACCGTGCTCCGCCATCCTTTGTCGCACACCACCACGAGTCTCTCCCCGTACAGCCATTCACCACCACAATCGAGTTGTCCATGACAGTTGCATAAGCAAGAAGAAGTGGATTTGCCCATGATAGTCGCGCACACTGCCCCAATCCAGCTGTCCTCCGCCGCACCCACCGAAACCATTCCCAGATGCGGCGCACACTGCATCTTATGTGTTTGCCCCTGTTTCCCGTATGATTTATTATTGTTTTCTTATTCATTTTGTGAAGATTCATCATGTTGGGCCAGTGGATTTTGGGCTTGTAAAGTATTAATGGGTAGTAGTATTAGAGAGCTTAGTTTCATCTTTCTGGATTATGGTTTTAAACAAAATCTAAAAAAGAGTAAAAAGATTAAAACTGAAAACAGACCTTTCACATAAATTAAAATAATTATATTAAAAAATTTATCCTGCTTATTAATATTTAATATATATATATATATATATATATAATAAGTAAAATGACAATGAAATCTAGTTAAAGTCATATTAAAACCCATTTTGGTAATTGTACACACAAAATCAGTTTTGATCCAAGTTATCCAAACAACAAGAATTGATAAAATCACTTTTTTCATGAAGGCATCCAAACATAAATCACTTCATTGTCAACTCACTTTTAATCAAAATCAATTTTACAAAATCAATTCTATTCAAAATCACGTTTGTCAAACGTTCATCCAAACACACACTTAGATAGTCAAAATTAAAACCCAAAAGTGATTGTTCCAAGTGGAAGTAGATTGTGTCTTTAGGCGAACTTTACTTGCAAGGTTAGATGTTGGAATCTTGAAGTCTTCACTTTGGGAAGAACTTTACCTAACCACCACTCTTAACCCGAAGGTTAGTCTTACATCTTTGTCTGAGAGGATACCCGGTCAAAGATAAAAAAATAAAAATTGTTAAAATTACAAGTTATTTATAATAGTCACATAATATATACTTTTAAATTACATGAAAATAAGAGCTAGTTCGATTACATATTTATTAATGTTCAAAATTTTCAAAATTAATCTAAATAATATATACTTATAATTTAATGATTGAATCGATAAAAAGTATATAGTATAAAAAATTGTTGGGTAGTGTAAGAATATTAAATCTTACAGTGATGGAATGATCATTCCTCATGTATAAAAATTAAAAAAGCCTTATGAAATAGTATATAGTTTAGGTAGAATTATGTAAAATATTTAATGATGTTTAATTTTTTTTTTGGTACATTTAATGATGTTTGGTTGGTTGGAAGGAGAGCGAAGGGAATATGAATGAATGAAGCAAAAGTATTATCATATTCAATAATGGTCATTTCGACATGTCCTATTTAAGAGTTGCAGAAAAAAGGGTGATTCTAGCTAATGTAAGGAGAAATGTTCGAAAAGTACAAAAGAGTAGAAAAACTTGTTAGATTAATTACAGAGAAGTGTTGGGTCAGGGGAGCGTGTACAAAAATTTTGAGACCTCAGGCAAAAAGCTCAAGCTTGTATCAGTCGAATTTTTTTATAACATATGCAGCTGAATTTTGTTACAGCCACAAATGGTCCTTTTATTTTTGTCGGTAAATCTTCAAATGACCCATTATTCTTGAATATGGTTTGATTTTGGTCTGGCCGCTGGAGGAGAATAATGAGGAGGCCACTTGAAATCTTAACATCCAAATGATTAGCATCGAATGGATTAATTGAAAAACTATATAATTATACTGGAAATTATATATTATGACTTAAAATTTGAAGTAAAGTATATATATATATATATATGAAATTTTTTTCTAGTCATATAGTCTTCACTTATTTTTATTCTTACTGTGTGTGTGAAAATTATTCATCCTGATGTCATTATTCATCGACAAACTTTATAACAAAGGGAAATATCTGACACGCTTTAGAATCATTATGCTTTTTGAAGCTTTGTATGAATAATTGCTTCTTTAACTTTTAGAATTAATTCATCTATACATTGGTTAAGAAAAATAAATAATTGTGAACACTTTTTTCCAATCTGAAGAAAGGATTAAAGGAATACAGGCAGCAATAGGATAGAAAAAACGACATAGCAGATCCGCGGAGCAGAGCAGAAGTGTATATTCCTGAAGCAAGAATCCAAACGGTGGGAAAAGGTGTTTACTGCATCATCGGAAATTGGTACATTAGTTAGTAAAGTAGTTAGTGCAAAAACATTAACATGTGACGTTACACGTGTATGAAACAGGTGGAGCCATTTTGCATATATGGCTACGCTTGTTGGTCATATAAGAGATATGCACTCTTCACTTCTCGTCCTCTTGTGTCTCTGCAAATGGCAACCCTCTCAGAAATGGAGAATGTGATAGAAGAAGAAGAGCCACTTCTGAGCAAAAGGAACTCCAATACTAAGGGTGGTTTCAGAACCTTACCTTTCATCATAGGTAATTAGGTACCATGTTGGTGATATATAATGAATCTGTTTAGTTTTCCCATTTGTTTTTATAAAAATGATGATGTTGTGGTTTTGGCAGCAAATGAGGCATTTGAGAAACTGGCGAGCCTTGGATTAATGCCTAACATGATATTGTATCTGACCAGAGAGTATGGCATGCAAACTGCTGGAGCCACTAACTTACTCTTCCTTTGGTCTGCTGCCACCAATTTCACACCCATCATTGGTGCTTTCGTTGCTGACTCTTATATGGGTCGATATTCCATGATTGCTCTCGGATCTATTTTTAGTCTACTGGTAGTTTTCTTTCTTTTCTGTTTTCTTCACTCTTGTGATTGTCTGCCCCTGTCATTCACTGATCTATCTCCAATGTCTTCAGTTCATAAGCAAGATATTTTTGCGTGAGTACAATTAATGCATCTTTGAAAAAAGATCTCTACTCTGCAGTTAATTTTAAGTTTATTAAGTTTCCTTAAAATAAAACTGAATGTTAATAGGTGCTCTTAAGAAATAAAAAAAGGAAAGTTAAATTTGTATGAGAAGATGATGTATTTAATATATTGAAAAATGTTACTGTTAGTTTCCAATACAAAATTTCATTTGGTCGACTCTTTAACCATCGTCCTGGATCCTGGTTTGCAAGACCCTTAATAATGTTATTTGAAAATCTGAAAAGTTGATATCTGCGACACCTAATTAATGACATTCACACTTATGGTTAATGATGTGTTGAATTTGCTTAATGGATACACATGTGGTGAATGAGTAATTTGTTGGCGGACAACTTGGTTAATGTTGTATAAACCTTGGTTGATAAAGTTCAGTATGCGGTTAATGAGTTATTCAATCTTGATGTACCCGTTAACCATACTCGACACACCATTAACCATGATTTTGAACTTGACCAGGTGTTGGGTTTTCCGATGTTCAAATAACATAAATGTAAATAAATAATAGATAGAGATCATTCCTAAAACATACATTATAATAGTACTTCAGGAGGAGCATGCTAGGATAGTAGGATTTCTCACTAATAACTAATAGGTTTTGTTTTGGTTTTATGTGCAAACATCATTAATTTGGCAAGTGAATGATATGGAGTTACCATTAAATTAAAATTGATTTTTTGGCACTTTGTTTGTGTTGGGGTTGTGCAGGGAATGGTTCTTCTATGGTTAACAGCCATGATCCCATTATCAAGGCCAATTTGTGACCAATTTACTAACAGCTGCAGCCTCCCTACAACAATGCAACTCCTGATCTTATATTCTTCTTTTGCCCTCATGTCCATTGGAGCTGGAGGCATAAGATCATCCTCCTTGGCCTTTGGAGTTGACCAGTTAAGTAAGAGGGACAAAGATGAAGGCATCAAAGAGAGCTACCTTGGCTGGTACTATGCTTCTGCTGCAGTGTCATCACTGCTAGGTGTTAGTGTTGTTGTCTATATTCAAGAAAACATGGGATGGACAGTGGGGTTTGGAGTTCCTGTTGTCCTAATGTTCATAGCCACTCTATCATTTTTCTTAGCTTCTCCATTCTATGTCAAGCTGGAGATTAAAAGGAACATGTTAACTGGGTTAGCTCAGGTCCTTGTAGCCTCTTACAGAAATAGACTTCTGCAGTTACCGCAGGAGGAAAAAAATGGTACTTATCACCATGACAAGGATTCTATTCTCCTAATGCCAACTGAAAAGTTAAGGTACGATTTGCTTCTTGTGATTCACTCATCATGCTTTAGACAACATCATGAGATGTTTTCTATTGTAGTAAACAAGGTTTTAAATTGCGGTTGCGTTGCATTTATCGCAATTGCGGATAATTGCGAGAAAATACGGTTGATGCAACCACAACTACGGTCGTGTTTCGGTTTTGGAGACCGCAAAAACCTAAACGTTGCGGCCCAGATCGCAGTCGCGGACCTTTATTTAAAACCTTGGTAGTAAACATATAAATATTATTACTAACTACATAAAAAATCAAGTCTTTTGTTTGCTAAATGTTAAAAATTAAAAACCCTTTTGGACAAGAATCACAGTCGTTTGTAACTTTCAGGGCTGAAGGTCCACAACTTGGTACAGGAGTTGCTATAAGTTGGAGTACTTTTATACTTTAGAAATTACACTATTTAGCTGGTAGTTCATGAGTGAACTTAAGTGGTTGTTAGCCATGAATATGTTAGTACCAAACTGAAATTCATGCATATGCAAATGCTATATTTATCTGAATTCTAGTTCACTTCAACTTGGATTAATTATCCTGTAAAATAGTTTTATGTAATAAATTAAGAGCAGAGGCTTAAGCTGCAATTTTATTGACTATAGGTTTCTCAACAAAGCATGCATTATTAGAAATCACTTACAAGATCTAACATCGGACGGAAGAGCTTTAAATCCATGGACTCTTTGCACAGTGGACCAAGTAGAAGAACTCAAGGCACTTATCAAGATAGTTCCAATTTGGACAGCAGGAATCATGTTGGCTGTGAACATTAGTCAGAATTCCTTTCTGGTACTAGAGGCGTCCTCCATGGACCGCCACATTACTTCAAACTTCCAAATCCCTCCAGGCTCCTTTAGTACATTTATGATTTTATCTGTAATACTTTGGATTATACTCTATGATCGCGTTTTAGTCCCCATGACATCAAGCATAGGAGCAAAACAAAAAATTGGACTTGGTCTATTTTCTTCTTGCATAGCAATTGCATCACTAGCAGTTGTGGAGAGCATTAGACGCAGAATTGCAATCGAGGAAGGGTATTCAGAACAACCACAAGCTGTGGTGAACATGTCTGCCCTGTGGCTCTTGCCGCGCCAAGTCCTTGATGGATTGGCGGAGGCCGCAGGTTTGATTGGACAGAATGAGTTTTATCTGAATGAGCTGCCTCAGTCTATGTCTAGCATAGCATCCACTCTTGGTAGCCTTGGGATGTCTGTTGCAAATTTGGTAGCAAGTTTAATTCTGAGCCTTGTTGACAATGTTACTGGAGGAGGAGGAAATGAAAGTTGGGTTTCAAGTAACATAAACAAGGGTCATTATGAGTACTATTTTAGTTTTATTTGTGCTTTGAGCTTTGTAAATTTTGTATATTTTCTTTACTGTAGTAAAGCTTATGGTCCTTGTAAGGGTAGAGGAAATTAAAACTTAAGGTGGATACTGATGATGATAGTAGGTTATACCGGATATATACTAAAATGAATGTTTGTTTTCCATTTCGTGAGATTGTAGAAAACCTATATCATCGCTTTACTCTTGCTCTTGCTTCTTGTAAGTTTGCTTGATGAATTAGATTTTTATTTGGTCTGCAGTACAAGATTTATACATTTTCTGAAGTTTTATACTAGTTGGATCTACTTATATGCCGTGTCAACAGGAGCTCATGATTTTTTAAACTAGAGATATAATACTATATATAAATATAAATGTGAAAGATGTTTGGTGTTGTTGAAATAGTGAAATGTTTATATGATAACAAATTGTTAGGTATATAAGTGACGAATTCAAAAGTATTGGCCAATTAAATTATTTATTCTGAAACGCTGGATTTTGTTTTAAGGCACCGCCGGTTGTATGCATTAACTTGGATTTGACTATTTGAAAATGAGAAAATCTCTAAAGAAATTAAGGATATATCTATTCTTGGATACTTTTTAGTAGGATCTTTATGCGTTTATCAAATTAATGGAGAATGCATCCTTACCTTCTTACTAGGGGGTGGAATAGGCCAAGCCGCAAGTCGGGGACCTATGACCTAGCATATTTAAGGCCTAACTCGACCTAGCCTATTTAGTAAAAAAGTCAGTCGAGGCTTTTTAAAAAGCCTATATGGCTAAAGAGGCCAGGTCTAAGGTTTTAAAAAAAGGCCTATTAAGCCTATCAGGTTGGTCTATTTAACACATACACATATAAATAAATATGTATAATATAATATTATATAATATATTATAATATATTATTTATATTATTTATAATATTTGAAGGTAAAGGCTTATTGGCCATGTAGTGGCCTACTTGCCTATTTATTTTTGAATGCATAGTAACCTATTTATTAGTATAGGTCTATCAACTTCTTTATCATTAGAAGCCTACAAGCCTATTTACAACGAATGCCTATGGCCTATTTATAAATGGAGACATATTTAAAGTAGGTCAGACTCAGGCCTTAAAAATTGGCCTATATCAAGCTAATAGGCCAGGCTCAGGCCTCAAGATTAGAACGCAGGCTAGGCCTAGGCTTGTTAAGGCCTAGCTAGGCCTAGCCTATTCTCACCTCTACTTCATACTTTAGAAACTTTTTCAATTTTTTTTTATAGGCAAATGTTAGAATGTTAATATGTTACTACCTCTAGACTCAATTATAAGCAAAAATAACTAATTTCATACTTATTAAGAAAGTGAGTTAATTTAGTTTAATTATTTTGATTTATGTAAAAAAAATGAGTCTTGGAAGTTGGAGTACCTTCGATGCTTATGTTATTAACTTCTTATTGGTCCTAACTTTATTGGTAGATTCTTCAAATTAATATGTCAAGTGAATGGCAAGGAAAATAATTAGTTTAAGATTTAAGCAGTGTTTAGATTGTTTATTCTCTTTTCATTTTTTTTTATAATATTTTTTATTATTATTACAAAAATGCTATACTACTATTTTTAGTCTCTAAAAAGGAAACATTATTTAATTTCATCATTAAATCTAGGTGGGAAATGCTTATTCTCAACCAACACTGGAGTTGTCTACATATGCATCATCCAGGGAATTGTCCAAAGACAACATTACGAGGACTCCCACTTAGAATGGTATGACAAGAGCTTGACAAACTCAATGACCACCGTGACTGAGTTAGTGGCGGCGAGAGGTGAGAAGGTATCAGCCTCATTCGACTCGGCGGTGCCGCCACCAGCAAGGTCGGAAAGAGCCCTAATAGCAATGAAGGGCACCCTTTGTTGCAGGCATATAAGGGCCACCGATGCACTTTCCATGTCTACTGGGCTCACATGGAACTTGTTGTAGATGAAGGTCCTATATGCTGCATTGTCTAAGTAGAAGCCTGCACTTGTTCCTCTTTTTACAAGCTCCACCTTCGGCGTTGTGGTCAAGCATGTGGTTGAGTTTATGCACGCCTCTAGTTTCAAGTCCTGATCATATATCACGAAACTAATTAACATTAATTGTTTATAATATATACCATAAAAATTAAATATGCAACCTACCCAATACATATGAGCTCACATCATCATCGTCTTAAACCTACCCAATTCATGACCACACAACATCATCATCATCATCTTTATTAATTAGGAGAATATTAAAGAATAAAAAAAGAAATTAAGTTTTTATTGAAAATTAATGTATTTAATATTTAAATAAATGAAATACTTAGTTTTCAAATAAAAACTTTTTATGGATTCATTAACAAGTGTTTTTAGGACATTCGTTAACATGACCCTATTAATTATTATATATTATTATGCCGAAAGCATTGCACCCCAAAGTTGATCAATTAGCCATATATTTTCGATGATATTTTGCTAAACTACAAAAAAGTTTCTTGGCTTTTGTCATCACAAATATTTTCTGAACATCCGTGATGTATGAATGTCATTTTCAGAATAAATAAATAAATAAATAAAATCCTGTTAAGATATTGAGAGAGAAATAGATTAATTTTGTGGCTTCTAGTCCCACCCCCATCCACTTCGTAAATAGTTATAAATGCATATACATATGTGCGGATATGGGGAGGGGTGGGTATCATAATACCTGTACGCGTATCTATACTCATTTAATCTTGCGGGTAATTACTCATACCCGGACCATTCTCATTGTGTGGATAATTACTCTATCCATTATAGATAATTTCTGCTGGTACCCAATGAGTAGGGTAGAAATTGTCATTTACCTTCAGTTGTCGAGCGATTTTGTGGTACTTGGGGTCAACAGGAATCCAGAGGGCATGTTGCCTTACTTCAGGAGTGCCATCAACGGGAAAAATCTCCTCTGGTTGGTACCAGATATTGTTGAGTTGGTTGTCAAATGAACTGCCACCAGTTACGTTTGAGGTGAAATCTGCAAAATTTAAGTACCCTACTCTTCTGGTGTAGTCTCCATTCTCTTCTAAAGGTAATGTATCATTAGGTCCTAGCCCATATCTCTGCAAAATATACAGACACAAACACCCAAATCATATTACACTTCTGATTTACTCACATTTATATATGATTATATAATATATAAGATATATTCGTCCCATTGGAAGGCCGAGAACCAAATAGTAAAATCTTGCTCAATCAGTCAAATCAAATATTAGTTCCATAGCGGATCTGAAAGATCTAAGCTGTGGGATACTCTGGTAGACCTACTTGACCCAAATGGCTAATTAGTATGAATTTCGAACCAAAAAAATATATGATATATTTATTTCAGGTTTATATATATTACTTTGTCACACTGATGGCAAATCTTGCTCACACTAGGCTACAATTTTCACTCAAGTATATATTTTGACTTTTGCTTTTGAGTTGACAAAAAATGTTTTCAAACCATTAATTAATCTTTCATGTTTTTATATGACTAATTAATTAATGGGTTTTGTTAACTAACATAATTAACTTTTTAACTAACATATTATGGCAATAATTCATATTGAATGGTTACTTTAATATATTTATGATAACATATTTAACTTATAATAATTTATTATGTATTAATAAATACTTATATCTTTGGATGATCTTTAACATTATAAAAGTAGAGCAAATAACGATGTCTATGGAGTGGGATGCTATTTTATTTTTATTTATTTGTAATTTTACTTTATATTGTGATTGGTCTCATGTTTGCCAAAGAAATTAATATGCAATGTCAACTAACTATGAATTGTCATATCGGTAAAAATATTTGATTTTTATATAAGTAGCTTAAAAGTTATGTGTTCATTAAAAAAAAAAAAAAAAAGCTTAAAAGTCATGCACATAATTATATTGATAGCATATTAGAATTCAACTTTATATCGTAATAATTAATAATGTATTTTGCTAACTAAAAACACTACGTTATTGTAAAAAAAAAAAAACTACGTATGAAACATTTAATGCACCTTTTTACATGTTAATTACTTGGAATTTATTAAATATTATTTTATAATATAATAAATACTTTAATTTTAGAGTTTAATTATTATACACTGACAGTGTAAAGCTTTTTTTACACAAACATTCAATCATAAATTGTCACATAAGCAGCTATCATCCTAAATACCTTAAAAGTCATTGATAACATCATTTATGATTGGTTGACAGTGTAAAAACTTTAGACTGTCAGTATATAACAATTAAACTCTTAATTTTATTAAATTAATTATATTATATTCTTTTAAAGACAAATATTGCTTTTATAATTACAGGTATGTAACTTACAACTATAGAATAATTTGTGATTGGTTTATAATGTAATTTTTTTATAATAATATTGTATAAAAATTAAACAATATTTTTGTTTAAAACTAAAAAATATTTTTGTTTAAAACTATGAGTCTGATAACATTTATAAAATTATATTAAATAAAAAAATATATATACAATATTATTTAGGCTGACTCAATATAGGCAATAGGTGTTTTTGAAAAGTCTATGACATGCTCTTTTTAGTTAAATAGACTTTATAAAATGCTTTACACGTGACCATTTTGTTAAACAAGTTAATTTAAACCTTCGATAACGTTTGGTTTATGAAATGTTTTATTATTAAGAAAACTATATTCTCATAAATTTCATTCTCAAGAAAATATATTTCCTATCTTCATACTTGATAATAGAGTTTTTCACTTTCAGACCCTAATTTTATTTTTGGACATCTTTTATGTCCAAGATAATTTTTTAAAACTTGTACTAAACATGATAAACTTTTATTCTCAAGTTCACATTCCCAAAAATATTAAAAAAAACTTGTATCAAACGTTACTTAAAAGCTTCAACTGGTCATGACTCATGAGACCATAGGCCCCGAGTGAGAATCTGACTCATTCCTGCCTCTATCTATGACAATAATTGATATTAAATGAATATTTTAATGTATTTATAATAAAATAATTAACTTAAGAATACTTTCTTTTGTCTTAACTTAATAATACTTATATATATCTCTGATTATAGAAATAGAGCAAATAAAAACAATAGATTCGTTATTACGTTTGGTTTATTACCTGTTGGTTTCCCATTGTTTTGGCTGACATCGGTGGCGTTTGGAAGAGCTTATTTAAGCTCCTTTTGACTTATCTGATGACAAAAGCTCTTATGTAATGTGTTTGGCAGAGTTTATAAAAGTAACTTATGTCATCCAATAAGGAGTTTTTGACTTATTTTCATAAGTCACTGGAACAAGCTTATGGAATTTTAACAAGTGCTTATGACCCCTCCATGTTTTCCCCCTTCGAATCCTCTTCTACCCCTTTTTTCATAAGCTCTTATGGCATAAGCTCTCATGCGATAAGGTCTTATGTGATAAGCTCTTAATTAAGTTGTTTACCCAAACACAGCCATTGTTCATTGGTTTTATGGTAGTGGGCACAATGTGTCTTTCAACCTCGCAGCTTTCATCACTCAGTACATGATAGCGATCCTTTAATCTTTAGGTTGAAACTGTACATTATTTTTTCACAGCTTTTTGATCTCTTTGTATATGAGTTTGGGTACCCTTTACCTAGTTTAGTAATTTATATACTATTTTGCTTATCATAAGAAAAAATAAAAAAAAAGGATTCGAACGCTATTTTTTCTTTTTTGTTATTTTACTTATACAGTGACTGGTCTAATTCTCTCTAATATCTGCACAAGAAACACGTTATGTATATATGTGAGTTTTGACTAAAATAAAAAAGAAAGGGAAAAAAATAAGATTGTGTAAGAGGGAAAAAGAAGACAACTTTACCTGCCAGCTCCAAAGTGCTAAATGAGCCCAAGCGCGAGGAATGGTTACATCTCCAATATGCAACGATGGATTTGCATTTCCAGCGATGCCGTAATGCACCACTCCTTCCACCGAGAAAAAGCTTAACAGAAGCTGAGTAGTTATGGCCGCATTTATCTACATGTACATATATATATTATTATAGTAATCCATTATAATCCGACTCAAAATTTATCCGATCCATCCGTTTGCCACCCTTACTAGTAAAGTATAACAGAACGAGGATCTCTGATCCCATTTTAGTGTATCATATCCGTCTCTACCAAAAATATGTTGCCGCATAGATACTTAACTCTAAAAAACGATAAAAAGAAAAATAATACCAGTTAAGATTAGGGGGAAAAATGACAAAAAGAAACAATACCACGCTCAATCCTGTCATGACCAGTATGACAGGCTTGTCACCAATGGCTCCAAAGCGAAATCTCCTTCCTTCATTAGTAATAGATGACCAAAACAAAAAGGTAA
This sequence comes from Echinosophora koreensis, assembly GCA_035048595.1. Lineage (NCBI taxonomy): Eukaryota > Viridiplantae > Streptophyta > Magnoliopsida > Fabales > Fabaceae > Echinosophora > Echinosophora koreensis. The sequence continues at coordinate 8,136,549 of JAPCYP010000001.1, read as the reverse complement.
AGTTTTATTATCCCCTAGAGAAAGAGTCAACCTTAGAAAAATTATGATTATGTTTGATAGATTTTTACCTGCAAAGTCTATGATGGTGTCACTAGGAGTATAGCCTGGATTCTGAAGAAGAGGGTCCAGTTCGAAAGCATTCGGTATGATTAAACCTAAATAAGGTCCCTCTTGGTTCACTTTTGCAATTTTGCTTTGCAGTTCTGATGTCAAAGCACAGCTTACAAATGCATGTTGGGCATTTAACAACATAAATGCCGCAAGAAATATGTATAAGACTTTACGAGCTGAAGATGCCATCTTTATCCACCCACACAAATGACAGAGTAAGAAGAGGATGGCTTTAGAAATGAAGACTAAGGGTTGCTTTTTATAGATGCAAATGGTTGGACATCAGTCCCGCATGGGAGGGGCAATTTTTTTTTTTTTTTTGGTTTTTTGGGGGGATATTCTCTAATTGATACCCAAAGACTAATCCCTTTTAAGGTGTAGATATTATCGAAGTGGTCGGGTTTTACCTCTCGCAACAAAATATTTTTCATACACGTGACAATAGTCGAACTCTAACATCATGTTAAACAACTCAGCTATCTACCAACTGTGTTGGATCTTGATGGATCTTGATGGTAGATATTTTTATTTTATATAAAAAATGTCTAATTAATTTTAAAATATATTTTTGTTGGGTTGTGCAGTTTACCTTAGTTCCTGTTTAGAATAGTTAGATGACAAAATTATTTAATTATAGATTTATATCATAAATATATAAGCAATAAAATAAGAGTTTAATTGTTGTACATTGTCAGTGTAAAGTTTTAAATCTTTTATACCGACAGTATATAGAAATTAAGCTCTAAATTAATAATCACATAATAAATTTTAATATTTATCAATTTAATAATTAAATGAAAATAAAACCAATAAAATTTTCTATACTTAAATACTAAAATCAATAGGAGCACTAAAAAGATAAATACTAAAATTAATATTAGAAACATACTTAGAAAACTTTAAATAATATTTCACAAAGAAATAATCAAATTAATTAAATTGTAAGTCTTGCTTCGAAAAGTTTCATATCAAAGTAAAAATATTGAAAAAGATGCGTATTTTTCTTACAGATATTAGGAATTAGTGTGTTATGTTAGTGGTAGTTGGGGGAGTTGAACTCATGACTTCCTTATCACTCCAAACCCTATGTTCCTCCCCCAAACCACCTTGACCACCTTATATCTCCTAAAATATTAAGAAATTAAGTTAATATTTATTTTTTAATATTTTACTGTGACAAAATATATTATTACATTCACGGTTTTAAATATTGTTCTCTTACTAATGGAATTTTTATTTTAGAAATTGTTTGGAAAACCTGATCTCATAATATATATGTACCAAAAAATCTCATAATATTGATGTAAGTAGGATTTGTAATAATTTTAACTTTAATTTTAACCTTTTAATAAATTTATTAAGATGATAAATATGTTAACTATATGTTTTAAAAAAAATAAAATTTAATCAATAATTTTTAATTTTATTTCTTCATTAAATTTTCATTTATGAATTGAAGTTTTATCTTACAATTTTACTAAGATACTCTTAAGTCAATGTTACTTTAAATAAAGAATTCCAATTTGTACACATTTTGCTCTTTACCCTTCAGAGTTTGGAAAAAGTCGTGACCTTGGTTAAGGAGTAATGCTGTTGTGTTTGGGTTTGATGACCATAAAATGTTTGAGCTTTCTGATGAGAGTCCGCAGATCAAACTCAAAGTACGGCTTCGTGGTTTGTTATGTGGTGGTGTAGGTTCTGTTTATGGGATGAGTGGGTGGCTGGTTGATTTTGGAAATTGACCATATATATTCATTGATAAAATTGTAAGACTAACCCTCGAGTCAAGAATAAGAATTGTGATTAGATAAAGTTCTTTCTAAAATAACAATTTTAGGATTCGAACTCCTAACTTTACGGACAAGGTTCACCTGGGACAAAATCCTTACTTCCAATGTTACCAACCACTTTTGGGTGGGCGGGTGGCTAGTTGATGATAAGAGCTGTGGAGGAAAAAGAATAAAAGGGACAATATGCACTAAATACAAAATAAAAAAAATTCATTGAAACAAGTATATCAAATAAAAGATCACAACCGTTTATTCTTTAAGGGTGCGTTTGATATATTAAATAATATCCTCTCTCTCTCCTATCTGTCTCACTCTCTCCTCTCTCTATTGTCTATATTTATATATTAAATAATATAATATATATATTATAAAGGGTATTTCGATAAATTTAATATTATTTTGTTTGTGCTGTCCATTATCCATCAAACAATGTATAAGACAAAGAATTGTCCTGTGACTCAAGGGTTTGTCCTGTGCTGTCCTGATACTTTTTGCAAATCAAACGCACCCTAAGTAATTAATCAATGGTTAATTTTGAGTAGCAAAATTGCTATATAGTAAGAAAGAAAACAGGTGCGAACTCACTACGAATTCAAATGAATGGCTGAGTTACATTTTAATATAAAATAAAATTATGAAAAAGAAAAAACAAGAATTAATGGTTTTGTTTTTTTGACACAACAAGAATTAATGGTTGAAAAAGAAACCACGTGATTCGTGTATAAATATTAAATAGGTACGAAATTCTCTTTATGGCAGAGGATATGTCCTTCCTCTTTGTCGGGACGTTATAATCACTAATTAACAGCAAATGCTACCTAATGTCGTTAATATTTCATTGAAAATAAAGTTTTCGATATTTTGAAAAATAATATATTTAATTTATCAATAAAAACATATCATTTCTTAATTAGTATCATTAGAATTAGCAACACCCAAGTTATAATTGTACAAAAATGCACTGAAACCCGTCGCTGTCTGGGCCATCTCCAATACCTGCTGGAGGATACGGATGAATGCATTGGCAAAAGAGAACCTCAGCCTTACAGAACCTTGTCCGTGCTATTATTACCACATTTTTAAATTAGCTCGTGGGACACGAGGTGTACCAGAAAAACCACTTTTAGTAACATTTAAAAAAATTACGAAATTATAAAAGTTATTCTCTATTAATATTAACATAATATTAACATTTTAGAAAATGAAATACTATTTAGACAAGTTCACAAAAAGTGTTTCGTAAATTTTTTTTTTATATCTTTAGTAACATTTAAGCATATTATAATAATTTTTTTAACAAGTTAAATTTCAACTAGAATTCAAGGAAGAAAAGAAACAACAGCAGGATCTTGAAGGTGGAGAATCAATCAACCAAGCATATGCATGTGCAATGTGCCAATAGGAAGTGCTATAATCACTGATGCAGAATCAATCTTGAAGGAGGAGAATCAACCAATCAAGCATACCCCCCCCCCCCAACCCACGGTTCTTGCTGTAGAGTTCGATGGATCATCAATTAGTTTACTGGTTGATTAGTTAGAGTATGCCAAATCATGTATTGCTTAGTTGTATACTGTAAGTCTTGTATTCAGTTAGTTAGTTTGTTACATAGATAGTAATGTAACTGTCAGTTTCTGTTATAACTGATTGAGGGAAGTTAAAGGCTTAAGAACTAGTATATAAGCTCTAGCTAGGTGCACTGGGTTGCATAGATTCTATTTTGTACAGAAAAATAGAGTGTGAGAGAGTTATTCAAAAATAGCAAATAAGAGTGCAAGTGAGGAGAGTGTGAGACTCATACCTGTAACACTGTCACTGATTTCTGCTATTGAAGGGAATAACATCGACTGTAGTGTGGATGTAGGGGCTGATTTGTCGTGCCCTGAACCACGATAAGTTTTGTGTGTCTTCATATTTTACTTTCTTGCTTCATTGTTCTACAAATCTTCTTCTTCTTCCATTGTTCATTTGACTCAAACTGTGCACAGATTACAAAAACTAGTGTCAAGAGCCAGGTTTCAAAGGGGGATTTCCGCGATGGCTACAAAGTTTGATGTTGAGAAATTCACGAGGGAGAATGATTTCAGTTTATGGAAGATCAAGATGCAAGCCCTTCTTGTTCATCAAGGGCTTGATGATGCACTGCTAGGAGCCTCAAAACTTCCTTCTACACTTTCAGAAAAAGAGAAGAAAGATTTACTGAGCAAAGCACATAGTACAATCATTCTTTCTCTTGGTGATGAAGTACTTCGAGAGGTAGCTAGAGAAACATCAGCAGCAGGTATTTGGCTGAAGTTAGAAAGCTTGTACATGACCAAATCCTTGACTAACAAACTATACTTGAAGAAAAGATTGCATCAACTGAAGATGGAATAAGGTTCTTCCATTAAAGAATATGTCTCTTTGTTCACAAAGGCAGTTCTTAACTTGAAAAGTGTAGATGTAAAGATAGATGAAGAGGATCAGGCTGTTATGCTTCTATGTTCTCTTCCCCCATCTTATGAGAGCCTAGTAGACACAATGCTATTTGGAAGGGACACTCTCACCTTGGAGGAAGTTAAAGCTGCATTGAATTCTTGGGAAATGAAGAAGAGAATCACTGAAAACAAAGGTGAAGGTGGAGATTCTGAGGCTCTTCTAGCAAGAGGAAGATCAGAGAAAGGGGAATTCAAAGGTAAGAATCAGAAGCATAGATCCAAGTCCAAAGCAAAAAGGACCTGCTACTACTGCCATAAAGAAGGACACTTTAGAAAAGAATGTCCTGAAAGAAAGAAGAAAGGCAATGGCAAGTTTAAAGACTCGGATGATGTTGCTGTTGTGGCAGATGGTTATGGAAGTGCTTATGTGCTCTCTGTCACTGAAGAAAGTTGTAGTGAAGAATGGATTCTTGATTCAGGGTGTTCATTCCATATGACCCCTAATCAAGAATGGTTTGCAACCTACCAGAAAGTAGATGGTGGAAAGGTTCTAATGGGAAATAATATGGCATGCAGTGTAGCTGGAATTGGGACCATCAAACTGAAGCTAGGTGATGGAACAGTAAAGACCTTCACTGAAGTCAGGCATGTACCTGATTTGATGAGAAATCTCATTTCTCTTGGAATGCCAGTTCAAGCAGGCTGCACCTTTAAAGGTGAATGAGGAACCATGAAGATTCTCAAAGGATCAATTCAGATTATGAAGAGAATAAGGAAGAATGACCTTTACAGATTACAAGGCAATACTGTATTGAATCTTGCTAGTTTAATTTATGAATCCTAATTAAATTCTACAAAGTTGTGGCATCTTAGGTTGGCACATGTGGCATCTCCCATGTGATTTCTTCTTCCCTTTATGGAGAGACCCTTTATCCCTATCTCCACCAATTCAAAGATCTCCAATACTAAACCAAAAACAAATTTACTAATAGAAAACAAACTGGACCTTTTCTGTGTGCAAATCATTGAGAAATATCCCAAATTATCCTTTAATTATTATAGATTATGACTTGTTGAACGCTATCAATTTTATATTGAATCCAACTCTTTTATCATGCAAACAACTTCACTATAAACTACCCAAAAATAAAACCCCAAGGGATGGTGTAGTGGAGCATGACAGGGTATCATATCTGACAGGTTGCAGGTTCGAACCCCCACTAGTCTTCTTAGGGAAGGTAAATATAAATTCCTTTGGAAGTGCTCATAGAGCCCGAAGGTTTTCCTTATTTTGGACTGGGGCACCATCCCCTCACCCTAAATTTATTTCTAACAAAAAACAAATACCCAAAAAAAAAAAAAAAAAAAAAAACCTAACCTCCAGGCTCCAACATAATGACCATATAAGAGATAAAGAATCCAAAGTAGAAAATTCCTATACATTAATGTTCTCTCCAGAATTTAAGGCTCTTTAAGAAGTAGACTACAAAAATTATTTATAACACTCTAAAATGTTGTGTTCCTTATTTTCCCATGCACGATAGATTGCCTTTTGGTGCTATGTTTTTTTTATAAGAAAAAGTATATTAATGAGAGCACTAGGAGTGTTCAAACCTAATAAGGATATAAGGATTTGATTTTGAATTTTTTTTATTTTCATATTAGTTGTTTGTTTTGATTGTATAGGATAAGTTGTTACTTGCTGATATGTTTATCAGCTTTTGTATTTTAAGTTAGTTGTTGCTTGATATTTAGATAGGTTGTTACACCTTATCCTCATGTATTTGTATTTAAAACAATTGTGTAAAGGTTGATCAATCAATGAAACAGAAATTCATTCCAATTTCATTATGGCATCGGAGAAGAATGATTCTGGCAGTGATGCGGAGAAGGTACCAGAGAAGAAGAAGATTGCCTCCGAAGATGAGAAAGTTTCCTCCGCCATCACAGCTGCATCACCTTATTTCCTCAATTCCTCGGACAACCCAGGAACACCTTTGGTGACAAGCCATGAAAACAACGCTTCGTGCGAAGACCAAGTTGGGATTCGTTGATGGATCTGTCAAGAAGCCAGCAACAAAAAGTCGTGATTTGCAGCAATGGGAGAAAGATGACTCGATGGTCATGGCTTGGATCATCAATTCAATCGATCTAGCCTTGCATGGGGTTATTTATCATGCAGCCACTACAAGGGATGTTTGGTTGGACCTAGAAGAACGCTTTGCTCAGACCAATGCTCCACGAATCCATCAGCTATAGCGTACCTTATGTTTGATCGAGCATGAACCGGATACAACAGTGACCGAGTTTTACACCATGTTCAAGAGTCTCCTTAATGATCTTGGTGAACCACAGCCACTTCTAGAGTGCAATTGCGGAGCCTCCAAAGAACTCATGCAGAGAGAAGAAGATCATAAGGTTCATTTGTTTCTCGGGAGTCTTAACAATGAAAGATATGAACATGTTAAGGCTACCGTGCTCAACACAGAACCTCTACCTTCTCTGCGACATGTCTTCAACCATGTTCTGAGGGAGGAAGCTCGCGTTATGACTGAAAAGGATAGGGTGATCGTGACAAAGAATGAAGCAAATGGCACTGTTTTCTACATGCCTAATCAGAACAGACAAAGACGAAAGGATGGACCCAAGCCAAGGTGTGATCATTGTGGCAAGATTGGCCACATCAAGTCAAAATGCTTTGAAATAATTGGCTACCCTGAGAACTGGGAAGCTAGGAGAACACAGTGCTACTCAAACAATGGAGGGCAATCCAATGTTCATCATGTTTGTGTTGATGAGGACAAAAGGGAGGAGAAGGAGGAGAAATCAGTGCAGGGACATCCCTTACATGGATCCCGTGTGAAGACGAAGTCAGAATTTCATGAGGAGATGGCTAGTCATAAAACATTAACTGATGATCAGAAATAGGTCTTGGATAGTGGTGCTTCTCATCACATGACCACTCTCTTGTCCTTAATGGAAGGAGTGTGCAGGCTTGAGAAACCTTTTTACATCACTGTACCCACAAAGGATACCGTGCTTGTAGAAAAGATGGGCACCATTCACCTCAATAACAACATTACATTGCAAAATGTTTTATTTGTGCCAAATTTTGACTGTAATTTAATTTCAATTCATAAATTGACACGTGATACAAGCTGCAATATAACTTATTATTCTGATCATTATGTGATACATGACCCAGCTATGAGGAAGAAGATTGGATCAGGTGATGTACATGATTGAGTCTATGTGCTGAGACAACCAGTCCAAGGATTGGCTCTTGCGGCTCATCATGAAAGACAAGACTAATCTTTGGCATGCACGAATGGGACATCAAGGGCTTGATGGGGACATCATACACAGAGCATACTTAAGCAAGAATATCCAAATATGAGATAATCTCATTAGCTGGGACAATTCGAAGCTCACATTTGGTCATGCTGAGTGGCATTGGTCTTTTAAAATTGTTTATCAAATTCAAATAATAACACCATTAAGTGTGACATCTTTCCAAATTCCAATTAAATTAATTAGTTTAAACTATTGAACTTTATACGGGGAATGACCTATTAATTTTTTGGTAACCATGATATAGCTATGTACGAAGTATCCACCACCATTAGCAGTGACTAATCTTCGTCCGGGAACTTGTTGGGCACAATTATCTCTTTTGATAGGTAGAAAGTTGTATTCCCATTTTCCCATAATTTTAGTAGTCACAGTTCTCTCTTTTGATGTCAAGTGAATTAGAAAAACCATTAATTCTACATCATATTAATTGGCTTAATTCATTTTTTATATATTGTTTGTATATAAGTTGGTTGATTATTTAACTTATTATTTCATTCACCTCTTCATCTTCTTCGTAGGGACAACTATTCATTTCAGATTCAAAATTATTACCCACTAATTCAATCCAAAAAGTAATACAAATTATAAAATCAAAATAATTTTTTTTTCTACTTTTATATTTATAAATAAATAAATAAAATATAAGGATATATAAAGACAAAAAATTGATATAGAGAGATTTTCATTTACTCATTGGAAACATATAGCAATGAATGAGTAAAGCTTTCTCACATTGAAACCAACCAGCTAAAATAGTAAAACGTGCCTGACTTAATAGTTGTTATTAAAAGGAGAGCCACCAATCAAATATATAATTAATATAGTTTAAAAAAATGGAAAAAAAAAAAATGAAAATGACAAAAGTGCCCCCAGTTTTGGAGGGAAAAATTGCCCCCAGTGACTGCTATTTTTATATATATAAAGCTTTTGGTCGTCATCATGTGACATTGCGGTTAGTTATGAAAGAGAGAAAGGAAAATGGGATTTTGCATGAGAGAAAAAAAATAAATTGATCGTGTTTCATGGCAGATTTTTTTTGGAATTGGCTATAGAGGCAAGGATAGGCTTGCATTGTATTAAATTAACATTTTTTTTTTTTGCTATGGGCTACCAAAAGCTTTTATGTTGCTGTGACAAAGTTTAGCATAAATATTAAATATTAATAGGTTAGTGTTTCTTACAGCTTTACTGGAACGTGACCATGTACTTTTATTTTATTTTTTATTTTTCGTTCTTTAGTTTATATTGTTCTAACCAGTTTCGTCATCACATGTATATGTAGATATAAGTATTTGGGTTTTGTCTCTTATTTTTATTTTTATTTAAGTGATTAGTAATTTATTTTAGTGTTTTAAAAAACATATTTTCAATTATTAAATTCAACTTTTTTTTTATTGTTACAATGCATTGTGAATTGCTTCAATGCATTGTGCATTGAAACAAATGAAATCAAAATCTTCCCTCTCTACATTATCAATCACCATTTCAAGAGGTCGTCTTCATCTTCTTCAATAGATGCTGTTGAAGGACAGTTTTTTCACGAATCTCAAAAATACTAATCTTTTATTACCGGTGTTAAAGTAGTTATATAAATTTTGATGTAATTGTAATTCTAAAAAAAAATAAAAAATCTCATTGTCACTAAATTTATTTGTTTGATATGAATTTTAGATACCTTCACTTTGTCATAATGTTTTTTTTTTCTTTTAATGTTTTTTAGTTTTTATGCAGAAAAAAGGAGGCTACAAGCTTATGGAGTAATTTTCAAAGTTGCAATTGGAATCATGCACAGAGCATACTTAAACAGAATATCCAAATATGAGATAATCTCATTAGCTAGGACAATTCGAAGCTCACATTTGGTCATGTTGAGTGGCATTGGTCCTTTAAAATTGTTTATCAAATTCGAATAATAACACCATTAACTGTGACATCTTTCCAAATTCCAATTAAATTAATTAGTTTAAACTATTGAACTTTTATACAGGGAATGACCTATTGATTTTTTGGTAACCATGATATAGCTAGGTACAAAATATCCACCACCATTAGCAGTGACTAATCTTCGTCGACAAACCTATTGGGCACAGTTCTCTCTTTTGATAGGTAGAAAGTTGTATTCCCATTTTCCCATAATTTTAGTAGTCACAATTCTCTCTTTTGATGTCAAGTGAATCAGAAAAACCTATTAATCCTACATCATATTAATTGGCTTAATTCATTTTTTATATATTGTTTGTATATAAGTTGGTTGATTATTTAACTTATTATTTCATTCACCTCTTTATCTTCTTCATAGGGGCAACTATTCATTTCAGATTCAAAATTATTAGCCAATTAAGGTCATATATGTGTCAATTATAATAACTATTAATTTTTCGTATCATTTTATCATTATTTTGTCTTTATTTTTGTTGGTATTGTTTTGTCTTTATTCTTTTAACAAGTGATATTATTCGTCAATTTTTATCATGTTATTATTTTTTATTTTAAATAAGTTTATTATCTTTCTAAATATTTATACTCTCCACATATTATCTCCACATATTATTTGTCCGTACATCGCACGGGTACATCATCTAGTTATTGTCTACATAAGTAGTTTTTCCCCCTTTTTTTTTTCGAATGATGGCTTTTGTCTTCAGCTCATGAAAACCACCTATATTAGGTTTGCATACCTCCTTAGACAGCTTCCATTCAAACTTTCTATCCCAGGATACTAACATTATTTCACTTCTCTAATTTATAGTCAAGAACCCCTCTCAATCATGTCCTTCTGAAATACTGAATACTTACATGCACTATAAGAAAAGTATACAAGAACTAAAACCATGCCACATGATTCGATTAAAAACTACATGACACTAAATCAATTGACTATAGGCCTGGTGGTTTGAATAGAGGAACCAGATTAAAAATGCCGTCTATGTCTATGGGCAATCCAAGGGCACGGGTAAGAACTGGTGAAGTTGACGTCTTGCCCTTCCAAGTGTTAAACCATGGACCCCCTCCAACTTCTACAGCTGCCATATTACTTGAAACATCCAATATGATCTGCCATTTACCAAAGGTTAACGATAATGTTCCATAAAACACCAAATTCAGAGAGAAACTGTGTGTGGATAAGAAGGTACCTTCCCCTTGCTGCCATCATATCTTCGTTCCCACATTTGTAGTTTTAAAATTCCAAAGCAAGTATCTTTGCAAGCTTGGGAAAGACCAGATTCTGCTGTTGGAGCACGCAATGTAGTACCCGGATCCTCTGTTGTTGCTTCTAATTCAACCTGCCAAAGAATAATATATTGACTCTGTCATTAGACATTAGCCAAAAGAAGGCCCGTCTAGTTAACTTTTTTCTCCTGGATCAAAGTTCAATTGAAGTTGCCCATAGCAACTTCCACTTGCTAGTATTAATCACATATTCATTAACATGTTCAGCTCATTCAACTATTTATTCTCTTTTCATAAACAATCATCAGAGCTTATATACGTCATTAAATGGAAAATGAGATGCAAAACCTTAATACCACCTACAACTAGTGTGTCTCTGTAGCATCACCATTAACCACCAACAAATAATACTTCCTCTGGTCCTTAATATAAGAAACAAATGGGTACTTTTTTTTTGTCCAAAATATAAGAAACATGCATCAATTTTCATACATATTAAATTAAATGCTAATTTTCAATATTACCCTCATTTATAATAGGATTTATATTTACGAGATATATCAACTTTTTATACAAGTGAGTTTGTTCATTAATTAGAATGAGTATTTTTGGAAATTTATATGAATATTAATTGCAATTAGCTCATTTCAATGCATTTCCTTGATCTGTGTGTTTTAAGGTTTTTTTTCTTATATTAAGGACCGGAGGTAGTAATAATAATAATAATATGTAATTAGGGATAAAATTACCACATATCTGCCATTGTCAGCAGAAATAAACCAATAACCCCAAGGAGCAACTTCCCAGTTGACAATACCATTCCATGGAACAAATTCATACAATTTTCCACCATAATGAATTCCAATCTGCAAAAGTTTGCAACATAATAAATATTATAAAATTATAAAAATCAATTAAAAAGATTAAATGCACACAGTTACCTGCAGAAGATGGCAAACAGAAACCCCCACCCCAAAAAAGTAAAAAAAATCTTATAAGAGGGACACTAGTTTTCTTTGTAATGACTTGAAACAAAAGAAATCAATATCTACCTTTAGTATACCAATTAGAACATTTCAATAGAAATATCAACCTCACTAAATCATTTGACAAGAAATATCAACCTCACTGCCCATCTTTCCAATTAAAAAATATCTGAAAAAACTAGCAGGTTACAAATCTCTGACTCACTCGTATGATTGTAGGCAGAGGAAAATGTTTCGTTCAAATGTAAGTAATGCAATTAATGCATAATTGAACATATTAAAAAAGTAAATTTTCATCTTCAAGCAAGAGATTGTAGAATTAAAGAGAAAAAGTGAAAAACTGCCATGAGCAGAGACATGTTATTTTGACGAAAGGAAGGAGAGCGATCAAATTAAGCAGACATCCTTGTGCTTTTGTCATTCCCATTACAACCACAATTTATTTCAGATGTAATCTTAATATTACATAAAGTCAGTGTAATACAATTATGAAAAGAGCCACAATATAGCCATATATGCTGTAGGAAGTTACCAATGCTGCATTTTCAAAAGTCTCTGTTATTCCAGGAATTTGCCTCAAGCCACCACCTGCAGTAAGCGCAATCTCTCCGCTAGCACCTTCAAAAACATTACATTGCACCTGCATTAGATATCAACAATATGAGATGCTTAAAATATACAAATCCTCATCCAAATATTGGTGTGAATAATTGAACATCAATATAACAACAAAAAAGCATATTAACCTTTAACACCTGATGAAATATTCAAGTGCACACATATCATAAATCATGATCAAGATATTCTTTTAACCAAAATATTTTGTGAAGTTACACTTCATGATGCACAAATAACAAAAGGACTCCATCTCCTGCAGCCTTCAAGACTTGGTGAATGATGACTGCAGTTCTTGCCTTCCAGCTAAGTAAATAATTGTTTCTTCTAAAAAATAATAAATATGTATAAATGAAGAAACAAAGCACTCTAACCACAATTTTCAAAACATAAGAAGGTTTGTGATACAATTACATACAACCAGATATAGCTAAAGTTTCATAGCAAGCTATTAAATTGATGTGCTGATGAACGCTACAAGATATTAAGAAATAAAATTTTACCCAAAACCATTTTCTTGGGAATCCTCCACCCCAGTTCTTTTCTGAATAAGATGGGGCATTATCAAACTCAATCCTCTCGCCATCCCACTCTATCCAACCTGAGAACCAATACTTATATAAGGAAAATGAAAGAGGACATAAATATTATAAACAAGAGTGATTGATATTTAAAACAGAAATGCACCTCACAAAGTGATTATCAAACAAGATCATGGCAATGCAGTGTTAGTAGACTCCAAATAGTTAGTTAGTTAACCAGAGCTATTTAGTTAGAGAGAACAAACAGCAGGATATAATAATAAGAGAGATAGAATAGAGGGACAAGTTTGGATTTTGGGAATAGAGGTTTGGAGGGAGAGCCGGGACTCTCTAATTTCATGGGGCTGAGAGAGGTAACTCTCTGTGTTCATTCTTGTTTTCTACTTTTTTCTGGTCCAGAACCTATCGTCCAGCCTCAGTACAAACATTGAATTTGTAAATGTGAATAGCATCATACTCTCTCTCTCCCCCTCTCCTCTCCCCTCCCCCCCTCCTTTTCCTTTTCTTGAGCCATGGCGCTCACTCTCTATTCTTTTTCTTTTCCTGAGTTATGCTGTGGCTCTAGAAACAATTATATCCTTTCAGCATTTCAATCTTATTGATAATTGATATTTTGTATATAGTGATCAAGTGTCGATCACTTAGATACATCTCTCTCTCTCTCTCTCTCTAAAAATGAAGCATTATATTACTATCAATTAATTCAATTTGCTGATTTTTTCACTAGGACAATAGATTTGGCCAATAAAACTCAGTAGCTACAAGGACACCATGGGGGACTATCAGTACATTTGGCAGTGCATTTAAGTATAATTTAGCTATACTGCTCTGAGTTTCAGATTGAGCCCTTCATTACTTTCACAAACTGATAATTATAGGTTTTAAAATTAAACTTCTTTCAGACCCATAGTCAAAATGTTAAAAGCAAGTTTCTGCAGTTAAGGTTGTAATCTGTAAACAGCTCAATCCCGTTTTCCACAGTTACCAATGCTGCAATTGGTAAATGACATTAGTGGTTAACTGTCTGCGATAATAGACTCATATCTATTGTTCAAACCAGAATATCATGTTTCAGTTCAGACTTTAGACATTGAAAAAGCAGGATACTAGACCATCCTATAGATAAAAGATTGAATAGCCAATAGCCTAACAGGTAGCACTTGCCTGTTGACAGTCCACCCGCCATGCATATTTGCCAATGTGGTTCAAAAACAGGAAAAGCTGCAAGCCAGCCAGCAGTAGACTTCTGTGTAGACCCAACATCACCCCAACCATAAACAGGGCGTGTACTATACTCCCAACGAGCTGTCTTTACTGTCTCTACATAATTTGACCTATAATTAAAATTTGTGTCAAGGAGCAAATATAACCAGGAGGAAATGGTCAAAAAAAGAAGAAAAAAAAAGCAGATTTAACTCCTACCTTTCATCATCACGAATGAAACCTTGATGCCAAAGGGGAGTGACTTGAAAACCTTCCAACACTCTATTATCAAACTCCTACACAAAATGACCAAATAGAAAGCATAATAAGTCTTTTAAATATATTAAATACACCACTTTCCAATAAAACCTTAACTTTTATTTATTCCTTCACCAGTTAGCATTTGCCTAAAGAAAAAGAATAGTTGCTGGATCAAGTAATATGATTATGAAAGAATCTAAACCATTGGCTTGGGTAGGTTAAAATTGCAGGATATTGAAGAAACAAAAGTCAGTGTGGAAAGACAAGCAAGGACAATGAACTAAGACAAACTAAAAAGTGCAGGTAAGAAACAACAGTGATGGCATTGAAACAAGAATAAGCAAAAATTTAAATAATCTTTTAGCAGAAAGAGGTTAAGAAGAAAAATGAACATGGACATCAAAGATGGTGTATAAGCAAACCTGAGGAGGAACCTCCCTGTTTGGAGGCCTAGAATTTTGTTTGGCCACGAAAGTGTTCCCCAACATTAGCTCATGCCTGTCTAAGCATTCCAAAACATTAACTTTTAAGTCCAAATCCACGGAATATGAGGACTCATTTCACTATGGAGAAGACTTAATTAGGTGTTGTTTTCTAATAGGATTATGTCACCTGTAACAACTCTTACATATAATATATATTATGTTTTCATTGATGAGTTGTTATACATGTCATAATCCTATTGAAAGACAAGACCAAACGTACCTATAAAATTGTACCTAAGTCTTCTACTTTCACAATTTATATAAAATAAAAAGAAAAAATTTGCAAATTGAAACAGCATAGCATAGTAGGGATATTCTTACTTCCCCAGAAGAATTGTGATTGTGGAGAGTATTGGCAAATGTACTTGTCATCAGGACCAAGAATTTGGGCCCCAACACCAGTGAACCTGGGCCCATATTGGGCCTCTTCGAAGGAGGTGAGTTTCTTGGGGAATGCAGGACTCTCCACAGAATACATGAAGCAAAAACTCTGCCTGCGTTGGGGAATGGAGACCTTGAAGTACCAACCCTCAAAGAATTTGCGGGTAGTCCCATCAAAATGGTACCTAATGAAAACACCAAAAACCAAAACCATAAGTAGTAAAATAATAATTAATTAATGTGAAATGAAATGAAATGAAAATTGAAATGAAATGAAAAATACCCGCTATGAGGGGTTCGAAGTTCTCGATTTGGAGGAGTGGGAAAGTAAGTAGGTTTCACGGAAGCAGAACCGTCATCTTGTGTTTGTGTTTCGGCGGTGGTGGAGGACGTGGGGTCCACACCCGAGACGGAATTGTATGCAACGAGTTTCAGAGAAGCATGGCGATGACGATGAGAACGAGGAAGGATTGTGACAATGGAGGTAGGGTTGAGTTTAGAAAAGGGGAAATGTGGAGAAGAAGAGAAAAGGGAAGGTTCGAATAGCTTGGTTTCCATGGAGGATTGATTAGTTGTTTCTTTCTCAGTACATGCAGCAGCACAGTTAAGTATGTATCTCTACCAAACGAAAACGACATGCGTCCGCCCCGCCTAACTCACAAGTGGCCTTCAACTCTCGTAACGTGTTCTTCTCTCACTCCACCCTTTGAAATAAGAGCTATCCAATAACGGACGAAAATCTTCTGCCTCCAACATACTAAAAAGAAAGAAAAAACAGAGCTTTGCTGAGTTATTGACTAATTGCCTTATTGGATGACCTCTCAAAAATTATTTTTAAAATAGTGGTGTTAAAAACCATGACTAATGAAAAAATAACATTAGATTCTTATACAGTATTTATATGGTAAGAATACTTAAATTCTTAATTAAATCATAGTAAAATATTTTTAAAAAAAATTAACTTATTTAAAATGGCGGTTTGACCACTCCAATGCAGCTAGAATATATTCTTGTGTATAGTTCTACACAAATTTTGTGGAATCATAGGGAGGGAGAAAAATGAATAATTCAGTATCACCTCTTATGTACTTAAAAGGCCTAAGAAAACACTAAAAATTATAGAAAATCCATGGACCAAAATGGGCCTCGTGTTGGATCCGATAGTAACTTTGAATTCTGCATATTTCTGAGACATTTTAGCTAAATAATAAATATATACATTTTAGCCAAATATATATCATTTAACTAATGAAGTGAAATGATTAAAAATGATAACCCAAATCATTCCATACCACTCAAATCCTTAAATTTTTTTAGTCTCCATTTTGGAGGTTTGAGATTAAACACTTCCCTTTTTTTATTTTTAGATAATCATTTACCATTAAAGTGAGTTTATTTCTAAACTAAATAAAAGTATATTTTGATTTCGAAAAGAACATTAAAATCTCAACTCATTGAATAATCTAGGGAAAAATACACCTTGTTGGTTCACTTTAGAAACAAAAACATATTTTTTCTGGTTGCAGGTTCGAGCCCCCACTAGTCCCCTTGGAGCGAGGTAAATGTAAATCCCTTTGTAAGTGCTCATAGAGCCCGAAGGTTTTCCCTGCCTTGGACTGAGGCACCATCCCCTCACCCTAAATTTTATTCATAAAAAAAAAAAAAAAACATCTTTTTCCCAATTAAACATTCCTCCCTCAGCGATGGACTCTACAATTGAAAGCTTGCCACAAATGTGGAACATGGACTACTCAATAGAATCTCTAGTATTAATGACTTAATGTACAAGATGTTGGAGGGGAAATACACTAATAATTAAAGGACTTTCTGGGATACTTTCACAAGTCACAAGTCACAACTATGCCTTCATGTGACACAATGGGAATAAGTCACGACAAATGGGATATCTGAGTAGCCACTAGCGCAGGTGAACATAAATAACAAAGCACTAGCAGGATGATCTCCAATTCCTTATATTCTGCCCTGCAATGCAGAATGCTGAAATGAAATTTAAAATCACAACACCACCGGAAGAAGGGGAAGTTTGAATTTAACAGAAAAGCATATGGATGTACAAAGCTGGGATTGCTTAACATTTTACCACAAATTCAAAGCATAATTCTGTAATGGCTTCTACTTTACAGAAGTCAAAATATACAAAGATGTTTCAATTATAGAAGCAGGAAGAGTTCAAGCATTTTCAACCACAAGTGTATGGCAGCCTTTGTGCTGAATCTAGCTTCTTAATTTAATAGGAATAGGAATCTAAAAAGAATGTAGGAATCTAAAAAGAATGAAGGTAACAAACAGGTAGTTTTATCTTAGACAGGAATAGCAAATCTTCTTAGTTTCTTTCTTAAATGAAGACTTAAACTTCAACAGGACATTTTACTTTAGGACAAACAATCATTTCTCTTACTGGATATTTAACATTGTTCCAAACATCTATAATGTCAAAGTTAAAATCTAAATGAAGGGAACTAACTTACTTTTAATTTAAACAAACGGAAATGGAGTATAGAAGTAATAAAGATTTCAGCTTATCAAAAAAAAAAAAAAAGTAATAAAGATTTCACTTACAATCAGAATGAAGTATTACTGCTCCACCACTTCTTTATCAAGAATTTCACACAAGTGGAAGATGAAGAATGACATCTAGGTTGTTCCTTATAATCCATTTCTGAGGATAGAAGGAATAAGATGATTCGAGATCAACATCCCAAACCATAACGTGCGAGCAGTTGTTCATTAAGCCCTCCATTTGGCTTTCATCTTCAATAACCTGCTCAATCAGTGTGCTAACCTGCATATAGAAAGAGAACCAGGAGAGAAGAGTCATAACATGAGAGCATACAGAAAAAATGGCCAACTGCACATTATTGAAGTTACCTAAACTAAATACATACATTTTGACAGCCAGGGTTGGATGTTGTTGTAAATATTGTAAATCTTGTATTAGGCCCATTAGTCTGGCCCATTAGGTTTAGCGTTGCCTATATAATCTTATTAGTGTTTGTACTCTTGGAATTAATCAATCATATTCAATATCATTTTACACATGGTATCAAGAGCTCCCGGTCTTGGGGGTCTCGCTTCCGCATAAAAACCCTAGCCGCCTTCATTGCGGTTTTCTTTGCCGCCTCCATTGCGGCTCTCTTGGCTGTCTTCATAGCAGCGTTTGACACCTTTATCGTGTCCAGTTTTTGGCCGTCGCCCACCATCCGTCACTGTTCACTGCCGTTGACCACTGTCCACCACCGTTGACCGCCGTACACCGCCGATATCACTCCGGCGACCACACCCAGAGGTTCGGCTCCTCCAGATCGGCCGGAACCCAGAAGATCGTGGCCAAAGGCCGCCGCACGCGCCCTCACGCGCCACCACAGCGCATCTCACTTCCGGGCGCGTGTAACCCACGCGCCGCCCTCCGACCACCGTATCGCCGCGCGACTTTCACAGTAGCCTCGCCGGCCCTTCCTCAGTCCATTTGAGTGGTCCAAATCGCGATCGGAGAACCTTTTTCCGTGGGTATTTTTGAAGCCTCGGTGCTTTTCCTGCGTTTGCTATTTTTTCCGCCGTTCTTATACAGTTCAGAACCAATTGAGGACTTTTCAGAACCAGTTGAGGACTTTGCTCGACTCTTTTAGTAAGCTTTTTGATTCTTGTTCAGTGAAAATGACTGGTAAGAGTTTTTGCTCTCGCACCTTTAGTGCCTCTGGTAATATTCCCAAGAATGCTTGGATTGTTGACTCTGGTGCCACTGATCATATGACCTTCCATTCCAAGTTGTTTTCCTCTTACACTTCACCTTCCAGTAATCAATATATTACTGTTGCTGATGGTTCTCGTACCCGTGTTGTCGGTTCTGGGAACATTGATCTCCAACCATCATTTAAATTGAAAAATGTGCTTTATGTTCCTGAACTTTCCAACAACTTAATTTCTATTCATAAGCTTACTCAGGACCAGAACTGTGCAGTAACATTTTTCCCTTCTCATTGTGTTTTTCAGGATCTTGCCACGGGGAGGACGATTGGAGTTGCTAAGGAACAGGGAGGGTTGTACTATCTGTCCGATGAAAGATATGGTCAGGGGGTGCAGTCTTCCTGCTTACAGTCTGAGTCTAAGTCTCACTTTCTTGCATCACAGGTCTGGCTTCAGCACAAGCGTCTTGGACATCCTCCATTTTCTCTAATTAAGTCTATGTTTCCTTCTTTGTTTTTACAACAGTCTGTCGAGTCTTTTAAGTGTGACGTTTGTCAATTTGCTAAACACCATCGTGCTACTTTCCCTTCTAGTTTTAAGAAAAGTGCTGAACCATTTGATCTTATACATTCTGATGTTTGGGGGCCAGCCCCTGTTTCTAATATTTCTGGTGCGAGATGGTTTGTTTCCTTTATTGATGATTGTATTCGAGTAACTTGGCTTTTCTTGATGAAGGAAAAATCAGAAGTACCCCAACTTTTTATTCAATTTTATCATATGGTGCAAACACAATTTGGGAAAGGCATTAAAAGATTACGTTCGGACAATGGAAAAGAATATGTCAATCATAGCCTTTCAAGCTTTACTAGTAAACAGGGCATCATCCATGAGCATGTGTTGACACCCCGCAACAAAATGGGGTTGCAGAAAGGAAAAATCGCCACTTACTTGAAGTTGCTCGAGCCCTTCTCTTCCAAATGTCAGTCCCAAACTCATACTGGGGAGAAGCAGTACTGACTGCTGCCTATCTGATTAACCGGATACCATCTCGTGTTCTAGGTAATGTTAGTCCTGTTCAGTTCATGATCTCACACTTTCCATCTGTCCCTATCATGCAGAGTCTTGAGTCTCGGGTATTTGGATGTGTTGCCTTTGTTCATGTTCATAAACAGCATCGAACTAAGTTGGATTCTCGTGCAGTCAGGTGTGTTTTTGTGGGTTATGCACCTAACAAAAGGGGGTACAAATGCTATCATCCTTCCAGTCGTAAGTACTTTGTCTCTATGGATGTTACCTTCCATGAACATGTGTCATTCTTCACTCGTCCTCAACTTCAGGGGGAGAGCAATAATTTGGAATCTGAGTCCGAGTTTCTCCTTCTTGGTCCTCGCCTGCCTGAGTTACCTGTTCCTCAGTCACCTGTCCCTCAGTCACCTGCTCCTGAGTCACCCTCTCCTGAGTCACCTGTTTATGAGCCTCCCGTTTCTGAGCCACCTGTTTACGAGCCTCCCGTTTCCCGAGTCACCTGTTTCTGCTCCTGTTTTTCCTGTGTCTTCTGTTTTACAGGAATCTGCACCTTCAGCACCAGCGAAGAACAAAGCTAATGAGTTACCTGTGGTGTATCAGAGGAGAGTAAAACCCAACCTGGTCCAGAAACAACCTCAATTGTCCGAACCGGAGGTAAGTACTGAAAATAATCCACCCATTTTTGATTCTCAGTGTGTTGATATTATTGACCCTGATCCAGATGACTTACCAATTGCTTTGAGAAAAGGGAAAAGGTCTTGTGCCAAATATCCTATTTCTCAATTTGTCTCCTCTAAACATCTTTCCCTGCAGCATCAGAGTTTTATTGCAGCGGTTGACTCTGTGAGAATCCCAGCATCTGTTCAAGAGGCACTAAAGGATGCAAATTGGGTCCAAGCTATGGATGAGGAGATGAAAGCACTTGAAAGGAATGGAACTTGGGAAATTGTTGAGAGGCCAGGGGGCAAGAAACCAGTTGGTTGCAGGTGGATTTATACAGTCAAGCATAAATCAGATGGCACTCTTGATCGATACAAAGCAAGACTAGTGGCAAAGGGATATACTCAGACCTATGGCATTGATTATGAGGAGACATTTGCTCCAGTGGCAAAGATGAATACTGTTCGTATTTTACTCTCTCTTGCTGCTCACTCGGGGTGGGATCTTCACCAGTTTGATGTTAAAAATGCGTTTTTGCATGGAGACTTAGAGGAAGAGGTGTATATGGAGATTCCTCCGGGATTTGGACCTACTAGTGGAACTGACAGAGTGTGTAGATTGAGGAAGGCCTTATATGGGCTTAAACAGTCTCCTCGGGCGTGGTTCGGGAGATTCACAAAAGCAATGGTTTGCCTGGGTTACAAGCAGAGTCAAGGAGATCATACACTTTTCTTCAAACATCCACAAGGAGGAAAACTAACTGTACTTCTTGTGTATGTTGATGATATCATTATTACAGGAGATGATTTGGTTGAAAGACAACTACTCAAGGAGAAATTATCTGCAGAGTTTGAGATGAAGGACCTTGGGAAACTTAAGTATTTCCTTGGAATTGAGGTGGCCTACTCAAAACAAGGCATTTTCATTTCTCAAAGAAAGTATGTGATTGACCTTTTGAAGGAAACAGGCAAACTTGGATGTAAACCTGCAGGTGTTCCCATAGAGCAAAATCACAAATTGAGCATTGAAGAGGAGAGTGCTAAAGTTGACAAGGTCCAATATCAGAGATTAGTGGGGAAGTTGATTTACTTGGCACACACTAGACCAGATTTAGCATATGCGGTTAGTGTTGTAAGCCAATTCATGCATGATCCGAGGGTGAGACATTTGCAAGCTGTAGAGCGTGTTCTGCAATATCTCAAAGCCACTCCAGGGAGAGGACTCTTGTTCAAAAGAGGTGGAAGCCTAACTATGGAAGCCTATACCGATGCTGATTATGCAGGTTCAGTGAGTGATAGAAGGTCCACTTCAGGCTATTGTGCATTTTGTGTGGGAACCTTGTCGCTTGGAGAAGTAAGAAGCAAAGTGTAGTGGCTCGATCAAGTGCTGAGGCAGAATTTAGAGCTATGGCACAGGGAATCTGTGAGCTATTGTGGATGAAGATTGTGCTTGATGACTTGAAGATAAAGTGTGAAGGCCCTATGAGGTTACTTTGTGACAACAAATCGGCTATTAGTATTGCTCATAATCCTGTTCAGCATGACAGGACAAAACACATTGAGATAGATCGACACTTTATCAAGGAGAAGCTGGATAGCGGGCTGATAACTACGACTTACATTCCTTCTGCGCATCAACTAGCAGATGTGTTAACAAAGGGCTTACCAACAGAACGATTCAGTCAACTTACTTGCAAGCTGGGAATGATAGATATCCATTCACCAGCTTGAGGGGGAGTGTTGTAAATATTGTAAATCTTGTATTAGGCCCATTAGTCTGGCCCATTAGGTTTAGCGTTGCCTATATAATCTTATTAGTGTTTGTACTCTTGGAATTAATCAATAATATTCAATATCATTTTACACATGTAGAAAATGATATAATGAAACGCACCGTTTCATTTAAAAAAAAAAAAAAACGAAAATGAGATCAAATAGGGGAAGGGGAGGGGGAGGGGGGAGGGGGGGGTCATCGAGAAGCTTCCTGTGAGACCCCCATTTTTTTTTCCCTTCTTCCTCTCTAACGTCTCTCCCTCTCCCTTGGCTCTTTTTCTTTCTTTTTTTTTTTGCTCCATTCCCTTCCAATCTCAAGCAACATTGTAAGTTTATTATATAAATCTTTAAGCTCTACCTCCTTGATTTTTGGGAACTAAGTTGTGGTGATTTTTTGGGTTAGGGGTGGAGCTCTCTGGAGAAACTAAAGTACCCACCCCATGAAGTTGTGCATTTAGACTCCCTGAGACTTGTCAGTTAGCATCTGTCTACTTCCCTTGGAGTTGCTGAGAGTAGATTTGTGGTCTCTCCATACTTGTGAGTGGATGATAATCACTGTAACATATTTTAGATATTTTATACTCATTATTTTAGTTAACTTGTTATGTTAAAATTACTTTTACTACTATATTTGGGGAAACATGCCTTTGGTGTTCATTTTAATCATTCCTAAATATTGTTAAGGTTGTGGTTTCTCATTAAATGATTTTGATGATACCTGAGAGTTGTAAAGAGCAATTATTTGATAGCAGTCAAACTTGAAATATGATAATGTGATTTTTTTTTATTTTTGAAGAGCTGGATAAATGGAATGATTTGAGAATTTTAATTTGGGGAATCCATGTTAGAATCCCGTAACCGTTAGTGGGGGTAACGGTCTAGGTGCACCTAGTTATATTATTCCGGGAGGAGAGGGCTATCAACGAGATGGAGCCGCCCCCCGATGAGATATGATTCATGTGACTTGATTGAGGAAAGGGCTATCCGTTAGATGGAGCCGCCCCTAAGGGAAAGGCCACCCTTAGGAGGAGAGGGCTATCAACGAGATGGAGCCACCTTATATGTTTTTGGTTCTCTCATGTGTGACCCCACTTTGATTAAACTTTTTAAAATTACTTTGCTCGTTTATTTCCATTTTTATCTCTTTAACCAGAATGAGTATTATAAATGTTATTATTTGTTATGTGTTAAATTTGCAAATGTAAGGATTTTTATATACATGTATATACACTTCATGGAAGTTGTTTGATTTTTATTTGTAACCATCTCCAGTATGTTTGGTATAAAGTTTGAAAGAATAACTATTCGTGCGTTAGTATGTTTCCCTTCTAGTTCATGGTGGTTGTTATGCCCTCACTGAGTTTGTGTGACTCACCCTTCTTATTTTTCCATACAGATTCCCAGGCAGCTGAGTAGTTGGCTGCTGACAGGTCCAGATTATTAAGACAGTGTTGCTCTTTTTGGTAGGCCCCTTTTTATTGTTGGAGGCCCTTGATGTATCTTGACACTATTTACACTCTGCAGCTATAGGGAATTAGTACTACATTCTTTTGGGTTGTATTAATGGTCTGAGATACCAAACTTGATGTATTTTGTATTACTGAACTTCTGAAATGAAAATATGAATATTTCCACAGGTGTTTTTTTTGTTTTGGAATGTTGGAATTACAAAGGAGACTCTGTCAAAATTTTTATAAAAATTCTAGATCTTTATCAAGTATGTTCTAAATTAATAGGCTTGCCAGGCTAGGATTGTAAGCCTGCGCGCCGGTCACGCCTTAGGTTTTTGGGTCGTGACATATAAGACCATCAAAGAGGAAGAGATACTAAGTTACTAACCCATAAACCTTCATTGACTGAATCAAGCTGCCTGATAGGTTCAAGAGTGGGTCGGTGCCATCTCTTTGGATCCCAGAGTATTGTACTATTGAATGCAAAACCTTGCAGTTCAGCATGAAATCTTTTAGATATCTCATTTGATTCATTTATGTGCCATCCAACTACTCGATTTCCATTACAAATGGGCCCTTGCACGACAATGCTACTTCTATCCCCCGATAGTTTTCCTACAGTCCATGTTCCAAATCGCCTGCAAATCAAAACAAGGATATCTCTCAACTAGTGAAATGAAAAACCATTTGCAAAAGCAAATAGGAAAGGAGAATATGCTACAACACATAACCCAATTTAATTGAAGAGTGAAGGGTGAATAACAGAAAGAATAATGACCCTCCCTCAAACTCCTCTTAAATAGGTCAGGCAGGCAAAATTTGAACCATGAAAAATTAGAAATTCAAATTAATTAAAACACAGGTAATCAGGTACTCTCTCATCCACATTGCCTCAATACACTACATATAAGACATATTTGAGTATTTGACTGAACCTTGCATCAGAATAGTAATCGTGAAATCGACAGAGAAATATGTGCACCAAACAACATAAATATCCTCAAAACTGGAAATACCTTATTTCTCTCATTTGCTGAAAGATCTCCAATGAGTATATGTTATCATCATCTGCAAAGTAAACAATTCCATCAAGATGGTGAGTTTCAATATGAGCTAGTGCAGCATTTCTTTGAACAATGCTCCTATGGCTTGTATTGGTTACATTTGTTTTGCAAATGAGATGTCTGTACATTATCCCACTACTCCTTAAGATGTCAGCAGTTTCTTCAGATTGGGAAGTTATCTCAACAACAATCCACAATAAAGGAGGTGGGACCAATTTTAAAGTCTGTGCCAAGCGATTCAAGTAATATGCTTGAAATGGATGATTGTATGTCGGAGTCACAATTATGAGAAGCTTTTGAGACTCCAAGTATGGCTCTTCACTGAGTAACTGGCTATTGGAGATATTATTTGCCACCTCATCTGTTAGTTCCTGTTCTTTCCCTGCTGAATTCAAAGTAGAATTAAAATTCATGGCCTCGTCAATCGATGGCATCACATTTATCTTCACATTTTCTAATGACTGAAAATTTCCAACTGCAGATATCATCTCAAAAGAGAGAGCTTGATGTTTTGGCATGAGATTCACAGACAAGTTCATTGATGCAAGCGGGATGAGTCCAATAGAAACACCAACCATGAAACAAATGAAAAATTGGAAAAGCACCTTCCTCCAAAGCTGACTCTTTGGCTTTGACTTCTCAAGAAACCTCAAAGATCTTGGGGAGAACACGCCAAGCACAAAAGCAGTGGAATCCAGTGAACTGACTGAAGAAGAAAACAAACCAGCAGATGGTAGACAGTTCTGAGGACTTGAGGAGGACTTAGACAAGGGAGAAGCTACTGAACATGCTTCTACATTTGATACAGTTCCAGGTCGAGGCACCGGAGACAAGGTTCTTCTAATAGATGCCATTAACAGAAATCCAAACCAATGTTAACCAAAATATAATTACTGTAGGAATGTATCCAAAGTGATCATAAACTTGTTGGCTTTCCCACCCAAAAACAGTGACTGTCATGACCTAAAGGTGTTCACCCAGAGCTTTTGGATGACCATGTTACAGAACCAAAGGTGAAAATTAAAGCTGGCATAAAACATTGCAAAAGGAAAACAGTAAGTCCAACACTTGTTAGAAAGCATATCAAGTTAAATACTTCAATAATGTGGAGTATGAGCAATCCCTTCCTAAAAAAAAAATTTCATGAACATAAGCTAACAACATTCTGCAAAACCCATTTAACAATGGGACTTCTCCTGCATATCCAAAAAGATCTCAAGTGTCTATAATACCAGAATCTAAAATGGGGAGCCACTGGAACAATATAAAAATATGCTGGAAAAACAAAGCAAAAATCATGGGGTCAAGGAATAAAGATAGCATTTTTAGCCACTTAATAATCAACACCTGAACAAGTTTAATTACCCAAATGACAGTGAAGCAGAATGGAGCCGCATGACTGTTCCAACTTTGCAATCAAGTGGCACTAAAAGAATAGAAATATGGCACTGGACACTGTCAAATGCAGCGAATTCTCAGATGTCCCGGTGGAGTTCTGCGGCAGCTAGGTGATCAATCAAAATACCTGAGATTCAGGGTTCTGTGCTTTGGAGATCTAAAGGAAGAAACTTTAAACAAACAAAAAAACAGAAAAATAAAAACTCCCAGAAGAAAGGAAACGAAAAGATGGATAAAAATAATAGAGACAGAGATAGTGATATGTTTCATCTCGCTGTCTCTCCATCACAAACGAGGTTACATAAGAAAATTAATACCCTTTTTGTCACGTGGTCGGTAACTGGGCGGGAGTGCGGGAATGGTGGAAGTGGAAGGATATCGATAAGATTAAGGTTTAATCGTATTCTTGAGAACAAAAATTATTATTACACTATATCATACGTGCGATTTTGGATTTCTTAAATTTAAATTGGAATTTTTATCTAAGAAACTTTAAACGAGAGATTCTCGTTTGTTGGTGGAGCACTGGAGCCAGACTTTGCTAGTGCTATTGCAAGTATAGTTGTTGGGGCAGAGACTGGCAAAGGGACAGGACAAAAAATAGGGTGAGGGACAGGACAAAAACCCAGAATTTTGTCCCCCACCAAACCATGGGACAATTTTTTGTCTCATGGACAGACTAACAAAAGACAAAATTATCTTTACATCTCTCTTTCTCTCTCTCCCTCTCTCTCTCCACTCTCTCCCCTCTCTCTCTCTCTCTCCTCCTCTCTCTCTCCACTCTCTCCCCTCTCTCTCTCTCTCTCCTCTCTCTTTCTCTCTCCTCTCTCCCCTCTCTCACTCTCTCCTCTCTCCCCCTCTCTCTCTCTCCTCTCTTTCTCTCTCTCCTCTCTCTTTCTCTCTCTCTCTCTCCTCTCTCTTTCTCTCTCCTCTCTCTCTCTCCCCTCTCTCACTCTCTCCTCTCTCTCTCTATTGTCTATATTTATATATTAAATAATATAATATATATATTATAAAAGGTATTCCGATAAATTTAATATTATTTTGTTTGTGCTGTCCATTATCCATCAAACAATGTACAAGACAAAGAATTGTCCTGTGACTCAAGGATTTGTCCTGTGCTGTCCTGTCTGTCCTGTGCTGTCCTGATACCTTTTGTAAATCAAACGCACCCTCATACTTATCGCCAAGGCAATAGACGTGCTGACTAGTCGGGTAATTGGAGTCTTTCTCAACCATTTGAGGTCCATGTTTTCGATGTGCCTCTAGAGAGTTAGCTAGGATTTTACTCAATGATGTTTCTGGAACCATACCCCATATTGTTATTCTAGTTTAGTTTTTATTGGGGCGGTTGCCCCTTTGTCTACCAATTTTTATTTTTATTTTTGGCATTTGATAATATAAATGTGAGAGAGAGAATATGAGAGATTGAAGAGAGAGAAGTTATGGAACTTTGTAATAGAAAACCTCACTGAAGTGAAAATTGAGTAAGTGTCATAAGTTTAAATTGACATATATAGACCCACTTAAAAAACTTAAAATGAGTTCCTTAAAATTTTGTTATTGGAGATGCTTTTAGTGTGTTTGTTTGAAAGTTGGAGAAGCTATTCCTAAAAATCTGGACATAAGAATAAAATATTCCCACATTTTTTATAGATTTTTGAAAAATATTCTAAGGTGTGATTGATATTTAGGAAAGTCATATTCCAATGTTCTCCCTCATAGTTACTAACATCTGGCTATAAATATTAAAAAAAAAAACATTTGGCTATAAAAAAAAATTACAAATTTCAAAGTTTGAAAACTTATTTGAATTTTTTTTTCCAAAAGTTCATGAACATGCAAGGTGATTAAACCTAAATTTAAAGAGTTTTATTATTAGAAGGATTTAGAATTATTCCACGATAAATTCAATCCAGTCTAGTAGAGTAACCATATATATAGTTTCACCTATTTTTGTGATTTTCCAAATTCGATTCCAAATTTAAATTTGAATTGCATTATATTCTGGGTAACCATATCATTGGTACGAAGTATCCACCATTATAAATAATGATTAATCTCTATGAGGAGACTTGTACAACATTTAAGAATTGCCTATTCTCAACCAGATTTTTTTCATACACAGGAGTCATGAGTTGAAATTAAAGTATATTTTCAATATAAAGTTTTGATATCACCATTTAATAATATACTGTTATAGTATTTAAAAAATATAGATTTTTTAAATAGTGATTGTGATATACTAGCAGTCAATTATTTTTATAATTTAATAATATATAATTAAATGATAACATAGAAAGAAAAAATTACGCTCATAATACAATAAATTTAATATTAATATTATATTGAAATTGAATTAATAGTTTAAATTAACAAACACAAATTTGAGGAGAATAATATTTAGGGAAATGAGTTATTTTTGTTGAAGAACAACATCATAAACATCTAAAAGACTACTTAAGTTTTATCCAGAAATATGTCCTTAGCTTTTAAAAGGAATTTTTAAAAGTCTATCTCTTGATTACTTAAGCGTATAACTTATAGTAGATGGGTACGAGTTCTGTTTGGTAAACATTTTTCACACGAGCTTATAGCGATTTTCACTGGCTTATAACATTTTTCCTAGACGCTTGAAGTAGCGCTTGAGCTTATAACTTATAGTTTTTTTTCTCATTTTTATTCATATTATTTTAGTTAAATTTATCTATCATTCTCTCTCATTTTTTTTTTGAAGGAACTCTAGTTTTTTTTGTTCGGGATGGAACCCATGATATCCCCACAGCCAATAGCCGTAGGACTAATTCCTCGATGATGTATTTGAAGGAACTCCATAATTCTCTCTTAAGTGAGATAAAATATCCTAATCCTAATAACTCAGGATATATTTAAGAACTAATTTTACTAATTAAATATATATATATATATATATATATCCAAGTTAAAAAAATAGAGAATATATTTTTGTTTGTATAAAAAACCATATAAAAAAAATATACATGCCATTTTATTTAAAAAAAAGTAATTAATAAATAAACATGAAACTTAAAAATTAATATTTAAAATTTTTAGATGATAAATAATTTAAAATAAAATAAAGTATTAAAAGTGACAATTATTTTAAAATAAATAATATATATAATTTATATAAAAAATAAATAACACATCATTATGTCATTTTATATTCATCTAAATGTTATTTTGTAGTTAAAAAAATAAATTATGTTAATCAATTAATCATGTAAAATAAATATTAATAATATTATAATTTTAATTTAACAGTATAAATTAATTTAATAATATTTACTATTAGAAAAACTTGTTAAAATATTTTTAAATATAGGAACTGATTTAAATTTATGCGATTTACATGGAAGAAAAATATAAAGTAAAATAATCAACTTGTATGGTATATTCCATCAAGAATTTGAAGTTTGTTGTTATAATTATTCATATCAATACTTTGTTTGGCAAGTTCAATAAGTTAGTTTATAAATTATTTAAATAACTTATAAGCTTGTTTGACTGAAATAAAAATGTTTGGTAAATAAGCTTATCTCATTATTATATATTTTTCTTCATAATTTATTTAACTTATTACTTATTGACTTTTCTCTCGTTTTTACCTCATTCATTTAATGAAATTCTCACTTTTCATATGTATCATAAATATGTTATTTTACATTTATAAATTAGTTCAACTATTAATTTTATCAGACACTTCAAATTCAATTAATTAACTTTTCGATAACTAAAAATTAGCTTTTTTTATCAACTATTTTTGTGAAATAGAGCCGAAATCGAAGAGTAATGATATTATGACACCAGTTTTTGACACCAAATTGACACCTTGGTTAATCACATGCAAATTTTTGGTTAATTCAGTTCATTATATGGTTAATGGTCATCTGAAGCTTATTTTCCATAACCATGTAAATATTTGGTTAATCACATGCAAATATCTGGTTAATTCAATTCTTTATATGATTAATGGGTCATCATGAATTAACCAAATCTTTGCACGTGATTAACTATATAATAAACTGAATTAACCAAATATTTATACCGATTAACCAAGGTGTCAAAAGTTGGTGTCAACTTTTGGTGTCATAATATCATTACTCAAATCGAAACTCAATGTTTTGGAGGAAGCCGTCTTTTATCTTCCCCAAACAACCTCTCAGGCTGCGAAGAATACAATTTACATTTACAATTATTTACAATTATACAAATACAAAAAGGTACCATTCACTCTCCGTCACTGCTGGTTCTCACTGCTCAGATCCGCGTGTGGTTGAATCGCCATCGCCATGGCGATTAGGGTTTTTATGATTCTTCTATTCTTTCTCTCATCTACCAACTTCGGCTCTGCGCTCTACGAAGATCAAGTTGGCCTCATGGATTGGTGAGTTTTCCATCACTGTATGCCAAGTTATCAGATGCGATGTTTGAATTTGTTTTGCTTCTCTTCCTCCAAAAAAATTCTCGATCCAATTTGTTCTGATTCTTATCCGGTCTAAGTCTTCGTAACTATCGTCACATAACCTCGATCTTACTTAATCCTCTTACGTGTTCATAATTATCTATAATTTTAATTTTGTTAACTTCGTTGCAACTAATTGTTACTTAATTTAAAGTTTAATTATTTTTTAATTATTATTTATCATCTTACCGCACAATCACGAGTTCAGACATAGAAAGCTATGATTTAATGGCTGATTTGACTTTTCATGTGTTTTAAATAAAACTGATTGATGCTGAATTGCTTGTCTACTAATTGCAGGCATCATCGGTACATTGGGAAAGTGAAGCATGCTGTATTTCATACTCAAAAGAGTGGGAGAAAGCGTGTTTTAGTGTCCACTGAAGAGAATGTTGTAGCTTCACTCGACCTCCGTCATGGAGAGATTTGTAAGTCTGATTTGTTTTTCTGCCTTTTGCTCTCTTGCTCAACTCCATTAGTTTAGTTTTATTTTATACGAAGCTGCAATAAGATATGACTGAGAAGGTCTTGCATGGACACAATGCCTATTGGGCACAATCAATCAGATTCTTAATAATCACTAAAATAACAATTCAAAAAGACAACAATGCCTTACTAAAATTATTTTAAAGTTATCTTTAGATTTTGATTGGTTGTGCTCAATGGACACATGCACATACAAGATTTACTCACGGTGAATATTGAACTTAGTAACTGTTTCCCATTGCTTGTTTAATTGTTTTTTATTATTTTGAGACTTCTTTTGTTTGGAATTAGAAAATACTGAGCTATGTCTTGTTGCTTGCAGTTTGGAGGCATGTTCTTGGGACCGATGATGTTGTTGATGGACTTGACATTGCCCTCGGAAAATGTATTATGCTTAACCTGTGATTGTTTGGCATTTATTCTTATAAGTACTTCATAATATCTAATCTTTATCGTACTGAAGAAAAGGTATGCAGTAGTTTTATAGTTGATTATTGGAGTTATCTCACCATGAGGAAGTCACACAATTGTCCTGGATTCTTGTTGTAATTGCGACCTTTTGCTATTCATTTTTGTTAGTTCAGTTATCCCTAAACTTGTGTTTCCTTCGAAAATATATTTGTGTCTGGAGGATATCAACTGGATGCTGATATCTGCTAACATATGTGAACAATAACAAGTTCTCGATCAAATTGTTATAAATATATGTCATAAACTGCCACATACATGCATAGTTATATGCAGTCCTATTGTTGAATTCTCTGTTGTGATTCTCAACTGCGGAAGCCCATGAAGATCTTGGAATCATATATCTAGAACCTAGACTCATAAGTCATTTGCTCGCTTGACTGTATTTGTGGGAAGATATTAAAGTGTAAACTGCTGTATCATGAAAGAGAAAGGATAGTCCCAAATTAGTTATACACTTATTCTTCAACTCTGTTTTCTAGTGTCTACTGACTACCATCTATATCTCTGTTTTGGTTATAAGTACATTAGAAGGCAACAATATATGTACGTCTGCTGTCCCATTACTTTGAATAATGGTATAAAATCAATTAAAGGATGTCAGCATGGCTATGTGCACCATCATTACAGACTCACAGTGATTTCTTATCTTGAAGTTTTATCGATTATTCTTTTCTTCTCTGCTTCTTGTTAATTTTTTTCTTCTCTGCTTGATGTTGTTGCTTTGTTAGAGTGATTTGTTATCTGCTTCTAGATTTGATTAAATATTTAGCTTATATTGGTGTGGTGATCAAATTCAGAAGTGTTCATTTAAATGTTTCAGATGTCATTACTCTTTCATCGGATGGAAGTATATTGAGAGCATGGAATCTTCCTGATGGGCAGATGGTTTGGGAGTCTTTTCTTCAGGGCCCAAAGGCATCAAAATCAATATTAAACATTCCAGTAAGTGTACTACTTGAATGATTTATTTTTTAAATACCTTAATTTTTCTCATTACATACCTATGAAGTATGATATCTTATTTTAATTGAATCAATTAAGAAAGTTAAAAAAGGAAATGAAAACAGCAGATGGTAAAGCCATAAAGGGTACGACATCCTCGAGTGTGGTGAAAAGGACTCGTGCATAAAGTGAAATGTAATGAAGCCTTTTAATTCCCTTGAACATACATCAGAGACAGTCTCCTTAAAGTACATAAAACTGAACAAGAAGACTAACAAGGTGACATAACATGATACTTGGAGATACAAGCTTCGCTTTCTAGCTAAATGCACCATGCTAATGTAAATCTATCGGTTTGGTAAAATCTATCCAGTTTTTATTCATCTATTGGTTATCTGATTTTCTATTCTTAAAAATGAGTATGTTAGAAATCCATATGATGTCGTCTTGTAGTGTATTTTCTATTTATAAAGCTAAGCAACCAGTGTTAATGATACTTTCATTTGACAGAACGGCCTTTAAATATTTTGGCCAACAAAATTATATGGTGCCATCTCACTGCAATCTCCTGATAGACGTAATTGTCATCCTTCAGTATTTTTTTCTGGTCACTGTCATGAACACGCATCAGATCACCCTTTTACTGTATTGAACCTTCCCTTGGCCTTGGGTTTAGGTCAAAATGTAGTTGTAGTTGAACTTTATTCACAAGAATTTTCCATGCACATGCAGTTAACTGCAGCTTTTGTTTTTGCAGAAAAATTTGAAAGCTGATAAGGATGATTTGATCCTTGTTTTTGGTAAAGGGTGTCTCCATGCTGTTTCCAGCATAGATGGTGAGGTTCTCTGGAGGAATGATTTTGTGGGTGAAAGGTATGGAAGTTTTCAGTTTGATGAACCAGTTGTTCATTCTGTAGAATGATGTTGCCATTAATGTTGTTATCTTCGTCATGTTTGCAGCATCGAGGTTAGCCGTATTATTCACTCTCCTGATGTGATCTATGTAGCTGGTTTTGTTGGTTCTTCAAAGTTTTATGTGTATGGACTGAATGCTAAGAATGGAGAGTTGTTAAAGAAGAATCATGCAGCACTTCCCTGTGGTACTTTTGGGGAATTACTATCAGTATCAGATGATATGCTTGTGGTGTTGGATGATACAGGGTCAAATATAGTGACAATAAACCTCAAGAATGGAGAGATTAGTTACAACCAGAAGCATATTTCAGACCTCACCAAGGATTCGTCTGGACAGGCAGTAATATTACCATCAAGGCTTCCTGGAATGTTTGCTTTAAATATCAATTCCCATGTTCTTTTAATTAAAATTACAAATGAAGGTGAGTTGGTGGTGGTGGGCAAAATTAATAATGCAGCAGCTGTTAGTGATGCTTTATCAATATCAGAGGGTCAAAATGCTTTTGCATTTGTTCATCATGGAGACAATAAAATCCACCTCTCTGTAAAGGATGTTAATGATTGGAATGGTGATTTGCTTAAGGAAAGCATAGTAATAGACCATCAAAGAGGGAATATTGATAAAATTTTTATAAACAATTATGTGAGGACAGATAGATCTCATGGATTTAGAGCATTGATGGTAATGGAGGATCATTCACTCGTATTAGTGCAACAAGGAGAAATTGTTTGGAGCAGAGAGGATGGTCTTGCATCAGTTGTAGATGTTACAACATCAGAACTACCTGTGGAAAAGGAAGGTGTATCTGTGGCAAAAGTGGAACAAAACCTCTTTGAATGGCTTAAGGTATGCCATTGATATATTGAATTAGGACATCAACCTGTGTAGTTTTACATTTTTTTTATTCTTTAGAGGTACAAACATGTTATTGTTAGCTTCTCTGTGTAGTGTGTGTATTCCATTCTGTCATTTCCTGTGTAGTTTTACATTTTTTTTTTTTTTATTCTTCAGAGATACAAACATGTTATTGTTAGCTTCTCTGTGTAGTGTGTGTATTCCATTCTGTTATTTTTATGATCAGGGATGTGGGTTCCATTAACTACTTCTCTAATGGTGGATATTTTCTGTGATGAATTATTATTGAAAGGGACATATGCTGAAGCTTAAAGGAACTCTAATGATTGCAAGCGCTGAGGATGTAGCAGCTATTCAAGCAATGAGGCTGAGGAGTTCTGAGAAAACCAAGATGACTCGTGATCATAATGGTTTCCGTAAGCTGCTTATTGTACTTACAAGGGCAGGAAAGGTTTTTGCTTTGCACACTGGAGATGGACGTGTTGTTTGGTCTATTCTTCTTCCTACTCTACGTAAATCAGAAGTATGTGAACATCCAGCTGGGCTTAACATTTATCAGTGGCAGGTTCCACATCATCATGCTTTGGATGAGAATCCATCTGTCCTTGTAGTTGGGCGATGTGGACTAAGTTTGGCTGCACCAGCTGTTCTTTCTTTCATTGATGCATACACAGGGGTGGAACTCAATTCTTTGAGTCTTGGTCATACTGTTGCTCAAGTTATTCCATTGCCTTATACTGATTCAACTGAACAGCGTCTGCATCTAATTATAGATGCTAGCCAACATGGATATTTATACCCAAGAACTCCTGAAGCCATTGAAATTCTGAAACGTGAGTTTTCAAATGTATACTGGTACTCGGTGGAGGCTGATAATGGTGTTATTAGAGGTCATACCTTGAAGAGCAACTGCAAAGTAGTGGATGAATACTGCTTTGACTTCAGGAACTTATGGTGTATTGTATTCCCATCTGAATCAGAAAAGATTATTGCAACAGTGACAAGAAAATCAAATGAGGTATTGCATTGCGTTTTATTAACTAAGAACTTTCTTTTAAAAAAATTAGAATGCTATATTCTACTTTATGTTATTACTGCCATTACCTTCTTAAAATATAAATTTGCTATTTGAGGTATGTAAACTTGCATTAGTTTAAATAATGATTTCTCTTTGTCAATACATGCTTAGCTTGAAAGGTTGCCTTTTTCTTAAGGTGGATTTTATTATAAATCAATAGCTGTAAAGAATGGGTTTAAATTTTAGGGATTTTATGAATGATTTTTTATCTACGAATAATCATGTAGAGTAATTTTTACCAATCTTAATCCATTATCCAAATGTGATAACTGATAATGTCTCAAATCATATGCCTTAGTTATTCTGAAGTCATAAGAAATTGTATCTATACCAATCTTTCAGTATAACAAATTTTGTTTTTTTTTTTTTTGACTCACTTTCAGTATAACAAATGAAAATAAATAGTATGACAATTAAGGGTTTTCTCATGTTTTGTCATACTTTATCATGGTCATTTTGTTGAGTCTTACTATTGCTTTGCTGCTTTACTTCCTAAATTTGTTGCTCTCTTGTTTCTTCTAGGTTGTTCATACTCAAGCAAAAGTAATGACTGACTATGATGTCATGTACAAGTATATATCAAAGAATCTGCTTTTTGTTGCAAATGCAGCACCAAAAGCCAGAGGGGAAATTGGAACAGCGACCCCAGAGGAGGCATTGTTGGTCATCTATATCATCGATACTGTGACTGGTCGCATATTGCACCGCATGACTCATCATGGTTGCCAGGGTCCTGTTCGTGCTGTAAGTTTTTGAACTACATACCCATCAAATGATGCAAAATGACTTTCTCTTACATGAATATTTGTTGTATAGGTATTTAGTGAAAATTGGGTTGTCTACCACTATTTTAATCTCAGAGCACACAGATATGAGATGTCAGTTGTTGAGGTCTATGATCAGTCTCGGGCGGTATGTCAGTCAACTTGTGTTTCTTCATTTAATGATCCCCCCCTCTGTTTTGGTCTCTGTTATTTCTTTTTTTCTTCTTTTTGGCAGGTGGTCTATGTTCATTCTAATATGATTATGCTTGAATAATTAACAGGATAACAAAGATGTTTGGAAGTTTGTTCTCGGAAAGCATAATCTTACATCACCCATCTCTTCTTATTCTCGACCAGAAGTCATAACAAAATCACAGTCATACTTCTTTACCCATTCTGTGAAAGCAATAGAAGTGACCTCAACTGCCAAGGGTATAACCTCTAAGCAGGTCCTTATCGGAACAATTGGTGATCAGGTTGGAATTATTTGCACTACTTAGTTATTTGTCTGTTATATGAGAACTTGAGAAAAAAAGAAACAAGCTACTTGCATCTCTTGTTTAATTTTGTTGTTCAAATGAAATCTAGTCGATATTCTTGCATCTTTGTGTGTCAAATGTGATTTTTCTGTCCTTTTTTTTTTTTTTTTTTTGCAGGTTTTGGGACTTGATAAACGCTTTTTAGATCCCAGGCGCACACTTAATCCCTCACAAGCTGAGAAAGAAGAAGGAATTATTCCTCTAACTGATTCGTTACCAATCATTTCTCAGGTATTTTGTGTCTCTGTAATTTCCTCTGGCTCCATATGTGGCCAAAATCTCCCTTATTCCTATATATCCAAGTAGAAATTTGTTTTATGTACATAATAAAACTGAGTCAGTGGTGCAATCATGCCATATGGTACATAAATTCTCAACAGAGTGGTATGTTTCTAATTTGTCTGCAAGTTTACAGTTTTGTTCCTTTTTCATAGTAAATATTAAATTGCTTTCTTCATGGAGATTGGGTACTTAGAAAAGATGGGAGGGGTTGGAGGACTTAGAGCTCGGTTGGATGTGCTTTTCTAAATAAAAAAGGTTCCTTTTAAAAAATGAGTACTTTACTCATTTTTAGCATGTTTCGATGAACTTCTCAAAAAAAAAAAAGCACTAGAAAATCACAAATTGTGTGTGTTTTTTTTTTTTTTTTAAAAGATGGGTTTTGTTTTTGGAGCTTCTGAAAAATTGTCTTTTTAAGCCCATGGAAAAGCTGTTTAGAGATATTTCAAGATAAAAAAAAAGAACTACAACATTTTTACATCCAAACAACAGTAAATCTATAAAAGTGCTTTTTTGAGCACTACATCCAAACATAAAATGACTTTTACTTTCTTAAAAGATCCTTTAAAAAAAGTTCACAATAAAACAGATCTTTTTTTAGAAACTCATCCAAACTAGCCCTTTGATAGGATACTAGGTTTGGGCCTAAGACCAACAGGTGGGCTGAATATAGAATTAGGTTATAATTGTGATGTGGCAGCTAGTTAGTGAAGGGAGGCACGTAGATATAAGGAGAGGGCATGGCAAGGGTGAATTCGTGCTAGGTCATTTTCAGTTAGAACCATAGAGGTTGGGCAGAGAGTGAGTTTCTCTTCTCTGAGGAGCATTAGCTCTGGGATTACAGGGGTTTCTTCTGTAATATTTCTTCTTTTGCAATCAATAATGAAGTTTCTCTCTTCTATTAAATCTGGTTCCTATCACCCTTGATCTGGATGACAAAAAATAGGTGAATGGCTGTTGTCTTGATCCCTAAGATAGTTCAGAGGCTAAGCAGATAAGGTGCTCAGTTAACCAACACACACACATATATATCTGTGTGTATATCCATGCATGCATGATGTGTGTGCTGTAAATTTCTGGTATGGCTGTTATGTACATGAGCTGATATTTTGATTACCTTATTTAGTGTTTGCTAAGGAAAATTTTCGAACATCATTCTTTATTACATAATTTTGGCTCCAGGGAAGGTGCCTAGATCATAGCCAAAAATGTTTACCTAGTATGTCTGCTTGAGCAAATACTATATCACCAACTTTGAACACGTCAATCTCTCTGGTTTAAATGTACTTCTTGACATGAAATTCATATTGATCCTGCTTGAATCACTGCAGTCCTATATTACTCATTCCCTTAAAGTGGAAGGTCTCCGAGGTATTGTAACAGTGCCTGCCAAGCTGGAGTCTACATCCCTCGTCTTTGCCTATGGAGTGGATCTATTTTTTACCCAGATTGCTCCTTCGAGGACTTACGATTCACTAACTGAAGATTTCAGCTATGCTCTACTTCTTCTAACAATTGTTGCACTCGTAGCCGCAATATTTGTTACCTGGGTATTATCAGAGAGGAAAGATCTACAAGAGAAATGGAGATGATCTGTCATCCATTTTTGCCCAAGAATTTCTTTAACTTTGAAGTTTAAGTAGGTTTATCTCTCAGTTTTCTTAGTTTTAAGTTCGGAGATACACGGAATACCTGTAGCTAGAATTTGGAATGTTAAATTCCATTACATTCCATTGTTTCAGGATCAACGGAGGATCTTAATTTCAATGATGTAAATTGAGGATGACGAAAAGAGAATCGTAGACTTTCGAGGCCAGTTGCATCGTGAAATATGCTGCAGTTAATGAAATATTTTGCTTATACTAAATGCAGTGCCTCATTTGCAACTACAACGAGGTTGATGAAAAATATTGTAGACCTCTTTTCATATAGTTTTCCTTTTCTGATTATTACATATTCAGTTATTAATTTTTAGTTAAGTCCTCTGGTTTCTTTCTTCCCCTCTTTTTGATTGTTTTGGTATTAAATACGTCAATGAACAACTTCTACATTGAATTTATCATTGAATTTGTCAAGGGAATTTATAAGATTCTTTTTGAGAAATGATATTTTGACAATCAAATTAGACAACAATACTAGACACCATATGTATGAGGGATATTTTGACCAATGAATTAAGAAGAAGAGAGTATAAAATATTATTTTAAATGTTCCACTGTATAAATATATGGTGTTAGACAACTTTTAGTTATCCAAATATCATAACTCATTCTTGTTTTTAGTCTGGAGCTGTATCTTTGATACATTGAAATTACAATAGTAGTAGTTTAGTTGAGCGTATAGGAAAAATAATGGAGGCGATTTCCATGTACCCACGGTGGGTATGTGCATACCAAGGAAGGAAGATCGTTGATGTGGCCAAAAAATTACAGAAATGATTGAGATTGATGATCCATAACCTAGAGACAACAAATTAGATTATACTAAGCACCCTTCGGATAATTCGTCCAGCTCAAAGATAGCTATAATGTCCTGAAGTTTTTTTATTTTTCATTGATAATGGCATAATCCCCACTTGCCCAGCAGCTATTATTTGAATTTAATTGATTTAAATAAGTTTTTAGTCGCTGAAAAGTTCACTAGTTTTGGTTTTAGTCCTTGTAAAAAAAATTCTTAGGATTTCGTCCCCGTATTTGTGAAAATTTTGTAAATAGTCCCTATTGTTACTTCTGAGTACCAGAAATCATACTAGATGAAAAAATTTGTCAATTTTAACCCTATGGTCCTAATGTATGATTTTATTTCTACTTTCTAGCCAAATTTTGGAGCAAGTTGGATAAGAACGAGAAATTACCTCAGTACCCGCTGAGTACTAGATATCATACAAAATGAAGGAATTTAGCAATTTTAACCTTATGTCCCTCATGTATGATTTTGTTTCTATTTTATGGCCAAATTTTACAGTAAGTTGGATAGTAAAATAAAATTACCTCTATACCCATGAGTACTAGATAACAGAAAAAGATGATGGTAGGGACTATTTACAAAATTTTTTGAGATTACAGGGACGAAAACCTAAGAAAAAATTTCACAGGAACCAAAATCAATATTGATGAACTTTGTAGGGACCAAAAACTTATTTAAACCAATTTAATTTAACGGACCAAACTGACCACAAACAGAATTGAACAGTAAAAGTGATTATTAAACAGTAAAATAATTGAACAGTAAAAGTGTATTATTGAGATTTACTACAGGGCACCTCAATAAACGTGAACAGCAGGAGAAGATGCCACGTCATGTTGACCCATTCAATTGTTTTTCACGTAGGTAAGAACAACAACGTACTAGTTAGTACTAATGACACTGTGCTGTAGCCTGTAGT
Organism: Echinosophora koreensis; assembly: GCA_035048595.1. NCBI lineage: Eukaryota > Viridiplantae > Streptophyta > Magnoliopsida > Fabales > Fabaceae > Echinosophora > Echinosophora koreensis. The sequence continues at coordinate 8,095,959 of JAPCYP010000001.1, read as the reverse complement.
GGTATTATTAATTATGTTTTCTTTTTGACTGCATCATTGATAGGTTCTACTTTCTAGTACACAAAGGAAACAAACCTAGTAGAGATCATAGAACCACAACCACATCCTCTATTCTCCTCCTTCCACCATGAAAACCCATCATCAACCCAAGCTCAAAACCCAGCTTTTATCATGCGGCTTTTTCCGCCACTGTGCTCAAAGTGTTCTCAGCCCCACCGGTGCCACGGCCCCTTCTCCACCACACCTTTGCTTCAAACAAGATCAATGCGAATCCTCCACCTCTTCCTCCGCCACCTCACAAAGCTTCACTCAGTGGAGATTCTCTCTCCCTTCACCACCCTCACCCTCACCCACACCACCAAACCACAACAACACTAACAACACTCTCACTCTAACACAAACTCAAATACCCGACCCGGTTCCCAACCTCGAAGAACTGTTCCACCTCTCGGAGCTCCAACTCAGCTCCGGATCCGAACCCGACTGTACCGTCGCCCTCCACCTTCTAGAACGTTCCCTCGTACCCAACCCTCCGCAAAACCAACCGCCTTGCCCTCCCAACCTCATGCGCCACGTCATCCGTTATTTGAGATCACCCTCGGGGGCAAAACCGTCAACAAAAATTCTCTTCGCGCTGTGCTTGTCCGAGTCCAACCGGCGCGTCGCCGTCGAGGCCGGTGCAGCCGGCGCCGTAGTGGAGTCCGCTCCCGAGCTTGAGGGACCTCCGGCGGAGAGGGCGCTTGCGGCGCTGGAGCTGATGTGCACGGTGGCGGAGGGGGCGGAGGAGGTAAGGGCCCACGCGCTGGCGGTGCCGGTAATGGTGATGATGATGGGGAAGACGGGGGCGCGTGGGAAGGAGTATGCGATTGGGGTGCTGGCGGTGATATACGGAGGGGTGGCGGTGGGAGAGCGGGAGACGGCGCCGCCGGAAGAGGTGGCGCGTGCGGTGGAGCTGGCGCTGGAAGGGGAGTGCAGTGCGAGAGGGAGGAGGAAAGGGGCACAGCTGTTGAAGACACTGCAACAGCTTTCGGAGGCTGAGGAGTGAGAGTGAGAACATAAACTGAAGATCATAATATTAGTAGCACTTTTTTTTTTTTTTGAAATGTTTATATTATTTTGATTTTGATTTTCTTGTGTTGCTTTTATGGATCTATCTGTGCTTCCTTGTATTATACCATCAAACTTACCTATGATTTGTGGAGTGTCAATTTATTTTGAACTGCTAATTTTTCAAGTTATTGCATGTTTATATCTTGTCGATCCTTATCACCTTTGCTGCATCTACATCATAGTTGACAACTATCAACATCAATTTATGTTAATGGTAGCCAACAAGCCATAGGTAAATTGTTAATGACTAGTTATTAACTTATACAAGAGGTGTCTAATTTTGTTTGTAAAAAACTATGATTAATAGTTATTAACTTAATGCATTGTAAAATGGATTTAATTGACATATACTGACAGTGTAAGGTTTTTTTACACAGTCAATCAATCAGAAATTGACATCATGATAAAGGTTTGATTCTTATCCTAATCACCTTAAGGGTCATCTATTTTATGATTTCTGATTGATTATCAGTGTACAAATCTTTACACTGACAGTGCATACATATTAAACTCTTATAAAATTAAATATATAAAAAGATAAAATTATAATTATACATTATTATTAAATTTAATATTTAAAATAAATAAAATATATTAACATAAAAAGTAATAAAAATATGAGATTATAAACACATCTAATTACTTATTTAAATTTGAAAAATTAAGTACTCAAGTAAAATATAATTATTTTCTCAAAACAAATAAAATACAAATTGTTAGAAACTAATATTAATCATTATGCTAATAATAATAAATAGTTTAATAGATTTGTATGAAGTATAAATTCAAATGGTGATCATCTTAAGTGGTCTCTCAAATTTTTCGAGTAGCCCAGTTTAGTCCCTAAAAAAAAGGACAATTTGGTCCCCACAAGGTACAATTTGGTCCCCCAAATTTTAAAAACGGGGGATAATTCGGTCCCTCCGTAAGGACCAGATTGTCCCCCATTTTAAAATTTCGGGACCAAATTGTCATTTTATTTTTTTTAGGGACCAAACTGACTTACTCGAAAAATTTGAGGGACCACTTTGGGCCTTTACTCAAAATTCTACATTTACGCATTGTTTACGGTATGAAAGAAAATGGATGGAAAGAAGTAAGATAAAAAGAAATAGAAGAGAAGAGAGAACAATGATTTGAACTTGAGGTTATTTGGATTAAAAAAAATATGAGAGAAGTATAAGGGGGCAAAGTTAAATTTTCTTGTAAAGACATATTTACTCCTAATAACATATTTACACAATCCAAAATGAAAGAGTGGTATCGTCATTCCAAATTATTTTCCTCTTTCTCATGTTCATTGGCAGGTTTAAGGAGAGATTTTTTTTTCTTCTTATAGGGTCTCATCATGTTCATTGGTTCGAATCAATCCGATAAATCCGAAATTCTGAACCAAACTAATTAAAACTGTTCGGATTCTTATGGTGGTTTGGGTCCGATCTGATCCGAACCAATTCAAACCTGATAGTAATTGATTCGATTCCCGAAATTCAAAGATTTTGAAACCGGATTAAATCAATTACTATGTTTTAATATCTTTATATATATAATTTACTATTTTAATAATTATCATATTTTAATATTCATATATATTTTAATATTTTTCATGTCTAAACCAAACCAACCATTCTTAAATGGTTTGGTTCAGATTTCATGAAGGAAAAATAACCCAAATTCGAATCCAACTAAACCGAATTTTGGTTGGTTTGATTTTTTATCTCAATACAAATCTAAACCAAACTGGCCTATGAAGAAGCGTGCTCTCACGTTATATTTCCTTTCTTTGTCAAATAATGTAGGTTACTTTCGAAACAAAGGATTAGATCGAAGTAGAACTAATCAAAGGGTTGGCAATTTTGCTGATTTGGGCCCTCCCACACGAATGTTTTTTGTGGTCTGAACCTTTGACATTATAAAAATACTTTAACTTGCGCCCAATTCAAATTTATGTACGCATATTGAAAAGCGATAAGCACTTCCAATTAGTAAGGAGCTTTTGCCGATATTATTACGAGGTTGAAGCCTTTCCCTCTAATCCTAGAAAACTTGATTGTCTATAACTAGTGTATTGACCCGTGCCATGCACGGGGCATATGCTATTTTTTATAATTTCATTTTTAAATATGTACTTGTATACTTTTTTTTTGACCCAAATATATACTTGTTAATTTCACGTTTTGTGATTTAAAAATTTTTGTGGCGAATTATATATAAAAAGTTGTTAAAAAATTATTTTATTTGAACCGTCGATTATAAAGTGTAACATATATTAACTTAATAATTATTATTTATATTACAATATAGATAATGACTCTTAGATGTAAGTAAGTACATACTATCTATTATACAATTTTAGTATAAACAATATAATTTTTTTTAGGGAAGTGTAAACAATATAATTTAAAAATAAAACATGTATAAAGATATATACAAAAACATAATATTTGAAAATAGACATTAAAGTTTTATTGTGATATTTTTTTTTCAAAGCAAAATTATAAATTAACACTAACCATGCATTTCTTCTCTCACCATCTTAGTATCATACTTTTTTAAACATCTAATAGTAAATATATATTTTAATGCAACAACTTCATTTTAAGCTAATTAATCATTTTTTTGTGTAATTTATTCAAACACAATTACTAAATATGTCCCAATGATCTTCGTAATGATATGATTTTTTAGAAAGAAAAAATATTTATCAATCATATTATTATTTTTCTTCTATCTTAAAATTCTATTTGATTTAGTTGTCCTCTTTCCCCGTGCAAGTCAGCCATTTTTCTAAAATACATTTATCTATCGTATTAATTTTTCCTTCCCTCCTAAAATCTATTTGATTTATTTCTCCTCTTTTTTTTGTACAAATTAACCATTTCTAAAATATATTTATCTATCATATTAATCTTCTTCTTCTCTCTTGAAAATCTATTTGATCTTTTTTTCTCTTTGCCAGTGCAAGTTAATTATTTTTAGATAAATATTTATCTGTCATTTTGTTTTTCCTTCTCTCTTGAAAATCTATTATATTAATTTCTCCTCTCTTCTCGTGCAAGTTAAGTTTCTTTAGAAAATATATTCATCTATCATATTATTTTTTTCTTTTTTCTTGAAAATCTATTTGAATTAATTTTCCTCTTTTCCCCGTGCAAGTTAGCCATTATCTATTTCGAGAACATGCTTTTTTCATAAAATATATTTATCTATCATATTTTTTATTTTTATTCTCTCATAAAATCTAGTTTATTTACGTATTCTCTTTTTCCATGTAAGTTAATTAACCATTTTTAGAAAATATATTTATCTATAATGTTATTTTATCTTCTCTTTTCCTTATTAGAAGCTCATTCCCCGTGGTTTGCACTGGATGTTATGCATATTTGTTTAATAATATAATTTTTTATATCTTTAAATTATAAATTTTTTATTTCTATGCGTATTTATTATTGGATGTCATTTTTTATATATAAGAGATTGCAATTTATTAAATTTAATTAACTAATGTGTAAATTAAAACAAAAAATAATTTTTACGTTTTGGAACAATATTTTATTATAACATAGGACATATCAATTTTTTTCTGAATGATATGACAAACCCTATAAATATAGTTTATTAAATCAATTACATCTAAATATAAATTAATTCAATTTTTTATCATGTAATTAATTATATATTAATTAGGTAAAATAAAATTCAAATTTTCTTTGATAAAAGAACATCTTTAATAAATTAATTTGCTTCTTACTTTGCATTAATATATATATTTGGTTTGCATTTGTTTCACTATTTATCTACTATTATTCCATTGCCTATTACCACCCTTTTTTTTTCTTTGAATTAAATCAGATTAGATGATCTGACAACTTTTTTTTCACATTTGAACTTGTGGTTCCATTTTGAAATTAAAAATTTAAACATAGGAGCAAATCCATATCAACAAATTAAAACATTCCACTTCAGTTGAACTGCACTCTTAAATTAATTTAAATTATTGATATCATATCATTTTTTGTTAAAGATACATTTATATGAGTTTCCTTATACGATTTGGGGTACAAAAACCTTCCTTATATGATATATATTTTAAAAATATTTTAAATGGCTCAGGTTTAAATTACTAAGTATTAATGAGTTTCATATTTAAATTGCTTTAAATTGTAGAAACCATATCAATTTTGTTAAAGATACACTCATTCTCGTTTTGAAATTGCTTTAAATTCAAAATTGATTTAATGTCGTCGATAAAAAATTCCTATTCAAATTCGAGTTAATTCAAATTTCCAGTCAATAAGGAAACAAATATTATGTTAATGCCATTTTTAAATATCACTTAATACAAATTGGTTTAAATCAGTATAAATTTCCAATTCAGACAACAACCTTCATGTCAATAAAGATCTCCAATTCAAATTGGAATCAACGCCATCAATAAAAACTTGTAGTTAAGTTCGAATTATTTTAAATTTTTAATCAATAAGGAAACAAATATCGCATTAATTCCAGCAATAATTGCATTGAAATAATGTCATGAAATATTTGAAATGTTTAGAATAATAATAATAATGTCATGTTAATGGCAATAACGCCATTTATGAAAATATTTAAAAACAATTGCAATTATTTTAATTTCCTAATAATCAATTATGATTAAATTTAAATTTAAAACTGCAAGCATGGAAGACTTTAAAAACAGGAAATCAGAAGCTAATCAATTATGCATTGATTGTATTATGGTGAATTTTGAATTGTTGCTCAGAATAATTTTGAATAAATTCTAATCAATGCAATATTGTATAATGAAGTTTCTATTTTGAATTTATATAATAATAATGATTCTATATCATTTCCTTATACCAAATTAACCCAAGCAACATGAATTCAACTATTGATATTGATTAACACACTATTATTAATTTTAAAAAATTAAAACGCTAAGTAAAAAACCTTGAAGAAGAAGGACAACTTTGTTGGAGAGGGACTCTACATCATGGTTATTATTGTCATCCGGGTCATCATCTTCTTCGTGATCTTCGTAAAAAAAAAATGAGAAGAGAATGGACCTTTACTTTTTGAAGATTTAGGATGGTCCTTTGGAAAAAATAAAAAAAATAGCAAGAATCAAAGGGTTCTAAATTTCAGAACCTTGCAATGATAAAAAAAAAATGAACCAAAGATAATCTTTGAAGAGATGAGAGTCATTACTTGAGATGAGAGATAAATGAAAGAACACGAAGCATTATGTCTTTGAAGAACCTAAGAGGGAAAAAATTTAAGAGAATTCCATTTTCAAAATCATTCAAACAAAACTCAATGTCAATCAATTCCACTTTCAACATGGATAAAGAAAAGGAAAAAAAAAAAGGAAAAAAGATATATGCACCTCAGAGAGAGGAATGGTTGTGGCAGAGTAGCGATGGTCTCCTGACAGCGGTGGTGATCTAAAAAATACATGCTCTCCATCTACATTATTTTATAGATCTGCAAAAACTTCAAAGGAGAAAAATGAAATATGATGAAAACATTGAATGAGAGAAAAGAATGGAGATTGATAGAGAGAGTCATAGAGAAGGGTGCAAAAGAGGGGAAGGAAATTAGAAATCAAATGAAATCCATACAATTGAAATTTTGGACCTTCTATTGATTTGCTTTTATTTTGTCCTTTCCATTGTGGATTGATATGAATTTGAAATTTGAAATTGAAATATATGTGATTTAATGCATTGAATTTCTTTCCTTATTTAACCGATTTGCTTTTCAATAGCCAAACAGTCATCCCTTGTTTCATGGTATGGATGACACGTAGAAAAATGCTGACATGGATAGACTGATTGATCGACACGTGGATAACAAATTCCTGCATACATTCTCCTTTGTATATATCATAGATAACAATTGAAGAAAGGAGTGTTTGAATGGGATGTGACGGGTTTTTTCCAATTTAATAAGTGATATTAATTGAATTTGATTCCTAACCCTGAAAATACAATAGCGTTAAAATTCTTGAGGGAGGCAAAACTCAAGAATTTAGTCCTACTCGATTTGAGAGATTAGTCTCCGTAGTTACACGTGGAGATAAGAAAAATAATAATGATAATAATAATAACAATAACACTTGAACATAAATTAAAGCTTCCTCGTCCAAAGTAATAAATTGAAACTGTACCCCTGTTATTTTTATGTTTATTAATTTTTAAACTTTTGTAAAAAGAGAGGAGAGGATACTGACAGGGAGCTAGCTGGAGAAGTACGTGCATACGACAAGCCAGAGCCATCCCTACCATTTCAGGGCAGGCCAATCCTCTTAGATTGAAAGTTTATTTCAGAAATCCCAAAACCGAAATTAATGGGACAACCACCTTCTTTGCGTTCATATTAATATTTATATATGCTTCTTATAAATAATCAAGTGATTCTTTTACATTAATTATTATCACTTAAGATACCTAAAATAGTAAATTTTCATATCCAAACTCCGTCCCCCCGATACATTTCATGTAACATGTATCTATCTGAGTGGAGGCCATGTAAAGTAATTTCCGATGTTACATATTGCTATAATTTTTTAGATTTAAATTAGGTTGGAATGGGTACAAGTAAAGGGAATAAAGCAATGTACTTAAATTATAATTATATATATCCTGAAATTGGCCATGTCAGGTTCACGTGGAGTGGGGTCAAGTTGCTGAATATGTGTGTTTGTTTCTGTAGGAAAGATGTCAGATTTGGATGAGAACAATGGTGCAACTGCAACAAGATAGTGATGGCTCAGTTTCCTGTAACTTTTACACATGGTAGCATAATTGGTGTGGAAATATATTATCTTGTGGGGCTAGTAAATTTTGGTGTTGCAGTCAGTTATGTAGTGTCCGGATAAGGTGAGACAGGTAAATTAGACCAATTTAGGTGAATCTTTTTTATTCTTGTGAAAACCAACATGTGAAAACAAGTAAATCAGTTCATGGCTCATGCAATGTTAGAGTAATTTATTCAAATTATAAGTATAATGCACATGCATGTATCGCAGTCGTTGATTGGTGTGACTTTTACATTATTAATGGTTAAAAACTATTATTTGAGATATTGCTAGTCATTATCGTCAATTAGAATGCTCTAGCATTTTTCTGATCACCTTGTGAACGTGGAATAAATTCTACTACAAGGACAGCATACGAACTTTATAGATAAGCTTAGAAAGAGATGAGAAGAGAGGGTAAATAAAAAGCCAAAATCTACATTATATGTTGTTAGGAAGGAACTCACATCTCCGCAACAAATGATATCTTTTACCTTTGTTTTGGCACTTGTAAGAATTGTAACCACAGTATTACAAGTCTATACGGGGTTACTTGAAGCTTCCCCATGAAACTTTATGACACCAAACTGACACTTTATGGGGTTATCTCGAGGCTTCCCCGCAAATGTGATGACACCAACATACAATACGAAGATACATATTTTTTGCTCACATCAATACTGATTACAACAGGTTAATTAAATAGAACCATGATGGCTTCAATGTCTGATTTATATATCACTCAGCTTTTATGACAGGCTTCCGGCAACTCGATCCTCCCCTAGTCGATGGTTTCAGTTTCCAAGTCAAGGATCCGCTTCTACATTGAAAATTAAGGCTATTTGCTATTCTCACGTGTATGTAAGACTCCACCTGCTGAAATTATTTATTAGATAAAAGTTCAGCATAAAGCCATAAATTCATAGCTTCATAATGAAATTCTGAGAGATTCTGATAAGCTACCAGATTATGGAATAATGATGGGTTTCAATGTTTTGAATGTAATTTCATTTTAGTTCCCTTCAAATTCCTCTGCTGCTTGCATCCATGTGGAGCTGGGAAGCGAGGCCTTTTCTTGGGAATACTCTTCTCGAATTTCAGATCTTCTCCTCTAATCATGTACACATTCCCTGTTTCCGGCACAGTGAAATCAGCTGGGTTTCTGTTCACCATGCATGAGTTTCCCAAAGTGACTCTAACGGGTAAGAAAGTTCCATGGGTACCACGAACTTCCAATTTGTGTTGCACTGGAGTTTCTGTTTCAAGATGAGGCCAGCTAAACTGCTTACTAACTCCATTCTGCATGGCTGAGTTGGAGCTCTTGGTCTTTTCTTTCTTTCCAGTCTCTATCGAATTTCGACCAATGAAACCAGTAGCTCTTATAAATTTCATATCATCCTGGGTTGACGAACTTGCAACAAAGGTTGGAGAACTAAGAAAGCAGCCATCCGGTTTATCTGATAAGTAACTTTTGCTGGAAATATCAGATGCTGGCCCTTTTTGGGTACCATGGGTCTTTGATTTGCCAATGTCCAGCTTAGTGCTGCAATTACCATGAAAAGAGGGTCTTCTAAGCATTTGAGCATTGACAGCCTCATTGAAGGGCGTACGTGACTGCATGCCTGCATCCATTAGGCTAAGTAAATGCATCGCAGGTATAGTCTCATTTGAATACATATCAAGAGATCCCCTCAGATTTGGATGAGGCTCCATTCCATTATGTTTGCAAGGAAATGGGTAACCTCCATTCATCCTGCTCATGGTTCCATGACCTGGATTCCTATTAAGCTTTTCTAGGCCAGCAACATGCAAATTTATGCGGTTGAGATCGATATCCCTCTTTGGGATCTGCTTATGTAGTGCACCAGAGTGAAGTGAAGGCATGTCCATATTGCTTCTTGAAAGGTGAGAAACCTTTTTGGGTGCAACGTCATATCCTAGGGAAACATGATTTGCCCAAATGCGAGAAGCTTCATCATCCTGTTGCAGGATTGTCTTGTGTAAGCTGCATCCTCCCTGCACTTGGTAAGCAGCATTAGAGGATCCACGCTCTTCACACCCATTGAAGTTGCAATTTCGAGCATTACCAAGGTGGCTAGAATCCATAGGTGAAAATCGGATCCTTTGGGACTGGGAAACTTCAGAACCAAAGGGAAATTGAGGTGAACATGGATTATTCATGCCTCTATTGTTTCCATCAAATGGAGAGAAGTAATGACCCGACTTTCTTTTGCTAGGCTTCACATTGTCTCCTCTTGTAGCAATGCTGCTTTTCTTTTGTGTTCTTTGATGTTTCTCTTTCTGGCCCTCTTTTAACAAGTTCAACTCCCCTTTGCCATATACAGTATTGCCAACTGTCATATGTGCTTTCCTTCTGATAGTGGATTTGTCCAACACGGAGCTTCTATTTTCTACATCAGGAAGACACCTCTCGTACTGATTCATTGCCAAGAGTTCCACAATTTCCATGGGTATGTCATCTAGTGTTCCCTGCTCAGACACTGCTGTTTGTTCACTATATCTTTTCATACCACCGAGTTCCATGGCTTCAGCAGTTTTTTCTGTGTTTCTTGCACCAGTGATTTCCTGCAAAAGGAAAATGATGATCTTCTCAGAAACATGTTAACTAGGAACCCTTTCAAGGCTCTCAACAGGAAGGCATTCATGCAATGGAAATCTCATGGGGGCAAGAAGTTCAATTTCACAGTATCGGTTCATTGCTAACCAATAAACTGAAAAGAAACAGTGCACCAATTCTACAGAAGTTACATTAATTAACAACAAAAAATGTCATGGGAATTCATAAGATAATCTTAAATTAACCTGCATGCACAAATACTAGACAGTCTAAGGATCAGTTCTTCTCATTTGAAGTAGACCATAAAGAAAAAATAAATAAATCATAACACCAACTGGTGCTAACAGAAATGCATCTCATCTTCATCCTGAGAGGTATATATATTCTTTTTATTAAGAAAAAGCATTTAAGGAGAGTTTTCTAGCTACTTACTTCACAGCGAGCTCCTTTTCCAGAAATAGCATTTGTTATGTGCTTGGAAAGAATGCTTGGCCCTCCAAAGACACTGCTTCGGCTGCCATTCCTTATAGGTTGATGTAAGTTTGAAGTGCCCTCTTGCAAAGGTAATGGGACAGGTAGCTGATTTCCAATTTGGAGGATACATTTGTTGTTGTAAACCTGTGCTGCCAAATAGCTGTTTAAAGAAAGGTCCAGTCCTTTACCATTCAATGAACTTTGGGCCGAAGGAATTGGAACGGGTACAGGCATGTTTGACATGATTCTTTCCCCTGAATATGCAAATGAATCATCTACAAGAATGCCATTTTTTTGACAGGTTAAAGAATCCAGCTCCCCATCGGTTTGCAGCATTTTCCCTTTTCCATTGGACAAATCAAACTCATTTTCTGTTCTTAGGCCATGGAAAGGAAATTTATCCATCCCTTTCCCTGTGAATGCACGAGGAACAAATCTAGAAGAAAGAATTTTAGATGCGTATGCCATGTCTGGAGTGTCCACAGTGTTCTCATCTTCCCTTTGACGACCCTGGTGTGACTCAGGAATCAAGTGATTATCGATGACTTGAATCTTTCTGCTCTTTTTACCCATGATATGGCTTCTTTCAATTTCAGATTTACTCGAAAAGCCCTTCGAGTCATGTTGTAAACCTATTCCTGCCAGCATATCTTTGGACTTGGATCGTATATCCAGAGCAGTATCAATAGTTTTTGCATGTCCCTTGTGAACTTCAGCTTCAACCCTCTGAATACACATATTTGCAGGTCCCTGTGCTTCATCCAGAAGAAACTTCCTTTTTCTACTCTCACCCATATTTATAAAATTCAAACCTCCTTGAGTATCTGCCTTTCCTTGGAAAATTGAGTGTGCCTGTGAAGCTGCAGAAGTATTGGAAGTACCACGGGATGGGGATCCTTGTATAGTGATTTGCTCATTCTTCAATTCACCATTTTCACTTAATAAGTCAGTCATCAAGCGCACCTTCCGAGGCCTCCTACGAGACAAAGCAGTGGACTTCTCTAGATGATGATCCTGAAAATCATTTTCAACCATATCGTCCGTACTTACAGCAGGCACAGTATGATTACAAGAAACTGAGTCTAGAGGAGGATGTCCAGTTGTGTGATCAATTAAATTGTCTGCCTCTATTATTGTTGGGCCTTTTCCCAAAACTGTACAGCCTTTTATTAATTCTTTCTGGCATCGGTTGTCTGCAGAAGGTGTTCCTCTATTATAAATCTCAGCAGAACTCTTATTCATGCATTTGTGATTGCTAGGAAGCTCAACATCAGAAACTCCATTAGCTTCACAGCCTGTCCCAGAAAAAACTTTCACTTGAGTTGGAGTCCTTGAAATAAAAAACATTACTACTATAATATACGCAAAGTTGTCTTTCAGTAATACCAATGAAAAAAAGTACTTCTGCTTGATAATAGAGTTGAACCTACCTCTTTTTGTTGTGTGCACTTCTTGTATGAGGCCTGTACAAATTTTAGGCGATGAAACACTAGTTACTTGGTGATTGAGATTATCTTCCAAACCAGTCTCAAGGTCTGTAGGAAACACAGAAAATTAAACCACATACTATAAAATAACAAACAAGATACTCTTATAGAACTGATATTGAAAGTTACCTATTCTTCTGCTGAGTACAACTGCAGCTTTCTTCACATTCTCATCACTAAATGGTAAGAAATCACTGACACAGCTCAGATTGGTGTTAAGATCAATGTCTCTTCTCTCAAGAGTGTCAGGCATTGGATCTTGCTTAGTAGCAGACTTGAGAGCTGTATTACTAGAGTTGGTATTGGATCTGCACCCAGTACTGCAACAATCCAAGTCTGTTTGGTCATCTTTATCAATGTCTTTGCTAGTAATTTCTTGTGGACGATTCTGATGACACCGACATCTGTATTTTGGAACATCTTGTGGTGAGTGTGATGGTTGCTCCTCAGACTCATATACTGGAAATGGCCAACATATTTTCCAGTCTTTTTTGCAAATTTCAGACACATATCCACTGTATGAACAATAAATTAATTAGTATTCTGAAAGGGAACTAAAAGATAGATTCTTATTCCACATAAGAAAATACGATCTTTAAAATTTATGTTAAAAGAAAGAATTTAATATAGCACCAATTCATTCAAAGATATTCAGAATTACTTTCTATATTTAGGCATAAACCGGCCATCTGATTATTTATGGTAGTTCCTATTGTCATGCATGTATATATTAAATTATTAACTGATTGGATTTTAATTAAAAAATGCTGGTAGCTGTAAATCGAACTCTACATTGTACTAAAATCAACAACAATACAATAGGATCTCATTCAATAATTAGAACTAGGTAATCAACTGTAGACATCATCAACTACAAGATACTATAAACTAAGTGAAGGCAGATATAAACTGAATAACCAAAATAAAAGAGGGAACTGGGATAAAGCAATGTAGTCTAAGAAACCATAATCTGATATTTGATAAAATTAGTACATTGTAGTGATATGTAGCATCAAGGCTTACCGTATCGAGAAATGTTTGCCCGCATCTCTCCTATCAACAGAATTGGTGAGATCTATAGAGATTGAATCAATCTGGATATACGATCCCATGAACTCAGTGACAGTATATGAATCACCTAGCCGATGATTCTCCACAATTATGCAAGCACGTCCTCATAGTAGTAGAAGCAACCACAGCTAGAAGCACAAATAAAGTGTTTCCTGTTCACATAGATTAAATTAAATTCAAATTAATATTTGAAATGGAAATAAAGGGTCTAAGGATTAAGTCAAGTTATTATGAATAATCAACCGAGAATGACATATACACCAGAAACATGTGAGAACATGGCAATCAAGCTTTGCAGTAACTACTAGGGTTTATGCAAAGCTGCTGACAAATGAAAAGAAATTACAATCTAAACAAGGGCAGAGCCGCAGAACCAGATCCTTGATTAAAAAGACAAGTGAGTCAAAAGGAGGCACAATGCAACTTGCTGCAGAAGAAAATATTAGATAAGATGGCATTAGGAACTGGACCTTTGTTGCTGTGGTTTTCAAAGCACCGGCATCACTTCTTCCATAGTCAGGTTCAGTCAAAGCCTAATAAAAGATATGAAATATCGGGAACTATTAGTAACTATAAATGAAACAATTAGCACTCAGAGAACAAAGATATTACCAATAGTGAGCATTGCCAAGGATGAATGGACCAAAAAGAAAGTTGAACAGCTTGCATCAATTCTAGAAATTTCTGCTGCAGTTACAGCACAAGCACATTCAGTAAGACACTCCCTAACTAGCTGGGCGACTCAATCTCACACACACACACACACACACACATACATACATACATACATACATACATACATACATACATACATACATATATAAGCGCAATAGATGGAAAAATAATCTCTCACGTTTCCTCGATTATCAGATAATGCAGAATCAGAAAACAAGTTTTGATATTAGCACAAGTTTGCCCAATTTACCAAAATAAGGAGAAGAACAGTTTAGGTATATATTTATTATTGTAAAATTGGTCGCAGATTAACATTAATTTCAGGTAGTAAAAATGAACAGTGAGGGAATTACTCGAACGAGAGCACGAGGAAACGCCGTGAACTTCGACAGTGAAGGCGGGTGCGTGCGTGCCAGGTTGAGAAAGAAACGATCGAGGAGGGGAATCGAAGAGGTGGTTAGGTTGAGAACCGAAACGTCGAAGCGGAAGTGAACGACGATCTCAACCTCCACCTTGCAGAACGGAGGATCAACCTCCACGTTGAGCAGTTGAGCTTGCCGACGATGCTGTGCAGAGAACGACCGCCTCCTGGAGCGGATGGGCTTGACGGTTCGCGGTGGTAACAGATGGATGAGCAGTTGTTGAGAGAAGGGGGGGGTCCTAATCCCTAATCGTCAAAGTAAAAATGAAATGGGTGCTTGCTTTGCTATTGCTAGTTGCTACAGTGGATGCAGATGATCTTTTTCAAAATTAATGTCCTATTTTTCTTTTCTTTTCTTTTTTTAGGCGATGAGAGTCCTATTTTCTTTTTCTTCTACTTTATTGTGTCATTTAAAAGGGTACATTTATAGTAAATAATAAATGATATGATAACTTTTTCAAGTGGCATAATTTAAGTATGTGGGATAAAAGATGAGACACCATTTTAAAATAGATGATCCCTATCTTACTGCACTAAAATAAAAATTGAATAGAAAAAAGCAAGTAAAATATAAAATACTAGTATGTGCACCCGTACCCGGCACGGGCTAGAAGTTTGCTTAATATGAAATGAAATATACTATATAGTATAATTAATATTTTAAAGATGTCATATCTAACGAAATATTTTATAATTAATAAAATTTAGAACGTTAAAGTGTTTGTAAATCTGTTTATATTAGAATTTGAAAGTATTGTTCATCTGATCTTACTAAGTAATGGAAAAAAAAAAACATAAACACAACCGTATATATCATTAAAGAAACGTAACAAAATAAACAATGGTATGAATGTTGAATGATACATATATGAATAGTTAATG
The DNA here is from genome assembly GCA_035048595.1 of Echinosophora koreensis. NCBI lineage: Eukaryota > Viridiplantae > Streptophyta > Magnoliopsida > Fabales > Fabaceae > Echinosophora > Echinosophora koreensis. Next base: position 8,080,462 of record JAPCYP010000001.1, on the reverse strand, counting down.
ATTTAATATATAATCATTTCAAGTTTAATAATCTGAAAGATATAGTAGAGAAAACCGTTGGGGGTGTGGTAGCTCAAGTGGTAAGAGCTAAGGGTTTAAGGTGTTGGAGGTCCAAGGTTCAAACCTTGACAAAAGAGAAAAATTAACAACTATCATACTAACTTACTAATATTTGCCTAGTAGAGAAAACTGTTTGATAAAAATAGTAGAGAAAACTGTTTGATAAAAATAATTAACAAAATAGTTGAGTTGGTAACTTGGATAAAGGTTTACATACCCAAAAGTTCAAGATCATTTAAAGCAACATTAGTCTTGACTTTCATAAAAAGGCTCTAAACATCTTTAGTCGACGCATATATTGTTTTATGATTTGCAACATTCCGTACTTTCAGTTCAATGTTGCTTCCGTTATTCAGCTTGTTTTTCTAGCAAAATTGTACCCAACCCTTCATTATGTATCCTTCAAAATTGTTTTATAATACTGACTACAAACATCAATATTTAATTCAAGGATAATAATATCATCTAAAGAATAATTTAGACATCCATAAATGCAATAGTAGCGTGAGATAATCATTTTTATTTGGTCCTCTCAAATATATTATTTACCATTTTTATTTGATTTCACTTGTTTTCCCATGCAAATTAACAATTTTTAGTAAATATATTTATCAATCATATTATTATTTTTATTCTTAGTTGAAAATCTATTTAATTTACTTTATCTCTTTTCCTTGTGAAAGTTAACCATTCTTAAAATATATATTTATCTATTCTTAAAATATATATTTATCTATGATATTACTATATATTCTTTTTTTATTTTTTTTTATTTTATTTTTCTTTTTTTCTTGGTGAAAGTTAATCATTTTGATAAAATATGATTATCTTTCATATTGTTTTTGTTTCACTTCAAAATCTATTTAATTTGTTTCTCCTCTTTTTGCATGCAAGTTAATCAGTTATAGAAAATACATACTATAATTTGTTATTATGTTTTGTCAAAAAAATTATTTTTTATTATATACTATTAGAAAAAATGTAAATGGTTGTTGTTAGAAGCATCATGTCGATAATAGCATAAAAAATTAAATATTGACATTTTATAGATTGTATAGATCATAATTGGCTTTGTTTTATACATTGTATAGATCATAAACAAATGTTTTTTTTTTAAAGGTAGTTATTGGCATGCTTTAAATAATATAAGTTTGAATACAATTTTTATGATAATTACAATAATAAATGGTGGACAGTTATGGAGTCATGTGACAGTTTATTATGTCGCCCTTTTCAATACACCACCATTAATTAGGTTGGATCAAGAATTCAAACAGACCGTAATTGAGTTTGATGAAGATTCCAAGTGGTCATCATGGTAAGATTTATTATATTGTTATATTTTTTATATTTTATATTTTACTGATTTATTTCCACTACCAGCCTTTTTGTTAAATAATTTCTTGTTAGACATTTTAAGAAAAACTAACCACAATAAAATTCTGAAATTTAAGAAAAAATCCAAAGCAAATAAGACCATCCACCATTTATAAATGTCAAAAGTGATTTGAAAATATTTTTTTACTTAATTGTTACTTATGTTAATGTTGGAAACACATTCAATGTAATGAAACCAACTTTTAATTGATATTCATGCTAACGTTAAAAAAAATTGTCAGTGTAACGTTGAAACAAATTCAAAATCCTGATGCTATTAAATCTATATTAAAATACAATTCTTTTCTCATTCTAAGGAAAGTTTGGACAGGTATCACAACTACATTTAATCCTAAAACAATTCTACAATAAGTATCTTTTAAAGAGGAAAGTTTTAAATAGATTTCAAAGGTTAATGGATGACAATTAATAAAAATTTATTATGTTATTTTCAATTTTATTTCAATTTTTGAATTTCTCTCCATCTCCCTTCCCAAAAGTATAATTAATGATATCTAGAATTCCAATATTCCTTATACAAAGTATACAAAGTATATATATATATATAATTCAAATATTTTTATAAATGAAAAGTCATCTAATCCTTCATCCTTCATTTAGAATCTGAAATCTGAAATATTTAATATAAATAAATGGTTTTCAATGCACTCTCATTTCAATTCATTTCTCTCTCTCTCTTTTCTCATTTCAAAATCTTTCATCTCATGACTCTTCCCCATCATCTCTATCTTCTCATTTCATTTCTCTCTTCCTTCATAGGTTGTTCTCTCTTCAGGTCTTCATACCACCACAAGACCGTCGTTGATGACAGGAGATTGCCGTCGCTATAAGGAGACCATCTTACGTCTTTTATGTACATCGTGACCACCCAACCATGTGCGCAATGGTGAGTTTTTGATCTCCTTTTCTCATTAATTTTTATGAACTTTCTTACATATATTTTCTTGGATTTCATTTTTTTTTATGACACAAAATTGGAGAAGCTTTCTCCTTATTCCTTTATTTTATCCCTTTCATTTCTGTCATATTTTTTCCTCCACCACCCAACCTTTCCCTTTTTTTTTTTTTTTCCTTTGCTTGATATATATGATGGACAAACATAGAAATAAGAGAATATCCATGGCAAAAATTTGAAAGCACTTGAACCACATGTAAGGAGTCCATTTTTATCATTTTCAATTTATTCTTCCACTTTCTCTATTTTTATTTTTAATTTAATTTGTCAATCATACTCCTCAACTATATCTTAAAGTGATGCAAGTTTAGGGATTAATACATGAAGGCTCCAATAAAGATGATGAAGAAAAATTCATGAGGCGACATCCATCTTCTCGCCATAAACGCAAGCCTACCAATTCATCTTTTGTTCTTTTTTTTTCTTTTTTTTACCTTTTTTAGTGTTGGGATTTTTATTTGGTTTTTTCATATGCTTATTGTCAATGTATATTTTGCAGCAACTGAATTGTCATGGGCAGAGATATTTAGGATTTATGGGTGAGAGGGTTCAATACAACATAGACTTTGTTAAGACATTTTTTTAAATTTTTTCAAGACATTTTATTAAGAGTTTAATTGTTCATATTAATTGCTCATCTAATTCCAATACAAATTTTGTAGATTCTCATATATAGATTTCTCCTTTCAAAACATGATCAATTATCTTTTACCCCACCCCATGACTCTTCCTTTTCATTCTTTTATTTTAAATTTTAAATTTTAATTCAAATTTTTTTTTGAAATTTCGAATTTTAATTGTTTCCTAGACATATCTAGACATATTTATTATAATTAATATGTATATTTATTAATTTATGTCTTGGAATGTGAAAGTGTGCCATTTCTCTTTCTTTCCAGGTTACTTCCCAAAAGTATAATTAATGACAAATAGAATTCCAATATTTCTTATTCCAATATTTCTTTAATTTTAATTTTAATTTTGAAATTCAAATTTTTAACTATATATATATATATACATATAGGCAACTCATTGTAGAGTGTTTGAATGGAGGATTTTAATCTTGACAATGTCTTGCATATGATGCATGGCCTTTTTCTAAATTGTATTTTTTTTTTTGAAAAATGTCTTGCGTCATTTTCATTCATTTTTTTTTCAATTTACTACTACCTCCGATCCACAATATAAAAAACAAGAGCATAAAACACATATACCAAGGAAATGTATTGGAATAAGTAAATTGTAATTAATACTCATATAAACTCCAAAAGTACCCTTTTAATTTTAATTAATATTCTGATGGCCTATAATTAATGACAATAAATAATAAGAGCAATATTGGAAATTAGTGTTTAATATGTGTGAAAATTAATGCATCTTTCTTATATTTTGGACCAAGAAAAGAACTCATTTGTTTCTTATATTGTGGATTGGAGGGAGTATATTACTATCATTATATGATTTGGAAGAGACTACTTATCAAATTTAACTTTTACTTTGGGAATGATTATACCTTTTTTTTTTAGAGAAATAATTGATGAATGATAAATTCATAATTAATATTGATAAGCATTGATAAGTATTTATATTCAATCAATGAATTTCCTGTTTCTATTTGGAAATATTCAATGAATCAATTTTAAATATTAATGATAAATGATAAACAAATTAAATTAGATAATAGTAATAATTTGCTTTATTTTCCAATATTTTTTGGTTTTCAAAAAAATTATTGACACCACCGCCCAGTTCAACTTAGTCAATGTGATTCTCTACTTCCTTCATTTTCTTCTTAGTTGTTTCCAAGGCATATTTATTATAATTAAAATGTGTATTTATTAATTTATGTCTTGGAATGTGTAAGTGTGTTATTTCTCTTTCTTTCCAGGTAACTTCCCAAGAGTATAATTAATGGGAAGTAGAATTTCAATATTTCTTATTCCGATAATTTTTTTATTTTAATTTTGAATTCTTTCAAAACATGGTTAATTATCTTTCACCCCACCCCATGACTCTTCCATTTCATTCTTTTATTTTTAATTTTAATTCAAAATTTATTTCAAATTTCGAATTTTAGTTGTTTCCAAGACATATTTATTATAGTTAAATATGTATTTATTAATTTATGTCTTGGAATGTGTAAGTGTGGCATTCTCTTTCTTTCCATGTTACTTCTCAAGAGTGTAATTAATGACAAGTAGAATTCCAATATTTCTTATTCCAATATTTCTTTTATTTTAATTTTAATTTCGAAATTGGAATTTTTAACTATATATATCTACAACTCATTCTGGAGGAATGTTTTGACAGCTAATAACAACTCATTCTTTTATTTTAAATTTTAAGTAATATAGAAATTATTTGATTGGATGTCATGGTATGTTGGAAATAAATTAGATTTATGGTTTTTTGGAAGTTGGAATAAATTAATCAAAACATTTTAAAAGAAATAAATTAAGTAAATCAATGTATTGAAAATAGTCATAATTTGAATTTGAACAATAAAACAATTTGAATTCGAACATTTAAATCAAAAAAAGATATTTTAGACATTTAAATACAGGGGTTTCTATTCTGTGCAGCTTTAAAAATTAGATATTTTAGATAAACAAAAAAAGATTGGTGGTAAGTATAGAAATAAAATAAATTATTTTTGTACTATCTGTTTATTGTAGTTTGTGTTATTTTTGTGCAAAGTTATGTTATTTTATAATATGTATTTTGGGGAATTTCTAATTAAGGACATCATTTATGTGTTTTGCAAAATTATTCACATTGGCTATGAATTTATCTTTTAGACATATTTTATATTCCATATTTTATATTTATTTTTTAACAATTGTAAATTTTATTTATCTTATACAATGATGTAACCACCCGTGCAGTGCACCCCCGTCCAGTGCACGGGTAAAAACTATAGTTGTATTGAAACATCGGAATAGAAGATAAATCTGACAATCATATCAAAATGCAATTAGAGATAATAAAAATAAAATCAAAACATTAACTATGCATTCAACATCCAATTAATGTTTTTGCTTGAAAAATTTCTAACTGTATCCATTTTTATTATGATTTATTGGAATGAAATGAGTGATGAACCTCCTTTATTATGATTTCCAATCAGAATCTTCCTTTATTATGATTTCAAATCAGCATCTTACATGCTCTACCTTTAAGCTTTCCATGATGGACCAAATTTTCATTAAATTAAGAAGAAGAAGTTTTCCTGGTCAAATATAGCAGCGTCAAAAACCTTAACCCATAATTTTCATTCTTGAGTAATAATAATAATAATAATAATAAAAATGGCACCCAACATTATAAAAATAACAAAAGGTAAAAAAATTGAATGGAGAAAGCTGTCAAAGAATAACGACTCTTCATTTACCAAAATGTTTTGGTAACAACATATTTTTTTACTTAACACATGTTTATTTTGAATGCATTGAGAGGCTATATGCATGTATTCATTGTAGCAATAGAAAAAATGTAACACGGTAAAAGAGCTAGAATATAATTTACATATCACAGCCAATAATAAAGGGGTTTTTTTTTTATAATCCTACAATTCAAATAACAATAAAACACACATTTTTCCATAGTGCAACAATACTTGCTTCCGAAAGAAAAAAAAAGTCCATGTTGACCAAAATTGCTCACCACATCACCTTTAAAGGTTACATCTACCTTGAAAGTCTCAAATCCTTCCCCATACTAAGCTCTAATAGCCTTGAAAGAAACACCAAACCAAAAGGTCGATTGAAAAATAAAAATTCAAACTTTTAAGAAGATACTATACTTATTGACCCAAAATTCCCAACCGTGGGAGAAGGAAGGGAACATGCATTAGATCAATCAATTTTGAAACAATATAAAAAAAAAAAAAAAACTTTGAATCAGATACTATACTTACTGTGATTTGGAGAGCAAATAAAATCATTTGCAAAAGAAGAAGAATATTAGAAAGCCATATTACCAAAGAAAATTAAGGTTGTAATATGGAGTTGGGTGAAATTCAAAGGGATCTGAAAATATGTAAAATAAGCATAATAAATAACAAACCACACTTCATATATGCAACAAATCATCATGTGTCCAGAAAATCATAATCCCTCTCCGGCACGAAAAGCTCCAACTCATGAAAACGAGACTGAGTCAACTCGGTGATATTGGAGAAGATGGAGAACCTCAATTGATAATTCGGTTTAGAAGGATAAAATATAATCACCTTGAAAGGTTTGAAATGATATGTTCATAAATAAAAAAAATGATATGATAACTTTTTCAAGTGGCATAATTTAAGTACGTGGGACAAAAAATGAAATACCATTTTAAAATAGATGATCCCTATCTTACTGCAAGTAAAATATATGATACAAGGTGGATCGGGTAACTCGAGGGTCAATCAGGACCCATCCTTAACCCGACATCGGGTCATTAAATGAGGCATGGACTAGTCATTTCCCTACTTCGGGATTAAGGTATGACCCAACCCGACCACCTCACTCCGGGATGAGTTTTCAAATCGAGTCGGTTTCTACACACCCTTATTAGTAGCCATTTACAATGGCCTCCTCCGTGGGCAGCAGAGGCATGGAAAACCCTAAGCCCAGAGGGGTGGAATTGAAAAAAGCATAAACAGTCCAGGTGTGATGAATTACGCTCCCTTTTTTTTCCACGTTTTCATTTATCAATTTTGAAAAAAAAATTTGTGCCCATCGTGTCATTGAAGGTTAAAGGTACTTCTCGTACCCTTTGCACATAAACTCTTTTCATTGGTGCATGTTTTCATTGTCTCTATTAGAGGGTGGTTCCATGTGGAGGGCTATTTGAAACCCTAAGTGGCTTTTTTTTTAAACTTTTCTGTAAGATAAAACGGAGGGTCTACGAAAATGTAATAAAAGTGGACTAGCGGTATTGTGATAGTATTGGCATTTTTCTATTAAAATAATTGTATTATAAGGATTACAGTTTCTGATCAGAAGAAAATTGAGACTCCCCGTTGTGCTATTAATTATCTATTTAAACTAACTCGTGTTCTTAACGTTAAACGTAACCTGAAAATACGAAAATATTAAAAACTTAATTATAAATACATCCAACTTCGAAAAATTAACACACCACACAATAATTATATTACACATACACACATATGTTTATCCATCATAAAACAAAACACTGTTTAGGGTATCCTATCAGTAGGATCCCTTACAGGTACATATTTACACAAATTGTTATAATTAGCAGAAAATAAAATGTCTCACAAGACGCACTGGCCATACTCCCTAAAATGTCTCTAGATGATCCAGAGTAAAAATATGTAGTTGGGATGGTGAAACAAGGTTTGGATGCCTCTTTACAGAGCTTGGCTGAAAATGGTCTATGAAACCTATTTTGAAAACAAGCTTTAAATGAATTGTTGTGTGAAGTAGAAAGTGTGTAATGATGTTGGTGAGCATAGATATGGTCTTAGAAAATCAAAACAAGATTTGGGTGAGGATTTTTAGGTCTTGGCCAAATTTAATAGAAGAAAGGAGAATACTTGGATGTTCTTGAAATAAGGAACAAAATGAATCAAAGTGAAGGTAAGGATTTTAGACTCTTTTTTCTTTTTTGTTCCCTGGTCAATCTTGTTTGTCACGCCTCTTGCGTTGTGAGCTTGCCCGTCTTTTATCTAATAAATTATTTTGCCTTTTTTTAGGTAATCATCTTATTGGCAAGAAGTATCCACCATCGTAAGTAGTGATCAATTTTACCTGCACGGCATATAAGGATTGTCCCTCCCAACCAGGTTTACTCTATGAGAGTTAGAAGTTGGACCCTTGACCACTCGAACCAACTATATGTTGGTCGATGTTTTTCTTATTTTAAGGCAAATGACTAACCCCACAAAGTATTTATAGTAAAATTACAAAACACTAATAAGAGATTCCAATATTCAAATTCAAGTAATGCTTTTATCATAAACCATATAGGTAATTTTTTTGAAATGATTAAACTCTTAACATCATACAGACATCAATTGCAAAAGTTGTGCTATAGAATGCCCCATATAATTCAAAATATATTTCCCATCAAATTTAAAAGGAAATCTTGCATACCATTTCTAGTAAGGTGAGAATATCAGATAAGAAAATTTTTAATTTTGCATAATTATCGATGAAACACGCGATGAATAAAAAAGGGAGCAAATGACTATTGATTTGAAATTTGTAGATAAAAATGATAATGTGCAATAACAATGCTTTGATCTTACACATGTTAAGGACACTAACGCATTGTTTGGTGCAATAGAATTTGGGAAGAGAGAAAATGAGAAGAGAGAAGTGGTGAGAAAATGAAGTTTCATGTTGTTTAGTTGGGGAGAGAAGTAGAGAAGAGAGAAAAGAGAAGGGTGGGTCCCACCCAAAAAAAATCTCTCCATTGATGGAGAGAAAAGTAGGAAAGAAGAGGGGATTTTATAACAAATGACATTTTTTACCCCACCTCCATATTACGTCTCACCCATCAGGTTTATGCCTTCTTGGTTTAAATTTTTTATATTATATTATATTGTATTATTATATTTTATTTTATATTACTTTTTTGTATTTTTATACTATGTTATATTATTAGGGGCAAATTTGTCTTTATGAAAAAATTTCATTTTTTTTCTCTCCTCTTTTCTATCCAACCAAACGAGCGGAGAGAACTCAATTTTTGTTTCTCTTCTACTTCTCTCCTACTTCTTTTAATCCAAACAATATAAAAATCTAAAAAATTTCTACCAATTCTCTCTCCTACTTTTTTCGTTCCCACTTCTTTTCTCTCTACTACTTTTCTTATTCAAACAAAAGGTAAGAGTATCACTATTAAAAAATTTATTGTGTGTGATTTTTTCTCAATATGATCTTAGTGTTTAAAAAATACTACTACGGACTCAATTATAAGCAAAATTAACTAATTTCACACTTATTAAGAAAGTTAGTTAATTTAGTTTAATTGTCCTGATTTATGTTTAGAAAAAAGAGTTACTTAGTTAATTTAGTTTAATTGTCCTGATTTATTAAAAAAAAAAGAGTTACAATTATTAAACTAACATTTAATTGTCTCGAGAGTGTACAATGCTCTTGGAAAAGTAAAAGGAGAATTGGTTGGATTGGTTAATTGTCTTATTTTTTGAATACTGACATTAAAGAGAGTTAAATTAGTTGAATTTTATTTATATTTGAGTTCATAAAATATATGTACTTTTTTTTGTTTATAATTGAGTCCAGAGGGAGTAACAAGTGAGCTTATTTCTTAAAAGATAAATAAATAATATATTCATTATTAATTTTTACTTTCTTAATTACGAGACATGTACATGTAGAATATAATTTTACTTTCTTAATCACGAGACATGTACATGTAGATTAGAGTCTATTTGATTTGTTTTCAAATTTCTGTTTTCATTTTTTATTTTTAAAAATAAATATAAAATTGACACATTATTTTTATTTTATTTTCTGTTATATGATTATTTTTTAAAACAATGAAACCGGATAAAAAGCAAACGTGCCACAAATCCTGTCTCCTCCATTCCATTGGATTCAATTAGCGCCAAAATCTATCTCCCTCACTTCCCCTGCCCTTTTCTTAATCCAACGGATGCAGTACTCTCACAGCTCCTCCACAAGATCTCAGTCGTTAAATTAAACCTTTAAACTTTCATCTTATTCAATTCAATTTTCAAAATCTCGAGAGGGAGACAGTGAGAGAGAAAGAGAGAAAGTTCCTCAGATCAAATTTCTCCAGCAACATTGCTTCAGCTCGGACCATAAATTCGGCATCTGCCTCGGCATGCTTTCTTTCCTTTTCATCAAAGCCCGGAAAATTTCTCTCTCAAACGCCGCCGTTTCATTACTTCCGCGAATTTCAATCTGTAACGTTCGTACCTGGCGGCACTCTGAGGCTGACACCACTCCGTTTCCGTTACTATTCCCTTCGGTGAAGGTTTCTCCATACGTTTCAGCAACTCAATTCGAAACGGCGAGTCGTTAGAGAAAAACATAAACATAAACATAAACATTGTGATTTGAAATCGAAGCCGTTATTTTGTGAGATAGAATGATGGAGCAGAGCGAAACAGCTTTCGATTTGGCTCCACGGAGATTGGTTAGGCAATTGGATTTCACGGCCGTACGTGGAGGCTCGGCACACTTCAAACTGCCGCATCCGCCGTCTCAGTCGCCGCCGCTGCCGCATCCGCCGTGGTTATATCCGCAGGGGCAGCAACAGAGAGCTTCGCAGTCTCAGGTGATGCCGCAATTGCAAGCAGCAGCGCCGCCGCAGCTGGTTTCGCCGGTGCGTTCGATTCCACACCCGGTGCAGAAACTTCCGGTGAAGATGTTGCAAGTTTCGTAAGTATTCTTATACATCAAAAAGAGAAGGAAAAGTAGCGTTTATTTGTGTTTATTAAAACCTTTTTTTCTTCCATGTTGAAAAGAGAAACTTGGTTTGCTTGTATCAGCATGCAGTGTTGGGTTCAATGGTTCATTATTAACATTGCGAGATTGGTTTTAATCGTCTGAATTGTGGGTGAAAAGTGAGAGCAGAATGCTAACAGGTGCCGATTGTTATTAGAAATTGATGTATTTAATAATTTGAGAAATTATATACTTAACTTTCCAATTAAAATTTGCTTTTTAAGGATACTGGTTAGTAAGATCGAGAGTGAAAACAGTTTTGTGCAATTTGGGAAAAGAAGTGTCATAAATTTGACACTAAACTTGGAATACTTCAGCATTTGTTATCAATTTGCATGAAAGGAAAAGAAAGTACCTAAATTTTCTGTTAATAAAAACCTTCCAAATATTTAATCTCTCCATTTTAAGGATCAGTAAAACTGCTTTTACATCTTACTTTCTCTATATTTAAATTTCTCCTTTCACATTTGCTCTTGCACTTATTTGCGTTGTGTGTTTTGCTTTAGGAAGCAGGAGTCTCCTAAATCACGGCCTCGGTATAATGTGGAGTTAAAAGACAGCACTCCAAAGAAACAAAAACAATGTAATTGCAAAAATTCTCGATGCCTCAAATTGTAAGTACTTTAATTTCTCTCTATGAAAAACTTTCATCAAGAATACTTTGTCATGTGTCCATGCAATATCTAAAGATCTTGCATGCGTTTTTCCTTATCTTTCTTTAACTAGCAAACACCAATTTTGCAATTGCTAGGTACTGTGAGTGCTTTGCAGCTGGGATCTATTGCGATGGCTGCAATTGTGTAAATTGTCATAATAATGTCGACAATGAAGCTGCCAGACAAGAGGCGGTTGGAATAACATTAGAACGCAATCCAAATGCTTTCAAACCAAAAATTGCTAGCAGTCCACAAGGAACACGAGATTCTAAGGTTAGTACTCAACTCAGTATATATTATTATTTATTAGTTTTTTACATGATCCTTTTGAGCCAAGTTTACTTGATGATATTTACTATTCCGGGTCTTTTTTTTTTAAAAAAAATTTATTTTAGATAACTTTACTTATGGTGCATTATAAATGTCTTGAACAAATTCAGGAAGAAATCAGGTTGCACAATAAAGGATGCCACTGCAAGAAATCAGGTTGCCTTAAGAAGTATTGTGAGTGCTTCCAAGCCAATATCCTCTGCTCTGAAAATTGTAGATGCATGGACTGCAAGAATTTTGAAGCAAGTGATGAAAGAAGATCACTTTTTTATGAAGAGTGTGATATAGTTCACATCAAACAGGCAGCTAATGCTGCCATCAGTGGAGCTGTTGGATCCTCCGGCTATGGAACCCACATAACACCCAAGAAGAGGAAAGTTCAGGAAATATTTTACAGCAAATCAGCCACAGATCAAACTGTTAACCTGACTGCTCAATATCAACAGGTGCTTTCTTCTTGTATTCTTGATGGGATTTACTTGGATTTATTTGAATAATCATTTAGTTATTCTTTATTGGTAGGTCCATTATGTTTGAAAATCATACGAATCCATTACGGCAATAACTCAGTCACATAATTATCGCATACCACATATATCAACTCATCTCTAGTTTTTCCCCTTGAACTTCTTTCACAGGCCTCTCAATTTCCTTATTGTCTTCCTGTCAGTTGTCAATTTTGACATCCAAACTTCATACAATAAATTGTACTTTGTTTTGAATTTTAATCAGGAAATTGATCCTATAGCTTCATCACCTTCATCTATGTCAACTTCCTTTGTATCCGACACTGCCAACACAAGGGTTTCAGGGTCTCTAAGATCTACATACAGGTATGTGATTCTTCTAATCATTATTTGAGGAATTTATTTTATGTTTTTGGTATAAATACAAAACAAATTGCAATTAACAATAGCTCATACGGAAGGTCCCTATTGGCGGATGTCCTCCAGCCACAGAATGTGAAGAATCTCTGTTCTCTTTTTGTTGTTCTCTCCGGAGTAGCTGCAACGACAAATGCAGGTTTTGACTAACACATGGCTGTATCCTATATTTTTCTTGTTTATAATGAATTTGATTGATCTACAGAGTGGTGAATGATTATGAATATTTTTGTTTTCATTTGCAAACTTTTCAAATTTCTTGCTGGTAGGACATTTATTATACATATGCACCAATTTTATTTACTTTCACCTCGATTTTCTCATCCTCTCTCTTTTTCGAAAATATCTTTGTATATGTATTTCTAATTAAGGGGTAAACTAGAGAAGGGAGTGGTTTTATTTTTGTGATCCATTTTCTTGAGGAGCATATAAAGGTACTAAGGAATTGGGGAAGTATTATGGTATCTGGAAAAGGGTTACCTGAAAAGTGAAAAGTGTCCATAACTAAAGACTATAAGGGTATGTTTTGTAAAACCAAATTTTTTTTTTTTGGGTATAAAAACTGAGTGCTGACTTTTTAGTGTTGTGACATTGAATTTGTAATGTTTGAAAGGAAACTACTGAGATTAAATATTAATGAGGCTGTTTTTAACAAAACTAGTGTCATTTAATAACTACGTAAATAAGGAAGGGTTTCTGGTGAAAAAACCTTAGTGACCTCCCATATGCTGAATGTTTTCAGCCACTTCTCAGTTCTCACTTTGATAATAGGTCAGATATTCGCAAATACCACTATATTATTGCTGAAGTTTTTCATTTTTTGCCCCGAACCCGAATACAATTTTAAAGCAGGCTACAAGCATTGTTATGTAGTTGCAGTACCAATTTAAATATAGGTCTGGGATTCAATGTTATGTACACTGTTCATACACCTTGCTTTAAGTATATTTGTCTTTATTTGCTTCTCTCTAGTTTTTCACTCTTTCCATATTTTCTTTGCATATTTTATTGTCTATCAACTTTTCAGAAATGAGAGGCAAAGTATACCAGCAAATACAGACTGGAAAATTGAAGCTTCTATTGCTTCATCAGCTCAATCATTGCAAGACACTAGAGATGTCCACAAGCCTATTTGTGATGATTGTGTGAATAAAGATGAAGCGGATGGAGTTGATACTAACAATTATAATAGGCCATTGTCGCCTGAAACACTAGCATTGATGTGTGATGAACAGGATGGGATGTTTCTCGGTAATAGTTCTGAAAATGGAGTGGCATGCAACAGCAATTGTCAGAACATGATTCAAAAGTCATCCAATTCTTATGGATGCACTGATGTTTATGGAGAGCAGGAAAGGCTTGTCCTGACCAAGTTTTGGGATGTCCTTCATGGACTCATTACTCTTGGGAGCATAAAAGGTTAGGCATTTATGTTATGATGTTGAAGTATTTACACTTGCAACTTTGTTTTGCCATTTTGGGTGAGAATGGAACTATGGTTCAAACCTAAGCCCTTGCAAACTAGTACTACCATAAACCCTCATCACTAGCCCACTCTTAGGAAAATTTATTCAACACATCGTGTATTGTACCATTGCTAATTTGCTATAAATGACAATACATTTTCTTCTTGTTGAAACTCTATAGTTTGGATTTGAAAATTTGAATATTTTTCACCACTTTTAAAGCAAGGGAGTGCGTTGCTATTAGTGTTTCTTAACCCTAAACTAATTTTAAAGAGATTGGTTGTTTATGGATAAGCCAGAAGTTTAAAAAACAGGAATAAATGACTTGTTTCTGAGGTTGTCTGGCATGCTTTGTTTTCTTTCTTTTTTTATAATTTAGTTTGATTTTTTTCCTACTCAAGTTTACTAATCATATGATCCTTAATGATGATTAAGTTGTTACATGTGGCATAATTGGATTATTGAATAGTTTATCGTGAAAATAATTAGAATGAGCTAAAAGTAGCCTGGAGAGTTTGTTTAATGTTTAGTAACTTAAGCAACTGTAAGAAGAATCACCTGGATTGTCTGATCCTTCCATTCCTTGAGCTTTTATGAAGTTGTTTTTATGAACTTAACTACTTTTAATTTAATAATATTACTTATCTTTAACTTTGTAGAAACAATGAGCTCTTCATTAACCAAGAAAGAGGTTGGAATCAAGCAAGAACCTGCAGACAATGGCAATAGTGGTGCTGAAACTAATATAATGATGGAGAAGGGCACTCAGAACAACTGCGTTGCAAATTGCCCCACCCCAGCAACTATTGAAATATCTCAGACAAATTATGCAATAAATAATGGACATGGTAATACTGATCTGTCATTAAGGCTTCCCTGCAAATTGAAATAATTCTGGCTTCACTGGCAATGAATAAGGTTACCACTTACCAGTGTCAGTGTGCCGCCAGGAATTTCTGCCATTCACCTGCATTGTTAGATATAGGTCTCTCTCCCTCCTGCTAATTGGAGCTTGTCTAGAATAACTAGATATAACTGGAACCTCTTCTAGACTAACTACAAGCGAGGGTCAAATTATTATGGGAGAGATTTTTGGAATTTGAAATTTGAGGAATCAAATCGGTAAAATTGGTCTCTGAAAGACTAAAAGGACCAACCATAAACGTGTTTTATTTACTCTTTAACTTAATACGCTATTGAGAATTCTTGTATGATATTCCCCACCATGATAGTCGCCATTTCCTTTTTGGTTTTTTCCCCTTGTTTTGCTTCTAAAGGATGAAGCTGAAGCTGCTTGATTGCAGAAAAATGTGTGAAGGTTATCTCCAATGAAGCCAAAGGTAATATCAATAAGTGTAAGCCTCAATTTATTCTTAATAATAATAAAATATTGTTAACCCGTTTGCAAGTGTACTTTTACTTCATGTTGTAGCCCTGTGAATATTTAGAGGCACTTTCTTTAGGAATTCGATTGTTAGAGTTATATGAACTACACACCCCAATTTTGTCTGAGAAATTCTTTGGTGAATTTGGAGAGTAAGTATCAAACAAGTGAAATAATTCATTGAGATTTGTATTTTACAAAGTGCTGATTCAACAATGTAAACTCAGGAATTGCGCCTTCCTTGCAACTTCCTACTTCTACGATTTGATCGTACTCTTTAGTTTTCCCTCCATCTTCTGATGTTCTGTTGCGAGTACCATCCAACATTATTACTTGTATACAAAAGTTTTACATCGTTTTTACATGACTCAATTATCGTTAGTATCAGATTATGGTTGCATTTTAAATGGAGTAATTTTTAACATTCATATTCCGTAGATAGTAAATCTAACCCAATAAATAAAAATGGTTACTTGTAACCCGCATGCTATTAAGTTGCTTGAATTTTACGTCGAATTTTCCCTCGATTTATTTGAAGAAAATGTAATATGGATGCTATTCAGCAGACAACTATTATTTATAGGCAAAAGAGAGAATAGGTCAATAACTTGTAAAATAAATACAATATAACCACATAAAACCATTAAGTTTAAAAAAGCACTGTTATCATGAAAAAAAAATTACATAAATATTTAAGCTGGGTGCTCTAGACTTGATACATAACAATTATATATATATATATATATGATTGGTATATATTGATAGTGTAAATGTTTTTACACTGTCAATCAGTCAGAAATCGATACAGCATTAAAAGTGTTTGGCTCTTATCCTAACTACCTTAAAAGTCACAAATTTCATATTTTTGATTGGTTGCCAGTGTAAAAATCTTTACGTTAACAGTGTATACAAATTAAACTCTCTCTCTCTCTCTCTATATATATATATATATATATATATATTGTATCAGGTGAGAACTCATTCTTGATGTGAAAAATAAGAACTATTAATAAGAGTCATTGGATCACAATAAAAAAAAATTAACGGACCAGATTAAAACCTTATCTTAAAAAGTCACATGACCTCCTCAATCCTCATTTCCCACACCAAGTCGTCTTCCTCCTTAGTAGCACCATGGCGTCATCTTCTTCACCCAGACCGAACGACACCACACCGCTGTTTAAAGATCACTGCATTGTATGAGCTCTGCCCCACCTTGTCATCGTCATACCAGCCATTATTCGGAATCACCACTGTATCTCTCTGCCGCATAACCATCGCTACTCCAACCTAGCAGAACCGCTCTCCAGTCATCCATTTCGAACCCACAGCACCGCGATTCGTGTGACGCCGCTCCACCACCAAAAATGTCGCAGAACGACCCAGCCACTGAGTCCCACGTGAATCGTGTCGCCGTACATTCCCATAAGTCGCCAAGCCTCGCCCAGAAACCGCCGTGTCTCCTCTTGCCGTCGTTCATTGCATTGCTCAGCCCCAATCTGATTGATATTACGTTAAGAGATCTTGCTCCCCATTCTCTCCTATAACCCCACAGCCACACAACCTTCTGGCAACATTAATAATGATCATAATTAGAGATTCAGATTTCAGAGTAATGGGTATCGGAATCTCCGTTAATGCCTACCTGTCCCTCAACAACTGTTATCACAAATACATATACCCAGGACCAATATTTCTTCTCTCACAGTTAACTCACACAGCACACATAGAGGAAGAATAGAGAATCAAATCTTGTATTCTCTCTAAGTTCTTAACTCTTGATTCATTACAAAGTGGTATAGGAGACTTGCCTTTTATAGATTACACTTAATAATAAAATAGCATATACTTTTCTTAATCCCTAAACAAAAGACTTTGAATCCAATTCAAACACTACAAGCTTACTTATACAATTCAAACTCTACTTCCTTGGCGAGTCAAAGTTCAAGTCAAACTTTGCAACTCAAGTGTCTTCAAATTGATTTTGAATTGTGCTTGATTTAGTTATCTAACATTGCCTCCCTTAAATTAAGCTTACATCATTCCAAGAATTTTCTTTAATTTGTAAAATAACTCAACCTTCAATGGCTTTGTAAAAATATCCGTAACTTGTTCTTTAGTGGGACAATACTTGATCACTATTTCTTTCTCTTCTGGCTTTTGCTTGTATCCTTTAGCCACCAACCTCGCTTTAAATCGATTAATTTCACCATTGGGCTTGTACTTCATCTTATACACCCATTTCACTCCTATAGACTTCTTATCTGCTGGCAAATCTGTCAGCTCCCACGTTCTATTCTTCTCAATGGCATGAATTTTATCATCCATTGCTTTCTCCAATTCTCGTTGTTTGAGGCTTCTTCAAAAGTTACTGGCTCATAATCTGCAAACAAAGCAAAGTTGATAATCTCTTCGTCAGATGGGTCATTATCGTTACCCACAACATAATCTTCCAATCTGGCTGTTAATCTACGATGTCTTTGCGGTCTGTTGGATGTTTCCGGCTCATCAGGTGTTGGAACTCCATGTCCATTCTCTCCTCATAATTATCTGGAACTACCACTGCCTTTTTCTTGGCTTTCAAAGATCAGTCCCATATTCCTTCTTCGTCAAATGTCACGTCTCGGCTTATCATCACCTTCTTCGTCTCTGGATTGTAAAGTTTGTATGTCTTTGAGTTTGTGTTGTAGCCAATGAAAATACATTTTTCACCTTTGTCATCAAGTTTCTTCCTGAGCTGATCTGGTACGTGGGCGTATGCTATACACCCAAAAACTCTGAGATGTCGTATCGAGGGTCTCCTTCCACTCCAAGCTTCTTCTGGTGTTTTGTCACGAACACTCTTTGATGGATACCTGTTTAGAATATACACCGCCGTAGGCATTTGTTTAGATCTCAGCATGCATCTCACCATGTTCATGATAGTTCTGTTCGTCCTTTCAGCAACTCCATTTTGTTAAGGCATGTATCTAGTCGTTAATTGATGTTGGATTCCATGCTGCTCAAAGAAATCTGCACAGATAAGATACTCTTGGCCTCTGTCTGTTCTAAGTGCTTTGATTTTGCAACCATTTTGCTTTTCTACAAATGCCTTGAATGTCTTAAAGGCATCACATGCTTCTGATTTCTGCTTCAAGAAATACACCCAAGTCTTTCTGCTAAAATCATCAATAAAAGTAATAAAATACCTGCAACTACCATGTGTTGGCACCTCAATCATACATAAATCTGAGTGAACAATCTCCAATAGCTTTCTCGCCCTCCAAGATCTTCCAGTTGGAAATGATTCTCTATGCTTCTTGCCCATTTGACAAGTCTCACATACTCCAGTAGGAATATTCACAACAGGCAAACCAGAAACATATTCTTTTCGTGGAATCAATCAATCATAATTTGGAATCATAGAACTCAAGTAAGAAAATTTTTCATGTTGAATTTTCAAAGGGTATTAGGCCGCTGGGAGTCATTCTTACCTTTGCATGTTGTAACCTTTTTCTGATAGTTGTCCCATACTCAATAGATTGTGATGAAGACCAGGAACATAGAAAACATTAGAGATAAAGTTTTCTGAGAACCATCCTTCAATCTGATAGCAATTCGGCCTTTCCCCACAATTGGAATATTTGTGTTATTCCCAAATTTTACTTTTGAGTGGACATTTTCATCTAATGAAGAAAACAACTCCTTTTTCCCACACATATGGTTACTACAACCAGTATCCAAATATCAGATATTTTCATCTTCAGCAGAAATATTGCTTACGAAAAATAAACTTTGTGGACTATCAAAAAATATCACCAATATTTTGGTACCGGTTATCTGGAACGTTTGCCTGATAGTTGTTCCGTGTTCTGAATCTACAATCTGCAGCTTTATGATCAAACTTCCCACAACGATAGCAATTAAAATTACTTCTTTCTTGGTAGTAGTTATTTGTCTTCTTCCACAGTTGGTAGGCCCGAAATTATTTCCACCTCTTCCTTGATTTGGTGGCTTAAAATTGTTGTCTTTTCCTTGGTTGAAATTGCCACGACCTCTTCCTCTGAAATTTCCTCCTCCTCCTCTGCCTCTATAGTTTCCTCTTCCTTTACTGTTGAAATCACGACCTCTACCAGGAGCGCTTTGGCTGGATTCTGCAATATTATTGAAATTAACCTGACTCTTCAAGGCTTCTTCGTTCACCTTTTCCGTCTTCTCCAAGATTCTAGTAACGTGGCTTTCAATACTTCCCTGCAACTCTGTAATCGTCATGGTGTCTGTGTCGTGGGACTCTAGTATTGTAGTCACCACATGATCGAACTTCATCGGCATGGTACGAAGAATCTTTTCAACCACCTTGCTATCTGGGATGTCTTCTCCATACACCCTCATCTTGTTGACAAGATCAGTAACTCGAGAAAAGTATTGTTCAACACTTTCTGAGTTGGACATCTCATACCTTTCATATTCTCTACGGAAGGATTGCAACTTGGATTTCTAGGATTTTTCTACTTCTTTTTATGACAACTTCAAAATATTCCACGCTTCTTTGGCAGTTTTGGCATTTGCAATTTTGCCAAAAACTGAATAATCAACTCCTTGATGAATTTGTGACAGCGCCAACTGGTCCCTCCTTCGAGCAGCATCATCAGCTTCTTGTTGTAATCCAGGTTCTACAAAGCTCCAAATGTTGTGAGCCCTTAGGTGTGTTGATATCAAAATCTCTCAGTAACTGAAATCAAGTTTCCCATCTAATTTGGGACCAGACAACACAATATTGTAATTGGTCGCTATATCTAGGGGTGTAAGTGGACCGGGTAAACCCGACCAACCCGACCAACCCGAACCGAACCAACCCATAAAAAACCGAAGGTGGTTGGTTCGGGTAAAAAACCGAACCGAACCAATGAGAACCAACCTTCTTTGGTTCGGGTAGTGGTTTTTATTTTTCAAAACCGATGACCCAATCACCCGACCCGAACATATGTAATTTCCCCAAAAAATTAACCTACATTACTTTCCTAACCAAAGTTACTAAGCATTCTGCCTCCCCCAGTTCACGACAACTTCGCCTCCCTCACTTGGTCATTCTGATGTGACAGAGCCAGCCAGCCACCAAGGGCTTCGCCGCCGTCGGCCCGCCGCTCACAGCCCAGCCGTGACTCAGCAGCTCCTCTCTCCACTGTTGTGCACACATCTGACCCCTAATCGTGTTTGTGGCCACTGATTCATGCTCTCCGCCAGTGTGTTCGTCCCCACCGCTGAGTCTTCCATCGGCGCGACTAGCTCCACTGAGTCCACCCTCGTTCACTACTTCGTCCACAATCGAGGCCGCACCGAACACGAAGATGAAGATGAATCAAAGACGAAGATGAAGATGAAGAATAGATGAAGATGATGCAAGGATGAGGATGAAGCAGGGACGACGATGAGGCAGAGATGAAGATGGGGCAAAGATGAAGATGACGCAGAACGAAGTGGTAGCAGCGGCGGAGTGGTCTGGTCGAGGGAATAAAAGGGGGCTTAGGTCATTGGAATGTTTACTGCATTTTTTTTTGTTTTTTGTTTTTTGTTTTTTCATTTTTTAATAGGGGACCCGAGCACCCGATCCGAACCAAACCGAACTTAATCGGTTTGGTTTGGTTCGGGTTTTGTAGTGAAAAATAAAGAAAACTGAACCAAACCAAACCGATCAATTTTGATCGGTTCGGATTTTTTTTTGGTCTAAAACCGAACCAAACCGACCCGTTACACCCCTAGCTATATCTCTCTCTCAAATTATATGAACTAAAAGAAATTGGACACAGTGAGAACTCTCTTGTTCCTCATAACACTAAGAAATTGACGCTGGATTTAACCAACTCTAATATCAATTGTTATCACAAATACATATACCCAAGACCAATTTTTCTTTTCTCACACTTAACTCACACAACACACATAGAGGAAGAATAGAGAATCAAATCTTGTATTCTCTCGAAGTTCTTAACTCTTGATTCATTATAAAGTGGTATATGAGACTTGCCTTTTATTGGCTACACCTAATAATAAAATAACATATATTTTTCTTAATCCCTAAGCAAAAGACTTTGAATCCAATTCAAACACTACAAGCTTACCTATATAATTCAAACTCTACTTCCTTGGTGAGTCATAGTTCAAGTCAAACTTTGCAACTCAAGTGGTTTTCAAATTGATTTTGAATTGTGCTTGATTTACTTATCTAACAACAACCTCCTCAACGAATTCCTTTGGATTACTTTGTAACGTCTTGCTTTCTAAATATTTATTTATGTTAAGATCGTTAAATAATTGTAAATTTATTTAGATAAAATTTTAATAAATAAAATAAATAAATAAGATGAAATAAAAGTGAGTTGTTGTGCTGTGATGCTACTGTACGTGAAAGCAAGACAGGTGGAGCAAGTCATCCTTCCATTAGGAGAAAAGGAGAAGAAATTAAATAAGATTTTTGAAAACATGAATGTGGGAGAAACGCTAAAAGCAAAACAGGTCACGTGACCTTTTAATTTACTTCTTTAATCTAAGGTACTAATTGTGATCCTATGGTTATTATTGAAAGTTCTCATTTATCACAATGACTAAGGATAAGGCAATAAGGAAGGCCACCACCATAGCATTAGCAGCTGTAATGCAAGAGAGAGTCGGAGAGCAAAGACGATGAAAATTGCACCTGCATATTCGCTTCCATTGTCGCACGTGGGGAGTCTGTTACGACACACGTGCTTCGAGAGTCCCGCTGGAATCGGATTCTACCCGCCAAAGTTATTTATATTATACAAATGCAGTACGCGTGCTGCTTCCGCAACAAGAGCCATTCCACAAACTCACTCTGACAACACTAACAGCCAAATCAAAACCAAAATGGCATTTATATTTAAATGCAGAAAGCGTGGTACCTCCGCAACAAGTGCCATTCCACAAACTGACTCTCACAACACTAACAGCAAAATCAAAACCAAAATGGCAGAAAAAGAAGAAGCCATCAAAGCTCAGAGCAAGTTCCGATCAGCGTTCCTGCAAGTTCTTCGTAGCAGACGAACTGCTCAAGGTAACAATCACACACACACTTCAGAGTTCAGAATCAAATTAACTTGACTATATTTCACGAACGATTCTTCTAAAATTGATTGAAAATTCGTTCCTCGTGTTTGTTTCAGTTCCGCTAACTGTGAAACTCGCGAAGCCAGTGGCGAATCCTTTGCATCAGAACTCTCCTCCATCTATCGAAGAGGTTTCCATTTACAAAATTCAACATCACCATAGCATCTTTATCATTATCATTATCATTATTATTATTATCATTAAATTTTCTGGTTAGTTTTCTAGTTCAATCGCCTCACATCCCTATAGCAGGAGATTATGCAGTGTTGTCCAAAGGCAAAGATTGACGATATCGAAGGTGCACTCAAGGAGGAGAACAAGGTTTTAAATTTGGGTCCGAAATTGAAATCTGGGCCGCCACGTGTTGGTTTTGACAGTTGTCGAAACTGCATCGCAACCATAATTGCAACTGTATCAGCCATATTTTCCTGCAATATCCACAATGTAACTCAACCGAAACCGCGACCGCAATTTAAAACCTTGGAGGAGAACCTTTACTTGACTATAGAGGTAATAATTCGATCCAATTTCTCTGTTAAAGATCTTTTCATTGTTCTTAAGAGAAAAATTAATCGAATCGATCGTCGAATTGGTGCGTTACGATAGGAAGGAGAGCAAGGACTGTTGCCTCTGTTGATTTTGAGCTTGAAGGAAAAGCATCGTCAGAGAAAAAGGCCTGCAGTTGTTTTTCTACACAGTACAAACAAATATAAAGAATACTTGCGTCCGTTACTTGAGGTTGTTGCTGCAACTTCTCTGCTTCACTCATCGGTTATTTATATATTGTACTCTTATAATTTGATTATAATTGTTGATTTTCTTTCTGCCTTTGGTTTCTATCCTTGTTTTTTTTTTTTTTTTTTTCCTTTTGTGTTTCAGGCATATGCTTCGCGAGGATATGTTGCGATTTCAGTGGATTCTCGATACCATGGTGAACGAGCCAGCAGCACAACAAGCTATCGGGATGTATGTGCTTGCTTTGCTTTATTACTTTACTCTAAGTTTGGTTCTGATCAATGATTTACACTGTTATTTTGGGATAAGGTTCGGTTTATATTCAAACTTCAATATAGCTTATTTGGAACTACAGATATTTGGAGTTTATTTAATTAATAAATGGAAAGTTCTGAATTAAGAATTGATTTGATTATGAAATCATTTTGATTTAAGTTCTGCCACTTAAATTTGGTTGCATTTTACTATTTTAGTTTTGATCATTTCAAGTGTTATTAATGTGGTCAATTACATAATCGATTACTTCAAAAAAATGAATTCCAAACAGAATTTGCAGATTCATTCAAGTCCAATTTTTGTAATCTATTATTTAAACATGAGAATTTGATTTCTATACCATATCAAATCAAATTGGTTCAATTTAAATTAAATTAAATCCATATTTTAATGATTCCAAACACAGTGTAGTAAGTAATTTGCTCAATAGACTGTAATTTAAGCTTTAGGAGAAGCAATTTGTCTCAAAATTTTATTGTTTCTCTGTTCGTCTCGTTTTTCTGTAAAGAAGAAATGAACTCTCTTCTGGTACATGTAATCTTTTTTGCTTCATCATTTACCCTCCTTCATATATCATCTGTACAAAATTCAAACTGATCTGGCTTTTCTTTTACTTTTGTTTTCTGGGTTCCCCTCCCCCTAAAAAAATAATACATAAACACAGGCTCTAATTTCTGCATGGAAAGCTGGTGAGACGATGCCATTCATATATGACACGGTAACTTCCTTATTTATCACGCTGCTTTATCTTTATCTTTATCATTATTATTATTATTATTATTATTATTATTATTATTATACAGTTAAGACTGAGCCACTTTCTGCTCCAAATGATTTGGTTGAACTGCAGTTGATAGCATTAGTGCAGTTTAAACTTGTGATTAGTTTGTTTCAGAAATGGTATATTGTTCATTGTTCTGGCAGGTTTGGGACTTGATTAAATTGGCAGATTATCTAACACAGAGAGAGGATATAGACCCTTCTAGGATAGGAATCACTGGAATATCACTTGGAGGTTGGTTGAAAGTTGTTGAAAGGAGTATGTCAGATGCCAATTTTATGTGACTCGTCCGTCACTTAAGTAATTCCTTGATGCAGGGATGCATGCATGGTTTGCGGCAGCTGCTGATACTCGTTATGCTGTGGTTGCTCCTGTGATTGGTGTTCAGGTGACATTGAATGACTAGCTACTGAGGCTTTTATGTGCCTCTGAAACAAACAATTTGAGAACTTTTGCGCTATATACTGGCAGGGGTTTCGATGGGCCATAGACAATGATAAATGGCAGGCTCGAGTTGGCAGCATAAAACCTGTCTTCGAGGGTAAGATAATATCGAAACAAATAAATTTTTAAAGTTGTATTGCAACATTTTATTTTTTATAAAGTTTTCTAGTCTTTCCTCCCGATCATGCTCCTTCTACTTCGATTACGTTCAGAGAAATGCTAGCAACACATTCTCTAACACACACTTTCCAACACACTCCCTTCTATTGGTTGAAATTCATGTGGGTCCTACAAAATTCAAATGGGGCCCACATGAATTTCAACCAATAGGAGAGAGTGTATTGTAAAGTGTGTATTAGAGAGTGTGTTGCTAGCACTCCTCGTAGGTTTATATGATATTGAACCTATTATTCATGAAACCCAGTAATTGTGAGTAGAGGTAGGAATTGGCCAGGCCGCTCGTCGAGGGCCTACGGCTTAGCCTATTTAAGGCCTAGTTCGACTAGCCTATTTAGTAAAAAAAGGCCAGGTCAAGGCTTTTTAAAAAACTTATATAGCTATATAGGCCAGGCCTAAGGCTTTAGAAAAAGCTTACTAGGCGTATCAGGTCGGCCTATTTAACACATACACACACATAAATATATATGTATAATATAATATATTATAATACTATAATATATTATTTACATTATTCATAATATTAAAAAGTAAAGACCTATTGGCCATGTAGTGGCTTACTTGCCTAGTGACATATTTATTAGTATATGTCTACCAACTTCTTTGTCATTAGAGACCTACGAGCCTATTTATAAATGAAGGGCTGTGACCTATTTATAGATGGAGGGATATTTAAATGTCTTGTTGATAAGTAGGCTTTTAAGAAGGCTTTCAGGCCAGGTCAGACTTTAAAGTAGGCCAGACTCAGGCCTGAGAAATTGGCCTATATTAGGCTATAGGCCAGGCTCAGGCCTCGTTAGGGCCTAGCTCGGCCTAGCCTATTCCCACCCCTAATTGTGAGTACCAGTTTATATATGTGGTGCATGATGTATAATTTCATATGTAGCAATAATTTCTTAAATTGATGTTTTCTTTTACATTTTGTCATTTATGATAATAGACTGCCTATGGATTAAATTGCATGGTGAAGTTGGAATGGTGTTTGAATAAGAGCTAAAAGTGAATAAGATATGAATCTGGGTCCTATTAGGTATTATTCAAGCATGTCAGAAGCGAACGTATATTCTGAAGGTGCTTTAGTAATATACATACCTAATTCTCTTATTTTCACGGATGCAGTGGCTCGTGATGATTTGGGTAAAAGTGCTATTGACAAAGAAGTAGTGGAGAAGGTCAGCCAAGTTTTTGCGAATCCAATTATGATTCTGTCTTCAAATGAATTGCTATATGCTTTGATATGCTTATTTGCTTTTATAAAACAGGATTAATAAAGCTTGTTATAATGGTACATATCCCATAATTGTTAGTTATTCACCCACTGGACACAGCTTCAATATTGAGCTTCGTTCTTCGTAATTCTAAGTGTATTGGAGTAGATACTAGACACTAACAATTTTATATTTCTGATCAGGTATGGGACAGGATTGCTCCTGGTCTAGCTTCCCAGTTTGATTCACCCTACTCAATCCCATCTATTGCACCACGTCCTCTGCTTATTCTTAATGGTAAGATCCTTGTATGTTTCAAATTGTAGCTAACCTTATTCATATACAAGTTCATATATTGACAATTCAGTTTAACCGCACAGCAAGACAAGGTTTTACTTCTTTAGGGTGTGTCGATTATGGGAAGAACTCTTCTAAAGTGTGTATTTCTCTGAAATAAGGATATATTCACACTTATCATTTAATGAGTTAAGATCACAATGAAATTAAGAGTGAATATATTTTTATTTACTTATTTTGGAAACATTTTCTCTTTAGAGAAGTCTTTTACATCAATTTTATGGTAGACCTGTGCATCCATATGAGCCAATTGAGTTATTCTGGCCATTTAGCTTTTGTGGATTTTTGAAGTTCGAATTGAAGCATTTGCTTGGGTGTTGAGAACTCTAGGTGCGGAAGATCCCCGGTGTCCCCTTGCAGGCTTGGAGGTTCCTCAGTCAAAAGCACACCGGGCATATGGAGAGTTTCGTTGTTTAGATAATTTCAAGGTATGAACTTGTATTGTTTGGTGATCAATCTTGAACTTGCCAATATAGTTTTCCATTATCAGTTTGATAAGAATGCCTATATTTAATAACAGTTGGCTCTTGTAAAAAATAAATAAATAAAGGTTTAAATAAGCTTGTAGTCCCTGGAAAGTTCACTAATTTTGGTTTTAGTCCTTGTAAAAAAAATTCTTAGGATTTCGTCCCTGTATTTTCGAAAATTTTGTAAATAGTCCCTATTGTCACCCCTGAGTACTAGAAATCATACTAGATGAATAATTTTGTCAATTTTAACCCTATGACCCTAATGTATGATTTTATTTCTACTTTCTAGCCAAATTTTGGAGCAAGTCGGACAAGAACGAGAAATTACCTCGGTATCCCCTGAGTACTAGATATCATACAAAATGAAGGAATTTAGCAATTGTAACCTTATGTCCCTAATATATGATCTTGTTTCTATTTTATGGCCAAATTTTACAGTAAGTCGGACAGTAAAATAAAATTACCTCGATACCCATGAGTACTAGCTAACAGAAAAAGATGACGGTAGGGACTATTTGCAAAATTTGTGAGATTACAGGGACGAAAACCTAAGAAAAAATTTCACGGAGACCAAAACCTAATTTGATGAACTTTGTAGGGACCAAAAACTTATTTAAACCATAAATAAATAACAGCTGGCTGCAACCTGCAATTTAGACATCGAGTAATAAAAATGGAATGGAAGACCATTGAATTTAAGTTTTTTGGGAAAATTACTGTTTCCCCCATATATTTAACATAATCAAGAGCCTCTTTACCATGACATGCTACCATATTAAATGTGTCCCAAGAATAATATGAGGATTGATAACTTCAATTATACCAGGTGTCTTTAATACTTTTTTTGCAACAGACCCCAAAATTTCTAGACATGTTCGCCTTGATGGCATTTCATTCCTGATTGATTGCATTGACATGCAGTTGATTGCAGAACCTGGAGTTGGACACCAATTAACGCCATTCCAAGTGAAAGAAGTAGCTGCTTGGTTTGACAGGTTTTTAAAGCCTTAGCTTGTGCCCTCAAATGGGTTCTTAAAAGTACCGTGTGTTGTAATATTATAAACCAACTTGCCCTCGCTCATGCCCTTGCATAATTGTATGTGTGTAATGTTATTAATAATGCAAAATGCCTCACCTACTTGTTGTTGAAAGTATCCTCTAGTCTACCATATCACTACAAAATGTAGAACTATGGTTCAATGTAAGTATAACTTCCCTTTGTGCCAAGGAGACATGATTCTTATCTGCTTTGCATACGCATACCTTTATTCTTTAACGCATTTATGATGCTTAGGTTTTGTTCCCAAATTTTGGGTTGCACTGCCATAACTCCTATGCTTTTCTTACATTTCATTTCTGGAAAGATTTAGAAGCATGTCATTGAATTAAGATAATTTTCGGCACACCTTCTTGACCAATGAGAAATATATTTGACATTGAAGACAAACGTACCCGATGACTGTCAACACGCCTTAAGTCACTGGAGTCTAAGTTTACATACGATGAGGTCTATCATCTATGGACGACCTATCTGATCTATGTTTGCAGCTGCTCGCTTCTGAGTTCTGATTTATTTTTTATTGTTTGAACATCTCGTAAGGCAAGGAGATGAAGCTTACTATGATAGAGAAGTATCACTGCAATACCATAAACTTAGGGCTTTTTAACGTTTTACTTAGTTGTTGGCAAGACATGCAATGTACTTATGTCTAGTCTATGGTTTCTCCCATCCATTTCCCTACCTTGGAGAATATTTGAGGATAAATGTTTTATATATGCTCGTGAATTACAGAAATCTTTACTTCCTTTCAGAAGTTTTTTGACTTCTATTGTAATCCAATGATTAACCTTCATGAAAGAAGAAAAAAGCTTCCTCCAGAATATTAGCCACTATTTTGGGTAAAAGCTAGTTTGGGTCGAGTGTGTTTCGGCCTTTTGGGTCACTAATTTGCCAATATAGTCCCATCCCATTTAAATTTTGGGTTGGACTGGCAAGTCTACCAGCTCACTAGTTATTTTCCCTCCATAAAAATAAAAATAAAAATATAATTTTTAAAGTTTTTCATGAATAACAATTCACAAATTTGTGAAACTTGGTTTTTGGTCAATGAAAAACAAATTATGAAGCTAGATCAATTAGAGTGGATGAAATTTTGTGTGAAAACTGTTTTTTTGAAATAAAAGTTGTTTTTCACTTGAAATTGATATAAATTATGTATAAGAAAGTTGATTAAAGTAGAAAAAAAGCCTTTTTCTTAACAAACACTATTTTCCCATTTTACTCAATCAAATACCAGATAAAAATTATTAATCTAAACAAATAGCTTCATTTTTTTTTTTGTAATTTACTGTATGATATATTATAATTAATTAGAATAAAAAAATCATAGATACATATACCCAGTTATTAAAATAATCTATTTTAACTAATTCAAACACACTCTTAACCAAAAAAAAAAGGACTCTATTAGTTAAGTTTGTTGAGTTTAATATTGAATTGAATTTGGGCCAGTGAGCTGCCCCATTTTGATTTTGTACCAAACCACCTCAGACTTAAAAATTTGAAGCTAAAATTCAACCTCCTCAGATTATTCATGACTTGACCCATTTTGTCAGCTCTCTCTGGAACAAAGCAAAATTTCTTCACGAATTGTACCAAATCAGTCAAACCAACGCCGTTTTGCACTTTTGCAAGATAAAAATATACTTTCCAAGAGAGTTGAGTTAAAAGGGGTTAAGGGTTCCTTTCAAGAATGGCCCGTTGGCTTTTGAAACAATCTCAATTCTCAAACAAAACATGCTACAAGCAGCTAGTCCGTGCACAGGACGTGGCCCCGAACTACTACCAGATATATGATTCGAACAATTCCTATCGGAAATTCAAAAATGAAACTAAAACATAGAAATAATTCGAAAAGTGTTTCATTGGTTGAAACTAATATGGGAAGTAAAGAAAATGGAGAGTGGAGACAGAAATATAAGAGCAAGATGCTCCCAACAAGGAGAAGACCCCTTAGCCCCAAGCTCAAAGCAGAAATCCAAACTACAATTCACATACCCCTCCCCCAGCGTGATTTCCTCTTTTTATCAGATTTCATATCTGATTTCTCTTCATAGCATTTGGGCCACTCTCCTATCAATACCCAATGCACGAGATAACACTCAATATCTAGCTCGAAATCTAGCTTTCATAAAATCAAAGCAATCAAGGATAATTCAAGCATGTTGACCTCAATTCTAACAAAAGCCCACATATGCAAAGACACGCCTACACTCCATTGCAGGAGTAACCACATAAATACATACCATCAAACAATGAAAAACATGTATTAAAAATGTATAGATTTTGAACATATCAAGACTAGAACAAATAACTGCAGTACCTATTGCTAACTTGTTGCAATGTCTTTGGATTCAAACACATTGTACATTCATATGCTCTCCCAACAGCCTAGACAAACATAGGAAAAAAGTTATCTGAAATTATTCAACCTTTCTTTGGCATTGCTGCAAGCCTTGTGTACATTTTTGCCATGGACTGGTACCCTCTAACATCACCTGAACGCAGAAGATTACCTGTAATGCAAAAAGAATATAAGTTGGAAAAAAAAAGTCTCGTTTTATTCGGATCTGCAATATTACAAGTTTTCAGCTCACTTCTTTAATATCAGAACAACAAAAACTATAGGATGAGTTCATAGATTTGGAACGAGTTGAGGGCTTAAGGACTGAAACTTCTATATTTTCCCAAGAATTAGAAATGATATAGTAGACAGTCCTATAATCCACAACAACAACAAAAAACCAGAAAAATACATGTCAATTCAAACAGCACATGCAGTTGAAGACAAAAAAAGACCTGCATTAAGTGAAACACTGATTCCAGTGCATCACCACTCACTCATTGTCTCGGGCACAATTGGTAAGCATGTGAAGGTTTAAAAATAGTTCATAGGCATGTCTTTTGCCTTTTCTCAATCCTCAAATCAAGATAAAGTATACTACAACAGAGTATCATATGGATTCAAGTCTCTATTCTTTCATTTCTTTTTCTCATTTGGGCAGTGGAAGAGGAGAATAAAACATCCACAAAACAAGAGAGAAATGAGAAAAACATATGTAGTGGAGAAAGTTTGTTAACCTGAATCACAATTCAGTGGGCTGTCAGGTTCTGGATGGGCCATCAAAGCAATTATAGCCCTACAGACAGACTGAAGCGTCCAAGCTGGGCTCCAAGCATTTTTCAAGATATCCAGACAAATCTCCCCTGTCTGGAATTACAAAGATGATTAAATAGTAGTCATGAAAAAAATGTCAAGAACATCAATCAAATAGCAATAAGTTACCTATCAAACTTACAACAACCAGAAGGAAAATAAAAATCATTTAGCCAAGTTTTCACCCAATAGAAAAGTCAACTAACCAAACTACCAAAATCAAATCAATGATATGTTTCAAGACTCCAGTGAGTTCTTTATGAAGCTCAAGGAGATCAATAGTAGCCATAGAGCTAAGTCTTCTCTAAGACTACCAGGGTATCTAAGCCCATTCACTCCCTATGCAAACAACTATTAGAAACATTTTAAACAGTGCATCACTTAGATGGAAAAATTCAGAAATCATTCATCTGTGCAATAAATTAGGATAATCTTGTACCCAAAAAAAATTGGGACAATCTATTTCTCCTCAGAAACCATACAGACATGCTTTATAGGTGAAAAACTACAAGCTTGTAGTTACTTACAGAGGGATCCATCTCACCTTAAAATGCACATTTGGGTGAAATATTTTAGTCAAAAACCGGACTTGAGGCGGTTGTAGAGGATATTGCTCCGGAACAGAAAACGCAAGCTGGAAGACACCCCCCTCAAAAGGAGTCTCTGAGGGTCCCTAAACATAAACAAAACCAATGCAAAAGTCAGATATCTTATGCAGTTAACTCTTGTACAAGAGTCTTAGTGAATTATACCTTGATAAGGGCAGTCCATTTAAAAATGTTGGAATCATCACAGACTAGTTGAATATCAGGATCAGCTGCTTTCTCTCGTTGCACCTCTTTGTACTCCTTGAACAGCCTTGCCCGGGATGCCTGCAACAAAAAACACATTCACAGTTACTAATCACACAAGTGTTACAATTGCAAGAGATGGCAACAAAATCAGGTGTACAAAACCACACAAATAACAAATTCAATTGTTTGTAACACTAACACCATCATCTTGCAAATTAATTCAAAACACACATAGTCCTTCGGATAACACATAACAATTAACACCCATTTCAGATTACCTAGAAACAAGAACTATTCAATTCAACACATTAATAGGTTAAGTTATTCACAACAATTGCATCCATAATTAACATAATCTAACCTGCATGCTGGAAATTATGCGGAGACTGGAGAATAATCTTCAGAATGAATTGAACTGCGTGATTAAGAAAAACACTTCATTAATCGAATCTATGAACAAAATTGGGGAAACGCAAACAGGTATCGATTATCGAGGAACAAAATATCTTACCGTGTCGCGGGATACTGTCGATATGTTTCGATTCCGCGAGTTAAAAAGAAGGAAACACTTGAATCGGGAATATGGTCAATTATGGATCGGAGTTGAAGAAATTAAAAGTAAAAATGGAAAACCTGAACGATGGACCCACCAACAAGAGAAAGAGCAATTTTAATTGTCAAGAGTAATGATATTGGGACACCAAAAGTTGACACCAACTTTTGACACCATGGTTAATTCAGTATATTGGTTGGTTAATTCACTTTTGACACTTTTGATTGATTAACCAACCAATATACTGAATTAACCATGGTGTCAAAAGTTGGTGTCAACTTTTGGTGTCATAATATCATTTCTCTAATTGTTATCCCACGCCAAACACCTCTCACACATTTGATCTATTTTAATTAGTTTGATTGTCTTTTCATAAAAATAATTTTTAAAAAAATTAGGATTAAAAAACTAACTACTTTTAAAAAAATATAGTTTTCATGACTATAAACAAATACAAAAATACTTTTGCTTTTATTTAAAATCTCTAAAATAAAATCTTTAAATTATTGAATGTCAAAATCACTTT
Source organism: Echinosophora koreensis (assembly GCA_035048595.1). Classification (NCBI taxonomy): domain Eukaryota; kingdom Viridiplantae; phylum Streptophyta; class Magnoliopsida; order Fabales; family Fabaceae; genus Echinosophora; species Echinosophora koreensis. The sequence goes on along the minus strand of JAPCYP010000001.1, from coordinate 8,047,237 downwards.
TTTTTTATTCTTAACAAACTAGCCTTTAATTGCTATGTGAGGAGTGCTAGCAATAGACTTTCTTAGACTCTCTTTCCAGTTTTCAACACATTCCCATTGGTTGAAATTCATGTGAGTCTCACTATTTTGGAAATGGGCCACATTAGTTCATTTAGGTCCCACTTGAATTTTGTAGGACCCACTTGAATTTCAATCAATAAGGGGGAGCATATTGGAAAGAGAGTTTAGAGAATGTGTTGCTAACATTTCTCTTGTTATGTATTGTTAGAGTGGTTGGTCGGTTGTAGTGGAAATTGACTACACCCAAGCGAATTTTATCCATTAGTGAGGGGTTCAAATTTTGAGTCGTCACTTGGAGAAGGACTTTACCTAATCACTATCATCAACCAGAGGGTTGTCTAGTAAATATTGCGGAGCATCGGTCAAAATCAGAAAAAATGCTTATGCAATATAAGGTTTGTTTTTATTAGTTTTTTTTTTTATTAAAAAAAAGTCATTTATGATATTTTTAAAATGTTATTTTACAAAAAAAAAAAGTGCTTTTTTTATGAGGTGAAAAATAATAGCTTTTATATTAGTTGAGTTTCAACTTTTTATTTATTTAATTAGTATGTATTATCATTGTCAAAAAAAAAAAGTCTTCACTATCAATCAATCACAAATTGTCATATTATTAAAAATTTTAACTCTTATTATAACTACCTTAAAAATTACATAAATTTTGATTGATTGACAATATAAAAAATTTCACACAAAATATATAAAAAAATAAACTCTATAGTTCAAGCAATTAAAACATTTTTTTGCACTAATTACAATGGATAATAACAAGGAAAACCTGGTACAGAAGATTACAAGCTGAGTTTTAATCATAAAAGTTCAGAATATCATATCATTCCGTTTTAGGGGATTTATTTTTCAGAACACATTCTCAAATCATTCGTTAGTATAAGCAAATAAGCAAATGATAAAAATAATAACAATAATTTTGGTTGCATTCAACAATTATTAGTTTCAATTAGCTACTCATGATTGTATAATAAAACTAAAATTTTGATTGATGAGTAAAAAGTGTGAACAAAAAACTAAAAATATGAGCACAAAAAAAAGCTACAGATATTATTAACCTCATTCTTAACAATATCTCTCATAAAAATTAAATAATCTTTAGTACAAAACAATTTTCATATAAAGGCTAACCCATGAATAATAACTCGTATGCATTCTTCTCGTTTTCACCACTTTATGGTTACATATCCACCCAATTGGTTATCAGGTAACTCGATCTAAATACTATAGCATCCCTCTACTCTCTTTGGCAAATAAAAACACATTGTTAACATAACATAGGTATCAATTAGCTAGTCAAAACTGAGCAGCTATTATTAACATTTGGGAAAGGATTCAAGGAAACATTTCAATTTCATCCACCAACACTGACTACCCGACGAAAAAATAATGCTGCTCTCTTCACAAGCTTACTGTGAAAATAAGAACCAAAAAAAAGAAAAAAGAAAAACAAAGGAAACATCTATTACAAAACTAATGCTGCTCTCTTCACAAGCTTACTGTGAAAATAAGACCCAAAAAAAAGAAAAAAGAAAAACAAAGGAAACATCTATTACAAAACAAGACACATCAATATACCCTGTTAGTTTCAGCACCCAATACCAAGTGCTTCTCCACATTTCCAGTTGGTAAGGTTAACTTCCTTAAGGGCGAGTCGGTGTCACTTACAAATACAATTGAGGAATTAGGGAATACTATTTAATGAAAAATTGCATCAAAACCTATTTCATGAAATGTCACCCTCAATTTTAAGGGGATGCCAAACCGACCTATAACCACAAAATCTCCAATGAGAAAAGAGAAGAGGAATAAGAATGCCAAAACTACAGTCCAATCTATAGGCCATAGGATGCTCCAGCCGATTTTTTCCCTTTCAAATGTACATAATCTAATGCCAAATGCCAGACAAGCAACACAATATGTGACAATAGCAAAAAAGAAATATACATATATTAAAAATATATATAAATAAATGAAAAGAAAAAAGAAAAATGAGGACAAGAGTTAGCAAACAGGTAAAAAATGCAAACCCAGTACAGTTTTACATGCTACCAGTTCGGCCAGGAGTAGATTTTGGCTTCACTTTAGCCATGTCAACAAGGTCCCCAAATAACTTATCCTCTGGCTTGGAAGGCTTCCCAGGTGGCGCATAAGATGCAGCGGAAACCTGGTAAGAGTTTCTCAGACCACTATCATCTCTCATAGATAGACCATGCATTTGCTGCTCAACATATTGAACCCCTTGTTGCTGACCATAGCCATATCCTAGGAATTGGTTGCCATACATCTGTTGCGGATACATGGAAGCCACAGGACCATTTTGCATTTGATGTGAAACCATACCCATATAAGGACTTGCAACACCCTGAATATACTGGGGGTGCAAGCCCACCTGATTGCTTTGACCAACAGGGCTATTGATTCTTGGCATATGGCTGTTAGCATTTGGCTGCATATACATAGCAACAGTGTGGTCATTTCCCAGTGCTTGAAGTCCCTGAGGATGTGCAGCACTCTGTACTATCTGACCGACTTGCAGTGGTTGTGGATATTGAGTATCTGCTACTGGACTACCATTGTCTGTCGGTTGAGCTTCCCAGGGAGGTGGCGGCAATGATCCACCACTTGGTGTACCTGTTAACCAAAAAAGAAAAAGTGAGCGATGCAACAATGTCCAAAATATGAAAGCACAAATCCCACACATTAATATTCTCCTCATCCAACCAGTCACCAACCCAGCAAATCACTGGTAGTCAGTTGGGAAAGAAAACATTGAGACTTAAAATAACCAACGTAAAAGCAGTGATCAGAATTCACTAAAAAGAAGAGAATATGGTTGTGAAGGGATTTGAGCCAAAGAGGAATTGAACCAAACAAAGAAGCATAAGTGCACCATAAACTGGTGAAGGTGGCTGTTGCTGCTGCACAACCTGACCATTCCAGGCAGGATCTGTGCTTTGTGTATATGGTGATTGCTCATACTGAGGTGAACCCCCATTTGGCACACTTCCGTTGGGGTATAATACACCTTGAGATAGGAAACTCTGCTGTTGTTGAAACTGGGGGCCTAATGGACTGGTTTGGCCAGCAACGTTAGCTGGCTGAGTATTGACAGAATTCGATGCATTGCTACCATTAGAAAACATATCAAAAAGTACAAGAGCATTCTGCTGAGACATAGGACTGGCTGGCTGTTGTTCTCCTAAAGGAACAAGAGCAAGTGAAGTCTCTGTTTTTGGTGAGTTATAGTCGTCACCACTAAGCAGGTCCAATTTGGGATCAATCTTTGCAGGGAGAGCTGAGCCGTTTGATGTGGGAGGTGCAGGAAGCAATAACTGATTCAATGTTTGGGACCCTGCTTCAGCACTAGAAGAGGATCTGCAAAAATATATTAAAATGAAGAGCCATATAACCAGAAGGCACCAGACAGGTCAGGTTATTGTCAAGTCAACAAGGAACGTAGTTTCTTAAATCAGTCTATTTCTGCATGTTTTATACATGAAACAACATCAATTGTAAGTCTGCAGTCAAAACTAAAATCTATGACCTAGTTTACCAAAGGCAAGAGATACAACAACTGATTACTGATGTATGAAGTAAAATACAAAAATGGAGACTCCTAAAAGTGGCATATAACACTCCCAAGTGCAAATCTGAAGAATGATAAAGAATATATATCAATATAAAAAGAATAGCACAGAACTTCACAAAGCCTTAGCTTTAAAGCCAATCACAAGAACTCATTTTCAATTCTATTCCTAATAGCAAAGACATCACTCCACTGGAATAAATATAAACTATTGTCAGGACTCGGGACTCAAATAGCACATATAATTTGGAAGTAATCTTGAATTATAAAATTTATCATGCCAAGAAAATAGCAAACAGTAATGAATTACATTGATTCCAATAGGGTAAAAAATGAATTATTTGGGTTCTAATTGGATAAAATTGATAGCAATGTCTGTCAATGAATGCCAGATAAATAATGGAGAGCAAAGATAAAGACTGGATTACCAACCCATGAGTTTCTTTAGTAGTATTTCCAGTATCAACCAAAGGACCATCAACATCTACAAGTGCTCCAGCAGGTTTGGGCTTCAGTTTGTCAGTGTGATTCTGAGCAGAAGTTCCTGAAGCAATGGACTCATGCTTGGCCAGCACACGCTGCAGATCATCATTTAGAGATAGTCCTTGGCATAGCAGTGACTCATCGCTGGAAAAATACATAGAAAAACACCATATGATAACCGGGATTTTTTCTTTGGATTTAAAGAAGAAACTTTAATAAGAATACACTTAACATGATTAAACATGTAAAGAATACAAAAATACAGCCATTTGTTATATCATAATGATAGGAAAAGGGACATCAGGTCTTACGAAGTTGAGTTAACAAGGTGCACCACTCTCTGCTTGTATGTTCGACACTGCTCCACCAAATCAACAATAACCTCCTGCGCAAGTCCCTAAAAATAGGAACAACGGTCATTCATGACATGTTATGTAGGAGTTTGAACTTTAAAAGATGATAATCAATAGTCACGAGTTTAAATGTTTAAAGAAGAATATATTTAAAGTCAGTTTGCCACTGGGTTCAAAAGGGCCACATCAACTGCAAAACTACAGTATAAACGAGTCCAGTAATCATATCAAAGACTATATACTTTCCCAAGTTGGAATTTTCATATCTGCAGCTTCTACTCAGTTTTAAGCTTCATCCCTAAACTTTTAACTCTGTCAATTTTTACCTCCAATACTAAAACTTTTCAATGTTTTGCGCCTTATAATTGTAGTATCACTAATGGAAACCGGTATCAGTCTCATACCCATAAAACAATTTTCTCAACCATGTGAATAACTGTCCTACCCATAAATCATTAGTTAAAGGGCAGCTTAATTCACGAGGTTCCCACCTGGTGGGGTCTAGGGAGGGTAGATGTACGCAGCCTTACCCCGCAAGCAGAAAAGTTGTTTCCGGGATTTGAACTCGTGACCTCCAGGGCCACAAGGCAACAACCTTACCATTGCGCCAAGGCTCACCCTCTACTTGTACATCATCAGTTATATCTCAAAAAACTACAATTTGGGGGGGCACATCAAAATAACTTCAAACATTTGGGGATAAAGTCCACTCAATGAATCATTTAGGGATGAAAAGAAAACAGAAAAAAATCTGAAGCACAAAATGCGCAACTCATGAATATAAAACATATTCAATTGAATCTATAGCTTTATTGATAAATAAAAGCCTTAAGCTTAATAATTTTATTCATATACATCATAATTTTAATGTTTGAATTGAACAACTTACTTCTTTATTACCAGGGTCTAATGCATTGAGCATTTCTGAAAGAACATCCATAATACCACGTGCATTCTGAATTTCAGACAAACTGGAAATAGAAATTTCAATTAAAACAAATCAAAGCATAATTACATATGGTAATGTGGGACACATAGCATAATTGTCATCATCATTATAATAATAGTTATTATTGCAGATAACATGATCTTAATAGCAACAGCAATACATACAATATGTAGTTATGTACCATATGCCCAATACACTATAAAGAAAAGAAGTGAATGCAATTTCATTCCATTGAAATTCTCACAGCTCAAGTTCTTACCAGTTTAAATGAGACTATGAATGTATCCAGACTAGCAATTTTTTTTATACTATCATATAAAGCAACAAACAAGAGGGAGCTTTAAAATCTAATTATCCATCATTCTTTCAGGATACACATAGATCTAGAAGGAAAAAAAAACTCAGTTAAAAATTGGATTCCTTCTTTAACTAACTTTTTGCACATTTTTCTTTTACTTGACACTGGTTTCACAAACATCACCTAACTTTGCTTGATCTTCTAGGAAAAAGAAGGTGCAACAATCATTTTAACTGAAAAAATAGTATACAAAGCTAGGTCAATTATTAAATAATAAAAAAAAAAAAAAAAAAAAACAACAACAACAACAACATGTGGCTTGGAAAACAGATATGGTTCATAAATATTTACACCTCAATATACATACTTATTTGACACATTCCATCAAAGAAAGATCTATAGCATGAAAGTAAGAAACTAAGACTATGAATCAACAATTCCACATCAACAATTAAGTCAACATTTTAGATGATAACAAGCAAGGAGATAGAAAGTACCTTAGGGTTGGAAACTCAGATTCTGTGGAGGATTCAGCTGTGTCTTTCCCAGTATCAGAGTTGCGTATATTTTGAGGGTATGATGTCAATGGATGTGTTTGTAGTGGTGTGAATACAGGTGCAGATTGCTCAGACCTTTGAGGGAATACTGCTCCAGCACGCTGAAAAAAAAAAAAAAAACAGATAGACAAACAAATAATTCTAACAAGGTTTATGCAAATATTCTGAGTGCAACCATTCACGCTCAAAATCCATATAAGCAATCAGATGAGAACATTATGTCCAAAATAAAAGTTCTAATGAACTGTTTTCCTTCCTGCACATAATCATAAATGGAGGGAAAATACTTGGCAACAAAAATCTCTAAGCAATTTGCTTCTAGGTAAACATACCAACAGTTCCTGGTATGCAGCATAATACTGTGGATATCTTGCCCTTGGCCCTCCGAAAGCTTCTTGCCAAGTATCTATAAGAATCAGTATCTTCTCTCTAACATGAAAATCAGGCTACAATTGGCAAGACAAATAACATAAATATATTTTACAATATGAAAGCAGGTATAACATAGAAAGGCTATGTAAACATATAAGAAATATAAATACCTTCTTCTTCACTATTTTCACCATCTCGTGAAGAATATCTCTCTCTGCAACATGCATGTGAACAATGTCCCCACAATTCTTTATGATAGTCTCCAGTAGCTAGAATATACCAAATCAATAGAAAACTAAATGACATTTTCTAATTGCTAAAGATGATACAGATAAGTTGATTATATCCAGACTAGAATGAATCCTTCCTATCTAAACAAGCATAATTTAGACAGCTAGTAAGGTATACGCTAAGGCAATCAAAACAAGGCATGGCAAAAGGAAAACAGAGCACACAGCTAATGACTCAACTTCAAACAAGCATAGTGTCATAGTGAAAGACTGCTATTTTGAACACCAAATATAATTGGCATACTAAAAAAAACTATCTAGAAAGCCTCTCATAACGCACGTTAGAACAAACAGTGTCCAGCCGACATTAAGATGTTTTTAATTGCATGCTATTCAAATCTAACAAAATAACTCAACTCGCCTACAACTCAACCGCTTAGAGCTTAAATTGAATCCAATATTTCAGATGTTTTTTAAAAGAAATCCACAATTGCAATATTGTATGCTATTATAATGGTCCCCTATAAACCAATCATGTAGAAACACTTCAGATCAAAACAATCCCCAAACATCATAAAGCAATATAAAAGCAAATGATGATAGCACAAATGTGCAAGCTACAAGAAATCAACTAATGCAGGACAAGGGGGTTGATTATAAATTTATAATTAAATATTAAGTTTCTGTGTGGGCTAATTTAGATGAGTGCCGTTCATAGGACTGCAGCAGCATTATTTTATACTTTTTTCATTCATGTATTCTAGACATCCAAACAGTGACCTGTGTAAAATTCCACTGTATCATCCCCAGATGATATATCTTGAAAGCTTCCACCAGTTATTTACCAATCAACATGGAAAAAAAAAAAAGATACAAGGAATCAAACTAATTGAATGTTTTCTTCTCTTCTAATGAAATATTTTCTTTAATCTGCAGATGTATTTGGTAGGAGTGGAATGCAGCATCTATTTTCCTTACATCTATTATGAGACAGGGTTTATTTTGTAGCCTCTTTCTGCTTATGATTGTTTTAAGGAATGTACGTTCCAATCTTCCAGACAAGAAGAGAGAAACATTAAAAAAATCAAACGACTGTATAGAAGTTTCAGGTCAACATGAAATCTGTAAAAACAAATAAAAAAAAAGATACACAAATCCCAAAGCAGCTTGAACAATGTTAAGATCTGAGTTGAAAAAGTATATAAATGAAGTATCTGTGCTGCTTACAGTTAGTGCAAGAAGTTGAACTTTAGAATTTTTACTTCCAATCCGCTTCTTTATACCTTTTACAACATCCTTTGCTTGCCTGATAAATCATAACCAAACTGAGTTCTCAAACTCTGGAAGTACAAAGCAAGAAGAAAACTAAAAAATTATACATAAAATTCCAGTTAAACATTTATATAAGTAAAAAGAAAAGAAAAAGAACAATTCAATTCCAAACTGTACAAACTCAGAAGCCTATAGAGATAAATATGTACAAATTGATACATGCCACCCCTTTTCTCCCATTAGCAATCAAATAGAAGTAACTCATAATCAACGTAAAAACATAAGAAATATATATTCAGATATGGGATTTCCGAATTTCAAAACATAACCAACTGGACGCAAACACAAAAACTGTTAGCTTGAAGAAGTATTATGGTATTTTGTGGAAGGGAAATGACTTATAGTGACCAGAGGCGCAAACTAGACATAACATAGCATATGCACAAACAATTGGATCATGTAGAAATTTGTAGAACCCATAGTAGGCATCTACTATCCCTGATTATGGAACGACAGCACTCAATCCCAATATCTTTATTTCTATTATAAGAACAATCTGAATCACCAAGTCAAAAAGTGAAAATCCAGGTCCAATATCTGGCTCGAATTCGAAATTTCATAATCCGAGTTATTTGCTGTTCCATTGGTGATAACGCAATGCAAAAGTGAAATCACAACGATCATCCAACGAATAAATAAGTGCAGAGGATAAATAGCAGGAAAGACCAATCTTCAACCTTCAACACTAATTCCACTCTATAACTTAGTAATCAGAATTCATTCATACAAAACAGAGAATAAAAGGAATCTTAATCGTACACATTTTGTTTGTGAATTTTGCCATAAACCTCAAAAGCAACGAACTATTCGATCAAATACAAACAAGCTCATAAGAATAACAAGAAAATTGCGCATAAAAACACCTGCGTGTTGTGGATTAAATACAATACTGAAAAGGAAAAATAGTGAAAATCTGGTGGCATGCGATGCGAGCGTACCCAGGGTCACGATTGAGTACGTCACAGATCTCGATGTTCAAAGCCCAATCAGGACCGATGAGCATGTCGCTCGTGGCACGTTCCACCAACGGGTTCACCATCTCTGCTCGCCCACGACGATTCGATCGGAGATCGAAACTTTTCCGGTGACCGTGAATGAAATTCCGACGCGATCAAGGAGCAATTCCGGCGATACCACAGCACAGGATCATATAACAACCTCTCTCTTTCTGTGTCTCTCTCTGTCTCTCCCACGAAGATTGGTAAACACTGCAGAATTGAATTCCGTTGAAGAAAAGTGGGGTATAATCGGAATTAAGAAAGGGATTACAGCCAATAATATCGCTCCACGTGTTGGTATTAATGGGAACCTGGTTCAGTCGCCCTCGACCTAAGCCAAAACAACGAGGTTTAGGCATAATCTTAATCTATTATCAACCAAATCAAATCAACATGGGTGCGTTTCTTCGTCAGCTTAATTAATTATTTATATAACATGGCTCGGTTTAGTAAAAACTAGAAGTTAGACTAGCTAATAAATATAAAATAATATAAAAGAATATGTTTATATATATATATTGGTTCATATGAGATATACTTTGACCTTATAGAAAATGAGGAAATCTGGAGGTATCGTGAGATCGATCGAACCCGCAACCTCACTGACATCAAATGTTTCTGAGCTCTATCACTTGAGCTATACTAGGAGACAAATTATATATATTATTTATTTTAAAATAATTATCACTTTAATTTATTTTAAATTATTTATCATTTAAAAAATTAATCATTTTTATCATTTTTAATTTAGCTTTAATCATTTGTGATAAATAAAATTGAATAGTGAAATTAAAATTATATACTGATACGATTTTTATATAAATTTTATTTTTTAAAGATAAAAATATATTTTCTATTTTTTTCTTAAATATAAATTTAAAGAGTGAAATTAATTCTTATTTATATACTATGTTAAATGATTAGTGTTTCATTTTATTTGTTAAGGATAAGTGAGGATTTAACTAAAATAGTAGGGATAAAAATAGAGGAAAAAATGATAAGTTATATGCTATAAGCTCAAACGCTACTCCAAGTAGCGTTTGGAAAAAACGTTATACGCTAGTGAAAAAATGCTATACGCTAATTTTAAAAACCAAACGGGACTACTTTTTCATCCGTTATATGCTAGCGGATTTGACAAACCAAACAGACTCTAAGTTTTTTTAAATAAAATAAAAAACAATTATTTTCAGCAACAAAGGTTGGTCCATTTGGTAAGGATGCGACTCATAACCCACATGGTCGTGAGTTCGAATCTCATTACCGATATGAGGACCTCGTTGGTGGGTAATCTGTAATTACCTCTGGCCCTAACGCCTGCCCTGACCCTGATGAGCCCCCGGGACCTAACTCACCTAAACTTTAATTCATCAAAAAAAAAATTTTATTTTCATAAACCTCTTTTATTCAAAAAAATTAAAAAAATTTATTCAAAAAAAATCATAAACTATTTTTACAAACTAAAATTAGTTTCATAAACGATTATTATAACCTCAAATATACTCTCTAATAACTCTTCCAAAAGTTCTCTCCTATTCACGATATTCTAAAAAATATGAGTTTATAATTAATAAAAAAAACTTGTTAACAATAATTATTTCTAATTATTTTATTTTATTTTACATTATCAATTAATTGTTGATTATTATTATTAAGGTGACATTTGATCCAAGGAATTTTTTATTTTTTTATTTTTTTTGTAAAAAGGGGCCGGAGCTCAAAGAAACTGATTCAGGGAATATTTTATTTCTAAGTAAATTATACCTGAGAATTTCATTCTCAAAAATGTTTATTTCCCGCTGTCACAAATGGGAATAAAATTTTCAGCTTTTACTCAAAAATTATTTTTGACTAACTATCTTTAGAATAATTTTTTATCTCTTATACTAAATATGAAAAATTGTTATTCTCACCACACTTTCTCAAGAATGTCAAAACATTCCCGATATTAAACGTCATCTAAAAATCATACCTATACGGCTGCATAACAAATAATTTTCTTTTTTTTTACAGGGCATAACAAATAATGTTCTTAAATTTGAATTTTCGAGGAATGAAATATATTTTATTTATTATGACTGACTTAATCTATATATAACTTATAAAACATAGCTTAATCATTTTGGTTTTCGAGGGTATTCTTTCACACAGATAAAACTCTAATATCTCAATATATTATATCAGGCTTCTATGTGTAATCTCTCCCAATAATATTTTTTTCTCCAACGGCCATTATATTTAACAAATAAATCTGTTGGGAATATGAGGAGGTTAAGGCTAAGCAGAAAGTTAGAATTGAAAGGTAAAGAGAGCAACATGTGTAAAAATAATTTAGAAGAAAACAAATATCATCACCATGTTCGAAGCAAGTGGCTTGGGTGGTAGTAACCACTCACCACAGCCAAGGCTATATTTGCCACTCGATTCAAAATTCGAATAAAGAATTTACAATTTTTATATATTAATTTCGTTGAATAATCCTATAGTCAATCTAAATTTCAGTCATGGGAGTAGTTTACATTACATCGGAGGCTCCATCATGTCACCATTGCCATCGTCATTTTTGCTGTTCAAGCATGAAGATGGTCGGCTGGGAGAAAGGAAAGGACACCGCCAGTTCAATTTTTGGGATTTCTTTTATTGTTTTACAAACTGTGGGCTTTCTCATAAGAGAAATGCAATTTACAAAATGACATTCATATATTCCTTTTTTTATTCCTTGTTTTATATTTATTTATTTTGTAAATATTGATTATTATTCATTGTTATTTTCAAAATAAGAGTTTTTTAATCAATATTAAAAAAGGTGTTGGAAAAAAGAGTGTGAAAAAATTTACATCTTATTTTTTTTTACCAGAATATATTTTTTTTGTAAGAACCCACCATAATTAGGGTATTTGGCTCTTCAGTGAGTCCATGGAGTTTCCCCACAAGTTTAGGTCATTTGGACCTGCTATGGAGAATATTTACATCTTTTAAAAAAAAATAGAAAGTAGAGTATGTATTAAAATGTATTTTTTATTTGTATCTAGAAAAGAAATAACATAATATAAGAAAATTGATATTTGTCATAATTTGTAGCAGCTAACAAGTCTTAGAAAAGTTACTGTGCATCCTTGCATGGCAATTGGCTAGGGCTTTGAGAATCACAAATATGTGTAGTAAATTTTGAAATTCATATTTTAATATTACATAATTTTTTTTATTTCCTTTTATATTCTTGCATTTTTAAAATATATCAACAAAACCAGAACACTATATGGAGTCCCATCTATTGATGATAAGAAAAAAGGCTTTCCTAAATTTATGTTCGAAGAAGCTCTCCATCATTATAGAATGAGATTAAGCAGCCTCAATAAGGAACAGATATGCCAACATTTGGGAGGCTGGATTTCATGTCCTCAACAATTAGATTCAACAGAGCCTGGCTAATAGGGCCTTCTTTGCCTACAAGAAAGGCACAAACAAATCAAGTCAGCTCATAAAAATCAAAAGAACATCCAATCTACTAAATACCGATTATTACAAGTAGAAATGTCTGAAGATCTAAATAGAACATTTAATCTAGAGAGTCCAGGTTAAAGGACCTTATATTGGGATGTAACATTTCTCATTTTATCAAATCATGTCATTCTTTAACGATGGAGTGCTGGTCAAGTGGAAGCAACTTGCCTCCATAAGAAGGAGAACTTGGGGAATCCAAGTTCGAATCTTTGTAGAGACACTCCCAATTGGGAGGCTAAGAATCAAGGAGTAAAAATAAAACCCTGCTCAATCAGTCGAACCAGAAATTAGTCTTATAGTGGACCTGAAAGGCCTAAGTCATGGAGATACTCCGATGGACCTACTAGGCCCAAATGGCTAGTTAGGTTTGGTTCCGGGGAGGGGAAAAAACTCAATGTCATTCTTTCTAGGAAGTAAGTAGTAGAATAGAAGTACTGACCATCTCCAATAATTTGCTCATCCCACTGCACTACAGGCCGAACAAGTATTCCACTGCCAAGAAGAATCATTTCATCTGCTTTCTTTCCTTCCTCAACAGTCACATTTTTCATCCTTATCCCCTGAAGCTTACCCTGCCTCACCAAATACTCATCAGCAAGGGCTAAAACTCTCTTGGCTGTGCAGCCACTTATAATTTTGTCACATCTAGGCGTTATAAGCTCATTCTCCTTAGTAACAAAAGCCACGTTCATGCTAGGGCCTTCAGCAACAAACCCATCACTATCAAGCCAAATGCCAGCAAAAGCACCAGCTTCTTCAGCTTCCATCTTGGAGAGCACATTGGGAAGGTAATTAACACTCTTAGTGGTTGCAAACCGAGGAGGTTTAATGGGAACAGATGAAGTCACGACTCTAACTGCAGTGTAATTAGGGGGTGATAGATCTTGTATTACAATTGCATAAAGACACGTTTGGTGGCAGCCAGAGGGAGATAGGTCGAAATCTCCAGGTCCCGCTGAGAGCCAATATCTTAGTGACCCTTTTGTACACTTGGAAGCACTTACAGTTTGTATAAGTATTCTTCGTATGGTGCTACGATCAAATGGGGGATTTATTTTAGCCATTGATGCTGACCTTAGAAAGCGGTCAAGGTGTTCATCTAGCTCGTAGAGGTATCTACATGTTTATATTGCATGAAATATATCATTTGTCAGCTTACAAATGTAAAAAGCCAAAGAACAATAATAGATCATCTGTATGAGATAGGACACGTTGGAAAATTAGTGTGATTATGAAGAAAACGAATTAGAATTTAAAAATTGTGCAAATGTAACTACTTCTTAAATAATCATATTTCAGAATTAATTAAGGGCATAACATATAGAATAGCACAGAAGACTCGTTATATGAAAATACATATAAAATTGAGATAGAACCTGCTTTTTTCACTTCAAAAATTCTCATGTTCACTTCTGAATAAAATAGAGTTAATTTGTTTTAGATTTTGATAAAATTGATTTTGAGGAATTGGTTTTGAAAGAATTGATTTTGTTTGAATGCTAAAAGAAAAATCACATTTGAAGTATAAATATAAAGAATATTATGAGTTCAATATTGAGAATAAATTATACTCAAAGAAACCAGAAATTCTTGCTTCTCTTAAAATTAATTCTACCAAACTCAAAATTGAATTTCGATCTTGGATGTTAAATTTAAAACAATCATTTCAGAATCCCAAAATCACTTTTATTGAAAGCAAATATGATTTTAAGCCCTCTAGAATCTAAACGAAACACCCACATAGAAGTCATTATTATGAGGTGGAAACACTAACCCGTCCATTATTGCTGTAGTATCAAAGACACCATGACCCCTATGGACCATGTGGTCATCCATGGGGATAACCATAGCAGATGGGTCTATTGTTATCCCGCCAAAAATGCTAGAATACATGGCAAGGTATTGCTGCTTGCCCTTTAGCTTTTCTCTGAATGACTTTAGCTTTTCAATGGCCTTCATAATTGCAAAATGAAAGAAATTAAACATTAGTATATAACCTTGGATTATTTATGCAGCCATCCACGGAAAGCGAAATGAAAAAGTTGAAGGCAGAAGAAAATGTTAGACCTCGGAGCAAGACAACAATGGAACATCAGATAATTTGGTTTTAGAATCTGCCATATAATATACAAAAAACACCCCATTAGTCATGGGAATCAATATTTATGACCACAAAAGGATGTCAGTTGAATATTGAAGCATATCAGTTCGTACTTCGTACATACATAAATAAGGAGGAAACTTACAAACCAACTGTCCAGATTGATCGAAATTTGCCACAGCATTCATCCTTTTAAATGAAGTCGTGTTGAAGAAAGCAGTAGTTAACTCCGGAAAATAAAAGATTTCGCAGATTTGCATTTGAAGCTAAAGGACCATCATCGGTGCAGAACACAGTGGCATGTTTAGATTATATAATCTAGGTGCAACGTGACGGTGCTGCACACAGTTTGTATTGGATGTCTGTTAGTGACAATTATTTATATAATTTTCACAAATCGCAAATTTACGTGACGATGCAGTACACACAAGGTGCAACGTAATAATATGCCTATAAAAAAAAAACGTGCAACGTAATACAAGCACATATATAAAGGAGAAATATTTTTAGTTACTTTCTAGCACTCAAATATCAATGAAAAAGAGTTTTTTTTTTTTTTTTATATAAGAAAGTTTAGGTAAGTTGGGTTCTGGGAGTTCACCAGGATCAAGACAGGCCTCACGGCTCATAGAGTATTTATAGAGATACTTATAGATTACGCATTAATAAGGTCCTCACATCGGTAGTAGGATTCGAACTCACGATCTTGTGGGTTATGAGTTGTATCCTTAACAACTGGATCAACATTCGTTGGCAATGAAAAAACTAATAATGTTACTCACAAACTGACATATACATCATATTATATTTATGTAATTTTTACTATATTATTTATAATTTATAATTGAAGTAAACCTTTAATTCAATCATTGAAAGATTACATGTCATCATATAACTTAAAGATTTTCATTTTTGTCATCGAAGATTTAAAATAAGACAAATATAAAGATATTAGTGTATGGACCCGTGCCATGCACGGGGCACATGCTATTTTTTATAATTTCATTTTTCAATATGTATTTGTTGATTTCACGTTTTGAGATTTAAAATTTTTTTTGGTGAATTATATATAAAAAGATGTTAAAAATTTATTTTGTCTGAATCATTGATTACAAAATGTAACATATGTTAACTTAATAATTATTATTGATATATTATAATATTAATGATGACTCTTAAATGTAAGTAAGTATATACTGTCTACTATACAATTTTAGTATAAACAATATAATTTAAAAATAAAACATGTACAAAGATATATAAAAAGCATAAAATTTGAAAATAAACATTAAAGTTTTATTGTGAATTTTATTTTCAAAGCAAAATTATAAATTAACACTAACCATTTCTTCTCTCACCACTTTAGTATCGTACTTCTCTAAACATTTAATAGTAAATATATATTTTAAAGCAACAACTTCATTTTAAGTCAATTAATCATTTCTTGGTGTAATTTATTTAAACACAATTACTAAATACGTCTCAATGATCTTCGTAATGATATGACTTTTTATGGAAAAAGGATATATTTATCAATCATATTATTATTTTTCTTCTACCTCAAAAATCTATTTGATTTAGTTGTCCTCTTTCCCGGTGCAAGTCAACCATTTTTATAAAATACATTTATCTATCATATTAATTTTTTCTTGCATCCTAAAATCTATTTGATTTATTTCTCCTCTTTTTCCCATACAAATTAACCATTTCTAAAATATATTTATCTATCATATTAATCTTCTTCTTCTCTTTTGAAAATTTACTTGATTTATTTTTTTCTCTTTGCACGGGGCAAGTTAACAATTTTTAAAAAATATATTTATCCATCATATTTTTTTCCTCTCTCTTAAAAATTTATTTGATTTATTTCTCTTCTTTTCCCGTGCAAGTTAACCATTTTAAAAAAATATATTTATCTACCTGTTCTCTCTTAAAAATCTATTTGATTTATTTCTCTTCTTTTCAAGTGAAAAATAACAATTAATAGAAAATATATTTATCTATCATGTCATTCTTATCTTCTCTCTCGAAAATATATTTGATTTATTTATCCTTTTTTCCGTGTAAGTTAACTGATTTTAGAAAATATAACCATCTTCCATATTCTTTTTCTTTTTCTCTCTTGAAAATCTATTTGATTTATTTTTTTTCTCTTTGTCCAGTGCAAGTTAACCATTTTTAGATAAAATATTTATTTGTCGTTTTGTTTTTCCTTCTCTCTTAAAAATCTATTATATTGATTTCTCCTCTCTTCTCAGGCAAGTTAACTATCTTTAGAAAATATATTTATCTATCATGTTATTTTTTCTTTTCTCTTGAAAATCTATTTGGATTAATTCTCCTCTTTTCCCCGTGCAATTTAGCCATTATCTATTTTGAGAACATGTTTTTGTCATAAAATATATTTATCTATGATGTTAATATTTTTCTTCTCTCATAAAATCTAGTTGATTTATTTATTCTCTTTTCCTATGCAAGTTAATTAACCATTTTTAGAAAATATATTTTTCTATCATATTATTTTATTTTCTCTTTTCCTTATGAGAAGCTCATTTCCCCGTGCCTTGCACCAGATGTTATGCATATTTGTTTAATAATATAATTTTTTACATCTTTAAATTATAAAATTTTGATTTCTATGCATATTTATTATTGGATGCCATTTTTATATATAGAATATCTAATATTATTAAATTTAGTTAACTAATGTGTAAATTAAAACAAAAAATAATTTTTACGTTTTGGAAGAGTTTTTTGTTATAATGTAGGACATATCAAAAATTTTCGGAATGGTAAGACAAACCCTATAAATATAATTTATTAAATCAATTACATCTAAATATATATTAATTTAATTTTTTATCATGTAATTAATTTTATATTAATTAGGTAAAATAAAATTCAAAATTTCTTTGATAAAATAATATATTCAATAAATTAGTTTGCTTCTTACTTTGCATTAATATTTGTATTTGATTTGTATTTGTTTCGTTACTTATCTGCTATTATTACATTGATTATTCCTACCTTTTTTTTGCTTTGAATTAAATCAGATTAGATGATCCTACAACTTTTTTTTTTCACATTTGAACAGGCGGTTTCATTTTGAAATCAAAAATTAAAACATAGGAGCAAATCCATATCAACAAATTAAAACATTTCATAAACTCTATAACAACCCAAAAGAGAGTTTGTCATGAGATGACACATGTATATCTTCCCTATAAATTAGAGTCTCAAATCCAGATAATTGAGATGTTGGACCCTCAATTGATTTGCTTTTAGTCTGTCTTTTCATGGTGGATTGATATGAATTTAAAATCCGAAATTAAAATATATGTGATTTAATGCATTGAATTTCTTTCCTTATTTAATCGATTTACTTTTCAATAGCCAAATAGCCATCCCTTGTTTCATGGTATGTATGACAAGTAGGAAAATGCTGACATGAACAGACTGATTGATCGACACGTGGATAACAAATTCCTGCATACATTCTCTTTTGTATATATTATAGATTATAGATTATAGATTAGTACCAATTTAAGTTTTTTGAAGGATTAATATTTAATATGATATTGTCAAAAAAAAAATTATTTAATATAATGACTCGGTGTCGGTGTATCAAATTTTGAAAGCATCTTGTTACCTGAAAAAGAAAAGAATAAAATAAAAAGAAAAACTAATAATCGAATCGAATAATCCTTATCATCTCCTTCACGCGTAGTTTCAAGTTTCAATCTGTCAGTTCAAAATTCAAAACCTAATTCAGCAATCAGCAATTACAATTCTGTATTACTGTCACTATTCTCAACTTTCTGTACCTCCCTCGAAATTTTACTTCTCAGAAGGCATATAATCAGTTATTTAATTAATCCACCAGAAGAATTTTAAAACCCTAGATTCCATACATCCATGTCAGTTTGATCATCGAGCCCCAAAGAGTTTTCCAAGTTTGGGGCTACTTGCGTCAATGGCGATCATCGGCGACGCGCTTCGGCAAGCGTTCATGCCGAAGCGCGAGTACGAGAGCCTCAGGGAAGAAGAGAGAGCATGGAGCAAGCTTCAGAGACCTCTCACCATTGCTTCCGTTTCTATAATCTCGCTTGCAATCATGGTTTGCACGATTATCAGCTTGAGAATCGTGTTTCCCGGTAGAGATGGGAAGAGACCGTTCTGTATGGACCGAAGGCTTCAACCGATTCAGATAGGGATGAAGGGTGGTGGGTCTGATTCGGATCTGTTCCCTGGCGCTTTCTATCTTACTGATCAGGAGATTGTTGATTATTACTGGATGGTTGTGTTCCTTCCCTCCTTGATCGTTTTCGTGCTATCAGCTGTGTATCTCGTTGCTGGTAAGAAAATTCATTTTAGTTTTGATTTTTATTTGGTGTTTTGTTTGATTATTATGATTATTATGAAGTGCAAGCATTTTCTTTTTTGTATTTTGGGTGATTACTTTATGCTTCAGTAGAGGAAGATGCCTAAGTTTAGTCACCTAGATTATTTATTACTCTAATTATCTCTTATTTTGTTTTTTGATATCAAAATTTTGGATACAGCTCCTCTAAAGTGAAAAAAAAAAAATGTAAAGTGGTAGAGTAAAGGGAACTTGATCAGTTAAAGTGCATTGTGATCTCAACACACTTTAGTTAATCAATTGTAGATACACCCTTTCTCACTTTAAAGTTTTTCTCACTTTATAGGAGCCTAATCCGAAAATGTTTATGGCTATATTCGAGTGAATCAGGCGTAGCAGCTCATTTGAGATGGAGAACCTTTTGGTAGTAAAGAAATTTGCAATAAGGATGTGAAATCTCTTTCCGGGTGAATATGAAGAAATAAAATCCTTACATCTTGGATAAAAGAAATTAACTTTGAATTTAAAGCATAAAAAGCTGAATATGGATTGATTATTTGTGTAGCCTTAACTTATGTAGTACAAGTTTGAATTGATAGGTGAAATACTTGAGCGCTCTTCGATTGTGATGCTATTGTGATATTTAAAATGCAAGTTATTTTGATTTATATATTAAGCTGTCTAATTTATGGTTGCTGAAATTTAAGGTTAATAGATAGTCATAGAATTGAGTTAATTTCAACATGTTTGATATCAACAATCAACAATTTTAGAGGGTTTATTTCTGCGATACTTTTGAAGCTATGCATTTCAACTTTCAAGCCTTCTAGAGGGTTAATTGGAGAACTCAATCACTTAGTGCTTTTCCAAAGTGCTTTCTGGCATCTTCTTAATTGGCATCACTTGATTTATTTCTAAGCACTTGTTTGGTTGAACGGCAGGAGTGTCGTAGACGTAATTTTGAGAAGCTAATAAGTTATAGCTTTCATGTCAGAAATAAAAAAATATTACTAAGTGTCACTACAGACGTGATTTTGTGGATAACAATTAAAACCAAACACAACATAAGATAAGAATCAGGATGAGACAGTATCTACTCTATTTGAGTAGTGTAATGCTAAATTCACAAATCTTGGATTCACGGACTTGCTGAACCATACAGTCTGCATCATCTATCTCAAATATTTTTTCCATTTTAACTTGTGAGAAGCTGCCCAGGTTGCATGGATATGGGTGCAAGTACCAAGTACCCATACCGATATGGGTATGGAGTATGGCAATTTTTCTAAAAACAAAGGTATTGTTATGAGAGGATATATTGAGTAGGAATATAAAATCATAAACAATAAAATAATTAAAGCATAAGATAAATATTTTCATTCTAATAAATATTTTCATTCTAACTCTAGGTTTTCACCAAAACTCCACAAAATATACTAAGCAAGCAAAAATACATGTAGAGGGGGTCAAGATTTGAAGGGATGAAGTAGTTAGTTTCATTTAGAACAACTTAGTAGCAAAACTTGGTGTCTTGCAAGGTCTGGCTTGTATTCAAGTGATATTAGCTCGTTGCAATGCGTAACCAAGATGTACCTAAAAGTATTTGATAGGAAAAAAGGAAGTATTGGATACGTACCCATGTATATCCAACTAGTACTGGTACAAGATACATACTGGTATGGTTATGACATCTATTTAGGAGTACACATGCATCATAGCAGCCGCCTATACAGCTATACAAATTTGTGAATCGAAGAGTTGCACAAATGCCCATTACCCTACTTTGATAGAGTATTTCTCATTTATACTTTCTTCAATACAAGGCTCTGAACTTCTTATAAATATAAAAAATGCTACAGATCCACTATCTAGACTCTTTTCAATGATTTGCTAAATAATATAGATCTAAGATTGTTAGGTGCACAACTATTTTCTTAAAAATATTTCATTTCTGTAGCTCTGCTTAAGTTTTTACCGGAACTTGTAGTTCATTTTGTGCATTTCTTCCTGATTTCATGGTGTTGAATGTTTTAGTCAATGGTTTGTGGTGCCAAGTACTAGTAGAGTTCTCCCCAATCTCTGTATCGTATAGTTTTCCTCATGATTCAAAACTTGTTTTTCCAACTGTACTTATACTATACAATCTCTTTGATATCTATTCTTTGGCAGTGTTGTAGTAATCTTGTGTTTGCATAAATGCCCATTTGGCGAGGGGGGTTAAAATGGTTTTTTCTATTCATCTAAAACCTTTATGCCATAATTATGGTGAATATCTTTTTAGTTATTCTTGATGCGTTTGTTTTATATGATCATTATATTGCAGGCATCGCTGTAGCTTATTCTGCTCCAATAAGGCATGGATGCTTGAAAGTGGTTGAAAATAATTATTGTGCTTCAAGACGGGGTACGATTGCTTATCTATCCATTTATGATAGTATGGATGGCATTTAGAGCTATTATTCCACTTTTGTGCTTTTCCAGCACACTGGAATTATGGAATCACTATTCATCTGACACTTGAGCATTTTATGGGCTCATAATAGTTGAAGTTTTTTATACGTTGAGTGATCTGTTTTCTTTGGTAACCTACAGGTGGGGTTCGCTGTCTATCCATCTTGAATCTTATATTTGCTATCATTTTTGGTCTTCTCGCCTTGTTTCTTGGTTCAAGCCTCTTGACATTAGTGAGCAACTGCTCTGCACCTCTGTTTTGGTGCTACGAAGTAACGTCATGGGGACTGGTTGTTCTATATGGTGGCACTGCCTTCTTCCTGAGGAGAAAGGCTGCTGTGATTCTCGATGAGGGAAATTATAGTGGTCGAAATCTTGGGCTGGAAATGCTGGAAACGAATCCCCTGGAAGTCACACCGGAGGTGGAAAGGCGTGTTAATGAAGGGTTTAAAGCTTGGATGGGTTCGTCCCTGCTTTCCTCCGACGAAGAAGACGAACCTGACAGTTATGAAGAGGCACCTCATTTAACACGTACTAACTCAAATAGGCAATGAACTGGATAAATCCAGTGTTAAAGAACCTGACATCGTTCTTTCCAACCTTTCATACTTTGAGGAAAGCTGGGATGGGATGAAATTCAATTTTGGACAAGAAAACGTTTTGACATGTATCATATGACAAGAACAAATGCTGATTAAAGGGGTATTGGATGTGATGTGATGCTCCTTTAACTGTGACTTTATCTGCTTCGTTAGGGAATGTGTAGTTTAGTTTGTGAATAATTATTAAATTGTGAATGAAGGCTACGACTATGTTAAGTTGGATGGTAAAGCATTTGCATGCTTAACTGCTAATGCTGATCTTCTATATCTAGGTCTACTTTTTGACTTGGCTTGTGTACTTCATTTCCAGTTAGGAAAATTTCTTCTTTTTTTTATAAGAAAAATATGAAGTAGACAGTTAGGAAAATAGTAGGTATAGTTTATCTTTATCATATATCATTTCTTAAGCATTTAAACATCTCTGAGGTAATTCTAAAGATATGTGTATTTTTAACATGGTTTTTATAATTTTATTACACATGTCAAGTAATCGTTTAGTACCCATCACAGAAGCTTTTGATTGTGCTCCTTTGTCAACACTGATCGTGAAGAGCATGGACAAATGTTGAGAGCGGCGTGGGGGTGAGTTTGGATTTTAGAAGCGATGTGCGGGTTTTTTTTGATAGAGTGATCTGCGGAGCTTTTATTCCAAGTTCTTTTGGATGGCAACTGGTAAGTAAGCAAGCGTATAAACGCATAGTTGTCCTTTTTTATGATTTTAAAAATTCAAGGGTATAAGTTAATTTTTTCTTTGTTAAAATAAAAAGAATGATACTCATCAAGGTTGATTGAATGGTAAGCATCTCGACTCCATGAGAAGGAGAACGCAAATTCAAATCCTAATGACAGTTACTCTAATTGTGAGGTTACGAAAATCAAGGGTTTAATTCTCTGCTTTAAGCACCTGACCGATGATTAGTTTTATAATCGGTTCAAAAGATCGAAGCTTGTGAGAATATTTTTAGATGTCATTGGGGAGCCAAATGCCCTAATTATGATAGTATTGTAAAAGAAAATGATTGCTTGTGTAATTCCTCGTAAACAATAAAAAATTAGAGAAACAAAGATCTTATATAAAAAAAATAATCAAATACCCCCCAATGACTCAACGTTGATACTGAGAAAAAAGAAAGCCCAATACCGTTTATGGTGGGCCTCAACAGTGCCAAGTAAATGAATTTAGCTGCAAAATCCGAACCCAACCCAAATACAGTGAGTTCCTTCGTCACTCTCACTGTCACTACCCCAAACCCTAACTAGCTCTCACCTCCTTCAACCCCATCTCCTTGTGTTGGCGCAAATCGCAACATCTCAATTCTCAACCAATCATGGCCAGCCACGACTACGATGACGCACGCGGCTACGACGAGAACCACCGTCAACAACCACCACAACAAGACCAGCTAGGCTACGACCCGAATTTCGTACCCGACTCAGTGAAATCCTTCGTGGTTCACCTCTACCGTCACATCCGCGAGAAGAACGTGTACGAGATCCACCAGATGTACGAGACCTCGTTCCACACCCTCTCCGACCGTCTTTTCAAGGACACGCCGTGGCCTTCGGTGGACGCGGTGGCGCACTACGTTGACAACGACCACGTCTTCTGCCTGCTCTACCGAGAGATGTGGTACCGCCACCTCTACGCTCGCCTCACTCCGACGCTGCGCCAGCGCATCGATTCGTGGGATAATTACTGTTCACTATTCCAGGTGGTGCTACACGGCGTCGTTAACATGCAGCTACCGAATCAGTGGCTATGGGATATGGTTGATGAGTTTGTGTACCAGTTCCAGAGCTTCTGCCAGTACCGAGCCAAGATGAAGAACAAAACTGAACAGGAAATTGCACTATTGAGACAGTTTGATCAGGTCATACTAGCTGCCTTATGAATACGCTGTTAATGTGTGTGTGTGTGTTTGGATTAGCTTGTGTTGTGTTCTGGTTTATTGCTATTATTGGTGCCTCGATTCTGCTGGTGACAGTTATAAGAGGGACGATTAAGGGTCCTTTGCTTTATTTTTACTGTTTTCATTAATAATTGCAAATAAGGTTTTAAATTCCCGTCGCGGTTTACACTGCTGTTATGGATAATTGCGTGAGAGTTGTGATGCGGTTGCAGAGACTAGCGAAGCCACAAGGTTGCAGCCTCAATTGAGGTCGCCAACTTTATTTTAAAACCCTTATTGCAAAAATGCCACATTATTTTATGGGAAACTCCTGACATTTTTGCAATTATTAATGAAATCATGATTCGAAACAAAGCAAACAGTTGTAAAATAGTGGGCATTAAAATGACATTATTTTTACTGTGAAATATGAGAATGAGATGACTATCTTATTGACTTTTGAATATGTGTGAATTCTACCATTTTGATTTATGGAACCACCTCTCATGAATCTTGGCGAATTCTAGTTATGTTATGACAAACTGTTTTTTCATGTTGTGTATCAATTCTCATTACTTATGTTTTGTTACAGGCTTGGAGCGTTTATGGTGTTCTCAACTTCTTGCAAGCGCTTGTGGAGAAATCGAGTATCATTCAGATTCTGGAGCAGGAGAAGGAAGGGCTCGAACAATTTACTGCTACGGATGGGTATGATTACAATGGAGGGAGTAATGTGCTGAAGGTTTTGGGGTATTTCAGCATGGTTGGATTGCTGAGGGTGCATTGTCTATTGGGAGATTATCATACCGGTCTCAAATGCTTGCTTCCTATTGATATTAGTCAACAGGGTGTTTACACCATTGTTATTGGTAGCCACATTACCACCATATATCACTATGGTTTTGCCAATCTTATGCTGCGCAGGTACAATTATGTATCATTTGATATTTTAATATTGGAGACTGGTTAATTACTTTTGTTGCTTTCTTGTTTTATGTGTGACATGGAATTCATGAATTAATAGCTTCACTATGTTCTTTTCCGATATGTTGTTATTGTTTCCTGTTTCTCATTGGTAATTGGAGTTAAGCGCTGTGGGACACAGAACACTACCAGTTTGCCTTTTATCCCATATATTCTGCTTCCCTTTATAATCAAAGGCAATGATTATTCTCCTGTCTTTGCTTGGGAAAAGAAAACTACTAACTAAACCATTTATGAATGTGATGTGAGGTAACTCTTCCTTGTATGCATTACCTACTTGTTGAATGGCCTCCTTTCACAAATACAGATTGGTAGTGTACTAGTGTTCATTGTAGATCATCTTATATAGGTTATCATCTTACAGCATGCAAATGTTGAATGGAATTTCTGTCTTCTGTCTTTCTGGATTTTTTAGTTTATAAAGTATAATGTAGGATTTAATATTTATTAAAAAACTAGAGATGGGCATATACTCGAACCTTGCTCTTGTATTTCGTTGCTTTATTTCCGTGAGCTTCACCCACTATGAGGTGCTATTCATTTGCAAAAGTTCATTTGGTTAGAAGACCGGACCAATACATTGGGTCCTTTTTTTTTTTATAAAGGTCGTTATAAATATAGAATGTCATATGTTGTTGGCTTAAAATAAAGCTAAGTTGAAAAAAGTCTGTTTGAAAGTTTAGTATTTCTGTCCAGGAATTCTTTTGCACAAGATGGTGTTTTGGTATAATCGTTTTCCCTTCTTATTTATCTTCTTATTACATGACCTAATCTCTAGCCGTTTGTACAGGTATGTTGAAGCAATTCGTGAATTCAACAAAATTCTCTTGTACATCTTTAAGACGAAGCAGTATCATCAGAAATCGCCACAATTTGAGCAGATACTGAAAAAGAATGAACAAATGTATGCCTTGCTGGCAATTTGCCTTTCACTCTGCCCCCAAAACAGGCTTGTTGATGAAACTGTGAACTCTCAGTTGCGAGAAAAGTATGGTGAAAAGATGATTAGAATGCAAAGATATGATGATGAGGCATTTGCCATCTATGATGAACTCTTCTCATATGCATGTCCGAAGTTCATTACCCCTTCAGCACCTAGCTTTGAGGAGCCTCTAGTAAATTACAACCAGGTATTCCTTGGATTCTATTAATTTCATTCAGGACTCCTGTTACCGTTAGTCACCTGACTCTTTAGCATGCATGCCTTCAATTTTTTGTTTTTTTAACAGTCAAGTGGCCATTTATTTTGTTTTCCTTGGTATTCATTATCATAATGGTGTTCTTAGATCTGTCTTTACCCCCTCGAACCTTTTATGTTTATTGCGCTTACACTAATCTTGCTGGGTTGCTCAACTTATTAGAGATAATTATTTGAATATTCTTTTAGCTCCCTTTTATCCCCCATTTTTACCACGGGAATTACTAAATGCTATTTTGTTTATCAGGATGCCTATAGACTTCAATTGAAACTGTTCCTTTATGAAGCGAAGCAACAACAGTTGTTATCAGGTGTCCGGACCTTCTTAAAAGTGTATTCAACAATCTCTCTTGCAAAACTTGCAAGTTACATGGAAGTGGATGAACCCACCTTAAGGTTGGAAGACATCCAATTATTTTAGCATTTCCTTCTATCAAGATTTTTTGTATATAAAATATAGTTTTGGAAATATTTTTGTTCAACTACTTCTAATTTTATGCTTGGCAGGACTATCTTGATGACCTACAAGCATAAGACGCATGCTGTTGATAGTGATGGAAAAATTATATCCAATGCTGATGTGGATTTCTATATTGATGATGTAAGCTTGCTCACTATTTCCTCTTAAAGAATCCTTTTATCTTTTTTGTTGGGCACAATAATCTTTTAAATCTTTTAAGGGATTCTTATTCCAAATACTGCTCGGGAGTTTCAACAGAATTTCTAGGCCACAGTAGAACAGGTGTCCTTTTTAGTGAAACTTGTATCTTCTTGATAATAAAATAGAATTTCCTATCTCTCAAATCCTTTGTTGAATCCATGATCGAGTCTCTTAGTTCAAACCACCAAAAACTGGTAGAGCGGTGGACTGGTGGTCATTTGGTTGGTAATAATTCAAATGAGCAGGGGATGTTAGTGGTGAATGGACTCCCTGCTTGCTTGACTAGTTCATATAAATTTCCTGGTGTGACTGTAAAGCAAAAAATAGTTTTGGCTTTTAATAAAATGAACTGTTTGGCTTTTTTATCTTGAATGGTAATACAACTTTTGAATGACTTTGTGCAGGACATGGTTCATGTTTTAGAGTCTAAGCCTGCCAAACGGTATGGGGATTACTTTCTGCGTCAGATTGTCAAGGTAGGCTTACGTCTGCAATGCGATGATTTTGTGGTTTGCTAAGATGAATTCTTCATATTTCCCACTTGACCATTTGTTTGTTTTGTTTGCAGCTTGAAGGGGTGATCAACGAGATGGACAGTGTAAAGCTGGAATGAGTTGTTGCCAATCAGCTTTTCTGAATTCACTTATTGCTATACCTAGTCGGTTCCCCTTTCTATTTGCTTGCCAGGCAGAGTTTTCCCTGAGTTGTTGTTAATGTGTTTTTTTCTTTTTAGGGAGAGGATGTAGTTAGCTTTCTACAAACAATACTAATTTTTTGCCCCGCAACTTGATTTTATTTAAAAAAAATAACTTGTCCATTTATTGTTTTAAAGAAGTGTAGTAAAGTTTATAAATCTAAAGATGGTGTTGTTTATCATTGGTCATGATTCATAGCTAAACTTAGACATGGTCTCTTTGTTTTGTTTTCAGCTTCCTGTTTTTATTTTCTGTTTTCAGAAATAATTATAAAACTGTCATCTTGTTTTCATTCTGTTTCCTGTTTTCAGAAATTTGTACAGGAAACAGTGAAAACAAAAATAAAAGTTGTTTTCAGTGTTTCCTGCATAAATTTCTGAAAACATGAAACAAAATGAAAATAATATGGCAGTTTTGTAATTATTTTTGAAAGCAGGAAATGAAAATTGAAAACTGAAAACAAAGTAAACAGGCCCACATCAAGTTAAATTGGTCAATGATCAATATCATCATCGTATTTTCTTACTTTCTTATATCACATTTAGGACTCTTATAAACCAATTCCAATAAAATATCCTTCTGGTTTATCATTTATTAGTATACGGGAAATAAATTCACTTCCTACTTGAATAGGGACTAATAGAATATATGGTTAGTTAGTTGGTTAGGAGTTAGTTACATATAGTTAGCCTAATCAAGCTCTATAAATAAGAGCTTAATGTATACAATTAATCATCTTTTTCAATATGGTTCCTTATGAGAAGCTTTTCTCACTTGCAAGCTTCTAAGCTCTATTTCTCCTATGAAGCTCTATGATCCCATGGTTGGTAACATGGTATCAACATGGTATTAGAGTGATATCGTGCTTCCACCGTAGATGAGAGTGACGAAGATTATGACGACTCTGATTCGGAAGGAGGAAGTTTCAGAGGAGGAAGAACCAAGTCTCACCTCTGTTCTTGATTGTGTATTCATGGAGTTTGGCAGTTTCCACTCCAATCTTGTTCAGAGCAAGCCAATGAAGGCAATCAAGCCAGAGATCAAAGGTTCTGCAATCAAGATTGGGGATATCACTTGCTTCCTCGTCTCTGAAATCACCAAGGAGCTAAAAGAGCTTGTCACTGATCTTTTCCAGAAGCACAGAACCGAACAGAGAGGTTGTGATTTGATTGAGAAAATCCAAAATCGTAAGTCGAAACCATCGGCAGAGGCACATATAGCGTTGGATTCTGATCTTGATCATCATGTCTCCGGCACTGACATAGTCTTTGCGCCACCATTCTTGGATGCCGTCTCAGCCGTCAGATTCTCTGTTCCAAGATTCTATGCTGATCACATCCTCACTGCATCAGATCTGGTTCATCTCACATGGTTCGAGCTTGGGAAGCTTCTACCAGCAATCATTGTGCCGTCGCCGGAGAAGACGATTGAGTACACCATCTCTGCAACGCATCCACAGCTTCCGACATTCATCTTTGATCCCGGCGAAACTCTCATGGCCGCCTACAAGTCCACTGTGCGCCGCCTTTCCCACAATCAAAGGTTCCAGAGGTCTCATTTTCGGTTTGCACTATCGCCTCCGTGTAGCTGCGATTTCCCGGAGAAGATGATTGAGCGCACCATCATTGTGTCGTCACAGCCTCCACAACACAGTTCTGGTCTTCGATCCCGGTGGAAACCACCGCTGTTCGTTGTTGTTTTCATCGCCGCGCTTAGGATTCGTCTTCGATCCCGGCGGAATAACCAATGATTTCATCTTCTTCGCGCAAGATTCTGTTCCTCTCTGCTTCAAGAAGGTTCCGTCGACAGTGCTACAGGTGGAGACGACGTTTTCGACGAGCTCCTCTGCCATGAACCTCGACCTCATGATCCTGGCGGAGGCAAACCTTCTCGAAAGTTCCAAAGGCTTGGGACGGCTGAGTGGGGACTGGGGAGGTACATTCTGGAGTGTTGCCCTTACTCAACATTTGGGTTGGGCCGTTCCTTTCTCTGTTTCAGCTGCAAATAGTTGGGCCTTCTCTTATTTTAGGTACTGTTTTTTTTTTTGCTTGGGCTCGTGTTCTGTTTGGGTTTTATTTTTGTACTGATACATTTTGTTGCAAATTGGTCTCTTGTAATATAGGAAGCATTTTATTTTTCTTTTCACTTCAAGCTGCTTATGGTTACCATTGTAGCTTGCGGAAGGGTAATAGAATATATGGTTGGTTGGTTGGTTGGTTAGTTAGTTAGTTAGGAGTTCGTTACATATAGTTAGCCTAATCAAGCTCTATAAATAAGAGCATAATGTACACAATTAATCATCTTTTTCAATATGATTCCTTATGAGAAACTTTTCTCACTTACAAGCTTTCAAGCTTCTAAGCTCTGTTTCTCCTATGAAGCTAGTCTTCACCTCTATGATCCCGTGGTTGGTAACAGGGACAAAGCTGGAAAGTTTTAGCATCTTAGGATATTTTGGTGGTTTTTATATCTATTTATTGTGAAATTTTAATTGAAGCTGATACAAAATTGAAATTATCTCAAGATAATATTTAAGATTATACATATTTGAAAAGATAAATTAGCTATTATATATATTATACAAGTCTTCTAAATAAACATTACGCATAATTTAGCAGTAACAAAATTATGTCTATTTACTTATCTTTATTAGTTGGATAGTTATTTTTAATATATTTTTAGTTTACATGTATTAAATAAAATTGTATTTTATAATAAATTTATTTTATATACTCTGAAGTGCGAGATAGTGCATGACAAGTGAAGGTTTTAATCCCAGGAGGTCCAGAGAATGTTCAATTTTGGATAAAATTTCATTTATTTATACCATCATTGCCAACGCTATTAGGCCTGTATAAATTATTTTTTATATAATTTTAGGGTGAAGGCCCAAATTGGGCTTTGAAAAATTTTGGGGATTTACTTGTAGTCTCTGAAAAAAATAAATTAACCATTTAATCCCTCAAATTTTCAAAGCGGGACATATTAGTCCCTAGATTTAGTTCCAACGTCCATTTACTTAAGTACGCGACCCATTAACCACCGTACTTGACTGACTAGTGGTCCTATATGACTTATGACGAATTTCTTACGTGAAAAATGAATATATACTAAAAAATGTGCATAATTTTAAAATTTAAATACCTAAAAAATATTTTGATTTGGTTTGTGATTATTTTTTTTCCCTGTTTGTATCTAAATATCCTTATTAGTTTTCCTAAAATTGTTATTCCAATTTCAACCATGAAGACTGCTTGACACATTAGCGCAACCATCTTCTTCCGGATCTCCCGAAATTAAAGACTCTATTTCCCCTTTTTCTTTGCGTTCAAACTTCAAATGCCTTGTATATACAAGTTTGATGAGTTACTCTGCAAATCCGGGAGAGACTTGCACACTACAAAACTTCAATAGCGTGACGTAATACAATAAGTTTGGTGATATATCAGATAATGCTTATGCTGTGAAGGTATTCCGGTTTCGTCCTTTAGGTTGATATTTCAGACCAAGTTGGCTTTTAATTCTTGCACACACACCTATTGGAGTGGAGAATCGTTTAAAGTAAAATAAATAAAAAATAATGAGTATAAGTTGCATCATTGCAGGTGTTCTAAGATATCATGGGAATAACGACCTCATTATAAGACATGCAGAGAAGGCAGAGAAAAATACCCATAATTGCTCCAGGCTCTACTCAGGTGCCGATGCTGTTTTTAAGTGAAGATCTTGACCCCCAACGTGTCAAGGTAGCCACACACACACACGAGTCTGAACCTTTGTGTTGATATAGTTGGATTAAAAAATAAATCATAGTTTCCCGAAATATAAAAATCAGTTTTTGACTTATAGTAGTAGCTACTTATTACATATCTTTAACTAAAGTGAAAAAGAATGATGTCACTTCCCTTTATATATCGGGTATGATGCTGAATTATTCACTGCAAAATTTTAATTATTAATGGTGCTACCTATTTAAAATTTATTTAAAAAATTATTCAAAAATTAAATGATAGTTTTTACGATAAATATTTTCTAAAATGAGAAACATTTTGCTGTTTTCTGACTAAAGTAACATGCTTTTAGAAACTATATTTACCAAAATAACCTAATTTTGAAACAATTTTACCAAAATAAACCTATTTTTGCCACACTAAAATAATTAAATTTTTTTTTTGCTGACTAGTAGCACCAATGCCAAGTGGCAGTCATTGGTTGGTCATTTTTTAAAAAAAAAAATTGTATGGAGCCACGTGTCGCGTTCTGGTGAGTGGCTTCATTTCAACCAGCGCTACTCACCAGAATGTGCCACATGGCACAGCCCCCTCCACCCACATTTTTCATATACTCTTTTTTTTTTTAATAAAATAATAACAAAAAAATAAAATAATACTTAAATATAATTAAAAAAATTAATGATAATAAAATTAAAAAAACTAACATGAACAATTAAAAAACATTTTTAAATTTATGATTAATATTAACTAATATTAATTTAAGAGAGTAATTAATCATAATTTTTATAATTAATGATTATTTTTATATGTAAGAGTAATTAATCATAATTTGTATAATTAATGATTATTTTTATATAAGAGAGTAATTAATAGTAATTTGTAGGTTTAATGATTTTTGTTATATTATAATTAATAATAGTTTTAATTAATAATAGTATTTTGTAGCTTTAAGAGAGTAATTATAGTCCCTTTCAAAAAAAAAAAAAGAGAGTAATTATAGTAATTTTCAGTTTTAATGATTAATGATATATAAGAGAGTAATTTTTATTTTTTTTTTTTTAACAAACAGAGTAATTTTTAATATTAAATTATAAATTTATAGTTTTAATTGTTAATTAATAGTTATATAATAGTAATAGTAATTAATTAATAGTTGAATGAAAATTTAAGAGAGTAATTAATAGTCATTTGTAGTTTTAATGATTATTTTTATATTATAATTAATAATAGTTTTAATTAATAATTTTTGTTATATTATTTTTAAAACCAATTACCAAATTATAATTAATCAGTCTCTTAAATTACTATTAGTTACAATGAATCTTAAATTTAATAGTATTATTTAATTATTCATGTTAATTTTTTAATTTTATTATTTTTTAATATTGTTTAAGTATTATTTTAATTTTTTTAGTGCTATTACTTTAATTATTTTAAAAAAGAGTTTAGGAAAAATGTGGGTGGAGGAGGCCGTGCCACGTGACACGTTCTGGTGAGTGACTCTAGTTGAAATGAAGCCACTCAACAGAACGCGACACGTGACGCCATGCAAATTTTTTTTTTGCAAAAAAATGGCCAATCATTGACTACTATTTGGTAAGTCGATGGCGCCTATTTGCGCCACTAGTCAAAAAAAAAATAGTGATAAAATATTCCAACGTGGCAAAAATAGGATTATTTTGATAAATTATTTTAAAATTAAGTTATTTTAATAAATAGCTTCTAAAAGTACGTTGCTTTTGTAAAAAAACCAACCTTTTACTCTAATAATCTAATATAGTTGTCAGGAATATAAAAATCTAGTGAAATACATTAGATGTTACCACTTACTACAATATAAAGTATATGCGTTTAAATAAAAAAAAATATGTGTTGTCAGCTTCACGTGGTGTTGATTAAAATAACCAGCTATAATAGTTTAAGTTACAATAGAATGTGATGTTATCATCATCATCATCATGCAAAGTTGAAGGTGAAGAACGCAAATCAAGAAAGAGATAAGGGGAAGAGGACACATGGAACAAATCATCCATGACACGTCACCACGAGAAATGAGCTCTATCACTAATCAGTATCATGAACCATAATGTAATGTAATGCACTCCTTAATAATAAACATAAACATATAATAATAAAACATTTTCTTGGTATATAAGAAAGGAAAGGAAAAAGGAACCACGAAAATTTGTGAAAGAGAGAAATACTCCTTTCTACAGTATTTAGAAGAAGTACTTTTTATTATTATAGAGAGAGAGACCGAAAATATAAACAGTATGCGCCCACCGGTTACATTCCAAACTACCTCTTTTTCTGATTCTGCTTCTTCTAATTCTTCTGCTAGCGATCGCAGGCTTAACACTATAGCGAGGCACTTTGTTGTTGAAGATCATAATCAAATGGATTCTCAGAATCAAAACGTGTTTGCTTCGCCAACAGCTAGTCACGGCGATTCGGCTTTCGCTCACCTTGTTCGTGCTCCTGAAGATCCTATCCTCGGGGTATTCTTCTTTTCTATTTATTTTCATTACACGAAATCGATTAGATCTCACTTTCTCTGTCTTATTTTATTCATCACACAATTTCCACGTTCATTTGCCTCTTCCTTCATATTAGAGCCATTCTATTAATTCCATTTATTTTTATTTTTTTGGATTGATTTCATTTTTTACTCTGATCATATATGTATTATGAATTCCGTTGCATCATGGAACCTGATGGCGATCTTGTTACGTTAGAAAATGATCGGTTATGTTCTGAAACACGCAAATTCGATACTCACGTAGTTCAAATTTTTTCTGTATTTTTTTTTCTTAATTTATTGTTTTGTGTTTGAAAAATAGGTGACTGTTGCTTATAACAAAGATCCAAGCCCGGTTAAGCTGAACTTGGGTGTTGGTGCTTACCGAACTGAGGTGACAGCTATATTTCGGTTATTCTTGTGCTTGTTGATTATTTTTTGGGTTCAAAATGAAATACATTAGGTTCCATTTACATCGTTGGTTTTGATTACAAGAACAACTTTGTTTCAATTATATTCATTCTTTGTGAGTTTTACTAATGCTGTAACCTGTACCAGGAAGGAAAGCCTCTTGTTTTGAATGTAGTGAGGCGAGTTGAACAGCAACTCGTGAATGATGTGTTAGTACCTCACCATACTACTTTCTTTGTTCTCTTTTTTTGGATGGAATTCAATTGTGATCAAGTTATGTTTTTGCATGATTTTCAGGTCACGCAATAAGGAATATCTTTCAATTGTTGGGCTCGCTGATTTTAATAAATTGAGTGCTCGGCTCATTTTTGGTGCTGACAGGTTAATAATAGAAATACAATGTTATTATGTAAACTTTATTGGAAAAAACTCTGAGCTTGTCTTTAAAGTGAGTAACTAAGGGTGTCACTAAGGGTGCATCTATCTTTAGATCATTTAGTGGATTAAGATTTCTTTGTAATTTATTAAATCATCATCTTCTCACTTTAGAAGAG
The DNA here is from genome assembly GCA_035048595.1 of Echinosophora koreensis. Lineage (NCBI taxonomy): Eukaryota > Viridiplantae > Streptophyta > Magnoliopsida > Fabales > Fabaceae > Echinosophora > Echinosophora koreensis. The sequence goes on along the minus strand of JAPCYP010000001.1, from coordinate 8,012,345 downwards.
CCTTATCCAACTTTATTTCTTTCCCAGTAAGTACCTAATTGTTTTTATGCTTCCAATTTTGGATGTAGCCCTGCTATTCAAGAGAACAGGGTTGTCACTGTTCAATGCTTGTCTGGTACTGGTTCATTAAGAGTTGGGGGTGAATTTTTGGCTAGACACTATCACCAAGTAAAGTGCTTTGTCCTTAACTTTCTCCTCTCTATGTCCCTTTCAGATGATTATTATTGTATAGTCTTATGGTTTACCATTTCTTGCTGGCCTTTTCTTTTCAGCGGACTATATACTTGCCTCAGCCAACTTGGGGCAATCACCCAAAGGTTTTCACCCTAGCAGGGTTAAATGTCAAAACATATCGCTACTATGCTCCAGCAACACGAGGGCTTGACTTTTCAAGGTTAGGAATTATTATAAAAGCTTTGAAGTGTTTGTTCCTCATTTTTCTATTTTGTATCCAAGTTCATGTGCATCGTGATCAATAACTTCTATCACGTTTCATATAATGTCTTTCTTTTCTTGTTCATTGCAGGACTTCTAGAAGATCTTGGTTCTGCCCCATCTGGAGCTGTTGTTTTGCTACATGCATGCGCACATAACCCTACTGGTGTTGATCCAACCCCGGAGCAATGGGAACAGATTAGGCAGCTGATGAGATCAAAATCTTTGTTACCTTTCTTTGACAGTGCTTACCAGGCAAGCTTTTTTGCATGCAATAAACTTCTAGCTACTTGCTTTATACCATTGATAAATTTGTGTAGACATAAGCTACCAGTGTTTACTTTAAAATCACAAATCCAACCACTTAAAATCACTCGAACCCTGAAGTCTTGCGTGTAAAATAATTATTTGGGACTATTGTACTTAACTATTTAAAGTTTCTTGTATATGAATGGAATTTTATTTCTTTCTCCTCTCCTGGCAGTTGGTGTAAGACCGGTGAGCAAGTTTTTATTTGAGGAATTTTTAAACTCATCAACCGCTTATCAGGTTTTATTTTGACGTCGTTCAAAAGTTCTATTTTAAAAGAGGTTATTTCGAAAATAATTCTGAAAATTCTCATTTTATAAAGTTAATTAGCTTTAAAATAAAACTAGGCGTTATATTGCGTGCACAGATAAGTTAAAAACTTATTCAAGTGCTTGGCTTCCTATTTCTTTGCATGTTCTATGGTGGATCATGTTCACACAAGAATTTTTCTCTACCATGTCTCAAATGCCTAGTCTTTGATTAAAACTATTTTTTAAACTATATTTTTGTTCAATAGGGTTTTGCTAGTGGAAGTCTAGATGCAGATGCACAGCCTGTTCGTATGTTTGTTGCTGATGGGGGTGAATTGCTGGTAGCCCAGAGTTATGCAAAGAACATGGGTCTTTATGGAGAACGTGTTGGCGCCTTAAGCATTGTAAGAACTTCAACGATTAAATAGAGAGAACTTTTTTTTTTTATAAGGCTAAATAGAGGCATAACTTAAGTTTCTATTGATAGTGATTAGTGAGCTGTGCACATCTTGTGTCTTGTTGAATCTGATTTTTCCTGTATTACCTTTTGAACTTCTTATCCTTTAGCACAGATATTGTATTTTTCGTATATTATAATTTATGTTTATACTTGTTTACTAAAAAGGGTTCCCCCCATATATTGTTATAAGTTTATAACCTTTTGAGGACCAAAACTTTTCGTTTTTTCTGATGATAATTCCCCCCATTTTTTTTTATAAATAAAAACCCACCTAGGTCTGCAAGTCAGCTGACGTTGCAAGCAGGGTTGAGAGCCAAGTGAAACTTGTGATTAGGCCGATGTACTCAAATCCTCCCATTCATGGTGCATCCATTGTGGCTGCCATTCTCAAGGACCGGTAATGAGCCAAGACTATTCTTCTTTCTTAAGTAGAACTAGGCGTATAAGGATTTGTTTTTGGCTATAATTTTATTCTTATTCACTACAATTTTTATTTTTATTTATTTTTTTTGTGATGAATGCTACTCTTGATCTGCCATAGTCAAATGGTAATGCATTTTGTGCCAAAAAGGAGATCCTATTATACGTTATTTGGCCGGGTGATTTTTCCTCTTTGTTAAATGTTTTTACCTGTTTTGCTTCTCTTTCAGGGATTTGTACAATGAATGGACTATTGAGTTGAAGGCAATGGCTGATCGTATTATCAATATGCGTCAAAAGCTTTTTGATGCTTTAGGTGCCAGAGGTCAGCCTCTACAAAGTTCCTTTTACATTTCACTTAGTTTGTCTTTTGTGGATGGTTCTGTATCATTATTGTTGCACCAGCATGCGAGCAGTTATTACTTGTTTACTCATTCGTTCCTTTCTTACACTGTCTTCTCTCTATGAAAAGTTTATTTCAGTTATACTTGTTTCTCCTCTAATTGAGCAGGCACACCTGGTGATTGGAGTCACATTATCAAGCAGATCGGAATGTTTACTTTCACAGGATTGAATGCTGAGCAAGTTTCCTTCATGACTAAAGAGTACCATATATACATGACATCTGATGGGTAAGATGCTCTATTTCTGACATTGATCGAGTTCAAATATATGATGCGTGTTCACTTCTCTTTGCAGCAATTCCCCTCATTATCTTGCTTACCATGCAGATGTCAAATTATTTTTATCGTAAAATAAATATAAATATGAAGTTGCAGTGCCTCCAAATTGGGGGTTAAATTTTAAAATCCTTTTTCTCTGAATCATGACATACACATGTTTTTGTTTCTTCGTATCATACTCATGGTATTTTGTCAGTAAGGATTGTGTCGTCTATCCAAAATCTACTTTCTATTGCCGAGTCCGTTTTCAAATCCCAAAATAAACTCCTGCAAGTGAACTCTGGTACCATAGATATATTTAGATGTATTGTTTGCCAAACTGTTGGTTAACAGAATATGATGTTCTTAATAAGATTGCTTGCTTTTAATTTGAAAGACATTCTTTTGCATCTGCCTTTCAGTAGTGGGTATTTGTATTTGACATACGATTTTGCACATTACTGTGATAATTTGAGGATCATGTGAGACGAAGCAAACTAAGTAAGAATTTGCGTCTGCCATCTATTGGTTTTATCTCTGCCTGCAACATGAGCAAATATTTCAGATAAGCTTGTGTTTAATAAGAATTTGCTTATGCCGGAAATCTAGATGACTCAACATGAACTGTTTATTGTGCAGGAGGATTAGCATGGCTGGTCTGAGTTCCAAAACAGTCCCTCATTTGGCGGATGCAATACATGCAGCTGTTACCCGAGTTGTCTAAAACCTGCAGTTTTCAACTCGCCCCCTATTGGAGAACATCCATTATTTTTGTGAAATAATTGTAACATCAACAATGAATCCTTTTTGTGATGTGAGAATTTAGGAACAACTTTGTTTTCTTACCGGGCTCCAGCTGGGGATCTTAGTATTATGACATTTTTATTCGGTTTTCTTAACTGGCATGACAAATATGCCCCTACAGCGAGGTTTATTTTTTATTTTTGTGATGGGGGGGCAGATATTTGTCGGTTTTATGTTTTAATATACTTGTTGGGTTAAATTAAATAATTTATAGTTTTGTTGTTTACCTGATTTATATGCATGGTGAATTTTAGTCCGTTAGCTACCAATATCTCAATAATTTAAATTTTAAAGATTAATTCTTAATTAAAAAGAATAGGAATTAGTATCTTAAAGTAAATTGTAGGGAGTAAAATACTAAAATAGGGGTAAAAAAAATAGAGATCAATAAGTAGTCAATACAACAATGGCAATACCACATTCTAAGAAAAAAAATAAGGATCATTATTCAAAAAATAAAATAAAAAGAGACGTGACAATCAAAATTTCGTTTGGGTGAAATTGTAGGGACTGGAAGAGTTTTTTTTTTTTTTTTTTGGTATCATTGGACCGAATAGAATGAATATTTTTCTTTTTTTGTTTTGTGTTAACTTTTGAGTTGTGAAGTGATAAAATTAGAATATGAAGTTAAGGATAAGTAATCAAATGATAGAAAGTTATATAAACGTTGTTGACTGACGTGTGTTATGTGTTACTTTATTATTTGCAGGAAAATACAGAAATGTTTTTCTGACACTGGGTTTGACAACTATAGGGGACAAGTATAGTTGAACAGTGTAGCATTATTGTAGCGCTATACTGTAGCACATTTATTTTATTTTTATTTTTTTTACAAATTTTGACTTCTCTTTTTCTCTCTCTCTTTTTTTTTTTTATACAATTTTTGACTTTTTTTTTTTTCAAATTTTGACTTTCTTTTGGAAAAAATAAAATTTTTTGTTAAATTTTTATTTTTCTTAAAAAAAAAGTCAAAATTTGAAGGGAAAAAAAAAGTAGCGCTACAGTGCAAGTTGTCCCGTATAGGTTGTCCACCTCAGTTGTCACAATAACACAACTGAGGAAAATAAGAGCCGTGTTATTTTGACAACCCGGCTGGATAACATACGGGACAACTTTGTCCTGTAGCGCTACAGTAACTTTTTTTTTTACTTACAAATGTTGACCTTTTTTAAAAAAAAAAATCTATAAAAAAACCCATTAACCAGATAATGAACTGAATTCACCAGATATTTGCACATACTTAACCAAAAAACCCATTAACCAGATAATGAACCGAATTAACCAGATATTTGCACATACTTAACCAAAAATTTATTTCTCAAAAAAAACTTATTAACCAGATAATGAACTGAATTCACCAAATATTTGTACCTGATTAACCAGATATTTGCACATACTTAACCAAAAAACTCATTAGCCAGATAACGAACCGAATTAACCAGATATTTGTACATGATTAACCAGATATTTGCACATACTTAACAAAAATTTATTTCTCAAAAAAACCCATTAACCAGATAATGAACTGAATTCACCAGATATTTGTACCTGATTAACCAGATATTTGCACATACTTAACCAAAAAAAAACCCATTAACCAGATAATGAACTGAATTCACCAGATATTTGTACCTGATTAACCAGATATTTGCACATACTTAACAAAAAAAAACCCATTAACCAGATAATGAACTGAATTCACAAGATATTTGTACATGATTAACCAGATATTTGCACATACTTAACCAAAAATTTTATTTTTCAAGAAAACTAAATATTTAAAAAAAGAACAAATTATTTTTTTATAAAAAAATATATTTTTAAAAAAATTCAAAATTAAAAAAAAAAAATATCGTTACTGTAATGCTACAGTAACGTTACAGTGGACAAACATACGGTTGTCACCGTATGTTGTCCACTATGATTGTCACAATATCATTTTTCGGAAAATAATACGTAATGGTTGGTGAATCGTTTCAAACTTAATAATTTTGAAACATCAACAGAGCAAAATCTGCTAAAAATCATAGCACCGTCCCTTGCTTGGTAATGGAGTGATTATGGTCATATATCTTCTCATAGGAAATGGAGAAATTTGGCTTCCGGAGACATTTTTGCTTAAAGCAATTAAAAGGATTCCTTTGGTCAAATTTTGTATTTAAAAAATTTGTATGCACCATAAATGTTGCCAAATAAGAAAATAAAGACATCGTTGGATTGAAGGTTTTGAAGGAGCCATTCCTCGGATGCTCTCCTTAAAATTTGTATTCCTCTTCTTGGAAAGCAAGGCTTTTGAGCTTCCCTTGCCCTTCCCCTATCTTTACAACCTTTTTTTTTCTCCCCACATAGTTTGCTTGAAGGTGTTTGGGAAGTTTGCAAGAGAACTTAATCAAAAAGAGTGTTGTGGTTTATACGAGCACGAGAAAGGTCCATATATAAATCCTTTCATGTTATTGTAATTTGCTTAGAATGGAAGTGACAGATTAAGGGATCATCACGAACTGAAATGGAATAATAATTTCTATTACATTACAAATTTCAGTCCAATCACTATAGAAGCTAAACAAAAAAAAAAAATCTTTATGAAATGGCATACTATATATAAAATATAAAATATTACGAACATGAAGAGCAAATAGATTTGACCCTAAGCCGATCCCTTGAGACTAGCCGGACAATGGAGATAGGTGCGAATACGAATCTTTGAAATCATTAGCTTGCGCAAGATCTAACTCCTAACCACAGAACACCCTTTGCTCTAAGAAATTGAAAAGCAGCTATCTACAACCTTTCAACAAATATGAAGAAGGGCTTGAACAGCTTACAGCTAATGATTTGCAATTATCACCCTTGCCTGGTGTTCCACATTCACTAAAGTCAAGTATGCGTCGCTCCACCTGCAAACAAATAAATTCCTTTTAGCTTTAAGCGATTCACAAAACTAGAAAATGCGAGAATCACAACCGAAAAAAGAAGAAAGAAACACATTTGAATAAATCATATGCGGTGCAATTCAGTGGAAACAGCATAGGAAAACTCATCCTCCATGAGAAGAGAGACAAGATAAACCACTTTTAAGTAAGAAAGTTCTGTTTCTCTTGCCAACAAGCATGTTTCAAGGAAAAGGGAAGAAGCATGGAAAGGGGAAAAGACAAAGTAAAAAATCTCGATTAGTGTTAGGCGAATCCAGCTTTACCAATGCATTTGAAGCCAACTGACAATGGTTCCCAGGCTGATTATGAGGATCGTTATTTTCCTGGTCCCCATCCCTGTTGTCATTTCCAGATGCATCTTTTGGTAACGCCTTAGGAGTTTCACTTCCCAAAATCTCACGAGCAATCGGGCTGATCTGTTTCATCCATCCGATTGCATCATAGCTCCGATCACCTGGGCTCATGAAATATCCAAAATCCTGTATATGTGTTCACAGTTTTCATTTTTCAGCAAAGTGGTAAAACTAAAGTCTACTTCAAGACAGTAAATATCCAACAGAAACTGAACCTACAGTACCTCAATAGTAATTTCAGTTTCAATCCTGGGGCTAGACAGAAAAGTGTTGAGTAACCAAGGAGATTTCCATGCTGAAGGCGATTCAATACTTCTCCTAAAAGGTGTTCCACCAAATCTAAAAATCAGACGAGCAGTCAGTCAAACAGTTCAACCCATTGACCCTGTTGGCAACCCAACAGACCCTAAAGAACTACGAAAGAAGAAAGAAGAATAATTTAAAATAAAATGAAAACAAGAAAGAAGAACATAGAATAACTTAAATGTAGCATTGTATCAAAGTCATAATGATGCAAATAGCAAAAACCAGAAGAAAAAAAAATATGAATTTTCAAGTGCCACACAAATGAGAGAAGCAATTTCCAAAGCAGCAGCTCAAACAATCAACAGCATTATCTAAGGACTCGAGACAAAAATAATCAAATAACTCAGCATCATTAATAAAAAGCAACCCAAAATAAATAAATAAATAATGGAAAATTGAAAGTGCAGTAAATAATACAAGTAATTTAAAGAATATTACATGCTACATGTTTCAAAACCACCATCTTTTCCAGCATGATCGCCCGAATTCTCTGCAGGGGCTGATGAACAGAGAGATTGTACACAAGTAGTAACAGCAACTGAAAGTCTTTCCTGCTCCTTTAATCGAACACAAGGAGAGTTTCTAGCACATAAATCTCTGTCCGATCTAAAACCAACTTGATCAGGAGAATACCGTAAAAGGTTATTCATATCATGTTCAACCAAAACGCCAGAAGGTTGTTGCACCTGACAAATAAAATATCGAGAGATAAGTAAATATTTACGAGTTCTGGATGGCAGCTGATTACAAGAGCTATACTTACAATCTCAGCAGCCGCCACATCATTCTTCATCTTAGAGTCAACATCAGAAAAGTGCTGTGTAATCTTCTTCTCAGAATTACCGTCACCTGTATCTTGCTCTGACCTTTTGTCCTCTGAAATTGCATATTTATTTTTCCCCTCTACCGGTTCCTTTTTTATAGCTTGTCCACATTTTTCTTTATCATCTTCAACAGAAGTACTGGAGTTCTTTTTTTGCATTGAAGATGGAGAAAGCAAATCTGCTTCCTGAGTCTCATTGTCATCAAACATGACATCCAAACGGGAAAAATCTTTTATCAATGTGGATGTCATGTCAATCTCAAGTTTCTTGTCTATTCTTTTATCTGACAGCGGAGATATAAGGTCTCGGTGTCGTTTCTTTAATATGGAAGGTGTGCCTGTGAAAGTTTTAGCAGCATTTTTCAACAAAGCATCTGGACTATCATTGCGAGGTGAGTCCCATAACCTGAAAGGAGTTAGACAGTTCATAGAAGACATCATAAACTGGCGGATACCTAGGGGACTAAATTCTTGCTGCATATCACCCCCAGATTGTATAAGATCACAGCTTAAGAATGGAATATCCAAGCTTGGAAAACGGGGAGGTTCATAACATAGAGTTCCTGTGTCCTCCTGTTCTGTATGGAAATGTGGCTTTTCATCCACCGGATGACAAGTTTGCTTAGTATCTGATCCACAGCCAAAACTATTTACAGGGACCAATTTTGAGGTATCCTTCACGATATCTGATTGCTCTTGCATTTCTGCACTAGAACTGGATAAGTCATTGGCATAAATGAAGTTGTCATGTGCTCTGGCGACAAACCGCTGATCCTCAGACCCAACTAACTGATTGGCTTCAGCAGTTTCCAGCAACCTGCCATCACTAGCAGAAGGTACTGATGGAGCTAATGGTAAAGATGTCTGGCTGATAAATGAAGTGCATCCAGACAAGTCAACCATATTCACACCTTTATCATCTCCAGAGGAAAAGCATTCATCACCCATTACCTCTGAAAATAGCAATCTGCAGCATTCATCATTAGATATCAGCATGTGTTCTCGTTTAACAGAGTCCATAGATGTAGTTGTCATGGACTTAGAAACACCTAATCCCTGTGAAGTCTGAAACGGAACATTCATCATATCATGTCTTTCACTTTGTGCTATACATTCATTTTGAAAATGTGAGGATTCCTGTCCAAAGTCCAATGAGGAAATATCGGGTAAGGCATGTAAATTAAGCTGGCAATCCCCATTTGTGAAATTTCCAGGTTCTTCTGAGTATTTCTGCTCAATGAATTCAAGATCATCCAGAGACACGTAATATTGCTCTGAACATGATGCTTGACTGGGACTACAATCCTTTACTAGACTAGATTCTTCATTTGCACTGTATCCCTCTCTAGTTTGTAAAACGACATTGCTCATCTCTGTGGCAGATGGAAAGTGACTGGCATTAGCCGACTCCTGGCTACACTGCGAAACTTCCTCTCCTTCAGTCCCCCTAGGACCATTTTCATCTCCACTATACTGCAACCTTGAAGAGGTTGAAGCTATGGGTTGATTTGGATTTCCAGTAAGTGGTACAGTTTGTAACTGAGTAAGCAGGCCCGATGCCAAGTAAGAATCCAATTTCTTTTTGACAGAACTGTTCCAGTGATTTTTTATAGCATTGTCTGTCCTGTTGCCACAGAAGCACAAGTGCATAAAATTCTAAATGCATATTGATAAACTGAAGAGAAAAAGGAACCCACACTGCACATGCAAAACTAGGCATATTCTGATGACAGAATTTGGATCCCCTGCAGTGCAGGACTCCTCTAGGAAAGAGAAAGACATAAGAATTTCATTGATAAATGTTTTAGGACTGCAGTGGTTTCTTATAGCATCGTCTGTACAGTTGCTACAGAAGTACAAGTACATCATAATTCTAAATGCATATTGACAAACAAAAGAAAAAATGAATCTCACTCTGATGACACTGAATTCGGATCCCCTGCAGTTACTTCAGTGCAGGGCTCCTCTAGGAAAGAAAAAGACAAAAGAATTTTATTGATAAACGTTTCTGTCTTTCTATCCTCCCAGACCCCAATACTTTATGATATAATCCCTGATGAAATCAGTCCCGGAACATAACAAAAAGTGACTCCCAAATGAAGTAAAAGGACTGCTACATGCCCCCTTTTCAACCTCCTTCCCTTTTAAAAAGAAAGTAATATGTATTTACCTTCCAGGCAAGAATTTCGTTAATTCTGCCCATCTGTTCCCATAAATTTCATGAGCACGTATTAGAGCCAACTCCTCCTCTTGCGTCCATGCTTCCTTGTTTATAGAAGGGTTAAGATGATTGTGCCACCTAACAAGATGTTACATATTACATTAATGAGAATTAACCACATCCCTCCAAATCCTCCAATATGATTTATATGTGGCAATAAGGATAAAGATAGTCTGAACAAAGATACTCTAATTTATTGTTTCTGGTCTAGACAATAAAAACAGTAAACAAAATCATACGCAAAGAAAAGGGGAGGATCTCTGATAGTAGAAATTCGATAGCCGTACCTTTCTCTACATTGCTTACCAATACGTCCAGGTAAGTGTTGTGCGATACTAGACCACTTTTTAGGCCCATATTGGTTCACCAAATCAATAATTATTTCATCTTCCTGTTTGGATCCAGATTCGGTAGGTAATTTCATATTAGATATTCATACAGAAAACTCATACAATCCAATATTACATCTGATCTGAACACCAACTTGTAGAAATAAAACCAAAACAGACAAGAGATCGAAAGTAGATATTACCTCTTTAGACCAAGGTCCTTTGACAAGTTCTGGATTTAACACTTTCTGCCACCTATGCAGGCATTGCACATCTGTTCTATCCTTGAAACACTCCGCTACAAACACATTTAGCAATCAGAACAAGTCACAAAGCAAAATATTGCATAGTTAAGCTGCATAAGTTACAAAGTGTGTAAACAGTTAATGTGCACATCAATTAGGTATGAAAAATACAAAAAAATAAAAAATAAGAAAGATTAGAACTACAAAACAGGTCATGGGGACATACAAAGAAGGATACAGATGATTTTTCCAACAAAACATAGATTTCTTTTTATCTTTTCATTTAAATCTGCCCAGTTGAGCCTATTAAGGTCCAACTGAAGAAACTTATAAGTTGATGCTATTGGTCATGAATACATGCTATGTCACTAAAGACCTACTGGATGCTAGTGGTCATGAATATTTTCATGACATTATAATGAACATGTACTCCATGATACCAAAATATTACCTATTTTTTTCCAATTCTTTCCTTTAAAACGCTGCACAGCATTGCGTAAAATATCATCCTGTAGAAACAAAATCTGTTAATATCACTTCTTAATACAATACTTTTTATATATAATTATCATTAAAATATTAAAATATATCTTAGAAATTAAAGAAAAACTGCAAGTCCTAAACTTTTAAGATGCACAAATATATCAAAAAGATAAAAGGCCAAAGTAGTTTATATCATTTATGGTTGTAAAAATTTCAAAAGAATAACTGTCTATAATCAACTGAAAGTTAAAAACATTTATATGAAAGTTCCACATGTTACAGAGTTTTGTTGAGCAATTAAAACATTACCAATCTATAAAAAAGATAAATGAAGTAATGGAATTTTGCAGCACAAGCAAAACAACATTGCCAATCTTTAGAAAAATGAAATATGTTTAGGTATTCCAGAATTCACCTCCTCAGGCGTCCATTGTCCTTTTGTAGAACGCCTTGTAGGTCCAGTAGTCCTCCTACAAATACATATTTTATTGTAAGAGAAATTTCACCTCACCTCATAGAAAAACTTACTAAGGTTACCTATAGAATATATATTTTTTTTTTTAAAAAGCACATTATTTATTCAAGAGAAAGGGTAGTAGATGCAGAGAGTGCAAGAATTAGGTCAGCAGAAATTAGGAAAGAAAGGATTCCAATCCTCACCCCTGTTGATAATCCATTCCCTAGAGAAAGAAAATAATAGCTCCGAAATAAATATGTTAAAGACTAAAGGTGCTATGCACTAATAAGAAATCTTTGAAGCTAGGGAGATACAGAAGGAGCACCAGTATTGACCTCACCTATCACACTAACCTATGTTATTGCTAAAGGGCTTGGTCTAAGGTTAAAAGAACAAATGATTTTAAGAATTACCCATGCAGTGCTCTAGCTTTCTGAACACCACCATCCGCGACCCCATCCGATGGAGCAGGGATCTTCCGGTCACCTTCCATAGTTTGCTGACAGATAATCAAAACCGCATATCCCAATGTCAACTCGACTGCAATTTTCTCCACAACTGGCTCTCCAAATCATTATAATCCCTCCCTCCTTCAAGAAGTTGCAACAACTAACTTCTGCAAATAAACACATTAATCAGGTAAAAATGGAGTTGAAAAAGAAAGGAATCATAAAATTTTCCTTCCCCAACCAAACAATTTAACAAAGCAAATTCAAATCTTCAATAAATCGCAGTGTTTCACCATTTACGAAACCCTACTACTTGGATCACACCACTGGCCACCAATCTACCTTTCAGGCTTTCACCCAATAGCTCAATTACATAATTTGGTACCAAAATGGCACTCCACGGAGATTACTCGACACTTTTAAAATCACAAAGCACAATTTAAATTAAAAAAAATAAACAACAACTAAACAATAAGCAATTCAAATTAAAGTTGTTCAAAAACACAGTATCTAATTAAGATTCGGCGGGATTAATAGAATCGATATAAAGAAAATTGATTTTAAGATCGGAAAATCAACACGTGAATTAAATCGAAAGTGACCGTTGGAGACTCACTGGAGAGAGATTCAAAATGCGAGGATGAGAGGTAATGGATGAGGCGATCGAAACGGTGCGCATTATCAGATTCGGACGGAGATTGCGAAGAAAGATTTGGAAGTGAACATCAATAATCTTATAATCACGAGAGAGAGCTCAGAATCGGAAGAAGATTTAGAGAGAGAATGTGAGTCTGTGAAAACGGTCCTTGAGCTCTATTCAAACACAAAGGGGCGGACTCTTGGGTTTCAAACCCTATGGTTAAATATCGAACTTGTTTGGGTTGTGGACGGTGGCGATCATTACACGTCGGAATTGAACCTATTCGTATTTTACGCATCTTTTTCAAAAGGCAACGGGCAATTTATTTTATCTTCCAACTTTGTATATCTTTCCTTTTTTTTTTCTTTTAAATTTCCACCACATATACATTCCTAAGGTCCTACCAACATTTTTATTCATTTGGTTAAAGTAATGTTTTGGTCCCTATACGTGATACTGATTTTCAATTTGGTCCCTATACTTAGAAAGTTATCAATTTGGTCCCTATACGTGACACTGGTTTTCAATTTGGTCCCTATACGTAAAAAGTTATCAATTTGGTCCCTATACATGACACTGGTTTTCAATTTGGTCCTCACCGCTAATTGGTCCCGATATAAGAGGACCAAATTACAAATTATTGTCACATGTAGGGACCAATTCAATAAAAAAATTGAAATCGGTCCCTACATTTGACAATTATTTTCAATTTGATCCCTACATCTACATGTGATAATAATTTGCAATTTGGTCACTCTTATATAAGGACCAAGTAGCGGTGAGGAACAAATTGAAAACCAGTGTCACGTATAGGGACCAAATTGATAATCAGTGTCACGTATAGGGACCAAATTGAAAATCAGTGTCACGTATAGGGACCAAATTGATAACTTTTTACGTATAGGGACCAAATTAAAAATCAGTGTCACGTATAGGGACCAAAACATTACTTTAACCTATTCATTTTTAATGTTAAAATTTAAATCTCCTTCATTCGTCTTAGCCAAAGACCGAAAAATATTACATAATCTCTCTTTTTTTTATCAAGGATGTCCTTCAACCGATAGATAGAAATAAGTTCATTTTGAGATGTAGAAATCATTGAAGTGAGTTTTGTCTCTCTCAACAAAGCATTTTTAAATGCTCGACCCCACAATTTTATAAGTAAACCTATGCTTTAATTGGGTTTCCAACAACAAGAAATATTAACTAGGTTTCAACCAAGTGGATTTTATAATGCACCTCGATCTTTACCTCCTATTAAGTGAATTTATATAATTTTAAATTGGTTATTGTTATATAGAAAATTGGCCCCAAGGTTAATCAATTTTCAATACAGTCTGAGAATTATTAATTCACTCTTAAGTTGTAGGTAGGTCACACAGGCAATCGACCCAATTTTGAATTTTTGACCAAATCAATGGCTTCACATAGAAGGTGCATGATGCTTCAGAGCCTTCACATCAATGCAAGGAGCAATGTCTTTAACCCAACCCAAAAGTAATGGCAGCAAAAACCAGAGTAAATTATAAATAAAAGTTCTTAACAAAAAGAAAAATAGTGCTTGTTTGACACGTGAAATATAGTATGGAACTGAGGTTTGGAATTTTAATTTTTATGTTTGGAAACCTTTCTGAAATTAGAATATCATTTTATACAACAATTTAATGGAATTACAAAATACTTAGTTCAAACATTACAAAATTAAGAAATTACAGAACTGATGAATTCGATTTTTAACTTTTTTAAAATGGGCACCAAATTGCAAATATAAACTGTAAATGGTCAATTTGGAAAAGGCGCATATTCCAATTAAAATGTGTCGGGGAAAACTGAAAAAAAAAATTATATTGATAATCGAATTTTGTATAATCGATTATTCTGATAATCCATTATAACCAGAATCTGTTTTTATTTAGGTCTATTTGCTGAAAAACGATTTTAAGATAATCTATTTCGTTTGGGTGATAAAAAAAAACTTTTATATAGTAAATTACGAAAAAAAAAGATATGAAATTATTTGTATAATTTAATAATATTTGTTTAAAAGTTAGTTTTGTAAGGGTAAACAAGGAAGAGAATTTTAAAAATGAAAAATAATCAAATCACAACAATCTTAAGCTAAAACAAACTAGATGACATAAAACAGTTTTTTTCTCCAATTTTTTTTTTTATAAATTTAAGCAAGGTACCAAATATGTTAGATTATTTTAAAAACAGCTTTTTGAGGATAAAACAGCTAAAATGAAAAAAATTCAACTTTCCCAAACAAGCTTAACTATTGCTTGCTACCTTAAAATGCTAAGGTCTTATTTAAACTTGTTTGGTGCATAGTAGAAAGACTCAGAGACATCAATAACATCATTAGTTGACTAACACAATGTTTCTTTGTGAGATATATATATATTTTAAAACGTCCTCATTCTAAATGTTTATGGATCCGCTTGGTTTAGATTTTGATAGAATTGATTTTAAAAAATGGAGTTTGAAAAAATTGATTTGTGTTTGGGAATGATATTTTAAAAGTCAGTTTAGAAAAATTGATTTTGTTTGGATGATAAAGTAAAATCACTTTTGAGGTGTAAATATATAAAATTTTGTGAGTCCTACATCCAGAATCAATTATTCTCAACGGAAAAGCTAAAAATTTTTGCTTCCATAAAATTCAATTTTGACCCACCATGAATCAATTATTTCCAACGGAATTTCGTAAACAAACACATAAATAGTACCCAAATGCATGAACAATAATCCTAAACGGAAAAAAAGTGCCGTTTGCGTTAGGAATAATCCTAACCAAACAGGCACTATGAAAGACTGATTTGGAACGATGTCAAAACAAAATTTGATAACACAATTTTAAAAATTTCATGTGTGGTGACTAACTTGAAAGAAAAGAAATTATGACGACTAATTTATAAATGATAAATGAGTTGAAAATAAAAATATAATTTAACCAAAATTATATATAGAAGTTGCAATGCTACAACGAACCATAAAAATAAAAACAAACTCATGTAGCCGAGAGAATACATCAGGCGACCAAGAAGTAATCTGGTTCATCAAAAATCCACTGATATATTATAAAACCCACTATGCAGCTTTGATCAAAAAAAAAAAACCCACTATGCAGCTCCAACTTTCCGAGCTTTATTTGGGCGATCCCCTGCAGATTCATTCTCTCTAGAGCGCCCATGTCTCCCTCCTCTACCATGCCTTCCACCCCTGCCACGACATAATATGATTAACATTCTTGGTTTAGTGGTACCCCTTCTAAAACAAAAAAGGGAAAAATGGCTTATTCAAGATTATTGAGTCCTGACACTTACCGTCCTCGGTAACCCTTATGATCTCGGTGCTTCTCTTTTTGATTAACACGAAGCAGGTTCCAGTATTCTCTTTCAGCCTCACCTGACATCATAACAAACAATGGTAGCTCTCTCAGCTTAACCAATCAAAATTCACTGTCAGCAGATACCACTTTAGTCCCGCCCCCCTTTATCTTTTCCCAACACAAGAGAAGAACGTGGAATAAAGGTGAAAGAAAATAATAAAAAGAATGTCCACATTAAGATTCCAAAAAACTGTTCCAGCTAATGCAATGAGTAATGCCTGAATAGTGTAAAATGAGAGTTTAAAATAACTAAGTAGAAAAAGTAGTTTGTTCATGAAGTGCACGTTTATAAACCATCTATAAATAGGGTATAGCTTATACCATTAGAAACTGATGATGAGAAACAATATTTTAAAACTACAAATGAAATCCAAACAAAAATTAAACAACTAACTCAGAAAGAACAAAAATTGATGTGAATCTAACCCGTCACTGGATCTAGAATAGCAATATAATTCTTCACAACCAAGCCACCCTTTTCAGAAAGAACTGCAGCAGCACGAGCTTTCTGAGAAGCTTCAGCTTCTTCAAACCGAATGTATCCCGACACTTCTCCAATCTTGAAATCGATGTACTACACAGGAAACCAAGAACACATTAATATGCCAGTTTTAATCTATTCAAAAAGCTTGGCGATTACCAATTTTAGTGGCAGCTATTCAAACAAAAGTATTCTTATAAAAGCAAAGAAAAACCCCGAAAGGGGGGCAAAAAAAGTATCAGTTATCATAGACAGCTGTAAAATATTAAGCAAGGTTTAACAGAAGGCAGAAGGTTCCACCATCTGGAAGAAGAGGAAAACACAAGTACCATCACTTTACCAAACTTCTCAAAGATACTCTTCAAATCCTCACGCGAGACAACATTCATGTCATCCTTGCAAGCAGCAGCTGGAATTGTTTCATCAGCTTGACTCTTTTCTTCAATTACAGTTTCCTTTTCTTCTTTCGTTTGATTGTTTTCTTCACCATTGTCAACATTTTCTGATGCCTTTTGATCATTTTCCCCAGCAGTAATTTCAGAGGGATTTTTTTCATCTGTTTTGGAGACACCATTATTGTCATTGGCTTGTTGATCAGCACCATTTTGTTCTGAAGGAACTTCATCTGAAATGCTCTTTAGTTTGAAGGCAATGATTAAGCCTTTAGGGTAGCTGTGATAAACATGAATAAAAGCAATTAGTTTATAACTTCTTTTTAGGGGAATAAAAACTTGGCAGCTTCTTACTTCTCTTCTCCATTTGAGTTATTCTGGCGATTTGAACCCATAGATGGACGAGATTTTTCATGATCTGCTAATTCTTTTTCTCTCTCTGCATCAAAGTCCTTCCTGAATTGGTAATAAATATAAACATCAGACAGTACCCATATTTATTATCAGACACCAAGAACTCAAGCATTTCTGTCTGACTGTCTCATGCACCAAAATTCTCGCATTTAGTATCAAAAGCATATGTCACAACCTACAATGCGATGAATTGAAGAATTTTTCATAAAATGATGCCAGGAGCTCTTGCCTCTACAGAAAATCCTTATAATATACGATTTTAACAAACAGAGGAAATAAATGCGATTCCTATTGCAATACTTTCTTTCCCATAAAGAATTATAACTTCATAGAAAACATTGGATTTTAAACGCTTCCATCCATTTACTTTAGAAATCATTCAATACAAGGAAAACTTTGAACTTTTTTTTTTTTTTTGTAAAATTCATTGCAGTTAATGATGGTATTGAAAAGCTATAAGGATTCTTACTTTGGTTTTAATTCTAACTCAGCCCCAGCATAGACCAGTTTTTCCTTCAAAACTTTTTCTACTTCTTCCTCTGATGAGAATTCAACAAGGGCAGTGCCACAGAAGAACCTTTTGTCTCCAACATGACGAGGCAGCCGGACACTATTAACCTGAAACGAAAAACAAGAATTTCTTATTTTTGTTATATAAATAACAAAAAATCTCAAACTATTATGTACTTATAGGAACTGTCTGCTAAACAGTTTCTCATTAAAAGAATACATAAGCGAAGGCACTCAAATATTATCAACGGGAATACAATGTCAGTTTATCTTTAAATGAAGAGGAAAATCTCAAGTTAATAAGCATCAGGGCTACACTATTAGTACCCAGTGAAGAGCATTAAGAAACTTCTTTTCTGTTATTTTCACTCATGTTGGTGCACACCATGCATCAAGAATTCAGAGAACAGGTAGATAAAACATAAAGCTTTTAGACAAAAATGTTAGAATGTAAATCATGGTACTGATGCTATTATTACCTTGGCATATTGATTAAAGAAGTTCTCCACATCTTCAAGCTTCACATCATATTCAAATGGTGATGCAGCAAGTGTTCTTATCTCCACCTGCTCGATCACCTCTTCTACCTTTGGAAGTTCAGTTGTCCTGCCAACTTTTTTCCCTGAAACATATAGAAAAGAAGGAAGAAATAGGTTATATAACTTATAAAGTGTTTATTCAACATAAATTAGCATCTCCAAAATGAAAACAAAAAAATCATTTTCATCTACTGGACCCCAGATTTAACAGTGACAAATATGCCATTCGACAGATGAATTTATCATGACCTTCCTCCATTACTCATATCAGTGACCCAAAAAAAGTTTAACAGAAAAACAAACAGTACATTCAGCAGCTCCAGTGACTGTAATCACAATAGTCTTTTCTATTTCTGTTCTATTATGTACTGATGTCAATACCATGAAAACGGTTTTAAACAACTAATTGTGTGTTTGGATGAGCATCTAATAAAAGTGATTTTGAATGAAATTGATGAAATGATTCATGTTTGTTTGTTTTTATTGTGAAAGCAAGTTTGATGTAAAAATGTGTAAATTATTCAATCAACACAAAAGCTACCTTATATTGCTTCTAGTCAAACCAGGGTTTGGAGGCAAAATCAATTTTTACTGACATTAATCAATCTATTTTTCACTAAAATCACATTTGAGAAGGGAAAAAATCAATTCCGGCACTCCTCACCACCGTTGAAACAAACTCACACTAAGCTAAGGAAATCCGCAAAGCTAATGGCAACAAAAGATTGGAGCAACCCATATTTTCCCGTTATAAAATAAAACTGCATAATCTCACAAAAAGCAGAAATAAGTTGAGAAAAAACGAACCATCCTCGGAGACATTGAGTGAAGTGGAATTCCTCAAAACTTGAGCAACAGCATTAACAGTATCTTCCGAAACTTGATCGGGTTTTATGTCACCCAGATTAAGGTGTTTCCGCATTCTATTAAAAGAACAAAGCAAAGCTAAACTAACCACTGTTCGGTCAAAGTCAAGGCCAACAAACATAACAGGTAATGGAAGCTTGAAATAACATTACACACGAAACAAACAGAAACTATTAAACAAAGAAGAAGAATAATGAAGAACAAGGATACTGCCATCTTCGCTTTCAGCAACGGTTTTTCTCATAAAATTATCGGTGGGAAGGTTGCTATCACTGAAGTAGAACTCAACCTGTTTTTTTTTTTTTTTTTATAACAATAAGAGTTGGATGATCGATTATGACAGTAAACGAATAGAATTAGGAGACAGAAAATACAAGATTGAAAGATGAATCGTACTTGTCTTATCACTTTCTTGGTTGTTTCTTCGTCCAATGCCGGCGTCGCCATTGATTTCGGTTAGAAACGCAGAGTAACTGGGAGAAGAGAGATTAGGGTTTTTGGGAGAGTTAAGGGATCTTAGAATCTTCACCTTAAGTACGTGTTCTGAAACGACATCGGCCGGGTTCGGTTGCATCCGGTTCGAGGTCGAAACTCCACCGGTTCAACAATTAAAAGCTAAAACAATATATAGCAGATAAATATTAATATATTGCACATTTTCAATCTATTTTTAGGATCAAAGGTGGATGCATTGTCACTATAAAAAGTTTTACACGGACATTTATTAATATTTTGACATGTATATTTTTATTTTAATAATTAAGAAAGAGAAATAACAATAATACTAATTTGTCAAGATATTATTGGTTGTATATGTAAAAATCTTTTACATTGACGGTATATAAAAATTAAACTCTTATTTTTATTTTTTATAATTAAACAGTCATTTATTATATTTATAAAATTATATTTATAAAATAAGATAGTTTAAATATAAAAATTTTTTATCAAATAGTGGATTTTCTTAGAAACACCAAAAGTTTGTTTATAAAATGCCAAATGGCATTCTAATTTATTTAACAAATATTAGAGATGGCTTATTGTACATATGATTTGAAATAAATTAAAATAAATATCATATACTAGAGGCTGCAAATTAAAAAATAAAATAGTTCATAGAAATTATGTATGAAATTTAAAACTACTATAAGTTGGTTTTAAACAAAAAAAAAATTTGTTAGAACCTAACACAAACATTTATTTTGGTTGGAAAATACCAAGATGCCCCAATTATCTCCCAACTTTCCCAAGCGAATAGATATAGGTTTTTCTTCTCTTTTTCTTGTAAGATATAATTTGTTATATACTTTGCAGTTTTCAATTAATCATAAAAAAATTAACCAATTAAGAATCCATTTGAATTAGCTTATTTTGTATAATTATAATAAAAGAAATTATTAAAGAAAATTCAACAAATACGTGGTTATTTATTTTAATTTAAGCTAAACCAAACACGTAAAAAGACAACATATGACAAACAATTATTTTGAGAGAGATGAAAAAATGAATTAAAAGCTGCTTTTTAAACGATTTCTTATTTCATTTATTTAGGAAAATATCATATATATGATTTTAAATAAATTTAAAGTACATTTAATACATAAGAAAAATAAATTATCACTTTTATTTACCAATGGCGATGGAACTTGGTAAGAACAAATTCTTAGAATGATTAGTTCAAGTTGTGATCAAATTTCATCCTAAAAAGATGGAATGACGATACTTCTTTTCTCTCTCAATATTTTTCTGTTTTATCTTCATTTAATTATAGTTACAATGTTTCTTTTTGATGCTCAATCATAGTTACAATGTTATCTCACACTAACATCACATCATGTACTAGACTTTTTTTTTGGTGGATTCATGTACTAAAAGACTGAAAAAAAAAGAAAAGAATGTCTGTTAAGATTGGCATTATTCAAATTCTGATTAAATGAGCGACACCAGCCATTGTTATTAAAAATATTATATAATAGAAGGATTTTAAAGAACCTAATACCATAATAGGAATCGTCCTATTTCAATTCATTTTCTGGTTCAGCAAAACCGAGTATGTATGTGTAAATAAATACGCCTCTGATAATGCTATCGTCATCTACAATTGCTTCATTAACAAATATTTATGGATACCTGCTAATATCCATAAAATTCATCTAAAACCTAACTAATGGATACTTGTGAAGGTACAGGGCGAATTTCGATCCGACGGGGCGGGGGATTACTACCTGCGCCCACCCTACACCATTGTAGATTTGTAGTCTCTAGTTGCCCTCGGTAACACCGAATTAAAAAAGGAAACAGAAATCAAAACTGGACAAGCATCGCAAGACTATCACAATACGAGATAATTACACAAATTTCTCATGAAGTTTAGCTCATTTACATTGGACACCACTCTTGTTTTAAAAATTACACTGACCTCTATTTAAATTTATGTTGTAAATACACTTAATTCCTTGAGGTTTATGTTGTCATTGTACTTGTCCCTTTGAAGTTTCTCTTGTTATAATACTTGCATCCCTTATAACATAAACCTCAGGAAAAGTCAGTATAATTTCTGAAATAAGAGTGGTACCTAACATAATTAAGTCAAAGCTTAGGAAAAGGTCAGCATAATTTCTAGCAAGAAACTTCACTTTTTGACTCGACTGTGAGAACATAGTTTTAAAACAATTGTCTCAAGCAAGGCTAGATCAACAGTACAAAACCAAGCATTACCCACCCCCTCCCCAAACACCCCCCTACCCTCTCCTTTATCCCTCAGACACACTACTTAGTTTTCTTAATGAAAACATTGCAGTTTCAAATTCCAGGAGCTGGGTTATTTAATCAATGTAAATCAGCTGGATAGCAAGTTGGCCACCAGCTATTTGCCAATAATCCAGTAATCAATGCTTACATGAAATCCTCCTCCAGTTCCTGCAGTGATTTGCTTCCTGATGCAATTTGTTTATTGGATGTCATATTTTCTGAGACCATCAAACCCTTGTAGCTCCTAAGCTCTGCCTGTCTATCCTTTTCGAGTCTTTCCAATTCCTCACGCCGTTTCTGCACATAGGACACGTGGTTAAATAAATAAAACAACTGTTCAATGGAAAATATGTTTTCACATTTGATTCTGGCATTTTCTGTGATATGCAGATTGAACTAGAAACCAAGAAAAAGACAATAACAATAACAACAACCACAAAGCCTAATCCCATTAGCTAGGATCAGCCACATGGATCAAACAAGGCCGCTGCATTCTGCCATAAATCTATGTTCTTAAAAAGCTCATTTATCTGTTAAGTCTTTTTAATAGTTTCCCCGATGTGTTGCACGACCTCCACACCGTGCAAACTGCATAGTGTCACATTTTCTCTGTGGCCCGCTATTGCTGCAAACAGCAGCCACTATTGCCGCCATTGCAACTTCAACTCTGTATCTTTGCCCTCCTTTTCAGTAGTTTCTCACCTTTTTAGGAGAATTTAATCATTCTCCTCTTTTGGGTCTGCAGTGATTTAGGGTTTTAATCCCTTCTCATTCGAGGCTCTGACCAGTTGTGTGGCACCAAAAAGCTTGAAACACCACTCAACTTCGACCAAACTCTCCACCCCACCATTTTTCCGGGTCAAAGCCAGTTATTTTCCAGTGGCTATCATCAAAGCAGGCTAGGTGAAGGAGAGGGACTGAGGTCGCAGGTGGTCGGGCTTTCTGTGATGGGATGGAAAGAATGGATGGCTGTTAGGGTTTCAGGTGGCTAGAATGTGGAGAAGGGTGTTGTGTATCTCCACATGGGTAATTCTGTAATTTCAAGTATACGGGTCTCCACAAGGTGCAGAGTATGATCCCCATTAGGGAAAAAATCCCCAATTTTGGGCCCCCCGAATGGGGCAGTGCCCATAGGGATCCCCAGACACAGAAATTGTTATCCCTAATCCTCTAATAGGGCTTCTATTGGTTTTCTCTTCACATGGTTAAAAAGAAAGCGGGTAAGTAAACATGAAAACAATCATTCACCAATTCACTTAGAACTGTAACCACAGGTCCACAGGTCATGCTATAGTAACCTATGAAGCACAGACAGACAAACAATGTCAGAAATATAGAACATTGGGACATGACATTATATATAGAACATTGGGACACAACATTATATACATGAGCAAGCCCAACACAATCAAATATGAGCAACATGACAAAGATATAATTGAGAATTAGTTATTTATATATTCACCTTAAAATAACTTGTTAAACTTTACATTTTTCCTATGATATTGAGCCTCACAACAAAATACAAAAAGACGTCATTTTAATATGTAAGCACTTTGTCTCTTTACAAAAAACTGAAAAAAGATTCCAAAACAAGAAGATGAACTACATGTTTCACCTTCAGCCTATTCATGTACAACCAAAAAGTAAGACAATACCTAATATATGTAAGACCTTTCTAAAAGTTATTTTAAAAGAGAGAGAAATTTTGTGAATTTTTTTCAAGAGCTGTGTCTTTCAAGTGTCAAGCATTTTGGGGTGTTGGCTGAGTGTCCAAGCCATGTACCAGAGATGTCTGGCACGTGTCTGAGCTGACAAAAAAAATTTAATAAGACACCTGGTGAGCAGCATCCGACACGTATCATATAGGTGTCAGAAGCATATCCAACACATCGACACCTCAAGAAGAAGGAGTGTTTCTGCTTTATAGCTACAGTTATACGATATACTATTAGAATCTAAGACTGTTCTGCATAATCTATGGTGCAGAGATACCGAGGATGATGACAGCAATGATTGGGCATGAATGAGTTTTAAAAAAAGGACAATTCTTAGATACTCACTTTTTCCCTCAGATGGTTTTTTCTCTCAGCTCTTTCAGCTGCATTAACTGCTTCCCGCTCAGCTGCAGCACACATCCATTTACATATCATGATCAGATAAGTCAAATCAAATTTGCAAGCACATTATACATGAGACACTACAATGGGTAAATGGCTAGATATGGTAACAAAATGAAATATATGAAAAACAAAAAGGTGCAAAGTCAGCTCTTTATCCAGCAAATATATTTTTAACTTTTAAAACTTAGATGTGTTAAAAAAAAAAAAAACTACATGCCAAATGAAAGGAAAGCAAAGTAACTAGTTACCTTTCAAATCAGGTTTTCTTTCCACTTTTGTCCTGTTTAGCCTGTTAACAATCTCATTGATCCGCTTCTCCACTCTCACAGTTCGAACCTAAAATGCATGAAAACCAGATAATGATACTCCAAAAAGGCATGCTCAAACACTCATCTATCCACCCACTCCCAACCCCACCACATAAAAAGGCAAAAGAAGAACTACACAAACTGAGAAAGAAAATGCAAGGGATCTGAGCATAAAAATATTCACCATTTTTGGGTTGTGAAAACCAACTTGACCAACATCCATCGAAGCAGTTTTCTTTAAATTAGACCAGGGAGTGTAAACAACATCAATATTGTTCACCTTATTTCCTGCCATGAATCAAGAACAAAATGGTAATTATGCATTAAACACATAGAATTAGGAATTGGAAGGAAGGAAATACATATATTTGAACTAACCATATGTATGTTGAAACCTAGTAGAGAACTAGTCTTTGTGACTTCCAGTTGAAAATGTAACTTAAGAAACCTCAATAAGAGTACCATGAAGCACTGCTTATACACTTGCTAGGATACATAAAATTGGATCTTAAATAGTAACAATCATCTGGCTTTTACCTTGAATTGAATTTGCTTTGACAAGCTGAACACAGTCTTCCAGTAAACCTTCACTTATTTCATCAATGGTCTGACCTTTATGCAGTCTGACGTAGACATGGGCTGAAGACATCTTATCAACATGAAACCTACAATAGACAGATTTTATCACTAAAGAACTCAAGAAAAAGCAAAACTCGACAAACTAAGCAATCACCAACTGAAAATATAATTCAGTCAAAATTTCAGGCAAAGAACTTTAGAAAATGGTCTGAATGGCCAATGGGGGGAAGGGGGTTCATAGTTTCATACTACAAGACTTGATTCATTGCTTCGTATATGAAAACGACTCATAAAAGATTGAGTTTAATCACAAACTAGACTATAAACAGCACCCAGAATTTGAATGAAACACAGTGTGAAATGACATATGAGATTTATCACCAAATTAATTATTCCTAATGTTCAACTTTCTAAACAGAATGAAAAGCTTCGTTACGCAAATAATTGATCATCGAATCAAATCATAATAAAGCAATCAGACAAAGGATAAGTATATTTCTTTGCCATGCAGCGAAATTCAGGAAAGTAACAACAAATTTCACAAAATTGAGCAATAAGAAGATGCGAATTTTTACCAAATGTCTTCGGGAAAACCGTATTTGATGAGCTCCTCGTTCTCGAACTTGTCGAGGCCCATGAAGATGGTGTAATCGCCAGCTTCTGGGCGTGCTTTGAAGTAGAACACCATCTTCTCACTGCGTCCTTTGCTTTGATTTCACCCAATCAATTCAATTATCAAACACACCGAACCAAGAGAATGCGTTAGGGTTCTATCGTTCTGGGTTTCGGACCTGACTCAATTCCAATTTGGGGAATCTCTATCCGATTCGCTGCATAAATAAAACGAACCCTCCCCCTCTCTCTCCCCTTTTTTTCTTCCAAAAAGCAAACACGCATATTTTTTTTTAAAAAAAAATGTTAGTTGAATTGACATTCAAATATAATAGTTAATGAAATGTTTGAATTTTGTTAACGAATATATATGCAATAAATAAGTAATTTGTTAATAGATAATTTGGTTAATAATGTATAAAAATTGGTTAATGAAACTCAGCAGATGATCAACGAGTTACTCAATCTTAATATATTTGTTGATCAAATCCAATATACCATTAATCACAATTTTGAATGAAATCAAGTGCGTAGGTAGTTTTTCTCATATTTTTAAGGCAAAAAGCCAAAAATATACAACACAAGGCAAAAGCCCAAAATGTAAGGGCAAGTCATGTAATTTATGAATTATGATATATGAGAATGAGAATGAGAATAATTAAGATTTTAAACAAAATTAAAATGGGATAATTTGATCTTACTTTTTTATTTCACCTCATTCCACTATTTACTTCTTTTTGGTTCTGTATTTTCAAATTTAAAAATGTTATTTTTCATTGATCCCCAGTTGATTTGTTACAACTTACAACAGTTAGCATCCAGACAGACATATGATATGGGCTAAGAATAAGTTCAGTTTCCAGTATGACTTGACCCAACCCCTAAAGACATTGCTTTGTACTTAGGAAGAAAAGAACAGCACCATAAATTCTAGACCTGGCTTGATTTTGTAATATGTTATATATTTTTTTAAAATAAGTAATAACATGGTGTTAAATCAAACTTTGTTGTGAGTCAAATAATATAGTTATTCTCTAAAATGATAGTGATCGATTGCTTGATGTTAGAAGACATTGTTGACCAATTGCTAACTGTTATTTTTATATTATGAGTCGGCTCATTGAGTTTGAGCTACTTGTTTGTGAGCTGAATTTGTGCCAACAAAGTAAAGTGGCTTCTTAAACTCATTTTCTTAAAATGCTGAATTTGAACCAAACAAACTTTAACAAGTTGAGTTTGTTTTCAACCAAGCTTGGCTAAGCTAAGGTCGTTATTAGTCCTACTCACTTCTCACCCAAAAAGGACGTGAGCCTAATCCCTTAAGCATAGACCAATATATATAGTTAAACATTGTTCACATGTGACATCTCAGCCTTATTACTGCACCAAACTCGTGTTGTCTGTATCAGCATCTTTTTTGCTGCTTTCACCCAGCTAATGTTTTTAACTATTTTAGCACAGTTGTTGCATATTATAATACCCAAACTCAGCTATCATATTGACTCAAAACTTACAAATTAAAGTTTATTATAGCCAATATCATTTTCAATAGAATTGAAATTGAGACTAAAATTTTATATTCTAAATTCAATTCCAACATTGAAACAAGAAGGATTTAAACAACATAACTCTCATTAAAAAAATAAAATAAAATCTAGGTGATACCAAAGCTTGAACACAATGAATACTCGGAATATATGACTCAGTATCTGAATTTCCTACGGAATCACCATATGACTTGGCAACAATTTAAAAATTACAACAGGATGGAAGCCTTAGCACAAAGCAGAAGTCAATTTTGGCGACCTTGGCTCTTGGCTTTTGATACGGAACTTTGAAGGTATCAATCATGTACAAACGACAAATTAATCTTCCAAAACGTGCTATGATCCGTACTTGCATAGATTCTCAAATCCCATATATTCATGAGTCTGAATCTTGTGTATCATATTTGAAATGCCAACTCCACCTACCAAATGATCAAAAAACGTTTCAGAATTCATGTGCACATTATTTTGGCCCTATGTAACTTTTTCCATGTGTATATAGTCCCTAAACAAAACCAAACAAGATAGAATTGAGATTCTCACCTAGAGAGATTGCACTGACAAATATTGTAAAGGCTAGAATAAAGATGATAAGTGATGCTCTCCCACATAGGATGATAAGCTTTCTCACAATATGCTGTCCAACCAAGGCTGCAATAGTAGCCACCAGAGTGAAGTAAAGAGCTGTGCAATCACAGAATGCACAGGTTAGAGTCACTTACAAATAACTGCATCATATCACTGGGGGAGAAAAATGCAATCATCTCATTTGCAGTGTTCTATAATTTACCAAATATAAGAAAAAGGGGGGGAAGAGAGCTATAGAGTACAGACAATTAACTAGAAGTTCTCAGGCACTAACCATAAGGAACTGGAAAACGTTTCAGCAAGTAGTATTCTATAACAGACATAGATGAGGAGAAGGTCATGGCAAAAGTGGCAGTGGCACTTGACACCTGCACACAAGACATCAAAAAGTTAAATCCAATTAATAACAGAAGTTCAACCCCTACACTTCACTCCCCTTCATGTATCAAATACCACAACTTTCTGTACCAAATAGTTTCACACCAAAAAATTGATAGAGTGATGAGGGTGGGGGACACTTATGGTATCAATGGAATTGGCTTCCGTGCACGAAATAACCTTCAAGAATGTTGGTATTTATGTGCCATTTTTCAACAAGAATTTATATAAAATAGAAAAAATTCCCTTTTTTCTCCCATCCTCTTGGCATGTGTTATACAAATAAATAAGCATATTTTATGACTCTTAAATTGATTTCAGTGTGGAGCACATTTCCTGAATGGATTTGGATTCCCTGCAGTCACTTATACTATGATTTAAAAAGAAACCATGTTCGGTTTCCCAAAAATAGGGAACAGTTTCTAGGAAAATATGTAGTGACTGCAATGACTGTAGTATAAAATGACTACAGGGAATCCGGGTCCTTCCTGAATACTATGCCTGATGTGTAACCTAACAATTTATAATACAGCAATTTGAAACTCACCTGAGGTGGGACTCCCAGCTCCAGAAAGAGTGGACCCATAACAAATCCTCCTCCTAGTCCTAGCAAGCCACCAACTACTCCAGCTAGTATGCCAAAGACACAATAAATAAGTAGCTGGAAAACAGTAAAACTATTCCCTTGATCTCCAGTGGAAGCAATTACTCTCCGCCCAGTGAACAAGGCAGTAGCCTCATATGCAGTTACTCCAATCGAAATCGGGACCTGCATAACATGGAAAGCATGCTTCAAACAGTTTCCAGATATTGTTGTAACTGACATTCAAATGCATTTTAACCAAAATTAAGCACTAATAGCATATCATGTTCATTCAAGAAAAGCAATATTAATAATTGTATAATAAGAGTAATGCTCTGGAGGCAACTAGTGGACAGAATTACCTGTAACAAGTTCAGTACCCAATATGTTGTTGAACAAGTAGCTGTATAGTTTTGCTGTCAAAAGGAGATTATTAGTCTCGAATTCAATAAATTGCATGGTATAAACTGTTCTTTTTTTGTAGTAGATATGGAAGAAAGCAAACCTTGGCAATCTGTAGTGCAAGGAATGAAATCCAAACAAATGCAAGAAGTCCAAACTCCTTCCAGTACACATTTTCAAGAATAGTCACCTGCAAAATCCATATTATTAGATACGAAAATCACTCTATCCATAAGAACTCGCTAGAGAATAATTACCTCCTTTTCCAAGGTGTCCTTATCAGTGTCACCATTTGGTCCATTTGGAAGAGGTTTGTATTCTACTTCAGCCCCAGAACCTACCAAAGGGAAAATGATTCAGGACAAGTTTCTATTTTTTGGTACATGTCATTGAATAGTTTCTGAGCTCACCATTTGTCTCTAGTCGCCTAGCAGCCTCCTAAAAGAAACAAGACAGGTTCACACAGTCACAAACTTTTCTAGTTTTTGCCACAAAATTATTGACTCCAGATTAAACACCAAAACACTCATCATTATCCAATTTATCAGAAAAACTTCATAATTGGGATTTTATAGTCAACAAACTCAAAGATACAAAGTTTTCTTCTCCTCAAATTTAATATATTCATTCATTTGCATTTGTAAATTGCAAGTCCTAAATATGCAGTGAAAATAATATATATGGTAAATTAAATGAGACCTTTTTCATTAAGGTTTCCTTTTTCCATGTTTGAACACCCTTAAAGAATGCTTTTGTTGATGTGCCTGCAAAACAGAAAAAACCAATCAGAGGTGTGTAACAAAAGAAGAATGCCAAACTGAAGTCACAGTCAAGATAACCGTTTACCTAAAAAGAGAACAATAAGCAGTATAGTGACCACCCAATCAGGAAATACAACATTGAAGGCCACTCCAATGCTGATGCCAAGCATGAGCATTGGTTGAATGAGAAGTGCCAAATCATAGTCAATAATGGGCATGTCAAGTGTAGGATGCCTTAGCTTAAGGTTATAGTAAACAGTTGACACAGCTGCACCCATGATCATACCTGACACAAACAGAACACTTGATAATTCAAGGTAGTGGAACTCCTAGGAGTTGCAATATTTGTTTTTTTATGTCCTAGGATATTATACCAAATTTTTATTCTCTTTCAGCCATTAGGAAAACTAAAATAATTAATTGAAAATGAATGTTTTTTGAATAATTAATTTTTATGAGCTGCATAAGCTAACATTATCTAGCACAGGCAGGCTCAAAATTGTGTCCATCATCCAGAATTAATGAAAACTCACTCTAAGAATTTTACAAGAGAATGGTAATCATATCATTATTAAATATGTTTCTTCTCTTACATTTTGAGATAGCTGTGGATGATTTTGGATCAAACCCAATGATGAGGATGATTTTGGATCAAACCCAATTAATGAAAACTCACTCTAAGAATTTTACAAGAGAATGGTAATCATATCATTATTAAATATGTTTCTTCTCTTACATTTTGAGATAGCTGTGGATGATTTTGGATCAAACCCAATGATGAGGCTAAGCATAGGAACGAATATGCCACCTCCACCAACACCTCCTACACTTCCAAAAGCTGCTCCACAAAAGCCAACAAAAGTACCCAGAACAATTTGCCACCCAAATTCCAAATCCTGTGTAAGCAACATCCAATATAGTTTTCCCCTTAAAGAATATCCAGTGACAATAATAACAATAAACTTTAACAAAACACTAACAATTCTGGATAACGCTTCTCTCAAGTGAGTTTGTCTCTAAAGGGAACATAATGTATAATCTAAGAATAGATACATCCTTCATCAATCACTTTAGAAACAAACTTCCTTTACATTACACTTTTCCAACAATTCCAACGCAAGCACTTTTTCTTTTTCAGCCAAAGCTACACACCATTTTAATATTCTTGCTTTCATTTCCCAAAAGACAATAAAAAGGTAAACAAAAACACATTCATAGAATCCAAAAAAGACAATGAACTTATGTTATCCCCCTCCCCCAACCAAATCCAAAGTCACCAATCAACAAAGACAAGCCCAATTCTCTGTTTGACTTTTTAAGACATACAAACAAGGACAGACACAAAATCCAGTAAGAAGAAACAGAGCTTACCGGCCACACGTGTTGATAACCCGATTCCCCGGTTTGCCATAAGAAATTCACAGCTTTGGTGAGAAACGTGTGTTGAGATTCTCGGGTAACATTAAACCATGGCACTTGTTCCATTTTCGTAAAGATCCCTCTTTCTCCAGAAACAAACACAAAAGCTGATGCAAAACTCAACATCATCATCCATGTCCATCTCATTCTCATACCCCTCCACCATCTCTGTCCAAACCAAGCCATCATTTTTTTTCCTTCTTTTTTCTTTTGTTATCTTTTTCAACACACCACCTTTTTTAATATGGTTCTCTCTGCTTTCTCTACAGTAGAAAAACCATGTATTTTGAAACGAAGATGATTTGCATAGAAAACAAATGATCAACCTTTATATATAAAAAAAAAACAAAAACAAAAACAAATGATCAACCTCAGAATGACTTCACTTTGGCCTGAAGGAATGGATGATGGATAATGACACCAAACAACAAACAAAGATGAAACTGTAACGAGATGGAGCTGGAGGGAAATGGGTAGTGGTCGAAACAAAATTTGCAGTGAGTTTTGGATAGAGCGCTCTCTCTCTCTCTCTCTCTCTCTCTTTCTCTGCTGGTTCCGACAGATTTATAAGGAGAAAGCACATTTCATTTCATGATTTGCTTACGAACCATTTTTAAGGATGAATCAGTATTTGCCATTTGGTCTTCTACTCGCTTTCTTTGAGGGTATCCTAAACTGACAAATCAATCAGACGTGGAAATAAAATTATTATTTTTTTGGTACAATCGGACGTGGAAATATAATTAAATAAACATTGCTTCCTCTCATTAAATGCAATTTTTCTATAAATGTTTTTTTTTTAGTGTAATTTTGATACATTTTCCGTAAAAATTATTTCACATTGATAATTAATTATAAATATCTTACGTATAACTTTTAAGTTAATTATAATGAGAGTCAAATATTTTTAATAATGTAAAAAATAAATATTAAATTGATCGAAAGTGATGAAACTATTTACACTTATAATGAATATCAATGAAATTTTTTTATTACTTATGATTCATATCTTTTACGGACACTTGAGAGAGTATAGTTTAATTTTGATACGTTATTAGTATATAGTTTTTTATATTATCAACCAATCATAAGTCATTCTATGTATGACTTTTATGATAGTTTAGAGAAGAGTCAAATATTTTTAATAATGTATCAATTAATTAGTGAGATTGTAAAAAATCTTTTTGCCGGCATTGCATATCACTTAAATTATATTGAATAAATGTGAATTTATATTACGATATAACTGTAATTTTGATAGATCATTAGAACATCTACAACTAAAGTTGCATAAGAAAAAAGATTTGGGTCATACATGTTAACTTGGAACACTAGTGACACCGTATCTAACTATAAGCATCGTTCCTTATACAGGTAATTGGTTCTTATGGAAGCAATCTAATTTTTTAAAGTTGCACTATTGAAGTAAATAAAAAAGAAGAGTTAAACAACTCTAAAAAAAATGCACAATTGAAGATGGCCTTAGTTAAAAAAATTTACATTACCACTTTTCTTTGTTAACCAATCACGGATTATATATATATAAAAAACTTTCAACATTCAAACCAGTGTTATTAAACTCAGACCGGACTGACCGGTCCGACCGCTTAGACTGGAAACCTGACCCATGTCCGGTCCGGTCACCAATTGGATCGGACGAGCCATCAAACCAGAGATGATGTCATCAAACTGCGGTTAAACCGGTTTAAACCACTGACCCGAATGATGGTTGAACCGACTGCACGATGCCCAAGGCCGCCCACCTGCCTCTACCACGCACCCGCTTCATGCGTGTCCACTCCACGTGCCTGCTGCTCCATTAATTTCATGTTGAAATTCGAAAAATTTAGAACCAAAAGTGCTACAAGAGGGGTCGAACTCATGACCCGAAGGAGATTGTGAAGCGCCTCTACAACTAGGACACACGCAATGTTTACAAGTTTTATATATATACATATCTTTAATAGAAATTAATAAATTTAATATACACCAGTTCATCCGGTTCAACCAGTGACTCGCTGGTTCAACCACTGACCAATTGACCCAGTACCCTGACCGAGTTGATGATCGGTCCGATTTTAATAACACTGATTCAAACATCATTAATGATATGTAAATATATGATTTGTTGACAATATAAAAAAAAAATCTACATTCACGACAAATTATAACCAAATCTATAAAATATATTGCATTTCAAAGTTAAATAAATATATTATAATATATAAATGTGAAAAAAAAAAAATCAACATCAAATTTATATAAATAATAAGATTTTTTTTCTCCTTTTTATTGGGGATTTGATAGAGACAACAATTTATAAATTAGCAATGTACCAATACTGATTTCAATACTCTCCAACATACTCTTTATTGGTGTGGTGCCATGAATTTTATATAGGACACACACGAAATTCATCCAATAACAAAAAGTGTATTAGAGAGAGTGTTAAAAAGAATATATTGTTAGTATTTCGAATAATAATTTTTTTTAGATAAGGGGACTAGTTCTTGAGATAAGAATGTGTGGTCTTTGTAACAAAAATGTTCTTGTCACTTTACAAGTAATATATGCCGTGTTCGTCTTTCTTCCCGCGTATAGCCCGTGAGCCGCTGCTTTATCAATATCAATAGTAGTATATATAAAACTCAATAATTATTACTGTTCATTGCCACGTGTCGCATTTTATCTGTTTAACCCCTGGAAATATTTTCCCACTGAAAAAAAACTAGAAACTTCTCGATTCTTTCAGTTCTTTTTTCCCACTGGTAGCGATTTCATGCTCTTTTTTCAGTTCTATTTGGCCCATTGGTTGGGACATGAACATGCTTGCTGCAACCTATGTTGTAACACACACACACACTTTATCTCTCCCGGTATTTTTTTTTTTTTTGAACAACATGAGGATCTAATAGATGGGCACAAACTTTGGTGAACAGGGCATAGTATCATCGGGTCTTGCCTTGCCTACTATTTTCAAGGGATTGTCGTGCAAAAATCTGGGTTTGTTTTCGTCAGTGGTTCCAACCCTTTGATGCTGGTCAGTGTAGCCATGATGGGTTCTTTCATCAGTGCAGAAAAAATATACCTTAGAGGGTAAGTCCTTATTCAGTCACCCAATCTAAGTTTCCAATGAATATATTATTAACTCATGCTAACTCATTCACAGTAACTGTGTGTGTGTGTGGAGAGTAGCTTTTGTCCAAAATGAGAATCCAAACACACCCTTAAATCGAGAGGAAATGATCATTATAAGAGGTATTTTGTTTACATACCTCGTCTGAAGTGAGACTTAATTAACACACTCTAAAGCATAAAACAATTTGCATTGCTGATCATTTATCTATGGGTGATCTAACATTAGAAATTGGAATAAGTTGTAAAAGTACATTATAATAAAATTAGCCATTCTTAATCCTAAAAACTAAGGGAAAGAATTAATTAAGTCATTATAAGATATACTCTTACTCATATACCAATCTGATGTGGACTTAAACATTTCAATTTATTATTTTATAACATAAAGAAACTTTGCCATCATAAAAAATGTATAATCTCTGAAAAAAGTTGCAGAGTGAAAGATTTTAGTGAATTATTGATCTTCTTGTGGTTATAGAGTCCTTGAAGCTATTCTGATAGTAACAAAGACTTTACTCGGTTTTATACATGGGCAAATTCAAGAGCACAAAGAAAAAGAAGCAGAGGCACTCATTCAGGCTATTAAGAGTTGTACTAAAGAAAATGGGAGGATGGAAACTGTGATGGAAGATGCTGAATCAAATGACATTGAGATGCAATAGGGGGAAGCTCACAAAATATTACAATCAACAACTCTGGTGAACTCCCAAAAAGTAGTATTAAACATTCACCACTGGAAATAAAACTAACAACCCAAGTTAATGATACAGAGCACCACATCATACAAGATATGATTTTTTTTTTATTATTGTATCCATTCTTCATTCTTCAATCATAGGATATTTGGTCATCTTCTATTATTTTAGATTTTCCAGCTAATGACTGGAAGTTTTGGATAAGTGATGACCCTGCTTGATCAAATGCACTGGAATGTTTGTTAAATCTTCAAAAAGGATTATCAAACACTAGGCCCCAAAACTATTGTTTTCCAAGTTTGAACATGTCATTCAATAATGTGATATTGGCGTTAACTTGCTACATCTCTACCTCATAGTGGCTGGCGGGCTGATCACTATTATATTAAGGGTAGGGAGGACCATTAAAAGACATGATAGATTGTAATGTTGATAGATTGAGTCCTCAACTCATTGTAGTCTACAATAGCTGACATATGAGGTTTGGGATTTCTTACAGCTTCGTTCATGCTTTGTGATGAGTAACGTGATTGTCTTTTTTAGTAGGTTGCTTAATCATTTATATGATGGCATGTAAAGTCAACTCAATTGAGGAGGTTAATGACACAAAAGAGACATGGAAATTGGCAAAGAGGATCACTAATCTTTGGTCTTTACAGAGATCTCCAAGAACAGGCCATTGAAATGGCTTTCATTAATGAGAAGATAATGTTATATTTCTTACGTTGTTCTTTATTATCTTTTTAGTTTGCACTTTATTTGTTTGCATGGTTTAATCTCTTTTAATTTCTTCGTTTAATTCAACTCCCTTTTGCTAAACCAAAGCAATTAGCTTGCATTATAGATGGTACACCCACAACTTTTATTTTCTTCTATACTTGGACATAGGAGCAATTGGTAATAGCAGGTCAGCCCTTTACAAAATTACAGGTCAACCCATAAGTTTTTTTTTCCCCATCAATATAGCAATCTTATTTTGACCTCTATAGAATTACAGGTCAACCCTATCTAATCACCATGATGGACAAAAATTAAGAAATTTTAGCCTGATGAGTGAAAACATTTAGGGCTCGTTTGGTGGTCAGGATAGGATAGGAGCGGATAGGATAGAAGAGCAGGATAGGAGTAGGATAGGATATGAGCAGGATAAGCTGTTATCCTATCCGACGTTTGGTGTCCACCAAATAACCAACTGGATAGCATTGTAATTTTAGTATGAATTTTAAAGTTTTTGTTTTTGTTTTGAATTATGTTTTCATATTTTATTAAACTTTATTTATAATTTTCATTTTGTAAGTTTATATAAAAAGACAAAATTGTCCTTGTGATAAAATTACATATAATATTTTAAAATTTTAAAATATTGTTTAACTTAAATTAATTTTTTATAATTTTAAATATTCATTTTTAGTTTTTACTTTACATATAGTTAATTTATTATTATATTTTTTATTTAGTTTTTAGTTTTTTACAATAATAATTTTTAAAATTATTTATTAATATTTTTATTATTTTATGTTTTATTATACCTTTTTTGTAACCATATTATATTTTATTATAATTTAATTATTTATATAAAAAATATTTTTATACTTTATCATACTTTAAATCACCTTATCCTATCCTGTTGAGTTCTAACCCAGCTCCTCCCTCAGGATAAAATTTTAACTAGATGGGCAGGATATGATAGGTGACAGGATAGACTTATCCTATCCTGCTGGCTCACCAAACAACAGTTTCAGACAGGATATGATAGCTTATCCTATCCTATCTCTCTTATCCTGACCACCAAACGAGCCCTTAGGAGACTAATTTCCTAACATACAATAGAAGAAACAGTCACATGATACTCTTACATTGCATAAATGTCACTTTAGCTATTTAGAAGCAACAGACACATGGTAATTGTTGGAGAATCAGGATAACATCCCTGATTTTATCCTCTTTGATTCTATAATTACATTTTGGGTGTTTTTATTTATTTAAATATTTTGATTTATAATGTTTTATGAGTAAATTTAAAAGACCTTTGAATTGTTTTTTAATTGTTATAAAGTTTCTTATGTTATTTATTGTTTTTTCAATGTTAAATTCCGGGTAATTGGTGCGGGTGGGGGGTACTTAGGTACCCAAAGGATACGGGTAAGGGTACTAAAGTTGCTATCCACGTGGGTATGGATCCTGGTACGGGTAATTTTTTCGAACGCGGGTATGGGGAAATCCTACCCATTGCCATCCCTATTCTCAAGCTTTAAATAGTTAGTCCTTATATTTTTATGCTAGAATTATTCATTTTAATTTTTGTTAATCTTAAATTTAATTTATATGTTGTCTCAATTTTATTTTAAAACAAAAATGTTATTAACTTAAAAACTATATCCTAACTCTCCTTATGTGTCATATTATTACTTTTATGTTGTATAAAATAATTTATTAGTAAATTTTTATGTATAATCATTGTTTTGAAAATCGGACCGGACCGACAGGTTCGACCGATTGGACCGGGAACCAAGTGGTTGTTGCATTTTCCGATTATGATACATGAAAATGACTCCACCACTACTTTTAACATTAATTTCTACATACCATCTTAGGTTCATAAACTATGTTTATGAAATTTGTATATATTAACTTATTACTATATATAATAGTGGTTTTAAAACGTTAGTAAAAAATCAACATGACCCGTGCGATTTCGCACGGGTACAATTCTAGTTATTATTATATCTAAAAAAAATTGAGATTTGTATACTGATATGAATTTGGATGTACACCCTAATTTCATATAAGACTAATTAGATGTTATCATACTTCTTATACAAAAAATAAGAATGTATCTTATATGTACATGTAAATGATATGTCATCTAAAATGTTATACTATTTTAGAATTTATTTACTAAGCTATGAAGTTTTTTACACTGGTAAGCAATTACAAATTACCATATGAATAACTTTTAAGGTAGGATAATAGTTAAACATTTTTAATGATGTATTGATTTATGATTGATTGACAATATTGAAAAATCTTTATATATATTTTTTTTGATCAAGAAAAAAAAAATCTTTATATTAGCAATACATACCAATTAAATCTGTTATTTCAAATATTTAAATAATTAAACTCCTATATTTGTCAAAAGAAAGTTGTAATTTATGCATTGTCATTGTAAATAATTTTCACACAGACATCCAATAATATCTTATTTTAAGACATCAACATCATTATTATTTCTCTCTCTTGGTTATTTAAAATAAAAACATGTACATATCAAAATATTAACACTAAGAGTGCATACTATGAGTAAAAAACAAACAAAAGTGCGTACTGGGTGGCGATCCACTTACACCAATTTTAGAAAAAGTAGACATTCATAGCTATGTAATCTTATAGTCGGCATTTACTCATATTTTTAGAAAACGTATTATACATTCGATCGAAGTTATAAATCTAAATAGTGAAATTAATTCTTATTTATATACTATGTTAAATGATTACCATTTTATATTATCTAAGAATAAATGAGAAATTTAATTAAGATAGTAGGGATAAAAATGGGAAAAAAATGATAAGCTATACGCTATAAGCTCAAACACTATTTCAAGTAGCATATGGAAAAAACGTTATACGCTAATAAAAAAATGTTGTACACTAATTTAAAAAACAATTATCATACGAGACTACTTTTCCATCCGCTATACGCTAGCTGATTTGACAAACCAAACATAATCTTAACTAAAAGACGATATGTCATGGCTGTAATTCGACATTTACATTGTAAGCAAATTTGAGTATATATATGCCATAAAAATTTGAATCGCACGTCAGATTCTTTCTTTCCTTTCTTCGTGGGTCGTAGGCTAGTAGCTATTTGTCTTCTACATGCAAGTATCTCGCTTTACTCAAAAGTTGAAGGGGCGCCCAACTAGCTATTTTGCATATTTCACGTGTTTGTTATGTTAGATTTGAAAATTGGGACAACTATGATTCTGTTTGAAAAAAATAACTGATAAAATAAACTTACTTATGAATGATAAATTAATTTTTGTCTAAAAACTTATATTTTATAGTTGAAAAGTTAGCTCATTAAAATTTAAATGATTGATAAAATTAAAAGTTGAACTAACTTATAAATGTAAAATGACATAAAGAAATATATTTATTTGATTTGATATAAATTATTTTTTGAATTCTAATTAAAGCTTAATAGTTAGAATATCAATTTTTAACTATATTTTAAAATATTTTTATTAATAAATGAAATGACATATTTATATGTTTTTTATATAAATGTTATTTTATGAGGGGTCAAATAAAGTATGAATTTCAGTTAATTAATAAGGTGAAAATAAGAAAAAGTCAATAAATTATAAGTTATAAATTGATAAAATAGCTTATGAAGAAAACTATAAGTTAATGAGATAAACTTGTTTACCTAATATCTTTAATTTTGTCAAACAAGCTTATAAGCTAGTCAGGTAAACTATAAAGCTAACTTATCAGGCTTGTCAAACAGCCTAGGTTTTGAGTGACTCAACAATATTTAATATTTAAAGTTTGCTTTCATTTGATATGTTTAAAAAACGGTAAACTTAAAAGGTTTAAGACAAAAAAAAAAAATTAAGAATTATTTTGATTCAAAGAAATGTTTCTTTAATTTTGTCCTACTTCAATTATTTTAATTTTGTTTCAAAAATTAACAAAATTTACCCAATAATAATAACAATGGTAAGTGAGTTGCATTTGAAAAAAGTACCAATTGAACGGCACTTGTAAGCGAAATCTAACTATTTCGTCTAATATATATATATATATAAAATAAAGTTGTTAATGTGAAGTTTGAAACTTTACCATTGTCCAAGACTTAAACAAGAGATAATAAGTTCTAGCGGTAATTTAATATAATTAATAATTAAGCGCATATATATATATATATATATAAAACGCAATAAATTTCACTGTGCAGTGCATGTGTCAAATGTTAACGATTCATATTTTTATTTTTATTTATATAAAAAGCTGCAAAAACTTTACTCTTCACTAGGTTAATAAAATAATAATAACATGAATAACACGCATTGAGAGAAAAGGTCGGTGTATATAAATACTTCCTCTGGTCGTTAATATAAGAAACAAAACTCTAAAACATATAGATCAAGGAAATGCATTGAAATAAGCTAATTGTAATTAATATTCATATAAATTTCCAAAAATACCCCTTCTAATTAATGAACAAACTCACTTGTATAAAAAGTTGATATATCTCGTAAATATAAATCATATTGTAAATAAGGGTAATATTGAAAATTAACATTTAATATGTGTGAAAATTGATGTATGTTTCTTATATTTTGGACAAAAAAAAGTACCTATTTATTTTTTATATTAAAGACCGGAGGGAGTACTTATTAAGGACAGTAGGATAATTCACTTTACAATAAAATTATTAATAATAGATGATAAAATATAGTAAAAAGGTTACCATATGGCATAATAAGAGATGAACTTGGACAGGAAAAAAAAAACACAATTTAAAATAATAATAAAATTGTGAAAAATAGAACTTAGTGAAAAATTTATTATTTAAAAAGAATATTAAAAAATGATAGATAAGTTTGAGTAACGAATTTAGTTTGTAAGATCATAATAATAATATTATAATAATAAAAATAATAACAAAATATGAAATATAAAATTGTGCTATAAAGTTCAAGATTTCTAATAAAAATTTGAATTGAGTGGGCAAAAAAATTATTTTAAACAATAATAAATTATGAAACTTATTTGAAATAAGTTATATAAATATAATAGATGAACCTGACCGAAAAAGACACTATTTAGAAAATTAGTACAAAATAATGAAAAATAAATTTGAATTAATAAGATATTACAGTGGTTTTAATTGATAAATATTTAAAATAATATGATAAATAAGTATATCTTCTAAAAATGATTAACTTGCATGGAAAAAGAGGTGAATCAAGTATTATTTAAACCTTTTATCTTTGTATTTATATTATACGGAGTTGAAATCCAATAAAAGATGGAAAAAAAGCTGAGGTATTGAATTGAAACATTGTTGAAAAATTTATGTTAGTAATGTAACAAGTGGTTGAAATATCTACATAATTTTTTTTTTTTGTTAATAGTTAACAATCATTTTCACTATTATTTACTCATGTTCTAACTTTTTATATAACATTTTTTTATATATAAAATAAAAGTATTGATCATTTCTTTTTGTTTCTCAAAATCTAAACAATTTTTAAAATTTATGGACTTTTTTTTTTTGGTCCAATGGACTTTTTATATTTTATTTATATTGTGACAACTTATTTTTATTTTATATAATCTTTTTACAAATGATGTTTACATTTGAAATTAAACTATTCAACATTTCTTTTTTAATTCTCAAGCCTCAAACAATTTCTTAAATTTACTTTTTACATTATCATCAATCATTGATGGTATAACCCGTGCATCGCACTGGTAACTTTCTCATCCATGATTTTTATTATCTTTTCAGTTGTAAATTCTCAGTTATAGTCATATGAATTCGTCTCATATGGCATAGCATCTCTCAAGTTGAATTGTACAATAACGGTTTTTTTTTTTCTTTATTGAATCTGTGTGTAGTAGCTATTTGTCCTCTACTGCTCTACATGCAAGAATCTCGCTTCACTCGCAACCCACGAGCTATTTTGCATATTTGCTTTCATAACTTTGCTTTCAGACCCACCATTTCAATAACATCCCTTTTTATTTTTTTATCTCAATCCATCCAAAAGTCACATCTATTTAGTTTCATTCATAGCTCGAATGTCCTCCATTAACAGTGATTCGAACTTCTGATGACTATTGTGAATTACACGAAAGTAACGATTTTTACCCTCCAACGATTGTGACTTTA
Organism: Echinosophora koreensis; assembly: GCA_035048595.1. Taxonomy (NCBI): domain Eukaryota; kingdom Viridiplantae; phylum Streptophyta; class Magnoliopsida; order Fabales; family Fabaceae; genus Echinosophora; species Echinosophora koreensis. The sequence continues at coordinate 7,970,374 of JAPCYP010000001.1, read as the reverse complement.
TTATTTCTTTGTTGTTATTCGTTTGTTGTATATTGTGTTTGTTTCAAGTTATGAAAATGGATTTCCTGGAATGAGATGTTATATGTTTGTTATGATGCTTATAAAAAAAAAAAATTGTTTGTTATGAGTTATAAAAAAACTATTCCTGGGTAATAAACATTCCCCCATAAATAATATTCTCACACTTTGCCGAGTTTTTATTCCCATATATATATATATATATATATATATATACTAGTATATGGACCCGTGCCATGCACGGGGAACATGCTATTTTTTATAATTTCATTTTTTAATATACACTTGTTGATTTCACGTTTTGAGATTTAAAAATTTTTGTGGTGAATTATATATAAAAAGTTGTTAAAAATTTATTTTGTCTGAATCGTCGATTACAAAATGTAACATATGTTAACTTAATAATTATTATTGATATATTATAATGATAATGACTCTTAAATGTAAGTATTATACTGTCTACTATACAATTTTAGTATAAACAATATAATTTAAAAATAAAACATATACAAAGATATATAAAAAAGCATAAAATTTGAAAATAAACATTAAAGTTTTATTGTGAATTTTATTTTCAAAGCAAAATTATAAATTAACACTAACCATTTCTTCTCTCACCACCTTAGTATCGTACTTCTCTAAACATTTAATAGTAAATATATATTTTAAAGCAACAACTTCATTTTAAGCCGATTAATCATTTCTTGGTATAATTTATTTAAACACAATTACTAAATACGTCTCAATGATCTTTGTAATGTATGACTTTTTATGGGGGAAAAAAATATTTATCAATCATATTATTATTTTCTTCTATCTTAAAAATCTATTTGATTTAGTTGTCCTCTTTCCCGGTGCAAGTCAACCATTTTTATAAAATACATTTATCTATCATATTCATTTTTTCTTACATCCTAAAATCTATTTGATTTATTTCTTTTCTTTTTCCCGTACAAATTAACCATTTCTAAAATATATTTATCTATCATATTAATCTTCTTCTTCTCTTTTGAAAATTTACTTGATTTATTTTTTTCTCTTTGTATGGTGCAAGTTAACAATTTAAAAAAAAAAAAATTTATTCATCATATTTTTTTATTCTCTCTTAAAAATTTATTTGATTTATTTCTCCTCTTTTCCCGTGCAAGTTAACCATTTTTAAAAAATATGTTTATCTACCTGTTCTCTCTTAAAAATCTATTTGATTTATTTTCTTATTTTTCAAGTGCAAAATAACAATTATTAGAAAATATATTTATCTATCATGTCATTCTTATCTTCTCTCTCGAAATATATTTGATTTATTTATCTTCTTTTCCGTGTAAGTTAACTGATTTTAGAAAATATAACCTTCTTCCATATAATTTTTCTTTTTCTCTCTTAAAAATATATTTGATTTATTTTTTTTTCTATTTGCCCGGTGCAAGTTAACCATTTTTAAATAAAATATTTATTTGTCATTTTGTTTTTCCTTCTCTCTTGAAAATATATTATATTGATTTCTCCTATCTTCTCATGCAAGTTAACTATCTTTAAAAAATATATTTATCTATCATATTATTTTTTTTTTCTCTTGAAAATCTATTTAGATTAATTCTCCTCTTTTCCCCGTGCAAGTTAGTCATTATCTATTTTGAGAACATGTTTTTGCCATAAAATATATTTATCTATCGTATTAATATTTTTCTTCTCTCATAAGATCTAGTTGATTTATTTATTCTCTTTTCCTATGCAAGTTAATTAACAATTTTTAGAAAATATATTTATCTATCATGTTATTTTCTTTTCTCTTTTCCTTATGAGAAGCTCGTTTCCCCGTGCCTTGCACCGGATGTTATGCATATTTGTTTAATAATATAACTTGTTACATCTTTAAATTATAAAATTTTGATTTCTATGCGTATTTATTATTGGATGCCATTTTTACATATAAAATATCTAATATTATTAAATTTAGTTAACTAATGTGTAAATTAAAACAAAAAATAATTTTTACGTTCTGGAACAATTTTTTATTATAATGTAGGACATATCAATTACATCTAAATATATATTAATTTAATTTTTTATCATGTAATTAATTGTATATTAATTAGGTAAAATAAAATTCAAATTTCTTTGATAAAAGAATATATTCAATAAATTAGTTTGCTTCTTACTTTGCATTAATATTTGTATTTGATTTGTATTTGCTTCGCTGCTTATCTGCTATTATTACATTGATTATTCCCACCCTTTTTTTGCTTTGAATAAAATCAGATTAGATGATCCTACAAATATTTTTTTTCTCACATTTGAACAGGGGATTTCATTTTGAAATCGAAAATTAAAACATAGGAGCAAATCCATATCAACAAATTAAAACATTTCATAAACTCTATAACAACCCAATAGAGAGTTTGTCATGAGATGACACCTGTACATTTTTCCTATAAATTATCGTCTCAATTGTACATATTATTATTATAGATATATATCATTAAAGAAACTGCAATCCTTAATTGAGATATTTAATCCCATTACAATTTTATTAGTTTTGACCATATCGACTTTAAATGATAAATTGTTTTAAATTGTTGAATTTTTAAATTGCAATCTAAAATTAATTTAAATTATTGATATCATATCATTTTACGTGAAAGATACATTTATATAAGTTTCCTTATACGATTTGGAGTTCAAAAACCTTCCTTATATGATACATATTTTAAATGGCTCAGGTTTAAATTACTGAGTATTAATGAGTTACGGAATTAAATTGCTTTAAATTGTTGAAATCATATAAATTTTAATAAAGATACGTTCGTTCTCTTTTTGAAATTGCTTTAAATTCAAAATTGATTTAATGTTGTCAATAAAAATTTCCAATTCAAATTCGAGTTAATTCAAATTTCTAGCCAATAAGGAAACAAATATCATGTTAATGCCATTTTTTAATATCACTTAATACAAATTGGTTTAAATCAATATAAATTTCCAATTCAGATAACAACATTCACGTCAATGAAGATCTCCAATTCAAATTCAAATTAATGCCATCAATAAAAAATTATAGTTCAAGTTCGAATTATGTTAAATTTTCAATCAATAAAGAAACAAATATCGCATTAATGTCAGCAATAATTGCATTGAAATAATGTCATAAAATATTTGAAATGTTTAGAATAATAATGTCATGTTAATGGAAATAATGTCGTTTATGAAAATGTTTAAAAACAATTGCAATTATGGTGAATCTAAAAACAGGAAGTCAGAAGCTAATTAATTATGCACTGATTGTATTATAGTGAATTTAGAATCGTTGCTCAGAATAATTTTGAATTGTTGGTCTTATAATAAATTCGAATCAATTCAATATTGAATAATGAAGTTTCTATTTTGCATTTATTTAATGACAATGATTCTATATCATTTCCTTCCACCAAATTAACCCAAACAACATGAATTCAACACTTGATATTGATTATCACGCTATTATTTATTTTAAAAAATTAAAACGCTAAGTAAAAAAACCTTGAAGAATCTTATTTAAAAAAAAAAAAAAAAACTTGAAGAAGGGGGACAACTTTGTTGGAGAGTGACTCTTCATCATGATTATCATTGTTCATCTTCTTCTTCATAATCTTCGTAAAAAAAATGGAAGGGAATGTACCTTTACCATTTGAAGATTTGGGACGGTGCTCTAGAAAAAATTAAAAAAAATAGAGAGAATCAAAGGTTTTTAAATTTCAGAACCTTGCAGTGATAAAAAAATGAACCATAGATAATCTTTGAAGAGGTGGGAGTCATCACTTGAGATGAGAGATAAATGAAGGAGCACAGAGCAGGACGTCTTTGAAGAACCTAAGAGGGAAAATATTTAAGAGAATTCCATTTTCAAAATCATTCAAGCAAAAGTCAATGTCAATCAATTCCATTTTCAACATGGATAAAAAAAAATAAAGGAAAAAAGATATATGCACCTCAAAGAGAGGATGGTGGTTGACCGGCGGTGGTCTCCTAGTAGCAGTGGTAATCTAAAAAATACATGCACTCCGTCTACATAATTTCATAGATCTCCAAAAACTTCAAAGGAGAAAGATGAAATGTGATGAAAACATTGAATGAGAGAAAAGAAAAGAGAGAGACAGAGAGAAGGGTGCAAAAGAAATGAAGGAAATCAGAAATCAAATGAGAAATTTGAAATCCGAAATTGAAATATATGTGATTTAATGCATTGAATTTCTTTCCTTATTTAATCGATTTGCTTTTCAATAGCCAAATAACCATCCCTTGTTTCATGGTATGGATGACAAGTAGGAAAATGCTGATATGGACAGACTGATTGATCGACACGTGGATAACAAATTCCTGCATACATTCTCCTTTGTATATATTATAGATTATAGATATAAGATGGTGGGAATCTATTATTCGTATGTGGTGGGAATATAGGTGGCGTTTGGAAAAGCTTATTTAAACTCCTTTTGACTTATCTGATCACATAAGCTCTTATGCAGTGTGTTTGGCAGAGCTTATAAAAGTAACTTATGCCATCCCATAAGGAGTTTTTGACTTATTTTCATAAGTTACTGGAACAAGCTTATGAAATTTTAACAAGTGCTTATGACCCTTCCGTGTTTTCCCCCTTCGAATCCCCTCCTGCCCCTTTCTTCATAAGCTCTTATGACATAAGCTCTCATGCGATAAGGTCTTATGTGATAAACTCTTAATTAAGTTGTTTACCCAAACACGGCCATAATTCAACTCATAAAAAGACTTAAATATCCATGTAACCACCCCAACTTCCCACCCCACCACGTTAATTTCTTGCATTTGTCAGCCAAATTGCAAACATTGTAGTGTGTAATCGGCTAACCATATTTTTCATGATACATAGTATAGACCAATAAACCTCATTAAAACCCGATCATATTTTCCCTCACTGCTAAATGCTAATTCAGCTGCATTTTGCGTCTGTTTTTTAATGTTTGTTTACGTGCATTTGGCGGAGACTAGTCAATCCTTCAAGGTAAATATCCAAAAACTCAACAAGCACTTCTGCTTTATTTTCTGTGCTGCAATGTACATAAGAAACGAAGGAAAAGGCATAACTACATAAAATAAACCTATAAAAAGCCTTCCTCTCTGCAAACTTATCCAGATTAGAATGGTTATACCATTTATATTGCAGTCAAAATAAACTGCATGTGTATCACTGTATGTGCGCACAGAGGGGAGAGAGAGGGAGGGGGAACCCTTGCTAAGTTTTGCTAGGGAAACCCAGAGCGGGTAAATGAAAGCAAAATGCCAATCCAAAAAATAAGACTAATTTTTTGCCCTTAAATCACAATCTGTTACAAAGATGTGCTGCCGAATAAGTTAGCTTTAAAAGTAATGGTGTTCCCAGAATATAACAGTATTTCATCTGTGACCCAGAAGTATTGTATTGGGCGCGCTTCAACTTTATTCAACCTTTTTGCTAGATTTGGCATCAACCTCTTCAGATGAATTGGCAGTCTTTGACTCATCGAACTCCAACAACTGCGTTGATATAAGGTAAAAAGTTGTTAGAACTTAGTTAAACCACATCTACCAAGCATATATGGCAACAAAAATGCCTTCAGAAAGTAGTTAACAGAAGCTCATCATCTACATCTATGCATCTTGTTTTTTCCTCTAGAACAATTTAAACTGTTGTTAAAAGTAAATTTAGTAAATATAAACTCTTGCTAGTGGTGGCAATAATCATGTCAATTAATATTCTAACCTAAGGAGTTAATTTTGGTCTATTGTCAATGACTCAAAGTATTGCACTATTAGTGATCTATTTCATGGCTCCCATTTTATAAAACTGTCGAAAGCTTCCACTGCAATATTATTAATGATGTGGCACTTTGTTGTTTATTGATGGGGCAAACAGTTTTAGACTAATGATAAATACAATTTACACTCTTCTCTTTATACATGGTTATAATACAAAACATAATACATTATCCTCCAGTAAAAACTATGATTGAAAACAATGCATAAAAAGGATTGATTAACATTGACACAGGAACAGAGAATGGAAAAATCAAGCATTGAAACAAACCTGTTTGACATCACCATTCCATAAGCAATGAGCAGCCAAAAATCCAATTACAGCAGGTACGATATACAAAAGAGCAGGCTGACAACAGGTACACAATAAAAAGGAAGAAAATGTTAGTAGCGTAGGTTGACCTTCAAATCTGCACCATAGTTCTACATGCTCAGCAAGCCATATATTAGTAATAGGTAAATTGGAAAAATTTCACTAACCTCTATTGAGGTTTGGTTTAATAACATCAAGTATCCCTCTTATTTAGAAAATTACACAAACCTCCCCTGAAGTGGGATATTGAAACTTCACTAACCTCTCCGAAAAGAGGTGAGTGTAACTTTTGAAACAAAGGACCGAGTATAATTAAGTCAAACCTTAAGAAAGGTCAACATAATTTCCCCTAGTAAATTTTGTATAAATAGCTACGTCTACAGACTGCAATTCCCATAGCCTCAGTCGGACATCCCAAAACATATATACATAAAATAAAAAAAAGGAAACCACAAATCAGTCACCTGTGCAGCCTGAAACCAGTTCATCACAATAATTGTAAGGACCAAGCCAACAGTGTATCCTAAAAATGCACTCTTGAAATACTGGGGCTGTCTTCCTCTAGACACATCAAACCGCAAAGCCAATGCCACAAAAATACCTGAAAGTGAAAAAAAAACTAGCCAAAATAAATAGAAGTAACAAGGAAGCAATAGTAGACAAATTCTTTAGTTACACATGAGTGGATCTCATACATTAATTGACTGCATGCGTAAACATTTCACATTTCAAAACAAACTAATATTAGTCTCTCCTGATACAGATTGAAATCCGACACATTAAAATCATAAAAAAAAACTTCGTAAAGCTAGGGAGAACTATTTGCCCCTTTAATTTGAACTTATAACCTAATAACTAAATAAACTTGTCAGCAAAATCATGATGAAATTGCATGCCTTAGTCTGCCTGACCACTTAAAATTAATATTTATATTTATAAATGCAAAAAATATTTCTACAACTTAAATAGTCTCCATTACCATATGTTACCATTACGTCAGTAAAGCAAACTCAACAAATTTAACTTGACAAAGCAGTTACTCACATTGCCTCTTGACTAAAACTAGCAGAAGACCTTTGAAGTTCTAAATGATGGAGGATTAACTTTTAAATTTAGCTTTAAGAGTCTGTTGTTTGGATGAGGAGTAATGGGGGCATTGAAATAGAAATGTAGAAAAGGGAGTAAATCCTCTTGCGTGGGAGTTAAAAAAGTTATTTTGGCAAAAAAGAATTTGAGGAGAGCCATTCCCCTAACTCTCACTTTGTTGCCCTTCAATTAGTGGGGAAACAGCTTTGCCTTGACTTTTTAAACTTGCCATTTACTATTATCTAATAAATGGAGTTATTTAAAAGTGTAATAATGAAACTTCACACTCATGACCCTTCCTCTTTCTTCCCTAATTTAAATAATCAAAACAAGGGGAATGCATTTTCCTTTCCATTCCATCCCTTCCCTTCCCATTTCTCTTTCGTATTGCGGTCCCTACAGGGCAAGCTTATTAGACTTTCCAAACCAGCCCTACCAAAAATTCATGGGTTTTTTACATCCCACAGGCTCCCAAGCATATTCGAACTCATAACAGCAAGGTGAAATGCAAATTCCCTTACCATGTCCTTTTCTATTCCAACCTGTTCTCTCAAAAACCAAACATAGCTTTAACCGAATCTGATACCAGACATATACCAAGAACTGTACAGCTGAATTCAAAAATAGGAAGAAAAAAAATTAATACATCAATAGAGTGATCCTACCAGGAATAACAATGTCACCGAGTCCAAGCATTGAAAATGGCCTCGCAGAATCTGATGTTGGGAACAAAAGCTGCAAACAATAGGAATGATAATAATAGGAAGAAATTTATTAAATTATTTCAGATATTACCATCGCACTTGCACTATTAAAATTCACATGGAAAAACAGATATTTCCATTAAATTTAGCTAAGATTTTAACCTTTATTGGAGCATCAAATGATTTTGCAACGCTAACCATCACAGGAGTGAAGAAAACCCAGAAAATGTCATACACAAATAGACCAGCCTGCAAATACATAAATGTAAAAGTCAAAGACCATATCGAAACAAAAAAAGACGAATGATACGAATAAAAAGCATATGCTTTATCTTTTACACGGTAACACCTAATAATATCTGCCTGGAATAAAATACATCCTTTACAATAAGAGGCATTTATGAGCTTACATTTGATTGCAAAGTTCAAAAGGAATTGGAGAAAGAGAAACCAAAAGATAGAAATCAAGTAAAACAAGAACAAGACGTTTTTAGTGTATTTTTATTTAAATAAAAAATGTTGTCTTAGTTTTCTTAAATGAATTAGACAAAGTGGATTGGCCTGGTTTAGTTTGCAGCCAAAGGCAAGAAGTTGAAAAACTGACAAGTAAATTTTTTTAAAAAAAATTTAGAGCACCATTAATCACAATAAAAAATTACCTACCAAGAGAATAGCACCAGTCTTGAAAGACCCAAGAGAAAGCATTTCAATTCCCTGTAAATATTAACAGAGTCATTGGTATTAATTACTGTCTACAAATAAAAAAGATTTATAATTTTACACGAACATTCACAGCATAAGTGACAATTGTTAATTTTCCTTTTTCAAGACTATCCTCTGAGGAAGAGGCTTAGTTCTAAAAAGGTATAGTTTCAAACTAGGAAAATAGAATATAACGATATAATTATAAATAGGTTAAGCCCCAAACCTGAATACAGAAAGCAAGACCCAATATATTATTTGCTAGCCAATGCTTCTGCAAAGCATACCAGGCACAAAAAAAATGTCCCAGGGATCGCTGCAACGATCTGTGACCTAGTAAACTCAATCTCCAAGGCTGCATAAGGAAGGTGAAAGATAACATATTATTCTGCATGATAGAAGCAAGATAATGTCAACTAGATCAAATGCAAACAGCTAAAAATAGCAAAACAACACAAACACTTCAATGAGAGGATAATCATATCATGGGAGTAAATAAAGTATTATGAAACCAACAATGTAGATAGTAAAGCTTCCCAAGTAGGCAATGGTTAGTGATCATATTAGTCCTATAGAACTTAAAATTGAATTTAAACCAAACAATCTGTAAGATAGCTAGAACCACCAACTAGTCAACCATTTTTTTTTATCAACCATTTTAAAGAAAATCATAAAATGGCTTCCCTTCTTATTATTATTATTATGACAAACCATGTGGGATTCATCAAGTCAGAATGCATTTAGCATTGTTCTGTGTTCTACTTGGTTAAGTTTTTTATCCCTTCTCTAGAAAATAGTTCAAAATTCATTTAAGAATGCAACTAGAACCTAAAAGATATTAACATTGTGCAGGTAGCATTAAAAATTAAAGGAAAATACTAAATCCAACAAATTGGCTTTTGAGACATGCCACATGAATTTAGTAAAGAAACTAAAACTGTTTGTACTCTATTAATTATCATTCAACCTCCCATGTACACATAGGCAGGAAGAGTATAAAAAATAACATAATTCAATAGTATAATGCTCACTAAGGGCAGAATTGAGTTCAAACTCATAACATGGCAAGAGAAGTTCAGAACAAGAAACTACTACCAATATAAATGTAAGAACATAGGTACACAGCCTATATAGCACAAATGCACTGTGAAATGGTATTTGCTGATACAAATACACCATGAGCAAAACTCTTAGATATTAATATTACTAAATCCAGGGTTAAAACTTGCATATAGTTTTCACAATTTTTTTTTAATAAAGACAATATATGCATTTTCAATAAATAAAGAAAACATTTTGATATTTCATTGGGTAAATCACAATTAGCAATAAATAATAGCAGTCAAAGGCTGTCATCGTTGACTAATTAATTGACAGGTGGAAAAAGATAGCTTCTGATACCATAGTTCATAGAAAGATTATTGTCAGCAACTGTAAGGAAAATATCACATACAACGGAAATACGGAAAACGCCAAACAATGAGGTCTTCATTCCAATGCTTCGGTAGAAAACGTTTGATAGATGGTAATAATGTTGCCCTGCAGACAATGGAACGGCAGCATATATAAGTCAAAAAAGAATCTGTTTACATAACAAGTACGTTGGACACAAAGAAAAGAACATACGAAAGTGCAACAATCCCGAGAACAAAGAAGTAGGCTGTCAATACAGTGTTCACCAAGTCCTTCGATAGAAACTTGAAGAGTAAGAAAAGTGATAGCAACATTGCACTCCCAACAAAAGGAAAGCGCATGGCGTGTTCATTGGACATTGTCTCCTGCATCATCATATGCAACATGATTCAGAGAAATCAGATCTTGAGCCATGAAAGGACCAACGTACAGATAAGAATGAGCATGAAAGTCACTACTTACAGTTGGTGGGGTTGATTTGACAGAACGGTAACAGCCCACAAACACGGCTAGGCAAGCAGTCAAGATAACATTTAAATTTGGTTCTACTTTCACAACAAGCGGTGCTAAAGTTAAACCTGCCATGACAAAAAAAAAGTCATTAATATTGAGTGATCTAGAAACAGCAATGGATCCACTTTCCCTCTCACTAATACCATTATCACTAAAATTAAGCAAACAAGGCACAACCATCAAGATTCGAGAACTTATTAAATCCACACTACCATACAAAATTTCAGAATCATAGTTCAAAAACACTATCAGTTTTCTGTTCAAACAAACAGTTCAGCACATTAATATTCCATGCCCTATTTAATCGTAAATTGAGAGAATATAACAATTGCATTGTAATCTAATGCCTTAAAGGCTCATTATGAATCCTAATTTTGAGAAGCGATGACTAATCAAGAATATCAATTGAAGCAAGAAAGGTTGGGAAAAATCAGAAAGAAAACCTGCTAAAGCCAAATTGGCAATTCGCTCCGTGTTCTTCATTTTCTTTTGAAAATTTTCGAATAAGAAACCCGAATTATGGATCTACTGAACCCGAACGTTGCGAGAATGGCCTCCCCTGCGATCCAGAAAACGTAGAATAACAAAATCAAAACACAGCATTGATCAATTCAAAATTAATTTCGGGGAAAAAATCTGAATGAAACCTGGAATCGACAAAAGAAAATTGCAGGAGCAGTGGGGCACAACCACAGTAGGAGATCGGAGAGAGCGAAGAAAAGAGATTGAAGGGTTAGGGTTTTAACTTTGAAGTTTTACCCCAAAAAAGAAACCAGGGAGAAGCGAGATTAATTCAATTTGGAGCAATCTATAATATAACCCTTTTGGTATATTTTATATTAATTAATTGATTCATAATACATGGTATGGTATGAGATTACTTGGAAAATTGCACTGTGGTGTTTGCCTGCACTTTAACTGATCCACGTAGGTGTGAGGCCTCTCACCCAATAGAAAACATAGGAGTTGCCACGTAGGATTTGAGATATTTTGCCCTTCTTTGCACCTAGTCCTTACAGAAGGTGAAAAGCTTCCATACCAGTGGTGAGTGTTGTCACCGGACACCGAGGGGGAATTGGTTAGAGGCTGGCTGGTTAGTCAAAAGTATTAAATATGCATTAACAATTTATTATTAATAGAATTTTCCATTAACAATATTGATATTATTATTATTATTATTATTATTATTATTATATATAAACATTAAATAATTTATTTTTATGAGAATAGAATTATTATTATAAAAAATATTATTTATTCAGAATTTATTAGAATATAATTATTATTTTCAAATAAAAATATTTTTTAAAAATAATAATTATATTGTAATAACAAATAAATAAATTTAATATTATATATAATAAATAATATTAATTATAAAATATTAGTCGACTGCCTTTTCCAATGGTTGTATGAGTATATATATATATATATATATGTGTGGTTATCTAGTATACCTTTCACGCACCACAGCATAGACTAATATCTCGAGTCAGGTAGGATCACAAGAACAACGAAGCTCTCCCTCAAAAGTTTTAATGTTGCTGTATTCACATGACTAGAATTCGAACTCGACACTTTTGATTAAATCGGATGAGGCCCGTACTATCTCATTCAAATGTTCTTGGATGTGTGCGCGCACGCGTATATATATATATATTACAACTGTTTACCACTTGCCTTTGAGTGGTAATTTTTCATTCCTTGACTATTCTCCTTAATTCAAGGGTAATAGGGTATTGTCTATTTTATTGTACTTTTTTACATTTTTCTAGCACAAACTTGGGGATGAACATAGCATAAATGCAAAACATGTTGCTACGCTTAGTTATATTCATCAACCATGGCAATATTTAACTTTTTTTTTCATGTGAAAATGGAATTTGTAACAAAAGCTGCTTCAAGACATTAATTTTTTGTCCATTATTTACTAGTAAATCATATCATTAATAAAATTATTATAAAGACATGAGAAACTATCTATTTTGCATGCGTAAAATATATATATATATATATATATATATATATATATATATATATATATATATGTTGTGTTTGAACTCACCGTAATTAGGTATTTGGCTCCTCAGTGGGTCCAGAAGTACCTCACAAGCTTTAGATCTTTTGAGTCCGCCATGAGACTAATCTCCGCCTCAAATGCTTAGTCACTGTTGAAAGTGCCTCAAAATCAAAGTGTAAAAAAATACAGAATTTGGTGACCAGAAACCAGATAATCGATTATGGAACAGCCATAATCGATTATGGAGCTTCTGTTAGGAAATCCTGAGATTTTCAGAACAGTGGACAGACACCTGATAATCGATTATGGGGAAGCCGTGATCGATTACGGTAACCAATTATGCAATTCTGCATAATCGATTATCGCGCGTCAGTTTCTGATTTTAAGTTTGTTACAACAAATCGGGGAAACAAATCTGAAACTTTTTTTGTGCGTTTTTCAGAGCGAAAAAAGAGAGAAAAACCTAGAGAATACTATCATCTTGTATTGCTTTGATTCTATTGTGAATTGAGAGAAGAATCAAGAGAGGATTAAAGAGATCAAGAGTTGTGTGAAAAATAGAGAGACGAAAGGCTTGGGGTTTTCTTGTATGATTCATCTTGAAGAAGGTGGAGTGAAGATCCAAGGGATCTCTATTGTAATCTTGATCAAGGTTCATAGTGGAGGAGGCCCTCTCCCGTGGATGTAGGCCACATTAGCTGAACCACGCTAAACTGTGTGTGTGCTGCTCTCTCCCTCTCTCTCTTCTTTCCTTTCTCTCTTCTACTGCCATAATCGATGATCAACTGTAGATAATCGATTATCACATTTTGCTGTTCTTTTATTTGCTGTTTTGCGATTATTTCTGGCTGGTTGTTTGCTATAGTGTTTCTTCTACATTAAGTGTATTTGGTTTAGGTTGCAAAACTCTATTTCTTGGTACTTTGTAGTCTTTGGTTATTGTTTCAGGGATCTTCTTTGGATTCTTTCATACATAGAACCAACAATCATAATTAGGGTTCTTCGCCACTCTTAAAGATGTGTTATACGAGATTTATACTTAGGTCCTTTTCTATAAATTCAGCCAGCGCAACCAACTGAGCCACACAAATTTAGTGTAAAAAATATATTTGGTACAAAAGTCAAGCAACATTATCTATCGTATAGTTTGAAATTGTTTAAATCAATTCTCACAACATAGTTAGCAATAAATTATAAGTTAGATTATAATTTTGACATATTCTTAGTGAAAAGTTGCTTATACTGTTAATCGATCATAAATTATCATATGTGTGACTTTTATAATAAGAGTAAAATATGTGATATTTGTAATGATGTGACAATTTATTATTAATGATGAGTAGTATAAAAAATCATTGTATTAATAATGGGTATCAATAAAATCCAATATATAATTAACAAATGAGCATTGCTATTGGTACGAAAATCTTTCATACGAATCCTAACGAAAATAACACTGACCAATCACATTTCAGTGTAAAGGATAAATAATAACACCAATGTGGGATGACACAGTTAGTAGATAACCAGATTCTTTAAGCACATGGTCAGGGGTTTGATTCCTAGTTCATGTGTACGGAAAAAGCATCTGTTGGGAGAGGTTAACCCCTCAGGCTTTGTTTGGTTGTGAGAAGAAAATGAGAAGAGAGAAAGAGGTGAGAAAGAGTATGAGAAGAGAGAAAATGGTGAGAAATAGAGTAGATTTTATGTGTTGTTTGGTGTAAGAGAAATAGGAGAGAAATATGTTTTCTCTCTCACCCCTTTGTTTGGTTGGATAGAAAATAAGAAGAGAGAAAAGTAATTTTTTTTAAAAAGACAAACATCCTTAACTAAAAAATCAATATAAAAATATTTAAATTTAATAGATTTAATTTATTTTAACTAATCAAATAATTTAAATTAATTTAACTGATTTAATTTATTTTAAATAAAATTTATTAGTTTAATATAATTATTTTATTTATTTCAATTTAATTTAATTAATAAATAATCAATTTAATTCAATTTATTTAAATTTATTAAATAATTGAATGAGAACCAAAAAGGGTATAAAAGTCATTTTACATGAAACACTCCCTCCCTCTTTCATTTTCTTCTCACTTGAGGGGAGAAAAAAATTTGAGGTGGGTCCTACCAATTTTCTTCTCTCTTCCCTATTTCTCTCCTCCACCAAACAAGAGAAAAGCGTATTTTCTCCTCCTTTTCTCTCTTCTTGTTTTCTCTCTTGCCATTTTCTACTCTAACAAACAAAGCCTTAAATGGATCTCAGTACCTCGAGAAATTAGTCTTTAACTCTCAGTTAGAGGATAGCCGGGTTTACCCAAAAAAAAAAAGGATAAATAATAAATAATAAAGGAACAAAACTAAGACTTTTTGCTTTTCTGGACTCCATATCTGAGTATCGAACCAGTAGTTGGGTCTTTAGGCCCTAGAACTAGAACGACCCAAGCCAGAGCCCAGAATGTGTAATTCACTGAAAAGACACTCTTACCCTTCCCCCTTCGATATGCATTTGTACGAGTCAGCACCAGGCGGCATCGCAGAGGGAGCTCACCATTTGTGTGATTCTGACCAAAGTTAATTCCTTTTTCATGAAATGTCTATGAAAGTACCTCGATCAAAGGTTTAATTTTTCATTTTTGCGAGGGTTGATCTCGGATTTATCCTTCTGGGACCTGCCCAGTTGGACGAGGGGCATGTTAGTCTAATAATTGTTGTGATTGTGAGTGTTGATTTGGATAGGGATATGCTCAAGTTGTGGAAATGGTACCAAAATTGTTTGGCTGTTCACCCTGTTAAGACACAGGTCATCAGCTCTGGTCTTATATGGGGTGTTGGTGATATTGCTGCTCAGGCAGTCACTCATTCCATACCTAACACCAATTCTCAAATTCAGGTATAACTATTTTTGACTCATCTCAAATACCCATTAAACATGTCATGCATGATGGGGTATTCTTCACTGTTTAGGCAAATGGGTGTTTCTCTTTCATGTGTTTGGTAGTTAATTATGTCTGGGTTTTGTGGGTGAATGCTGGTTTGGATTGTGGCCCAAAATTATAATGCTTAACTTGCATGTACTCTGGATATTGCTTAAATTTTGGTACTTTTAAACATTTTAGTATGCATATGGTATATAGTGTGAACGTGATGATTTAATCTCAGTAAATTAGCTTATTTTTCTTGGTTAATGGCAATCTCTGTTTCTCAGGATGACAATAAAGAATTCAAGATCAACTGGAGACGGGTGGCTACTACCAGCTTGTTTGGATTAGGGTTTGTTGGTCCAGTTGGCCATTACTGGTAAATAGCATTACTTTTGTAAATTATACTGCCTGCTTGTGTATTGTCAGTATGTTATTGTGGAAGGTTTCTTTTTTTAGTCTGAGATCCTGAATCAGCATTGGCTTCCTGGATGGCTTTGAAAAGCTTTTTGGTTGCCAAAGAAACCCAGTTTTGTCTTTTTTTATAGTAGAAGTTAGATAAATTCACATGAATAGCCTTAGCTGCACTGCAAAATGATGATGGCTAGTTGTTTCTAGCAGCAAACATTCAACAATAAGTGAAAGTGCTAATTGAGAAATAGGTTTCCGAGTTTCAATGCCAAAGCTGCAAATCAGTTTAGGGGACATCCACACTTCATATAGACTTTCCATGCTTATTCTTTTATCTCACTGATTCTAGCCATGTATTTAAGATGAGACTGTGAATACTGATGGGTTCGACTCAAAGGACTTCTTTAGCAACTTACTACCTGATGAATAGGACTTAGTGGTATGATCTTCTTATCTGATCGAGCCTAAAGCTTCAATATTGGGCTCTGGATGTAGGAGCTCCCCAAACTGATGAAAAGTGAAAGGCTTCAAACTTCATGTATGCTTACTTCTGTAGCAACATAATGCCTGATCAGCAGGACTTTAGTTGTATGGCCTTTCCATCAGCTAAGGGCCTAAATCTTTATATTTAGACTCTAGCTTTAGGAGTTCTCCACCTGATCAAATTCTTTTGCTACTGCGGTCATATAATGGTGAATCAGAAAAAGAAAGGCTTCAAACTTTGTATGTATGCTTTGTGTGCCTGATCATGTGTGTGTGTGTTTTTTTTTGTTTTTTTTTGTTTTTTGAATTCTGATTTATCGCGGGAAAGGATGGTGGTGGTGGTGGCAAGCGCCATCTATTTTGCAATCAGCTTATCAATTCTTCTATGTTAATTATTGTAGGTATGAAGGCTTGGACCGATATATAAGATTGAAACTCCTGCTTAAGCCCAATTCCTTCCGTTTTGTTGCTTCTAAAGTTGCCATCGATGGATTTCTCTTTGGTCCATTTGATTTACTTGTGTTTTTTACTTACATGGGTTTTTCAACTGGAAAGAGTATTCCACAAATAAAAGAAGATGTAAAGAGAGATTTTCTCCCTGCCTTTGTTTTGGAAGGTGGCATATGGCCAATTGCGCAAGTCGCAAATTTTCGGTTTATACCCGTAAGGTATCAGCTCCTCTATGTCAACTTATTCTGCTTGCTGGATAGCTGTTTTTTGTCTTGGGTCGAGCAACAACAGGACGCTCAGTGGAAAGAAAGGGTTGAAATCATTTCTACCTTTGGAGTAACAGAAGCCCCAAGGTTGTCAAGTGCTCTTCAGATGACACTGATTTCACATGATATGATTTTCATATTGATTACAAGTTGACATTTTGTCATTGAACACATGGAAGCTGTGTTTGCTCATTGCTCTTACCTGTACCTTTTCCTGGAACTAGTTGTGTTGATCTCTCATTACTTAATCAAAAGGTTCGTTTGGGTGAAAAACTCATAATATGAATATCTGTTTAATTTCATGTGTAATCTTAGCCTTCAACATGGCAAGCAATAATATCTGCTGCCAGATGAACATGTAACTTGTAATGCTTTCATGAAGCTCAAACTCGAGATAGGCTATGCTCCAGGGATGGAGTAATGGAGTAGGGGTATTTAAATATAAATTTCATGATGACAATAGTATGAACGGAGGTTATACAAATCTGTAATGTTAGGTGGGAAAAAAGTTGTATAAATAAATAAAAACAACTTTCATACAGTCATTGGATTTTGTATAAATTTGTGTAAAATCACATTGACACAGTTATTTAATTATTTATAGATCTAAAGATAAATTTTTGGTACATCATAATTTAATAGTTCATATTGTGACTGGTCTGGAACCTCCATTGTAAGTGTCAATCTACATCATTTTCGTTCTGCCAAGATCAACTCTAAAGCAAAGATTAAAATGTCATGTCTTAAAATCTCTAATTCAATTTGCTAAAGAAGCTTTTAATAATTAGAAACTGATTAAGAATTTGGACATCTAGTCTTGAACACACGAACTTTACATCTTGTGCAGAACATAATTAGCATAGTTCTCTGAGTTCACAACACATTCCACTATCTTTGACCACTATTGTATGTCTCGGATTGTTTGCTCAACCATAAGGACAAGTGCTTTCACCATTCCCGGTAGAGCTGTACTTGTGACATATGCCAAATTGAAAATTCTCAAGTCCTGCTGGTATTGACTGGCATCATAAGTTGAACTATCTGACCAACTGTACATTGTGGTATGCCCAGGTGTAATAATATCTCCAACAAGATCGGTTAGAGAAACAAGTCCTTCTAAGGCACCAACTCTCTGTTCAAATTTGTGGTCAGAGTCAGCTCATATGTATTTATGCACTTATTGCAAACATACCATGTTCTACTACACCTGCAGCAGAGGACTTTTAATAATGGGAATCTAGCTACTAATTGTTTATTTATGCACTTATTGCAAACATACCAAAGCTGAAAGATTTTATACTCATCTAATTTTTTATAGTAAGAAGTTCTAATTAGCTTCATTCTTTTATCTTTCTCCCCTAAGTTGCTGGTGGAAATGAAAAATGATGAACAGATTATTACTTGGCTCATACGTGGTCTCAGCCTGGCTGAATGGCGCACACAAGCAGCTGCACATGTAATCATTCTAGCCATCTCATCAACTCCATAATTTTTCTGCAACCTTGGATCAACAAGATTGTTGAAGTCACCATCTTGTAGCGCTTGAGCAAGCAAGGGCCTAGCCTGAGTGTCAATACACAGACGTATTGGAAGGAGACCTTATGTGCAACAAGAAAAAAAAAAGTCCCTTAAAATTGACTATGATTTTGCAGAAGCACCAACTAGCTGCACCTATCTTTGGAGATAATATTATTTTGATCTATCTGAACTATATACTCTATATTCTAAGAACAAAGCATTTGAGGAATTTGCCAGTGCCCTTAACCAACCCTTCATTTGAGGCATTTGAGTTAGCACATCCAAGCACAACATATTTTAGTTGGTAAAAAATCCATTATCATCCTACTCACCATCCATACACATAGCCACCGAAGCTTCTATTTTTTTTAGTACTTTAGGTGCATTTTCAAGCATGTGGGTTTGCATTTGCATGCATGCATGCTCCTATGTGCTTATACTAAGAAAGAACTTACCCAATCAACCAGGTTCTCATTTCTTGATCCTGCTGCAGTGATTGGTAAACGTCCAGTTATAAGTTCTAAAAGCATGACCCCATAGGAATATACATCTGATTTATCTGTTAATTTACCACTTGATGCATACTCTGGAGCCAAATACCTGCAATGAAATTTTTGGTTTTGAGAAAGGAAAAATTGAAATTCTAAAGTTCATGGCTAATGCTGATCTTGAAATATCCAATAGACATTTTTAATTTTAGCTAGACATCATAATATCATATAGGAAGTGGCCTTACCCAAAGGTTCCCACCACTCGGGTAGTGAGATGAGTAATGCAATCATCGGTGTAAGGGAAGATTTTTGCTAGGCCAAAGTCAGAAACCTGATATGAAGTGAAGCTTTCATAAATATATCTTCAAAGCAATTGAGAAAAATATATCCTCAGAACATAAAGTATAAACAAAGTTTTATGAATAAGATGCACGCATGGATGAATGAAAAAGGAAAAAAGCATTACCAATTAACTTACAAGCATTCTGATTATAATGAAGGACATCTCAGCATTTAATAGTAAATATAATATTTAAGTGAATAAGACAAACCTTACCTTTGGTTCAAACTTAAAATCAAGAAGAATATTAGATGGTCTTAATTAGAACCAACTACCATTCAAATACCCAAAAGCACATTGTGTTTATGTGAGATGTATAACTTGTAGATTCCATCCATTTGAGAAATGGGAAATTTTTTGACCTTGGCATGGCATTATAATGAGATGTAAAGCAACAATTTTTTTAGCAGATGTAGGCACTAGAAGGGATTAAAGATTAGAAATGCTAAAATGTTAGTAAGTATAAAATCTTGAGTCTGTTTCCAATTATAAAGTGAAGAATTCTCACAATCTTCGTGTAGATATGCGAGTCCTTTTGCAGATCCCAAAGCAATCTTGATTCTTGTTGCCCAATCTATGACAGCTTTCCCTTCCCCTGCAATAATACATTTTTATAACATAACCTTCAGGACCATGCAACTTGAAAATGGAACCTCAAAAAGATGTGGTAATGCCTTCTGAGGACTAGAAAAGGTTTATATAAGTGAAGGTTACCATAAATAGTGCACTTACAATGCAAGTGGAATTCCAATGTGTTATTTGGAACGAATTCATATACAAGCAATCTTTCTGCACTGGTAACACAGTATCCAACCAATTCAACAAGATGTTTATGATGTACCCGGCTAATGATCTCAACCTCAGCTTGAAAATCTCGGTCTCCTTGCTGGCTTCCTGTTTTTAACTGCTTAACTGCAATTTCCTTTCCACATGGGAGAACTCCTTTGTAAACATACCCAAAACCTCCTTGTCCAACAAGGTTGTCCTCGGAGAAACTGTTAGTAGCTAACACTAGTTCTTCATATGTGAAAATACCATTCACAGGACCAAAGGCAATGCTTGGATTTGATAGCACTCAAATAACATGAGACCCTGATGATGAGAAGGCTAATAATTATCCAACAAATCTAATAAAAATAAAATACATAATGAGGAATGACATAAGGTACTTTGCATGAGACACCCTATTGACTTGAGATGAAAACTTCTTTATATTAGTCTTTTTTTTTTTTTTTCCTTTGACCGGATATCCCGCACGTAATGTTGTGAGATTAACTCTCAAGCAGGGTGATGGTTAAGTAAAGCTAGTTCTAAAGTGGCGACTCTAGAATTTGAATTTCTAAACTTACGGCTAAAGGCAAAGTTGTGAAACTACTAATTCTCGGGCCGAGGGTAATGGTTTGGTAAAGCTAGTTCTAAAGTGACGATTCCAAAATCTGAACTTCTAAACTAGTGCAAATTATGCTTTCAACGTCGGAGATTTAACATCGGTTTCTATAAAACCGATGTGTAAAACGAGGCGGTGGTATTTTTGAAATTATATTCAGCTTCTTTAACATCGGTTTTTTTTCTAACCGATGTTAAAATATTTCCACATCGGTTATTTATGTAAACCGATGTCTAATATCTAAAGGAAAAAATTATTACTGAAATTTAGAGAACACTTTTAACATCGGTTCTGTTTAAAACCGATGTGATAAATATTAAACATCGGTTGTTAGTAAAACCGATGTGGTAACCGGAATTTTACACATCGGTTATTACTAAAACCGATGTGGAAACACATGGTTTATTTTTCTTTTCAGTTCCCTCCTGTCTCTTTGCGCGCTCCACACAAAGATTTCGTACCCTACCTTGCCTCTGTCACACAGCTCGTCCCCTTCCGCTCTCTGTTCGTGACACTCCGCCTATCTAAACCTCCGTCACTATCTAGTGGCCACCACTCCAGCCGCCGCGAACCCTCTACTCTGGCCTGACCTGCGTGAGGCACTGGGTTTGGGTTTTCTTCTCCTCCCATTACCCCAACAACCCCAACACCTTCAAAAGCTCAAAAAGATATGGAAACCGTAATGCTCACACCCTCATAACCTGTGTTCCTTGCTCGCTCCACCGCGTCACCATCTACGGCTTGGGAGGACCACTGCGCGCGTCACCCCAACCACGAAGTTCGCTGTTCTCCACTTGCTCCTCCGTGTCGCTGCCGTGACCTTGTATCCTCTACTTGAAGTGCAAGGTCTTCTCATACCCTCTCCCTAATACCCTTTCCATTTATTTTGTGTAGAATAATTGCCACACTGCCTAGAGAGTTTGTTTTTGTTTTGGTTGCATTTTCATTCATAAGCTGTGATGTACTATCTGCACATTTTTGTGTTTCTTTCTGGGTTTTCAAGGAAAATGGTATAATTTAACTTTAGCCAGGCACAAGGTGATGATGGTTTGGAATGTAGGTGGGGGTGAGAAAGCCCTATTTTACAGTATTAACCAATATAATTAAGGATGCTGGATAATGATCAATTGTGAGAATGTTGCAGTTATGTTTAGCTTGCTGTCATTTATCTGGTTGGGATTTATAAGATAAGTTTTGCCTCATTAAGTGACCGAAAGTAATATAAATGTTAGCTGATTAAGTTGGATTGGTTTTATGCTAGGTTTAGGTAGGATAGGATTGATTAGTCTATATGTTTTGCTTGCCTGCCATGTTAAATATCAAGAGACTAAAACTTACAATTCCGATTTGTTTTTCAAGAGTTATAGATTTAAATACATGAGAGTGAGAGCAATACTGACACACCTAACTCAACCATTCCAGACTTCATTTTGATCATCTTCCCCATCAAATGTTGAGCTCCAGATTTCATTTATCATTCTACCTGCTAAATCATTTATATGTGTAGCCTTATATGTGTTCATCAACTTGGATTTTCTACTGTAAGCTCAGATATTTCTTATATGTATGTGTGTGCTTTACCTCTGTCATAGTTCTTCTGTATTTATGCTTCTATACTGATCAAGCTACATAATTGTTGTTGTGAACTTGTTATTCTGGTCTTGTTATGAAAATATTCACAAAGTGCTTCTCTTTTTGTATAGGTACACTTGCTGTTATTGAAACTATTACGGTACAAGTTCCGAGCAGAATATTAAGCAGAATATTCATTATTCATTACGTTCTCCGGCTGAGTGTTCTTCCCACACCCGGTAAGCTTTCTCATCTCTATTTTTCTAGTTTGATTTTTGTTTGCTTTAACTTGGGGATTAATGGAGTGTTTTATTACTTTTTTAGTGTTAATTAATTAGTAAAGCCTTAGTTTCCCGTTTGAGATGCAATATTAATGAGCACACGTGTACGTGCTTAAGGTACAGCTCATTATATTGGATCTTGAATTGTCCAAGTTGGACAGTTTGGGAAAAAACTTTTTCTTCATTCAGTTAAAATAGTTATTCATTGATTCTCAATATGTTATATACTTGATGAAAGTTCGGATTGATACATTTCCTTTCATTCTCCGGGTGCATACTTTATCGTGGTGGATGGCATCGCGTTCAAGTCGTGTACGTCGGAGACCGAAGGGAAATGCTGCCGAAATTTCGTTGAGTATGAGCATGAGAGTTAAGGACTAACTGTTAACCGAATGTTGAAAAAGTTTCTTCTCGAATGGGATAGGGCCATACCCTATCATAAGAAGTAGTTGATGAAGATGTTGGACTAAGTATGAAGTTAATGTTTTAGTCATGGATCGCGGTTGGATGAATGCTAGACGGACAAGTGATGAGTATGAGAATGGAGTGGAAGATTTTCTACAATTTGCAAAAACAAATGCTCCTGATAGTAGTGACGGAAGGTTTTGTTGTCCTTGTGTTAACTGTTTGAATGAGAGACGACTAGAAGCTGACGAGATACGGGATCATCTTATTTGTGAGGGGATTTGCAAGAGTTATAACTACAAGAATTTTTGCTATTTCCCAGGGCCTGTAGCCCTGGGAAATCCAGAAAATCCGTGGGAAAACGTACATTTCCCACGGATGACCCACGGATTCAGATCCGTCGGTTTTCAGCGGGTCGGAAACGTTTCCCACGGGTAAGCCCTGGGAAATATCCTGCGGTCAGACCCGTGGGAAATTTTCCCAGGGCTAAAGCCCTGGGAAATATTTCCCAGGGTTGATACCTTGGGAAAATTTCCCACGGTTAAAGCCCTGGGAATAGTTTCCCAGGGCTTCAACCCTGGGAAACCTATTATATTTTTTTTTAAAAAAATAAATATTGTTAAACTACATAAATAAATAATTATTTTTTTATATGAATGCATCAACAAAAATTAACATCATAATTAAAGCCAATTAAGTAATTCAAACAAATTGTTCTACAAAAAAAGTTATTGAAGTCATTTGTTATAAAAAAAAAAGGTAATTTAAACCATAATTATCATCATAAGTAAAAGAAATATATAAATTCATACAAAAGTCTAAGAATCCACATTATAAGGATCCTCACTAAAACGGTCAAGAGAGTCGTCGTCCTCCTGGGCACGCTGGGTCGTCTGACTAGCCTGGCGTCGGTGTCGTTGTTGCTGCTGTGGGGGCTGTTGCGGCTGCAACTGTCGCACTGTCTCCATCATCTGTCGCATCGAATCCATCATCCGACGATGCTCCTCATCCCTCTGCCGCTCCCTCTCTTGAGAAGCGACCAACATCTGCCTCAACTGAGCAATCTCCGCAGACTCCTGAGCGCGACGACTGCTGGTGGACGCTCCAACCCTAATCTCTAACTTGCGCGAGGGCCCTTTCCGATAGTTGCCGGCAAGGTCTCCAGCACCATACAGACGACCCTTATACTTGCCGCCGACGACGTCTGCCCAAACATTCAGTGAAAGCTGCTCGTCCTCTTGTGGGTCAGCTGGGGTAGATGGTGAAGAGGCTGATGCTTGAGACCTATGTTGACTCATCCTCTCATGAAACTCCTCCTGTTACAATGCATCAGACTCGATAATCAAAATTTGAACAATATGTTACAAGATAAATTAACTACAACATCCCAAAGTTTACAAACAAAACACCGCAATTTAAATCCATACGTCATTCAAAAGCTTAATAGGATTCACAAAAAATTATCACATACCAAACTAGTTATAACATTTACAAAGCCAGACAATATCAATAGGTCCAAATATAAAGAGACTCTAAAGACTCAATAACCAAAACATGAATAATATGTTACACGGTTAATTATGCAAAAAATTGGACAGAGTTTCCCCTAAAACTATAACATCCCAAACTTTACAAACAGAAAACCATAATTTAAATCCATAAGTCATCATCAAAAGCTCAATAGGATTCACGCAAATTATCATGTCCAAACTAGTTATACCATTTCCAATGCCACAGTATCAATAGGTCCAAATATAAAGTGATTCTACAGACTCAATAACCAAAACATGAATAATATGGTACACGGTTAATTATGCAGAAATTGGACAGAGTTTCCCCTAAAACTATAACATCCCAAACTTTACAAACAGAAAACCATAATTTAAATCCATAAGTCATCATCAAAAGCTCAATAGGATTCACGCAAATTATCATGTCCAAACTAGTTATAACATTTCCAATGCCACAGTATCAATAGGTCCAAATATAAAGTGATTCTACAGACTCAGTAATCAAAACATGAATAATATGTTACACGATTAATTATGCAGAAAACTGGACAGAGTTTCCCCTAAAACTATAACATCCCAAACTTTACAGATTGAACACAATTTAAACCACAAGTCAATCATCAAAAGCTCAATAGGAATATGTGAAATACAATCTTGCTTTCTTATTAAACTCCCTGAAAGTCAATGCTCAAACTAGTCATAACATTTGAGGCTCTCTGCCTCTAAAGTCCAACAAAATATGCGTTTTACATTATCTATTAAAGTCAACAGCTTCTTCAAAAATAAAAAGGGCATATTACCTGAGTGCGCTTCGAGCGCTCATCTATGTACTCGCCAGTATCCTTCCTTGTATGGGTGCGTTTGTGAACCTCGTGAATTTGCACCCCTCGATTATACCGGCGAGCCTGTAAATCAAAGCATAGATGATTAAGATAACAATTAATGAACTATGATGTTGGAATAAATACATTTAATGCATAAAGAATGACAGTATGAACATACCATACGGTCTGCCCACTACGACTGGGAAATGCTACCTCCCGTGTGCAGGCTCCCACCCTTTTCTGATGCCCTATTTTTCTTTGCCTGATTAGATACTTTTTTAAATTGATCAGACGCCCAGTAACGACGCAACTCCTCCCAAATACCATCTCCAATCCAGGGTCGTTGTATGCCACTCTCACGAGCCTCCCTAAGCATATCAGAAAGGCGTTCGGAGGCTTTATGGTGAAAGATCCTCTCGATCTCTGACTCATCTTCATTCCTCCATGCCGCCTGACCCTGTATTAAGATAAATAATAATTCTTATACTAATAATTTTTTGAACTAATAAAAACCATATTAAGTACATTGAAATTTGATGCTTACTCTAAAAGCGTCAAACATACTAATCCGCTCATTGTCAGTGAGTTTTCCCCATGATGTAATTGTCCTATGATACCTCTGCTGGATAACAAACGCGATGGCACTAGCTGCTCTCTTACATGGAAGGAACCTTAACAGTAAAGATGCATGAACCAATAAACACAAAGTAATAAATTATAACAAAATGCATGAATCAACCAAACACATAGAAATTTTATTTTTTAATTCTTACCCGTTACCACTAGGCCTGATAATAGGTCGACCATCGGGCATGAGCTCAACTACCTCTGGCCCATCTAGCTCCTCTTGCTCCATTGGCACCTCTGGCAGCTCATGCACATCTACACCTGAAGGTGAGCGTGAATAGCCGGGACTATATTGTTGCTCCTCATCCGCACGTGCTGAAGTAGATGCTCTATAGTGTGCATGTGACGTGACCCCCGAGGTGGGAATCGTATCGATATGAGGAGACGTAGGTGCAACATATGGAGGCGGTGAAGGTGCTTGCTGTGGTGGACGCGATGTAGGTACATGTGGGTCTGGTGCTGACGCTGACGAGGTAAAAGTCGAAGGCATACGTGAGTATCCATCTGTAGACTCACGAATCACTAAACTGGTGGAAGGTCTGTTCCGACGACGACGGGGAGTTGGACGGGGGTCAGTATCAGACATAACACCCTTACCCTTACCTCTGATGGGTGGAGGTGGGTCACATCCTGAAGACATGTCTACAGAGCAATTTAATATTAAAACCTCAGTTATCAGATATGGATATAATATAAGTTATCTAAGTCATAAAATCAACAAATATAACTAACAAATTGGCGAACAACCAAAAATAAGTTATCCTCCCCATAAAGTCAACAAATATAACTAACTAATAATCCAACAGCCAAAAAGTCATAAAGTCTTCAAAGGATCTAATACAAATTAACTAAGATTTATTCGGAATTTGAGCCATCATCTTCAGCTCCTGTTGAGTCAATATCTTCTTCATCATCTTCAGATCCTGTCTCTTCACGTTCTTCTGTGGAATTATCGTCTTGTTCATCCAAATGCTCTTGGATGGATGACAAATTGGCGATATTCACTTCTTCACCAACGACTTGCAAGTCAGCTAAGCCATCAATAGGGTCGACTTCAATGACTTCAGCTACATGTGACATTGCATCCACTTGATAAGGCACCTCTCCCTCTGAATCATCCACTTCAATGCGACCCCTTGGTGTTGTCTTGATGGCGACGAACCAACCTCGTTTGTCCCTACGAGTTGGTGGATAAGGGACATAATACACCTGTCTCACATTTTGTGCCATGATAAACGGATCATCCCTTTGATATCTTCTACTCATTCGGATATCCACAGTATTACATTTTGGATTAAATTTTGTGCCTCTGCGACGGATCGAACCAACTACAATAAAATAGAACTATTCTTTTAGTATAATCTAAAGAAGGGTACACCAGTTCATATATATGTTGGATCACACCGTAGAAGTCATCTTCAATTCCTTCTGTGAGGCCCTTTACGTGGACCCCGCTGTTTATGGTTTTTTTGCCCTCCGTCCATGATTGGGTATGAAATTTGTACCCGTTCACGAAATAAGTGTGCCATTCTTTGACTTCTGTATTAGGACCATCGGCTAAGTTCCTCAAGTGTTTGTTGATGGAAGTTGGTTCCTCACGGTAAACCTACATATATCAGTTCTAAAAAATCATGTCTAGATTTTACATACAGTGGATATGGATAATTGAAAGATTTTTAAGATACTAACTTGTTGCCTAAACCAGATTGGAAATTCAGCATGTATACGAGCGGACTGTTCTTGTTCACTATTTTCGGATATCAAGAAGGCACTGTAAAGTTGGACAACATATATTATTAGCAGAAAAATATATACTATTAGGTTATTGAAAGAAAATGAAATGAAATGCGTACTCAAGGTATGGTTTAACTTCGGTACAATTGATCATCACATGAACATGAGCCGACTTCCTCTCTTTGTCTGATAACCAGTGAGAGGTCTCCTTCCCGGAAGCACGACCAGGCTGGCAAAAGACTGACAAGGTTAACGGATGTCTTTCACTTTCATTTTCCATTTCATTCCTACTATTTGTTCGTGACAACATGAAGTTCTTGAAATAATGGGAACAAAAATGGGTTGTCTCGCGGTGTAAGTAAGATGCACAGATTGATCCTTCAACCTTAGCCTTATTTTTCACCGATCGTTTCGAATCACCCATGAATCTATAAAACAACAACAAGTTCATAGTGATATCCTTTCACTTTGAATGAAGAAAAAGTCCAATTAAAATTATAGGATGGTTATATTACCTTTCAAATGGATACATCCACCTATATTGAACCGGTCCACCAAGCCTTGCTTCATACGCGAGATGTACTGGGAGATGCTCCATAGAATCAAAGAAACCGGGGGGAATATTTTCTCCAACTTGCATAGAATGATGGGAATATTTTCCTCCATCCTAATCAGGTCATTCTCCCTCAACGTTACAGAGCACAAATCCTTGAAGAATTGACTCAATTCAGTAAGCGGATTCAAGACATGCACTGGCAATGAACTAAAAGCAATAGGAAGTAAACATTCCATGAATACATGACAATCATGGCTTTTCATTCCATGCAGCCTTCCTTTGTTGACATCGGCACATCTTGCTAAGTTGGAAGAATAACCGTCTGGCATCCTAAGTTCTGTTATCCAGCGACAAACGGTCTTTGCTTCATCGACAGTTAAAGTGTAACTAGCTTTTGGTTTTAACATCTTCCCATTAGCCTGCAACTTTAGCTCCAACTCTGGTCGCCTACAGTACAAAGCTAAGTCCATTCTTGCCTTCTCATTGTCCTTGGTTTTCCCGCTCACATTCATGATAGTGTTTAATATGTTATCAAAAAAGTTCTTCTCTATGTGCATAACATCAAGATTGTGTCTCAACAAATTATCTTTCCAATACGGGAGGTCCCAAAAAATACTTCGTTTTGTCCAGTTATGACCATCCCCGTATCCTTGTAGTTTGGACACACGACCATTGTCAGTGACTTTTGGTAGTTCTCTTACTCTACTCCAAATCTCTTCCGGTGTGAACCTAGGCGGCGATGCATCTTTTTCAACCTCCCCCTTTTTGAAGACATTCTTGTTCCGTCTAAATGAATGATCCATTTCCAAGAACATACGATGCGAGCCAAACCAAGAACTTTTCCCCCCGTGTTTCAGGGTAAAGGCCTTTGTATACTCCATGCAGTGTGGACATGCCAATTTACCATGAGTCCCCCAACCAGACAACATACCATAAGCAGGGAAGTCATTAATGGTCCACATCAAAGCTGCCTTCATTATAAAATTTTCCTTCCTTGCGATATCGTACGTCAACACGCCACTCCACAATCTCTTCAAATCATCAATCAAAGGCTGTAAATAAACATCAATACCAGCCTTCGGACTGGATGGTCCCGGTATGAGACACGTCAAAAACATATAAGGTTTCGACATGCACATATTAGGAGGAAGATTGTAGGGAGTAACAATTACGGGCCAACAAGAATATGGCGAAGCCGACGCTTGGATATACGGGGTAAAACCATCGGAGCTTAAACCAAGTCGTACATTGCGTGGATCCGCAGCAAAATTAGTATGTACCCGGTCAAAGTGCTTCCATGCTTCGCCATCAGACGGATGTCGTAAGGCGTCTGAACTTATTTTGTTCTCAAAGTGCCACGTCATTTCTCCTGCAGTTTGCATTGATGCGAACATTCTTTGTAGCCTCGGAACTATTGGCAAATAGAACATCGCCTTTACGGGAATTGGTTTGTTCTTACTTGTCCCAGACTTGGGAGGGCGATACCTGGGTGCTTGACAAAATTTGCATTTGACCAAATTTCCATCATTTATGCCGAATTCATTGTCGTAATACAACATGCACCCATTAATGCAACAATCAATCCTCTTGACTTCCAATCCCAGCTTCGACACTAACCTCTTTGCACCATAATAATTCTTTGGTACAACTCCTTTTATAGGTGTCACGTCTTGAAGCATCTTCAAAAAAAAATCCAAACACTTTTCAGGAACATTCCAATTGGACTTGCAAGCTAAAAGCCTCACACACATTGATAATTTAGAGTCGGAGGCCCCTTCAAACAATGGCTTTTTAGCTGTCTCAGTTAAAAGATTATAAAATCTTTGTGCTTCCTCATTCGGAAGATCTTCGGTGTTATCATAATCGTGCGCCTCGTTTACCCCGAGAGCATCACACACCATCTCCTGCATTGACACAAAGTGTTCCCCACATCCCATATCTGCGCGACTACTTGAGGCACCCGTGCAATTCTCGTCAACCCCTAAATCAACATGTGGAACTTCTTCACCATGAAGAGTCCAAATCCAGTAATTTTCCTGGAACCCATTCATATACAAGTCAGTCTTCACAAGGTCTTCACTCTTAATCTTTCGACATCGACATTTAGCACACGGACATCTAATTCGGTTTCCATCATCGATGAAACACTTTTGTCGCTTTGCTTGGGTAACAAACTCTTCAACCCCATCTACGAAAGTTCGTTTCAAACCCCTTCTTTTCGGATATAACCTATCATACACCCAACTACGATTCAAAGGATAACAATCCATCTTCTGCATATTCATAAAAAATCAAGATAAATTTAAACATTAAATTTAAACATGTCCACTTAGATATATCCATTAAATGCTTCACAATCAAATAGTATATTCACTCAATAATATTGCACCTCAAACGAGAAGCTAAGGCTTTGCTCAAATATTATATAAAATAACAATTAACCCTACTTGACAATTTTACACTTTGTAATTGAAGGCATAAGGATGAAACAACCATACCCCACACAATTTGATACTTAAAATCAGATTAGCTACAATTGTAGAGTCTGTGAGAGATAATAAGTGTTTTCATAAAAATAAGTGTTTCTAAACATGCTAAAAATAGTCTCTGTTGGAGATAGTATTAGCATCGTGAACTGGGAGCTACCACTACAAGCAATGAGCTAAAATGACTATACTGGATTTTGTATTCTCAATAAATATGCTTCACTAGAATGGGAAATTCATAATTCTCTCAAACTTCAAGATTGAATCTGAGATTCTTAGCATTACTGGTTTAGGACATTTCGTTTCATTACTTTGCTCTCTAGTCTCTAGTATCTCTTCTTTTTCTTTTTTCTTTTTTTGATAAACAAAAGTGTGTATATATAAGTACAAGAAGGAACCTGTGATTACCAAGTATACCCCTAAACCACTAATCACTCAAAGACAGTGACACAAAAGTCATAACTGCCACCCCCAAAAGAAAACATAAATGTAACACATTGAATGCCACCAACATAACAGCAAAATCCATTATTTCTAATAAAGTAAAACAAACCCAGCTAAAAAAACCCCAATTTTATGATAGATAAAACAGATCAGACCATAAAACACACGATACACAATATACATAAAAGGTAAGATTCATAACATTCAGAACCAAAATCACTCAGATTCATCTACCATATACTCTACCATACAATAGTTGAGCATAGGGTTCCAATGCAACAGATAAGACCAATTTTAGTATAGGGTTCAATGGGACATTGACAGTAGCTAGCATAGGGTTCAAAGGGAAACTCACCTAAGGTGCGTGGCTGGTTGGAGTTGGTGCTGCAGCCGCGGGTGGTGGCCCTGTGGAGCTGCGGTGGTTCTGCACGGTGGCCGGATCCAGATGAACATGAGAGAGGGAAAATATAGAAAGAGGGAAATAGGAGAGGAAGAAGAGAGAAAGAGGGAAAGAAGAAGCTTACCAGGTGGTCTGCACGGTGGTCTGCACGGTGGTTCTGCACGCCGTCTGGTGAGGCGCAGTCTGGTGAGGCGTTGTTCGGTGCAGAGGATGAAAGAAAAATGCACGTACAGGGACCGCGCAATTGGAGGAAGAAGGCGGGCTATTTCGGTATTTCCCAGGGCTGAGCCCGTGGGAAACGGCGCTTCTTTTGCGGCGGTGCAGTCCCTGGGAAATTTCCCAGGGCTTAAACCGTGGGAAACACCGCGTTTTTTTCCTGCCGCCCAGTCCGTGGGAAATGGATAAATTTCCCAGGGTATAACCCGTGGGAAATATTACCTACGGCCCAATCCGTGGAAAAACAAGCGGGAGCAGTTGGCGCCTCTGTTTCCCAAGGCCCAACCCGTGGGAAACATAGCGAGAAATTTCCCAGGGCTTTAACCGTGGGAAACGTCAAAATTTCCTAGGGATTTTTTGTCCTGGGTAATATGCCCTGGGAAATAGCTTAAATTCTTGTAGTGTATGGATATGTCATGGTGAATCGTTAGACAGGCCAAGGGTGTCGGATAGAGAGGAAGTTGATGACGTAGATATGGACGATGGACTAGAGGACATGATCCGTGATATTGGGCAAGAGTCCTTTCGGCGAGCACATGTGTATGATACTTTGTGCAGTGATGCGGAAGTGGCTTTGTATCCGGGGTGCACTAATTTCACACGGTTGTCAGCGGTCTTAAGATTGTTCAATGTGAAGGCGAGAAATGGGTGGAGCGATAAAAGCTTTACTGAATTGCTTTAGTTGTTGAAAGACATGCTTCCAGAAGGTAACACATTACCATCCCGAAACTATGAGGCGAAGAAGATATTGTGTCCGATGGGTATGGAGTATAAGAAAATACACGCTTGCCCCAATGATTGCATATTGTACAGGAAAGAGTTTGAAGAGATGCACGAGTGCCCCAGGTGTGGGGTATCACGATACAAAGTGAAGGATGATGATTCTAGTTGTGATGCGGTCACCAAGGGTCCTCCTGCGAAGGTGTTATGGTATCTTCCAGTAATTCCGCGGTTCAAGCGATTGTTTGCTAATGAAAAGGATGCAAAGAATATTAGATGGCATGCAGATGAGAGGAAATGTGATGGACAGCTTCGTCATCCGGCTGATTCTTTGCAGTGGAAGAGAATTGATAGTTTGTTTCTGGAGTTTGGCAATGAGCCCAGAAACCTCAGGCTTGGACTTGCTACCGATGGAATGAATCCATATGGAAACTTAAGTAGTATTCATAGTTCATGGCCTGTTCTC
Source organism: Echinosophora koreensis (assembly GCA_035048595.1). Lineage (NCBI taxonomy): Eukaryota > Viridiplantae > Streptophyta > Magnoliopsida > Fabales > Fabaceae > Echinosophora > Echinosophora koreensis. The sequence continues at coordinate 7,937,291 of JAPCYP010000001.1, read as the reverse complement.
CTGGTAATTTACAACCTATCTCCTTGGTTGTGCATGAAGCGCAAATACATTATGTTAAGTATGATGATTTCGGGTCCAAAACAGCCAGGAAATGATATTGATGTTTATCTGAGTCCATTGATTGAAGACTTGAGAAAGTTGTGGGATGAAGGCATTTATGTGATCGACGGGTATTGCCGTGAGACTTTCAGATTGCGTGCCATGTTATTTTGCACCATCAATGACTTTCCAGCATACGGGAACTTGTGCGGGTATAGTGTTAAGGGGCATAAAGCATGTCCAATATGTGAAGAAGGCACATGTTACCATCAACTGCAACATGGAAGGAAGACAGTCTACCTTGGGCATCGGAGATTTCTCCAGCGTGATCATCCTTATCGTAGGTTGAGAAAAGCTTTCAATGGACTTCCGGAGAATGCATTTGCTCCGGTGGCCTTGACTGGAGACCAAGTTTATGAACGGGTGAAGAACACTAATGTTATCTATGGGAAGTCCCAAAAGAAGGCTACTGAGAAGAATATATGGAAGAAGAGGTCGATCTTCTTTGATCTTCCATATTGGTGCAAGCTTGATGTAAGACATTGTATTGATGTGATGCATGTGGAGAAAAAATGTGTGTGACAGTTTAATCGGAACGCTTCTCAACATTCAAGGCAAGACAAAGGATGGTGTGAATGCTCGTCTGGATCTAGTTGCGATGGGTATACGAGAGCAGTTAGCTCCACATAAAGTGGGGGATAAGAAGACTTATTTGCCCCCAGCATGTCATACTTTATCAAAAAAAGAGAAAAGAAGTTTCTGTGAATGTCTACGGGGAGTCAAAGTGCCACAGGGTTACTCTTCAAATATCAAGAGACTTGTCTCAATGAAAGATCTCAAATTAGTTGGCTTAAAGTCTCATGATTGCCATGTCTTGATGCAACAATTACTACCGGTGGCCATTCGTGACATCTTGCCTAAAAAAGTCAGACATGCCATTACTAGGTTATGCTTATTCTTCAATGCTATATGTAGCAAGGTCATTGACACTAAAAAGTTGGATGACTTGGAAAATGAGGCAGCCATTATCTTGTGCCAATTGGAGATGTATTTTCCACCTTCATTTTTTGACATCATGGTTCATTTGATTGTTCATCTAGTGAGGGAGATTAGATTGTGTGGCCCCGTTTATTTAAGGTGGATGTACCCGGTTGAGCGATACATGAAGATCTTGAAAGGATATATGAAGAATCCACACCGTCCCGAAGCATCTATTGTTGAAAGGTATGTTGCAGAAGAAGCTATTGAGTTTTGTACAGACTACATGTCAGAAGCGGAACCTGTAGGGCTTCCGAAGTCTCGTCATGAAGGAAGATATGATGGGAAGGGTACACGAGGTATCACTGTTAAGAGCATGGATCGGGAGGAAGTGCTTCAAGCACATTTGTATATATTGAATAACACTGATGAGGTTGAACCATACTTATGTGAGGAATTTGACTGCCAACCGTGGTTCAAATCAAAAGATAACAATCGACTTTGATTGTAACCTCAATCCTATTGGGCCAATGGCAGAGCAGTTTATTAGTTTTGTGGCGTCCCTTGCTCGAAGCAGGCCTAGCACACTTATTGAGACTTGGAAAGATGTACCTCAGGGCGTGAAGGATCAGATATGGGAGACTATTCTGGTATCTATACTTTTCCGTCCTGTGTCTGTATCTATTTTATTTTAATCTTATTAATATCATACAGTAATTCGTTGATTCTTTTGTTGTCAATGTAGCTCACGTTTGACCTGCCGGATACGACGGATATGAAGAAGCGTTGGATAAAGTATGCTGGTGAGCGTTGGAGGGGTTTTAAGGTGGACCTGGGCAGATACTATGTATTCAATCCACGCTGTGAAAAGAACCCACTTGAGGTGTACCCGTTTCTTGACCAGGCGACGTGGGATCGCTTTGTTCAGAGCCGACATGATCATAGCTTTCAGGTTAACTTATTTGAGTTGTCTCTAAATTGATGTAATTTCATTAATTTTATTAATTTACTGATGTAATTTAATTATCTTCTATTTATAACAGGAGAAGAGGAAAAAGGGGCAGGAAAACCAAAGCAAGAATGTCTACCCCCATGTATTGTCTCGTGGGGGATATAAAAAGCTTGCTCAGACCATGGTGGAAGAGGAAAAGAAAGCATGTCAGGAAGCAGCATCTCAGGCAGATCCTAATGCTGAAAATCATCCTGAAGTTGTTGATCCACCTCCACCCCCACGCCATCGTAAATGGAAGAGGGCCCGACAAAGAAAAACGGGACAATATACATCTGAGGAGGCACGCCAAGTAGCAGAGAAGATTGTATGTGTAGTTTGAATTGTAATTGTGATTTTAACAATGTTACTGAATTGTAATGTGACCTAATATTTTATATGTTGTAGGATGCCTTGGACGAGCAGGCCACTCAAGGAACCTTTGTTCCTAGAGGACGCGAGGATATCTTAGCTGCTGCCATCGGTAAACCAGACCACCCGGGCCGTGTCATTGGTGTTGGATGGGGCGTTGGCATTCGCCAATACCATGGTTCATCTTCACACCAACGCCACAGGGATGTTGCTGTAGATAGAGAACGGCTAAAACAGGAGATTGCAGCTGAGCTTAGACAGGAGATGACCCAGCAGTTTAACCAGCAGATGACAATAATGGCTGCTATGTCCCAACAATTCACAAGTGTCCAACCCTCTGTCCAACCCTTTGTCCATGTGAGCACTAAGGGCTCATGTGATCCTCCTCATCAGCCTGATGATCGATGATGATGATGATGATGATGACGCCCCTGATAGGTGTGAGCTGAATGTTGATGATCATCATGATATTCTGCCTAAAAGGTCAGCTTCAGGAAGACCAGAGAAATCTGCTCCGGCTAAGGTATTCATTTGACCATTCAATTAATTACGAATGAAATAACTTAAATGTGATTACTAATGTATATCTTTTTTGTTGTTTAGGGGAACGACAAAGGGGATCCTGGTGATGTTTTTCAACGTCTTGCTATAAAGCTTGTCACCATGGAGGTTGATGCAGCTTTGGTAAGGTTGGAACATGATGGCAGGGCGGATGACGATCTGTATATCCCAAAGAAGGAACTTATGGAGATGGCGCTCCACCATGAAATGGCTAGTGCTGCACACATCTCGTTATGGTGCACGTAAGTACATTTTATTTATAGGTTAAATAATTAAATTTTAAATACTATCATAATTAACATGTTTTATCAATATATTAGGTATCTGCATCGCATGCTAGGTAATCAGGGCAACCTCACCCTTTATGGGTTCATTGACCCCATGCTCATTCAGGGTGATGTTCTCCTAGCATCAGAAGACCCGGTCGCCACCATACGTGATATAGTTGCCCGAGACCATCATCAGTTCTACCTTGCGCCTTATCTCTATAAGTAAGTACCAGTTATTTAATTATAACTATATATGACTTAGTCACTAATTGTTCCGCAAATGCAGACGACATTGGCAGTTGTTGATCTTGTGCCCTCGTGTGAATGTCGTGGTCTTCTTCTGCTCGATGGGCCATAGGCCGGCGAATGAACTGAAGAACATCATGGAAACGTAAGCATTAAAATAAGTTAGAATCAGTAATGAAGTTGTTTTAATTATCTGAAATCTATTAGATATACTTTAATTAATGTTTATTTTCTTATGATAGGTCTATTGATGCAAGCCGCATGCTGTGTGGTGAAAGGCGTCAGCCTATTAGATGGATTATTCCTAACGTAAGATATTTATTAGTTCAAACGCTTCAAGCGCAGTGGGTATAATTATTGATTTCTATTTAATTTCTCATATTCTAACTGGGTTTCATTTGTACGTAGTCTCATAGACAACGTGGATCATGGGAATGTGGATACTATGTGATGAAGTGGATGGTCGAAATTATCTCCTCCGGTATCACTGAAAGATGGCAGGAGGTAAATGCTAATTGGTACAATTAGTTGTAACAATTATATATAGATTCGTTATATGTTTAATTTTAGTTTATTACTTAAAAGATATAATCTAATTATGTCCAATTAAACTTGCAGATATTCAACAATCCGACTCCACTCTCTGATGCCGACATAAAAAACAAAAGGATACGTTGGGCAAATTTCTTTCTTGAAGTGTACCAACATTAGTTTGTATGTAGTTAGTATATAAACGCATCATGTAATAGCTATAGTGTACTTTTGACTGATATATGTTTTGACATGAAATCTATAATATATCATATGTAGCTTTTTGGTTTCTAATTATCTTTGTTGTGTGAATGTTATTGAATATATTTATTGTTAGTAGACTTTTAATTTAGTGTGTTTTGGTTGTACAAAAATGATTTTGTAGACAATATAGATTCTGTATTGATCTGGATTACTGGATTACTTAAACAGGGGAAAGGACTGTCAATACTGAAAAGGATGATTTTTTAAAAAAAAAAAAACTAAAATTCACATCGGTTTTCGTAAAACCGATGTGGTAAACCCAATTTTCCACATCAGTTTTCATAAAAACCGATGTGGTAACTCAACTTTCCACATCGGTTATGTTAAAAACCGATGTGGAAAGTTGAGTTACCACATCGGTTTTTATTAAAAACCGATGTGGAAAATTGCTGAAAAGGAGATGTGGCTTTCTGAAACAGACTTTTTTACATCGGTTTTAAAACTGATGTGAAAAGTGGTAATAAACCACATCGGCCTTTTTAACATCAGTTTGAAAACCGATGTGAAAAGCAAAAAAAAACCGATGTGAAATCCCTTTTCTGCACTAGTACTCATGGCTAAAGTTCGCCTGAGGCACAGTCCACTTACACTGCAACCAACCACTCTTGGTTCTTTATATTAGTGTTTGAATGTATTACAAATTTAGAATTAGAACCAAGCTAAATGATGAGATTCTCTGACCCTTTGATCCAACACAGGATGATGATTCGTGATGGTGATGCATGTGCAGATTCCGCTGCGTCTTTTTTCTCCTATTCCTGCATAGAACTGCTACAATGGCAAAAACAAATACAAAAATGACAGCTCCAATCACAAGCCCAACGATGAGTCCACTTGAAATGTTGAAGCCTGAAAGCTTCTGAACTTCAACAGCTACAGGCAAAGTTGCACTTGAATGACTTGATGATAGTGGCACTGGCGACAACTTCACTTCCGGTGGCTCCGCCGTGGATGACAAGGGAGGTTCTGTGAATGGAGAAACTGTCGTCGACGGTGGCGGAGAGGTGGTTTTCCGTTCCGGTTGCATTGCCTCAGGCGGTGCAAAAGTGGTTGTGGTTGGAAGCGCTGGTGCAACTCCACCCGGCTGAGATGCTGATGCCACCGGAGACCGCAAAGGTGCCTCAGCCTGAAGCAAAGTTGGTGGAGATGGAGGAGCTGATGTTGGCGAATTATCTGGAGTGATTAAGCTTTCCGGTGAAGGAGAGGGTAGCAGCGGTGCAAATGGAGTCGCCGGAGGTTCTGAGTTTGTAGGCAGTGGCACTGTTGAAGACAATGCCGGCGGAGCTGAAGTCGCCGGCGATGTAATCGGAGGTGTTGGTGGTGATGGCGAGGAGTTGAATGGAGGCGGTGCTGGTTCCAGCAATGGCGGAGGACTAATGTCGAATGCCGGCGGTGGTAGTTTTGTCGCCGGTAAATACGCCGGCGAGTATGGTGCTAACATGATATTTGTCATCTTTTTCAGTAGTAGGAAGGTATAGAACACTAACAAGTCAAATATAAGTAAGAACTAAGAAGACAAAAACAGAATAACATTTAGTTATTTAGAATTCATTCCCCTCATTTTAGCTCTTTAAAAAAAGTTTCCCTTATAATACTCCCTCCGGTCCACAATGTAAGCAAAAAATTTCAAATTTTTTGGTCCAAAATATAATCAAATTTCAACTACTTTCTTCTCATTTAATGAAGTTATTCTCAAAATACCCTTCATTTAATACAAATTTTGTTTTCCAATGACTCCTTTTATTCTCAATAACACAAGCTTAATAAATAAGAGGAAGGGTAATTTAGGTAACAAACTTAATTTTTTATTCTCAATGACTCTTTTAAATGAGATCAACTAACTATCTTAATATGTGTGTCCCATTTAATTTTTTGTTATAATAGAGATCGGAGGGAGTAGTTGTTGAGCAATTTGCAGTGAGAACTGAGAGGCTGCCAATACAATTCTAGTCCACGTAGTGCTCCACTAATGGCTAGTGGCCTACGGTAGTCCAACTCACCAACTATTAGGATAACTTGATAAATAGTAGAGACAGAGTGACATGCATGTGGTGGTTGACCTTTATGAAAAAATATAAAGGTATTAGTCCCTATGGAGAGACCTTTGTCAGAATCTGTGTAAGAAAGAAGGGGCTCAAGAAGGGGGGCTCGGATCTGCTCCAGCGGGCTGCCGCTCCTCCAGCCGTTGGATCGTGGCCCCACATGCAGTTGAAGCTGGTCCCACCCTCCCAAAACAACCCTGCGCCGTTGGATCGTTGCAGCAGCACCGCAGGACCACGGATTCGCAGGAGCGAATCCGTTTCGCAAGAAGGGTGGTTGAGATTGAGAAATAAACCAATTCCATCACATGACCTGAGAATGTGAATGAAAAAAAAAGAGTAGTAGCCAATAGACAGCTTTCTGAAGTAATTAATGGCATATGAAACATCCAGGAACATTGGTAAAGTACACACGGACATGGAATTCGGCTGAATCGTTATTTCTTATTTCTACTATGCCTTAAATTAGGTTAAATACTCAAGGTCCTTATAAGTCTCTTTCTAAAATTTTGTAATTAAGTTTTTAGATGTTAACATGGTTCAAGTTTCGTTAAATGTTGTTCACACGACATTTTATACATAGCGAGCCATGTGGAAAAGGGATTGTAGCAACTGGTGGTTGCTTCCGCCAAGTGACAGGGTGATTAAAGCATAGTCCAGAGCACAAGCGAGCCACTCCCAAGTGATATTCATGAAGGTAATATACAAAAAGAGATGCTTATGACAGAATAACAATTCCAAAGGTCCAAACAAGGAGAGGATAAGAGTTTGTGAGTGCATGGAGATCCATTGTCAATTTGTTATATAGATTCGATTGATTTCGGGACCAATCCGGCACAGAAATTAATCACTTATCAATCAATGCCAATGCCATATCAATTTTTGCTTATCAAAAAAAAAAATATGCCAATGCCATAGAAGATAGAACACAATGAACGCTTCAATAAACGTCAGAAACTCAACGTAAAACCTCTACGAACTTACAACCCAGACTCAGGTTTTCTACAACTGAATATGTGGTAATGGACCATCATGTTCGATCGGATACAAAACAATTACAAAATCTTTAAGCCAATGAAATAACTCTGCATTTTCTGTTATACACTGATCCTGAGTCTTTTTTCCTTGTTTGGAAGGGGGTGTGGAGTTGACATCTATCTCCATTTCTTTATATATTCATTTATTCAATCTAGGATTCCAAAATTTCATGAATATCTACTCCACAGCTCAGAAGGATGCATCATAAAGTTTCAAGGCAAACCAAATTTGGACAGTGCTGATTGGAATAATGTTGAGAACGCCTGGGATGAACCTTGGTCATCAGCTTTTATTTTAACCTGTGACTTGGCTGACGATGTGTTGATTATACACTCTACAAGATACATCGATGCTTCTTCGGCTTTTTGAGCAAAGAAAAAGAACTTGAAATTAGGAGACTGACCACCGGATGCAATGCATTGTATCGAATGACTTTGCATGTGCCGGAGGAGTGCATGAGGATCTGTCAATGATGCAACTCCTTGTGGACTTATAGAATATTCCTGCATCAGATTATGAGTGTTACATACAACAAACAAACCAAAATGTTCAACATTTTTTGTAGGTGGGGAAGCTGCTAAGGCAAAAGAGAAAATATACAAGACATCTTAAAATCTTTATATGCCAATGCTACCATATTAATTAACTGGGATTATAATTTCAAAGGCAAACCTCTGATATAGATATAGGCAGTTGACGCCATTTCTGCTGAAATGTGCCAGGATCCAGCATAGCTTTTGGGTTGAGATTCAATGGAGGAGGTGAAGGTGTAGCTGCAGTCCCAACTGAAAAATCTAAACCAAGCAGATCATCGATTGGCAAGCTAGACGCTGTAGATTGGCCTGTTACGCGGGCATTTGAAAATGCCAAATCTGCGAGTGGTTGTGAAGTTGCAGAAGGGGAAGCTGAAGCATTATATGAAGGAGCATCGTAGGCAGAACCATTGCTACCTGGATCTCTACCTTCCTCTTTTTCTGTGGTACTTAGAAGTCGATCCTTGTCATTTGCCTCCACTATCTGAGCTGGAACAACAGAATCTCCAGATTCTACACTAATAGATAGATTTCCAAGTTCATCTGAAAACTCAAATGTCCCTCGGTGTTCCTTATCAGTGAACATGTAAGAAGGCTGCATGAATTTGCTATTGTTAGTTTGATAGATTTTTATGTACAGCTAGTAAGAGAGAGAAAGGGGGGAAGGATCTATGTAACACAGACATGTTTTAAGATACAATAGTGTAAGGCAAGGTTTTTAACCTGTCACAGTGCAAGGTGTAACCCTCAAAGGTGTCGAGGCACAAGTTTAGCTTGAGGTTTTATATTTTAAAAATGTTAAAATAAATCTTAATGTAAATAGAAGTATAAATTGCAACATAATGATTTGAAATATCTCGTGATTCGGCAGTTGAGGCAAGATTCAACATAAAACTACGAGAAGTCAAAACACATTTTACAGGGAAGAATCACAGGACCATCAAAATTTAAAACAATGTTTAAATGGTAAGGTGACCCCATTTATCACCCAAACCCCCAATCTTTAAGTTAGTTTTAGGTGGCCATAAACATTTTATAAGTCTTCTTTCTAGAAATAGCTTCAAGTAATCAAAGTTGACCCGAACTCAACAAGTGATCTGTATTCCTTCAAAACCACAAGGGATAAGTGAGTATATCAGTTACGGGTTACCTTTTGGTATACAACAGACAAAGTGTTAAATTCATCAAATATGCGATCTTTGATTTCATTGCTCTGAGTATCGGCAAATACTGAAACTGCTTGCTTTGGAGGGTTAACCACACTCTCTGCGACTGATACATTATATTGCAGAAGCCTGTAATAAAATAAGGCCCTATCATGAACATCCTGCAATCAACAAAGCTTATGTAACATACCGCTGCGATACAAGCAAATATTTAAATAGTTTGTTGTATTGGCAATTCAAAGTAGTATGGAGTAACAGCAATTCGAACCTGGTGAAAATCAGCAACACCAGCAGCCAATGCAGCTCCTAATGCTTTCTGAACCTCGGGTGGTCTCTTAAAGAAACACTTCATCACTGCAGTAAGAAGATGTAAGCGAACCTGCATCATGAGACATGCATCATGAGACAGTAGCTGTTCAATATATAAATAAGTGAACATAATGGCAAACTGATATTTCATTACAATACTCAAGAATTAATGCATACAAGACATTAAAATTAATCTATGTTTTTAACAACATGGATTAATTTTATAAATTTTTAACTTGAATCTCATACTATATGTTTTGGCATTTGTTTAATTTTCTTGAAATTATGATAGTAATTTCTTAAAGCATTTATCTAATGAGTAATTAAATAAGTTAGAGGATAATATTTTCTAATTGTTTTATGTAATATATCTATTTTATAATATAATTATAATTATGATTTATTATTTGTTAAAACATTCACTTCAAGTGAACCATTTGACCCAGTCCCCTGACTAGGGTAATATCCACTCTAGGTTATTCAGAGTGTTCCTTCTGCAATCCTTTTAAGGGGGGATAAATGAAGAAATTGGTCGACTGCATACCTGGTGCAAGTGGTCTAAGTTTTTTATTTTTGAGTGGGGGTCAGGATGGGAAGGTAAAGAGTAAACCAATTGTTGAATTTTAGAATTTTACCATCCAATATATGCCTTTAAATTGAAGCTTATATATATATATATATGTGTATATCAAATAATGACATAAAAGGAGTAGGATGAGAACAGAGCAACTTGAGAGTTGAGACCAATGTGAAAATGTCAGAGTTTGATACATTGAATGAAAAAGGTTAAATCCGACCATCAAAGAATATAAGTCCAACCAGGACATTATTGAATCTATAACTAAGAATGAACTGCCCCATGTTGTTGGGTATAACATGGCATCCAATATAGAAATCTAAATCTCAAATGGGGAAATCACATGACTACGAACCATAAAAAGTCACGTAAACTACCTCAGCCGAATGCTCCTCATCCCAATTTTCAACTAAACTTTCCAAGATATATGGAGCATCGTGCATGTCTTGAGAATATTCCCCCAGCATCCATATAAGAGCTGCCTTAGCCTTGGGTTCTTGGACATTTTTGCTACTGATATTCCCAACAACAGCAATGCAATCCTGACTCCATTGTGGATATTTTCTTAGCAGATCTTTCACAAGGACCTGCATAAATGAATTTCACACTTAGTATTAATCTATCCGACCATAACTAAGTCAAATAAAAAAATACCACACTTTGCAAAGGTGTTCTCAAAATAATAGGAAGCAGTGAATTCCTATTATTATGCACAAATTCCAGGGTATCTAGCAGGTAGATTTTTCATGTTTACCAGAGCTTCAGAAGTAACATAGTCCTTTTCCATCTCAAGAAACTGTAGAAGCCGATCAACAATAGCATTGACATCATACTGCTGCAATGCTATCTTCCCAACAGCCCGAATTGATTCTCTTGCAATTGGAATGTCAACATTTGCAGCATATTCACATAACTCCGTCACTGAATAGGACCCAAGAAGTTCGTGAATGAGTCATACCAAAAAGAAAGGGGGAACACCCCGACCAGGGATCAGAACATCAAATAGAGAAATGCAACCACTTACCTATCTCATAGGTGTTACTTTCATTTGCAACTGCAGTCAGCATTTCAAGCTTCAACTTTTTGACATATGATGGCTCATTATACTGGCAATAAAAGTGTTTGTAGTCTGTAGCAAATATATAAGGTGCACGCATGACCAAGAGATGTAGATGGCTTAAAATTGCATAAGATTGTTCAGGACTTCCTGAGCTCACTTGAGTTAAGAGAGGGGCTTTGATACGCTCATATACCTAAACAATTAAGAATTTGCATCAGAAATCACGAAGCTACAGACAAGCAACCAAAGCTGATAAGACATTACTCAAGCTTATTTATTCAATAAAAAAGCTAAGATGAACTAAACCAAGCTAGGTCAAACCCAAGTGATGCCCAAGTAGCTTTGTTCACTTGCCTCTCTAAGTTTAAGGTCAAAATACTCTAACCCATATATGTCGATGTATGAATACCATAAGCTTCATCTTACAGCTGAAAAAACTAAATGCCAAATTCATATCATCTGTGTATGATTGAGCGAGCTAGAAGTTAAAAGTAAAGTCATCACCAGATACAAAACAAGTATGATTCATACCAGAGAATTAAATATATTGCAAACTCACTACATGTTCTAAAAAAATAAACTGTTGTAATGAAAAGCAGGGGGTTTAACTGAGAAGTTTATATAAAAAAATAAAATAAATACCTGCTGATGAACATCGGCCATAGACAAAGTCAAGTGTAGGAATAATTTAGTAGTTGCCAAAACAACAGCACCATTTGCATGCTGTAGTCTATCTTCAAGTAGATTCATTATATCAAATATTTCACTGTTATCCGAGGGAATGTACTTGGCCACTAATTCCAGCACAAGACATTGTGCCCATTCACTAAATTCTTTAATGCTGCATGGGAAAAAAATGAAAGCAACTGATAAGTTGTTTTAAAATTAGCATTTTTGCAAGATATTATAGATGCTTTATTTTCTCTCTCTGATGTCTGCCACAATTAAAAAAAAAAAACATTTTACAGTCTAATATGACAGTTAGCACAACTTAATAAAACAATGGCCTTGTACACATTGGTTACAAAACCATTTAATCAACCATTTAGTCCTACAATACATATCATGATTGATAATGTTATAAACCTTTTCAGACAAAATTATTCAAACAGTGCCGTCCTTTAAGGAAAAACATAAATTATGTAGCACAGCATTGGCAAGCAGAGTTCGTCAAAATATCAATGTAAGAAACTAATTATGCAAAGATTACTTGCCGATTCAGAAGGTAATATACAACTGGCTTGCTAAGCAGAGTTTCTCTCTCCCTAGCCGCTTCCTCGGACGTGGTTGACTCTAAGGTCCAAATCTCTTGTAAAGCAGACAAACAATTTGCCACTACCTGATGAAAAAGCATGACCATATATCTGTAAAGTGCAATTGAATTGATGACTGCTGTCATTTAAATTTTTTGAAGCAGCAAGACTGATGTCTTTCTGATATATAGGTGAGTAACAAATGAAAAGCAATAAAAATAATAAAATTCAATTAAGAGATGAAGAACATAATAAAGGCAGCATAAATTCAGCCTAAATGTGTTAATGGATTTAAATTTGAAAAGGGAAGGCAGATTATACACACACGTGACAGGAGAAATGAACAACAAAATAAGAACAGCTTCAATCTTGTATATCCTATATTAAGGGAATCAAATTATCTCCAATGAAGCTACAAAGAAGAAGATAGTAGAACTCAAGAACACGTTGCAGGGGTTGATAATGTTAATGCTCACTAACAGCTTACAAAGTCGACATGCCCATCATAACAATGAATGTTTGTTTTGATAAGAGAAGAATTTTATTAAGATAAGGAGATGGAAAATACAAAAGGAAAAGAAAATAAGAAATCATCCTTAAAATAAAATAAAAGAAAAAAACAAACAATAAGAAATATAAAACATCAAGGTAGCAAAGCTACCCAATCCCTGAAGAGACCCTTTTAAGGAGACCATGTGCTTTACACCATATGGAAGCGAGAAGCCTAAACTTATCCGAAATCAGTGCTTATTTGAAGAGATATCCTAAAAAATGGAATCCTTACCTGAGCATCCGGGTCATTGAGCATCAAATGCTTCAGTGTTGCTGGAAAATCTGCATCAATACAGGTGGAAGCTGATATATGATACAGTTTCAACACCCCAATAACTGCCACAGTCCTGACATAATTATTATTGTCCTTCAACCCAGACCCTAACGGCCCAACCAAATACTCCACCAGGTTTGCCACTCGGAGCGAACACAGACTCCTCAAAGCTAATCCCCGTATCATAGGATCCTCATCCTTGCAATCTCTTTGAAGAAAATTAATCGTCAAGAGTGCAAGATCAGGATTGACCTTTGCATAATTCCCAACATATAGGTAGCACATTTTTTTCAGAACAATGTCTGATGTTGCTGAACACATTACCATCTCACCAAAGAGAGACGAGACGTCAATACCGATCGTCATGTTGGAAATCACCTTCTTGAAAAGATCCCTCTTAGCATCATCGGCACCCGGAGCTCGGCTCCCGGCAAGCTGCCGGAGCTGTGATTTGAGATCGGTAACTTCACTCTTCCTGGTTAAATTAAATATTAGGTCAGGAAATTAAGCAAAGATACTAACTATGCCAAAAGGAATAATCAAACACATGGGACAGAATAGAATTGGAACTGTAATAGTAAGTGTGTTTGGGTAAACAGCTTAATCAAGCACTTATTCAACAAGCTTTCTTCAAATAAGTTAAAAACAACTTATTTGCATAAGCTTCTCACAAACATATTGCAATAAGCTATTGAAGATCATAAACTATTTTCATAAACTATTTGCACCAATTTATTTTTATAAGCTATTCTCACAAGCTCAAATAAACTCTCTATAAGCTCTTCCAAACACACTCGTAAACTAATAATGAAAAGCACATTTGAGGTATAAAAAAAAATGCAGAAATAACTAATGCACCAACTCAGTGAAGTTAACATAGCTCCTTTTCTTATCCCCAAAAACAAGTTTGATGAATCCGCAATCCGAAAGACACTATATTCTGTTGTGTGACTCAATATCTGTAGAATTTAAGTTATAGAACACAAGTACAGTAGTAGATAACATGATTGTAGGCGAAATAGGACGAAACTCTACGGCATTGGATCTTTGATTTTCATGATGACCTAGCTAGGGGAATGTGCGTATTCAAATAGTTGCGAGATAAAAAAAAAAGTATACGAAATTTCGTGATTGTCAACAAAAAACAAGAGGACGGAAATTGCTAGGCAATTGCGGAGTGGAAATTGAAATTGAGGGGAAAAAGGGGATTGAGTTGGGAACTCACCCGGATGGTTGGGAGGGTGAGGGAGATCGCTGAGACTGTTGATGCGGTGGAGCCATAGTCACTGACTGCAACGCAACTTCGTTAGATCGCGCACTTCAATTCTTCTTCACACAAGCAGAGATCTAATCTCTAAACCAATATTACAAGGATGATAGGTGGTTGTAAATCTATCAAAAATGGAGCCCTGGTTTAGAATTTTGTATTTTAGAAAAGAAATCGCGAAAACAATCCCTGAAAAGAAAACTCGAAAAACATAAATTATTGCAGGTGCCAGATACACTTTCGACGTATGAGAGCTGACGTGGCAACATCTAATTGCCGTGGAAATGGACTATAGGGAGATCTTGGAGTAAACACCAAATTTGGTCCCTGAAATTATGAAGTAGTATCAACTTAGTCCCTTTGTTAAAAATAGTATGGACTAAGTTGATTTGAAGTTTGTAGTTTCAGAGACTTAATTGATATTAAGTGAGTAAAATGAATGACCAAATTGATACTAACTTATCATCCAGGGACGCTTTTGGAATTTTGATAATTTCAAGGACCAAGTTGATACTATTTTACAATTTTAGGGACTAATTTGGGTATTTACTCGAGATCTTGACAATTGAATGATTTTGTGTGGGTTAAATATATATTTAATATAAAAATGAATGTATGAAATTTTGACTAATTAAGGTGAATGCACGAAATTTGTAAATGCAGGAAATGGTCTGTGTAATGTGAGTTACTTGTGTCCGGCTTAATTGTACTTTTGATTCTCCTACTATTAATAATGTACGATTTTGATTTCCAAATTTTTTTTAATACATATTTGGCTCCTCTAATTTTTCAATGTTGCGAATTCAATCATTTCTTCCCATGTCCATCAATTTTTTAATGATTAACATGGAGCAATCATGACCCAAAGCATGTAGAACCAGTAATTGAGCTTTTGTGATAAATAACCATGTGATGAAACCAAAAAAATTCTAAAAAATAGGGACAAAACCAGTAAATAGCATAGAAAAACCATTGAATCATGCTGAATCAGAGAGGCAGAAGAGGAGCAACCTCAAAAGAGGTTTTGTGAGCTTACAATAGTGGTTCTTCTATGTTGATTATTGAAAAAAATTGACAGACATTGGAGGGAAGAACTAAATTTATAACATTGAAAAAATAGATGAACCAAATGTGCATATAAAAAAATATTTAGGGACAAAAATAATACATAATCAATAATAGAAAGATCAAAAGTGCAATTAAACTTAAAATATTTAGGTGACTAATGATATGTGGATTAAGCTCATTTAAAATAAATAAAAGTGTAACGTCAAAAAGTAAAAATATATTTATTATTTATAAATCAAAATGAGTTGAGATTACAATGTGCTTTAACTAACCATTTCATTATTTTTCTCATTTTACACTTTTATTATGTTTAATACTATGTTTGTAATTTACTATATAAATGTGATTAATTTTTTTTTCACCATCCAAATAAAATTAATTATCTTAAAATCGTTTTTTAACAAACATTACAAAAGTAGACTCTAATTATAATCGATCGATTATAACAATAGTTGATTATATATATAATCAATTATTAATAATTGCAATTTTGGTCCTTCTATTATTAGTCATGTGTGATTTTCGGTCCCTAAAGTTTTTTTCGTGCACATTTGGTCCCCCTGATTTTTCAATATTGCAAATTGAGTCCTTCTGTCAATCTTTAATGATCAACATAGAGGAACCACTCCTGTAAGCATACAAAACCATTGTTCTAAGCGCATAGAACATCTTTTTGAGCTCTTGCGGTAAGGGATCATGTATTGGAACCAAAAAAGGTCTGGAAAAGGAGAGACAAAACTACTAAATAACAAAGAGGAACTACTGAATCATGTTAAATCAAATAAGCAGATGAGGGAAAACCTCAACCAGAGGTTGTGTGTGCCTAGAGGAGTGGTTCCTCTATGCTGATCATTGAAAATTTTTTGACACATATTGGATAGAATGACCAAATTGGCAATATTAAAAAAAGGGACCAAATGTGCACGAAAAAACTTTAAGAACCAAAATATCACATGACCAATAATAAGGGGACCAAACCGCGATTAATCCATCTATTTTTCACATATGTACCAAACACATAATTATAACAACTATTAATATGACCTATTTTTCACATTTGTATTTAGCATATTTATCGTTATTTGAAAAAAAAAAAAACATATGTATCGTTATATTAATATTTTATTTATAAGGAATCCACTTATATGAGTTAAATTGGAATTTTTAAAAGCTATTTTTTCGGAAAATAAACATCTATTGACTGGCACTAATTAAGAATAAGAATAAAATAATTTAATTATATTTTTTGTATCATATTATTGATTATGTGTGATTTTCATTCCTATATTTTTCACATTTAGTCTTGTATTTTGTTAATGTTGTAATTTCGTCCTTTTGTTCATTACCCGAAGTTAAAGGATTAAAAGTGTAATTAAGGAAAATAAAATTTAAATTTCGCGTCGAGATATTTGCCGTCTTCAATGGGTAGGCGCAACTAGGCATTGCGAGTGTAGCCGAGTGCGAGTGTGACCTCCTGCTTCTGCTCCTACAGCCTGTGTGGTGTTGTGGATAGAACAGGCATGCAGTGAGAGTTATAGGGAGATGGTTGTTCTTCACCTCCCAAGATTCCCTTTATCCATCTTACTCACCTCATCTCCTTCCATCTTTCTCCGCTCCTATTCCACTTCCTTCCCAAACCCAAGATTTCATACTACCAAAAATGCCCTCAAATCAGCTCTCACCACCTCAGAACCCATACCCTTAACCGACGATGCCCCTTCCTCAGACATAGAGACACATCTCCCCGTACCCGCGGAGAAGCTCTTTATACCCCCGGAAACGGTTATCCCGGTGGACGGTAGTAGCAGCAGAATCCTGAAAGGTTCCAACATAGTGCTGAGCAATTACGCTACTGGCTCTCAGGTGCTGCAAGCGGAGTTTGTGAAAAGCAGCGTCAGAAGCGAGGATTGTCCCTCCGATGGCCTCCCTGAATTCGCTCTCGTTGGACGCTCCAACGTCGGCAAATCATCGCTCCTCAACTCCCTCGTCCGCCGCAAGAAGCTCGCATTAACCTCAAAGAAACCTGGTTCACTCATCACTCTTCAACTCAATTGAACCGTTCTTTGATCTGTGTTGTGTTCGTTGATGATTTTAATTAAACTGTTTGTTATCAATTTTTTGTAGGTAAGACGCAGTGCATCAACCATTTTCGGATTAATGATAGCTGGTTCCTCGTTGATTTGCCTGGATACGGGTATGCCTTACTTTCCACCATGCTTTTAAATCTTAATCCCTTACTTTATTATGTTCAAGATTTGAGGATTTGCTACATGTTAAAGATTGCAAATAGTAACTGATATATTTGATATTCTCAGCAACTATGAAGCACAAACGCTTCAGGATGTGTTTGGATGAGAGTTTGATAAATGTGATTTTGAATGAAATTGATTTGGTTACAATTGAATTTGACATCACTTGATTTATGTTTGGATGTTTTTATTTATTTTGAAAGCAAGTTTCATGTAAAACTTACTGTATTTTTTTCAACCCAACGCAAAAGCTACTTTATATAGCTTCTACTGGAATCACAATTGAAGGCAAAATCAATTGTGTCTAACAGTAACCAAACACATTTATTTTCTCTGTCAAACGCAATTCTGGTACTCTTAATTGTGGAACCAAACATGGCACTCTGTAATGTGGAAGCAAATATGCATACTTGCGTGTCTGAGTCAGACATTTCGTGGACATTTTCGGATACTCCTAACTGTATTTTACAATTTTTTTACTTTTGCTTTTTGAGTTTTTATACCATTATAGTGAAAATGGCACAATAATTAGATAAATGTTACCATTATATTATATCTTTTATGACTCATATTAGCTTTTAAAATATTATTTCTCTCTTTTAATATAAGATTCTTGCTTTTATGTTATGTTATGTTATACTAATTTTATATCTTGTATCATATTTGTCTCATGTCTTATAATTTTAAGATTTGTCGCATCATATCCATGTCCCTGTCATATTCTTGCTCCCTACCTTGCACTGTCAAAACTTAGAGATGTAGAATTCCGTCATGTTTTTGCTTCTTTAAAAGATTAACTTGATCCTGTTCACAATTCTTAAAGCTGATGACAGTTATATGCCTTTATGTTCTCTTCATTAGGTATGCATCTGCACCTCAAGAACTTAGAATGAATTGGGAGAATTTCACCAAGGACTATTTCCTTAACCGGTCAACCTTAGTTTCAGTTTTCCTTCTAATAGATGCTAGCATTCCTGCTAAACAAATTGATCTCGACTATGCAAGTTGGTTGGGTCAGAATCAGGTAATGCATCCCTTTTTCTTCAGTAGCAAACATTTTAATGAAGCTACATATGCTTTAAGTTTTCTATCAATCCTGCATATGCTACGTGATGGTCACAACATGAATTGTGTGAATCTGTTCCGCTCATCTTTGTCTTCCTACAATCCTACTTTTATCTGTCTTGGTGCAGCCACAGACTGCATATTTCTATATATACTATTTCTGATAGATAATAGTTGACCGGAACATCTGAGTTATTTCCATACTTGATCTTTATATCCTGTAGATAATGTGCTCATGAAAAGTGTCATAAGAGAATATTGCATTTGAGTTATGGAATCTGAAATCACTTTGATAATTTGATGACATCTATAAGGGGGCTTGCTTTACTTTGTTAGAACTCATCTATACGAGGACAAATACGACAAATAAGACAAATAAGAATACAGTTACAGCTTATATTATTTACCACAATTTAGGGCCCATTAGTTAAAGATCTTTTCTTGATAAACTTTTTTGTCAAAAACAACCACTTTTTAAATATTTTTATCTGTTTGGTAATCTTAAAAAAAGATTATTTTGAGAAGCTACTCATTATAGCATCTGAAAAAAGTAGATGCGGTGTATGACAATTGACAAGTGTTTCCCTTGAAGAATTTGCATTGATGCTTTCTTCTTCTTTAGCATTGTTGGTCTCGTTTTTCTTCAAAGTAAAAGGTGTTTTTTATAATTTTAAGCAATCACAATATAGCTTCTATACTATGTAAACACTCTAAAAAAACTTACCTTTTTGCACAATATTACAATTACTTTTATTTTTAAGTTTTAACTTTAACTACTGTTAAAAGTAAATATGAATTGAGGTTAGTATTGGCCTTGGGGGAAATTTGATGTACAAAAGAACCCACTTCAGGCTGTTCAGAGTGGAGAGCCTCTACCTTCAAATAGGGGGTTCTGAGTCTTACATCACACTCAGGCATTCCCTATATTCACAAATCACAACACTCTTAGATCAGTCCGTTTATACCGAAAAGAGAGAGCCCACTCCTAAAGGCGATGCTACTAAGCAGGAGAGGAGAGTCTATACTCTAACAAAGCATAGTTAGTGATTTCTTTTTGGTAATGAGAGCCTGGCTAATATAATTTCTCTTTCAGATCCCAATGACAATAATCTTCACCAAATGTGACAAGCGGAAGAAGAGAAAGAATGGAGGCAGAAGACCAGAAGAAAATGTTAATGATTTTCAGGAGTTGATACGTGGCTTCTTTGAAACAGTGCCCCCATGGATCATGACCAGTAGTGTTACCAATCAGGGTCGCGATGAGATACTCCTCCATATGGCCCAGCTACGGAACTACTGGCTCAAGCACTAGTTTCAATGAAACATGACATCTTGTTATTAGAGCAGGTATGTCAATCTTGAATAATGTGACTATAGATCTGAATTGCTATTTCTTCTTCTGCTTCTTGGTGCCGAGTAGTAGGAGACTCGGTATAGTGATAGAGAAATATGGCTTATTAACATCTTACATTGTAACAAAAATCAAAAATGCATTTTATGGTCACAAAAAGCTGACATTATATTTCATATTTGTTATGGCAGATACACATGTTTCCAGATAGACCTGCCTGATTACTGGCCAATATGTTTATCAATTTATTTTCATTACATAGAGGGTGGTTTCTGTATTGCCCAAGTACCTAAAGCACCTGAAGATAGTGACATCAAAGCTGGATAAAGAAAAATAGAACAAAGCTTGATCCTTTATGCGACACCCTGCAAGCGTGAAGTTCTGCTTCGAGCCCTGTATTATCCACCCCTGTATCTACTAAATTTTATTTATTTGTTTACTTGAGGGCGACTTACTTTCATATTTTCACTATCCCTCAAAGAACATGTCACTTTTAACCTTTTCCTTTTAAAATTACAAACTCTTTTTCAATCTAACTATGAGGATTTTTTTAAGTTTCAAACATTTTATCTATTTTATTTTATGCTTTCATTCCAATTGAATTTTAAAAAGGATTACCCAGGTATTTTTTTTTTCAGTGTTTATTGTGTTCTCTAATAAAAAAAACATATGCATTAGCTCATCAATAAAAATAATATTATATGTATAAAAGGTATTACACAACATATTTTATTGAAAACATCACAAGTACCAAATAATTTCGCCTAAGTTTTGTCTTTTTAAAAACCCATGAGAGTTATGGCTAGTTGTGTTAAATATAAAGTTTGACTTGGCTCATATTGGGGGCTGTTTTTACTTTCAAAGTTGTGATGATATTTGCAATCTATTACTATTTAAACCTAGGCTTCGTAGATGGTGCACGTAGGGGGATAAGAATTAATTCGTAAAGATGAATTAATATAATCAACTTTATGAGCAAATAAGCAGTGGATTCTACGGTGAAGTTGATAATTTATGGGTATACTGGTATACCCCAAAATTTCATTTGAAAACTCCTTTTTACCCTTATCTTCAACAAACTCTCCCCATCCTTCACCACCACCACCTCAATAGTGAACCACAACCCGGTTGTCTGACACTCTGACCCCGCCGCCACCAGCCCATTGTTCCCACCTCGGACCGCCACATTTTGGTGGCACAGCCATCGTCCGTGTTGCCTTCGAAGCGGAATCCGTGGATCTGTCCATACAGCCATCGTCCATGCCGGCACAGCCATTCCGCTTTCGCTGGTGAGTAGATTGTCACAGTAAGTGTTGACGTCATGATGGGTAACAGTGATGGGGTTACCTACATCATCATGGGTTTGAAGCTTCTACAAGCCTTGCAATATCCAACTGAGTGCGTTGTTCTTCTTTGTTGTTGTCTTCTTCCTCTTGTTCTTGTTGTGGCTCTTTTCCCAGAGAGCTTGTTGCGGCTACTCAAACGGAGAAAGAGGAAGCCAAATAGGTTTGTTTGATGTCTTGTTTTTGTGTCGTGGAGTTAGAGAAGGGGTGGTTTTGGGTTTTAAGTAATGGATCGGTAAAGTATCGACATATGACAGTGGCTGGTGGAATGGGACGGTCGGTAATAGTAAACAGTGGTGGGATGTGGGTTTAGGAGGGTGAAAGAGACAAGGGCAAAGGTGTCTTTTTCATTTTGTTTTTGTTTTCAAATTTTTTTAGACCAAAAAATCTGGACCATTCATTATTTAATTATTAAATCCAATGATTGAAAATCATCCACATTGATTTAAAATAGAGGTATACCGGAATACCCATAAACTACAAGCTTCACTCTAGAATCCACCCAAATAAGCATGCTTTTTATTATGACAAGAGGTGTTTATTTAAGTTTCAATTAATCAAAAGGTCTTTGAACTATTTGGAAATTTTCAAATAGATCCTTGTATTTTAATAGTTATTAAGTCCTTGAACAGAAATTTTGTAAATGGATTTATCATACACTTTTTTAATTTAGGTTTTATTAGAATTCCAAAAAGTTGGGAGTTATTGAATTTTCTTAGAGTATATGAATTTATTCGAATTTTTTCAAATAGCTCAAGGATTCATAAAGACGAGTGGATGAATCACCTAACGAAACTCTAATAAAAAAGTGTATGAAAAATCCAATTATAAATATTCAAAGTGTTCAAGGACTCAATTATAAAATTATAAAATATAAAAATCTATTTAAAAATTCTCAAATAATTAAGATACCTTCAGATTAATTTTACTGTGAAAAAAAGAAAAAACCCTGATTACCACTAATCGTTTTTACAGTGAATTTTTAATTGACTTGTTTGGAGATAAGTTACAACCATAGTGAATAAAAAGACGAGAAAAATTACTACATATATGAGAAGCGACGGCATTGAAGAAGGGAACCCTGTCAAGTAGTATCAACATTAAGTAGTACATGATGAGTAAAATGACAGACGTTTGTAAACAATCTCACATCACCTAATGATAATGTGGTGTTTAAAGTTTTCGAGCAGCATTTCCAAAGGAAGGAGCCAAGGTAGGTTCAATGGCACTCACCTAACGATGATGTGGTGAAGCTCAATGTTAATGGTAGCTCTCTAGGCAGCCCGGGGAGGTCAGGCTTTGGTGGTTTGCTGCGGGATGCTCAAGGCCAATGGCTTGGTGACTTTTCTGGATTTTGTGGGATCACTACTAACATCAAAGCTGAGCTCCTAGCAATTGATTATGGTCTCAAAATGGCTTGGGAGGCTTGTCATCATAAACTCATTTGTGAATCAGACTCAAAGATGGCGTTATCTTTAGTTGAGCAAGGAGTTCATAACACTCATCCTCATGCACCAATCATTGATCACATCAGATGCCACAAGGATCTTGCATGGGACCTCACATTTCAGCATACATTGCGTGGAAATGCAGCAGCAGATTGGCAGGCCAAATATGATGCAAACATGGAGCATGGTTTCATGACTTGGAACACTTATCCTCGTCAGTTATAAAGCACCCTGTTAGCTTATGCTACGAGGGGTGTTTACTAGATTGTAATTCCTTTGGTTCTTTCTGTTTCTTGCTTTCCGTATGATAAAAAAAAAATCTCACATCATGATTCCCTTGATACTATGAAAAAATATAAGCCGATTGGATATAGATAAATTTTCAGTGAAAGCCTCATCAATTGCTAAAAAAGAAACAAACATCTTAACCAACAAGTGTTTCGTTATAGATAGAAAAACCGAGACCTTTCATCTGAATCTATTATATATATATATATATATATATATATGAGAAATAAGGAACACGACATAATTTATGTTACTACTACTGAACTTCCCCAAAAACACTTGAGACTATATGTAAATAAAACTTGGTATATAATGATCCAATTCTCTTTACAAGAATTCCGGATATTTGATCAAAACAAAACATAAAAATCACCCTTAAAATTCTTAAGAGGCTGCAGCCACGGACTTGTTCCTGGGGGGTGCTTGCGTACCTATGTCAAGGTGAAAAAGATATTCAGCATGAATGCAACTAACATTAAATGTGAACCAGAGATTTAAAAACAAAAAATAGAAGAAATAAAAGAATATTGTTTACCTTCTCTGAAGTTAGTCTTGAACCTGCGAGGAACATGACGGAGGTATCTCATACGGCCAGTTCCTGTTGTTTTTCTTCGGATAGCCTTCACACTCCAATTGTCTAAATCCACAAACAAATAAGAGCTCATCAATAGCTGTAATGCGCTAAGCAGTTGGAAGTTTAAAAAATATATCACCTCAAAGGTATAAGAAATAAACCAACCTTTATAAATGGTAAAAGTTCTAATTGCAAATGGTAACTAGCCAAGGCCAAGACAACTATTAAGTTTTAACACAAATAATGTGTCACAAATCAAGAAAGATTCAGGTATCAATAGTTCACAGTTCTTAATGGCAAAAGGAAGCATGCTGACAAAGATAGATAAATGGAAGCAGTAGCCAATAGCTCTGAACAATTATGTTATGATGACTAAGTATCAAACGACATTTCAACGATAATTCTAAATAAAGCATCCCTATCCTAACTGATCTCCCAGACATTAATGGACCTCCCATAACTAATCCATACATGAATTGCTGGCAATCAAATATGTGCAACATTGATTCCTTCACATATAGATTGGGAAAATGCATCCATCCTGATTACTACACATGCCTCATGGAATCCGAAAGCTATCAGTTCACACCCTCTATTCTCCAGGGCCCATATATAACTCAAAATTCTCCAATGTAACAAGTATCAAAGCTATAGATCATAGGTTCAATCCAAAGAAACAAACCATGATGGTTGTTAATTACCCTAATATCACACACTACATAGTCTCAAAAGGTATCATGCTTGATTAACTGGTAGATAATGTTTCACTCACCAACTCCAGATATAAAGAGTGAAAAGTCCTCTCATTGTTTTGTGCCCTAACTAGTATAAAATCATATTTAGATCAGTAATTTTCCAAATTCCAACTCCACAACAACTACAGAAAACCCATCCTTAAGTTCTGTGCATCTCAATAAAATTGAACCACTACTAATAATAAATAAACTAGAAAAATAAATAATATACGAACAAACTATAAATTGAACAATAGCGAGAAATTAATTTCTTTAAGAATAAAAAAGAAGCAGAAAATGAGAAAAAGTAGTTACATTTTCGGACACGGCTTGCTGGATAAGCACAAGCGGAACAGCGACTCTTCTGGATATGGAAGCTTCTGTGACCGCATCGGACACAGAGTGTGTGCGTCTTGTTCCTCCTCTTCCCAAAGCTTCCTGTTCCTTTTCCCTGTCACAAGTTACTTACCACATTACACACTATCAATCACAAGATTACTGCGTCAGATTCAAAGCGAGAAATGGAGATTACCATTTCTGTAGTCGCAGAAACCCTAGAATTATTTGCTTAGGGCAAAATCTTCTTTGTGCTGCGCGGTTATGGCGTCTTCAATAATCTGTAGAAGCAACTGAAGCAAATTAGGGTTTATTTATTTTATTTATTTTCTTCTGCATCGAAGAGGATCCGACACTTGGAGTGGACTCGGGTTTAGCATCCTTTTGCTTTGATCCTAATTGGGCTTTATAATTGGGCTTTCAATAACGGCATAATGATTCTTTTTCGGCTCATAATGAAAAAGTTTGGAGTTATACAAAATTTTATTTTTTTAAAATGAACTTGTTTTTATTTAGGAATCGCTTTTTAAGCCTTTGAGGTTGTTTGCTTTACATAGCTCTGCAGTCTGCAAGTAAATTTGTTTATATTCTCACATTAATTAGGACGAGTTCATGGTTATAAAAAAGTATGTTGTTAAAAATATTGGTTATATAAACATACTCATTTGTCTCTGTCGAGAAGAGGATTTTTTATTTTTATTTTTTGTTTCTTAGGGTATGGTATCATCCGCGTGCAACTGTGAAGACTAATCCCTCGAGCCAAGTAGGATCACAAGGGCAGCAAAGCTCTCCCTCAAGAGTTCTAACACTGATGTATTCACAGGGCCATGATTCAAACTCAAGACATCTGGTTAAGATGGAAGAGATCCGTGTCATCTCATTCAAGTGCTCTTGGGTTGTTGAGAAGAGAATTTAACCCAAAATAATCCGAGTGATTAAATTTTTTTTTCTTTCCATAAAAATATTATCATCTCATGTTTAAGGGAAAAAAGAAGAGTTAAAAAATTGTGATGATCTCAGCCCATTTATCTTTCTGGTCGTCTCTCGGCCCATATGAGAACTCACAGGGCTCTTTGAAAAGCTTTGTTTAAAGTATGAAATGATATTTTAACATCACATGCCAGCGGGGATAGCTCAGTTGGGAGAGCGTCAGACTGAAGATCTGAAGGTCACGTGTTCGATCCACGTTCACCGCATTCAAAGTTTTTTTACTTTCATATCATTGATAGTTGCAGGTTGGTATATAAATTGCCTTTTTTCTCTTTTAGCACTTTTGAGATCTTGTAAGATTCATACGCAACACAGTCACAGATGGTACTAAAAGGAAAAGCTGATAGATATTTGTATGGATTCAGTGTCGGGTGGAACTGGAGGCAGCTAATAACAAGTAACTTGTGTGTACCTTTCCTTTCCTCGTGTTGTCCCTGTGTTTGCTGCCATTCTACATCACTGGATTCTACTTTATCTCTTTATTATCATGGGCTCATTATTATTATAACTTTGGTTAGTTGAAAACTCACTCATCGAAGGGACAATTGCAAAGGAAGCATAAAAAGGTGAAACAGTAAAACGATTACTGTATGTACATGAAGCAAACCATGAAAATCCATAAATAGGAAATTAGGAAGAGGAGAGTATAAATTATAATTAGGTACACGGAAGATTTGACATATACATTACACACATAAGCTGGTGGCTTCTAGTGTGAAGTACTACTTTTATTGGTATACTGGTATACCCCAAAATTTCATCTGAAAACTCCTTTTTACCCGTATCTTCAACAAACCCTCATCCTTCCCCACCACCTCACCAGCCACCCCCACCACCTCAACAGTGAAACACAGCAGTGGTTGTTGACCCCACTGCCACCACCCCACTTGTCATCTTCTCCATCCAACCCCACCACCACCACCACAATCAGCAACCACCCCACCGACAACCACCCCCCCCCCCCCCCACCGACCACCACACCGACCGCCACCACCCCATCTCCTCCCAAATCACTTTTCTTCCTTTCTCTTAACAATTAGCAACCACCCCACCGACAACCACCCCCCCACCGACCACCACACCGACCGCCACCACCGCGCGATGCCATCTCGTGCATCTTACACCACCGCAACACCGTCAGGCACGCGCTGCCATCCACGCTTCACCCGAACGTCACATATCCAGATCTGGATTCTCCTCTGCAAGTGCCGCCGTCCCGAGGCAGCACCGCCTTGTCTCAATCGCAACTTGCTCTTGACGATTTATCAACACGCGTTTAGACCCACGTCCAGATCCATCGTCGCTGGCGAACGTAGATCCGGACCTGTCGTCATCGTCTCTGCAGCGAGCTCCTCCCATGCTCGCCGTTCCGGCTGCCTTTTGTACGGCGGTGGAGATTTTAGGTAATGTAGGGTTAGAGGAGGGGATGGGGAAGGTGAAGATGAGGATGAGGGAGGTGGCGATGACGGACGGCCGCTCGCACCAGGACCGCTCGCACCAGGACTGTCGCTGCACCTTGCTCAGATGAATTTGCGAAGCGCCGCCGTGGGGATGAAGGTGGTGGTGCGGCTGAAGGCGTTTGATGTTTCAGGGCTCGACGATAGGAAGGCTGGGGAGAAGGGTAAACTGGGAATTTTCAAATTTTTTTGTTTTTGGTTTTTTTTTGTTCAATAAATCTGGATCGTCCATTTATTTAATTAATATATCTAACGGTTGAAAATCATCCCTGATGAAAAAGATTTGGGGTATACCAGTAAAACTGGTACTTCACACTAGAAGCCACCACCCACATAAGCTCTTTCCCAAAATAAGATAATTGCTTTTCTTTATTTAAAAAAAAATATATAGAGAAGGGTATATTTCTGAACTATTAGACCACAAATAAAAATAGAAAATCATCGAAGCTTAACTCATGTAATGAGAAAATTTTATTTTAAAAAAGTAATAAGAAAAGTTATTAGTAAACATTTTCCATGTAATTATGTTGAATAAAAAACGGAAAGAAAAAAATTACAGTGTCAATATGTGAAGCTAACGGATATGTGTCATTCATGACTTAACAGAGTCCGAGGGATTGAGGACTTGAGGGAAGATTTTTTAATGCTAGGTAAATTTATAGGCAACAGATTTGGATTCCCTGCATTTATTATTTTCACGCATCCATGTATTCGCTGATATAAATCATTAGATGCATAAATAAAACAGGATTGATCCAATGATGTATCTTATAACTTCATGAATGTGTAAATGCAGGAATCCTTTGATCAGAGAGAAGAGAGCTTGTTTTACTATGATAATACGCATATATACCTTTTGTTTCAGGCTTCATTTTAGCAAGCGAGTGAATTTCAGATGTGTTTTAATTGATAGCATGTTAGGTAGTACCGTACGGGATGCAAAATTACATTCAAGAGGAAGCTATAATAAGTAGCTTTTATATATCTACCATGATTTTGAGATATTTGACCGCAACTCAATCCAAACATGTGCTGGGAAGTTCATTAACTGGTTAGCAGAGTGGCGGGTCCCAATCCCAAAATTTGCTTGGTATCTAACACTGACAGTCATAATCTCCTAATTAAGCTAAGACGAGATTGTCATTCTCTTCTATGACACTAATAGAGGGATACATCTAGTTAGTAATAACTACTTTAGGTAGTTACTCGTTTTTGCATGACTCTTTGTATCCGCTATGGAAATGGATTGTCTACCTTTTGAGCGCCGAAGGCGCCTGCCTTTCAGTATTTATGGACCATTCGATTGATCTGGATCGCCAGATTGTGACACATGTCTTTTTTAAAATAAAAAAAACATTAAAACAGCATAGCTAAAGCCTAACGCAGGGACGATCTTCTCTCGGATCAGATAAAAGGTATGCAATGTCTATATAAGCTGACTTTGTACATTCATTCATTTCAATCGATGAGAATCATTTTTCTCTCAATCAGTTGCAACCGCTAACAAGAAGCCCTTTTGTAATGTCACAGGTTTAGGATTACATAAAAGCATTTGTAACGATATATCTGGAAGAAGAATAGTCACACTTAAAAAGCGTGACTGCGTGAGAAATAAACAAAAAACTTAAACATTTAAGTGTGATGGTTTTTTGGGTGTAATCAATTAGTATAAAATGTTAATTTGATTGAGTCATAGTATTAGTTCGGTATGTTAATTATAATTAATCAAGCCATTATTTAATGGTTCCCGCCCAAATTGAACCAAGGGCCCAACTTAGAACAGACCCAACTATGATGAGTAAACAACCAAATAAGGATGAAGGCCAATCAGGATAAGAGGAAAACAGTTTGGTCAACCCAAGAGGAAGGCAGATCAGTCGGGACAATAAGACAGCTCGGGACATTGAGGTAAGGCCCAATTCCTTGAAGACTGGACTAGGTTATGCCCACTAAGAATGCTATATAATAAGAGTCTACATATTCACAATGGGGGACTCTCTCCTCCGCGTGTACCTAGGCTAGATTCAATAAGCCAACCAAGGCTCTTGTAATCCGATTCAAACGCCAATAAAATATCTCTTGACTTATGCCGGAATTTACTATTCGGTTGAACCATAAATACTTTTATATATGTCAATAACAATATTTTTTTTTGGTAGATATATGTCAAATAACAATTTAAGTGTTTAAGAGATAAAAGAATTAGACCATATATATTTAAGAATTCTGCATTTTAGACTATACCATGCTTTGTTGTGTAATAATTAATTAGCGTATGCTAAATCTACTGGCATGGAGAAGTTGCAGCATCTATACGTACCTGATCCATATGTCTTAGTCCTTGTCTCCTCCAACGTACTACAATTAAGAACAACTTTCACTGAAAGCACTTCGCCTCTCAGCTAATATTACTTGGTCCTAATCTTCCTGCCAAAAGATATAGGAATAATCTTATATATATCCACCCCAAGAATTAGCGAAGAAAATACAAAAGCCTTAAAGAAATAACCCAATACCCGCTTGTGAAATTTTCATTAAATTGATATCGCTGGATGTGGACGTACACGTACATGTACGTATGTGTTTGGGAAGGTGCTTCTTCTTTTTGGTTCTACCCCTTTGTGATGATTTCTCTAGTTAGGACTTTGTAATATCAATGCTGGGTTGTTGTTTCTAGCATTTCACTTACATTGACCCTATCTTTTTTTTCTTTAATTCTTTTGTATATGGGTTGGGGTACCCCTCGTACCATTTATCAATATACTTTATGGCTTATAAAAAAAAAATTTAAAGCAAAATGAGAGATTAGTTGATAGCTCCTATCAACTAGTTTGAAGTAATTGCTTTAGAAGCGTTTTGAACATAATTAAATTGCATATTATAGTGTTGCACTTAGGAAAACCAACAACTATAAGGTGGTCCTTCTAAGGGGTATAATTAACATCCACAAGCTTGACAAGGTGATAACGCAAGGGACGTACACATGGTGCACATGGAGGCTAATCAGCTTAATCAGGATTCAGGACCATCGTGGTTTCATCGGTTAAAAGGCCTTAATTGTGTGTGGTCCAAAACCAAAACTTCAAATTATTGATCATCCTAACGGCTTTGATGAATACGTCTTGCGTTGGATTTTGCAGTATGGAACATAAATAAAATATAGCAAATACAAATCTGTCATAAGACATTCATTAAGGAAATAAATATAGAAATTATACATTCAGAAGTGATGAATTCAATTTTTTTAAAAGATTAAAAATTACAATTCTCAATGTAAAATTTTATTCTTTGATTCTTTAATAAATATCTTAGTACACTGATTAGTAAGATTCATAAAATATGTTTAGTCTAAGTGTACTAAACAAAATTATATTTTTGTCTACCAAACATTATGCTCTTAGTATGTTACCGATCTATCATTATTTTATTACCTTATAATTACCTAAGGTAGATAGACTAGATTTATGGACCATTATGTTATTTTCTCTAACTTCTTTATATATATCCTTAATTTTAATTTTAATTTATTTATGAAAGAATATTATTATTTATATTAGAATTTAATTTTGATACAATATCAATGCTAAGTATTTATATTGTTAATCAATTATAGATTATCCTTTTTGTCAAAATAAAATTATAAATTATCCTATATATAATTTTTAATATAATTATGATAAAAGTGAAACATACAAATTAAACACTAATACAAATTAAATCTCTCTTATAAACTATTTTCCACTGATTTTTATATCCAATTTATTGATATTGAAAATTTAATGGGTGGTTCACATTAAAAGAATCATTAAATGGTGGCTGGGAGGAGTCAGCATCAAGTCAGATGGTAAGCAGTTATTAGTCAACGAAAAAGTCATCTATCAAACAGTCCAAATCTGCGATTAGGGTTGGATCAAATGATTGGTATTAGATGGAATGTCTGTCAAGGAAAACCAACTTTTATACGTATGCACTCACACCGGTCCATATTATAAGCAAAAATTAATAAAACACATATATTAAGATGGTTAATTAATCTCATTAAATCTTATAAAAAAATTAAGTTTGTTACATAAATTATTCTTCATCTAAAACTTTAATTTTTATTAAATAAGTCATTGAAATTTATATTAAATGAAAGATATTTTAGAAATAATAACATTAAATGAGTTATTGAAAAACAAAATTTACATATTAAGCCAAAAACCTTACGATTTTTTTGCTTATATATTAGACTAGAGGGAGTAACCGTATAAATCTTGTTCTTTTTTTCTCTTTGGAGCTAACTATATGAGTCTTCTTATATTTATTTTATTTTATTTTATTTTATTTTTATAAACAAGTCTTCTTATATGTTGGTTTGTCGGGATTTTGACATAACCTTTTTTTGGAACTGAGGTAATGTAATATATAAAATATGGTTAAGTCACATAGAGAAAAGGTTAGTAACATAATTTATTGCAAGTATTAAGTTAGTTAGATAACTAGATAATAATTTATAACCTGTCTGGCTCATCTGAATTAAATGTAAAAAAAATTATTTCCTTAATTAATTATATATGTAAAATCTATTACAATAAAATGATTTAATTGTCGCTATATATATATATATATATATATAAATATATATATATAAAGTTTTTTTTTATATAACATCAATCAATCATGTCTTACAACCACAAGGCGCCATGTACCGTCATCCAGATTCTACCAGAAGCTCACCGTTGATACGAAATTGATCTCACAAAGCACAATCGCCTACCACATAACCACCGAGCAGCTTCTAGGGTTTTGGATGGCTGCATCATGCATGCACTCAGTATCTTTTGTTGTTGGGTTTGGGCTCCATTTTGGGTTCTGCATTGTTTTTTTTTTTTTTTCAAGTTTAACAATCTTAATAAGTATGTGACCTGATTGAGTTGACCCAAGCCAACCCATTTTTTTTGTCGGGTTGGTTTTGGTTGGGTTTGGCAAAAAAATTGTTTGAACCCGACCCAATCTAACTCATACAAAATTGATTGGTTCGGGTAACGAGTTTGGTCAAATTCGACCCAACCCGACCTGTGTACACCCTAGAAAGGAAGACATTAAGTTAAAGCCAAAGTCATCCAAGTAAAATTTAAATTTGAGATCATAAAGCTTTGATATAATATTTTATATCCTTAAAAAGTAAATTTAAGACATAAGAGTAAAAAAATTATATGTAAAAATTATTTATATAACATCTTTTTCTAAATTTGATATTTTCTTCTTGTCTTGTAAAATGTGATATTAATTTGACGTTATTATTAATTGATGAAAAGATTCGAATTGGAATATAGATGTCATGCGAGAACAGAGAAGGTATGAGAATGGCAAAGGATGTATGATGGCATTAAAGGCTCAATATTGATGGCTCAGGATTTTATGGGTACCCGTACCATAGCAAATGGCAACCGCTCCTTCTGTTCGCCTCAATTAAATACGCTGAAAAAGAAGAAAACTCTTGGATATGTACTCTTTTTTTTTTGGTGAAAACTTGGATATGTACTCTTGTCATACAATATCTATGCAACCTGTTTTTAAAAATGGCAAATCCTTTTGGCACTAGTTAAGAAATTTTAAGTAGTAAAATTTTATTGCAAAAAGATGTATTTAATAAATTGAGAAGTTGTGTATTTAGTTTTTCAATAAAAATTTATTTTTCATTATTATTTTTTAACTAGTAGTCTTAATTAGAACAATGTTTAACAGTACTTTCCTTAGAATTAAAAATCCCAACTAACCCATCCTCTTCGTTACGTACATAACCGAACTACCGAAGTATGCTTTGTCAGATTCTCCAACCTACCGCTACATGATTAGTACATATCATATATTAACAGAAATGATTCGGTGACACAAAATTCTACACCTACACCGTATAGTGCCGTACAGTGTGGCACTGTAGCTGCACTGTAGCGCTTTTTTTTTTTTTAAGTTTTGGTTTTTTTTTTGTTGTTATTTTTTTATAAATAAATTTTTTGGTTAAGTATGTGTAATTATCTGGTGAATCATGTACAAATATCTGGTGAATTTAATTCATTATCTGGTGAATTGATTTTGTTGAGAAATAAAATTTTTCGTTAAGTGGTGAATCATGTACAAATATCTGGTGAATTCAGTTCATTATATGGTGAATGGATTTTTTTGAGAAATAAATTTTTTGGTTAAGTATGTGCAAATATCTGGTGAATCATATACAAATATCTGGTGAATTCAATTCATTATCTGGTGAATGAGTTTTTTTGAGAAATGAAATTTTTCGTTAAGTGGTGAATCATGTACAAATATCTGGTGAATTCAGTTCATTATCTGGTGAATGGATTTTTTTGAAATAAATTTTTTTGTTAAGTATATGCAAATATCTGGTGAATCATGTACAAATATCTGGTGAATTCAATTCATTATCTGGTGAATGGGTTTTTTTTTAGAAATAAATTTTTTCGTTAAGTGGTGAATCATGTTCAAATATCTGGTGAATTCAGTTCATTATCTGGTGAATGGATTTTTTTTAGAAATAAAATTTTTCGTTTTTTTTTTTAGAAATAAATTTTTTAGTTAAGTACGTGCAAATATCTGGTGAATCATGTACAAATATCTGGTGAATGGTTTTTTTTAGAAATAAATTTTTTCGTTAAGTGGTGAATCATGTACAAATATCTGGTGACTTCAGTTCATTATATGGTGAATGGGTTTTTTTATAAATAAAATTTTATTTTTTATAATAAAAACTAAAATTTAAATAAAAAAAAAAAAAAAGACCTGCTACAGTGCCGCACAGTGCAGCTACAGTGCCGCACAGTGCCGTGATGCCTCCTACGCGTCACATACGGTGTAAACCGTATGTGTGTCAAAAGTTGTGTCATGGTAACACAACTCATATATTAATATACCCAAGCTAAATACCCACTTTACAGTATATATACTTGCATGCATGCAACCATGTATGGCGCATCATTTAAATTTTAGCAACATTTCATGATTTATCGTTGTCATCATTAAAATATTCCTTTTAAGGTAAGAAATGTGACAATGTTTTTTTCCCCTTTTTTTTTTTCTTTCTTTCTAAACAATTGTGACCATGTTTAATTTGGTTACAAAAAATTCATTATTTCTTTCCTTTTTTTTTTTTTGGTATATTAAATTCATTATTTCTAGTGTATGTATGTAATAAGAAAATGACTATCTTGATTGCTTATAGTCAAATGACTAAATTTGATATCCCTGTAAAAAATTGAAGGCAAACAAATTAAGTAAAAAAATTATGCATGAATATATTTTTTGTTGTTATCCGAAACTCATCTCGTGAACTCATTTTGAACGCGATTTAATCTAAATCAAGACTAGAAGATTCATCTAAAGGGGGATAATGCTCTTATCATTTTATTTTTTTCATTCGCATGACTTAAATATGATAGCTTTTTTTAAAGGGAAACCAACTTGCTTACAACTGGAGATAGAGAACATTATTCACATGCCAATATCATCCTTCTTAAACAAATTTACATATGTCAAAAAAAAAAAAAATTGGTTACCCCTCAGATATTGAGGCTATTACCATTCGGGCCAACAAAGCGTTGGTCCCAAGTTAATTTTCTTTTTAAATGCTCATATACACGCATGAATATGTTTTTTTAGGAATGTTTTTTGAACACAAGAATGGCGACACTATATGGTGTCTCCTTTGTTTTTAGATATATTTTCTAGATGTGTGTATATAAAGATCAGGGGCGGAGGGAGGGGGGGACCAAGGGATGCCATGGCCCCACTCCCCATGTTGTCATCTTATATATATATATATATATATATATATATATATATATATATATATATATATATATATATATATATATATATATAAAACAATTAACTCTTATAAAAAATGATTGGCTCAAATTTAATTAAAATAAGTACAATTTCAAACATTTAAATTACACTTTTTTAGAATTCTAAGATAGATACAATTGTTTACATTAAAAAAAGAAATTGATAAAAATAGACCACATATGATAATAGATGATTTTTTACTCTATGAAATGTCGTGTATACAATTGAAGAAGTGAATGTTTTAGATATAAATCTATTTGAGTAATTTATATTATATTAAGTTATTATGAAATTTGTATCATATAATTTGTTTTTATATATTAGTTAATTTTTTATGAATTAAAGTAGTATATACTGTCAGTGTAAATAAATCCGCTAACATTTTGACATGTCTGCTTTTATTTTAATAATTATGAGAGAGAAATAACAATTATGCTGATTTGTTAAGATATCATTGGATATTTGCGTAAAAAAAGTTACACTGACACTGTATAAAAATTAATTAAACTTATTTTTTATTACTATTTCATGTTATGTAAATTAGATTTTGGCCCCCCTCATTGAAATTTTCTGGCTCCGCCCCTGATAAAGATGATAAAAAGTATGTGAGAGATAAAAAAACACAAACGATATCACATACGGTATCTAAAATTTGTATTCAAATAACACAATTATCCGTTTTTTTTTTTTTGTACATGAATACCCCATTTTTTATTTTACATGGATAAGTTTTTCTAAACTCAAATAAACTAGGTTGACAGGAATTTACGGGCGAAAGGAAGAATCTTGACTTCTCCTTGATTTCTGTTGAACTTCTTCCTCTTTGTTTGGGATTCCCTCATGAACGTTGAGAAGATATTTGGATCACAAAAGTGGATTAGATTGGTGAAGTCAGCTGACTTGGAGGTTGTTAATTCAAGAATCACCTACAAAATCACCTGGATTTTAGGATCACGTGTTACTAACGGTAAAACATTATGTGGAACCCGCTTTGGTTTTTCTCATGGGTCTTGTAAACTAGTGTCTTAAGGACATTGGATAAGCAATCAATCAATAAAAGAAAAATTTGTATTGAGATTCTAAATATAATACTTTTTTATATCTTAAATACATCATTTTCTCATACATTTTTTTTTCTTGTTTCACTCGTTGGCATTGATCCTCTCCATTTAGTTCTCTTCATTTACCTTCCATTTAGGAGAGAGATAGACACAAAGGAAAGATTTGTGTTTCAAGCTTCTTTTATCATTTAAGAAAAACTAAATAATTAAAAACCTTTTGTGTCTATCTCTCTCCTAAACAGAAAATAAATGGAGAGGACTAAATGGAGAGGATAGTTACTCCTCTTTTTTTGATTTATCATTTAAAGTAGTTGTACAAAAATTAAGAATGTTACTAATCCTTTTTTTTTTTTTACTGATCCTGTTCTTAGATTAATAAGATTTACCGGCACTAATTAAGTGATCCAGTTTTTAGAGAAAACAACTTGGATTTGACAAAATAGCCCGTAAAACAATAGGAAGCAACTATGGAAAAGATGAAAAGATTACCCGTGCTTCAAAAATATAAAGATGACAGATAATAATAAATAAGGGCAAAAATGGAAATAAAAAATCTTGATTTTTTTAAAAATGACAATTAATTTAAAACAAAACAAGTTCAAAAAAGTGACTATTGATTCATTGATGTTTAGAAATGACAGATAAATATGAAAACAAAACTTAAATAAATATATATATATATATATAAAAGAACAGACGAAGTACTTTCTTGGTACACCATATAGCAACTAATTAAGCACCTTTATTAATAAACAGATTAAAAATAGGTCTACCATATTTATATATGAAAAAAAGGTCTACCAAAAAAGGTGAAAAGAAAGCATCTATAAGTTTGTTTAGTAATAGTTAATAAAGTGGATGGAGATTTAGACGAAGAAGGCAAATTTACTGTTTGCGATTTACCTCCCTAAAAATACCTTTTTTTTTTTTTTTTGATAAACAAAAATGTATCTATGAATGAGTATAAGGGCTACCTAAAAATACGTTTTATTTTTCGTTATAACAAACTGCTCATAATTATTTTGGACTGGAAGTGTTAGTTATGTAAGTTATTCTCTCAACCTAATGATTCTAAAATTGGATATTTTGACATTGCATGTAAGCTCTCTTATGGTCACAATATACTTTCATTGGATATAACTTTTTTCTTTTTAATTTGAAGTCTCAAAACGCTAATGATATTTTTTCCTGCTCTTGTACTAATCAAATACCACTTTAATATAAAGTGATTGTTGATATTTTTGGGTTAACGATGTTTCCACTATGATCCACAGCCTTAATCTGACAATAAATTTGCAGATATTGTATGACATAACACATCCTTGGTATACAAGTATATACATACTATAATAATCATTCACATGACCCACAAATCCTTAAAATCAAAATAAGGTGGTATCGATATTCAGCAGTAGATATAGATATATATAATATTAGACGACCTAACTCCATGAGCAATAGCCTAAGTTGATGAATGAAAAAAAGGAAAGTAATTTGGAACATGACTACTACTTTTTCTGAGAAGTGGGTCACATTGAAATCACAAAGTGTATGCTAAATTTGGGGTAAAATCGAACTTGGAGCTGTAAAATTAACGGTAGCTGCTTTAGAAGCATAAAATTTGGGCACTGTCATGCAGTCCTGGAAAGGATTAAACACTATGATCCATGCGATTCTAAGTTCTAACCTCTTAGAATTGACAGTTTGACACTAGAGTGACGTTGACCCCATATGCTGCTACCCTTTTTTCTTTTTTTGGATAAATAGTTCCCCTTTTTTCTTACTATGATTACCAAGATTAATTCAAATCAAATCAACGTGACTAGGTAGATCGTAATCACTTCTATATTTCACCCCAACTTGCACATAACAGGTGGGGTTGTGTGGCTGTGTACACTGCTCACTTTCTGACAAAGTATGGCAAAGGCGCGAAATCACTTTTTATAGCTAAATTATTGCTGGAGCAATGCATTTATGTGGTAAGTGGTAACCGTGAAAAGGGTGGTTGCCATTGAAGCCAAGTCAGAATTGGTTAGTCATGCTTATTTCTTAATTCTTACTTCTTATTTATTAAACTGGTAATTAGAGTCACCAGCTCTCTCTCTCCAGTGATATCTTGGGATATTCCCGTAAGCTTCGGCTTTGATCGATTATGAGGTTAATCCTTGATCGATTGTTTAAAGTAGGAAATTAACGGCTGATTTTTACAACCTTCCAATTAGAATATCTGTCACCATCATTCGAATTTTCGTTATTCTCATTATGGGGTTGTGATGCTATCACTCGACGAACCCTTGGTTGGTTAGCCATTTCTTGTCACTTTTATAATTTATTCCCATATACTTTAAGTGACTTTGTCTTTAAAGTATTAAGTAAGAGTATATTCATTATTGATTCTAGGATCTTGCTTATCGGTATACCAAGTATATCAATTAAGAAATTCAAAAAAAAATTATTAGAAAACTAAATATATCACTTTTTAAAATAATAAATACATCATTTCCTATAAAAATTTACTTTTCTTGTTTTCTTAGATAGTACTAGTACCCTTGACATTTTCCTTGATCTTATAAAGTGTACAAAAATTCCAATCCACAAAATGATCTATAGTAGATACTCCTACACTCTTAAATCATAAAACTGACATGGTAAGTGTGTATGTACGTTGTTGGGTAAGTGTGTATCTAGGTTGCTGTTGCTCGTTGCTTGAATTCTTATGAACGGTGTTAATTTAATGAGGTTGGTGAGTGGGGGAAACAAGTAATAAATGTTACAACAATTCTACTGTTATTCCCCTATAATTAATAGGTTCTGGCAGTTTTCAAACGCACATTCTTCAGTTTCTGCTGAAAAGCGTGGAGGGTGGTCCTATTTCCTACTTGGAATGAAATCATTTCGAAAACGAAATTGCATGGAAATGGTATCAAAAATTGGTACACAATGTAGAATCTAACACTCCATCCCAACTCCCTAACA
This sequence comes from Echinosophora koreensis, assembly GCA_035048595.1. NCBI lineage: Eukaryota > Viridiplantae > Streptophyta > Magnoliopsida > Fabales > Fabaceae > Echinosophora > Echinosophora koreensis. The sequence goes on along the minus strand of JAPCYP010000001.1, from coordinate 7,898,190 downwards.
TAGAAAGTTTTTTCCTCATTGGTCAGTTAACTTTTGCTTTCTTCTCTAGATACTAGAGAGTGTTAACAAACTAAGAAGAGACTTGCCCTTACCAAACAATGTTTTAATAAAAAAAAAAACTAAATATAAAATTTCTCAAGATAATAAATACTTCACTTTTCACATAAATTTACCTTTTTTTTTTTACTCTTTAATCAAGGGTACTGGTTAGCATTCTCATTCTCCGATAAGAAAAGAAAATCTGAGTCGAACAAATTAAGCATTGAAGGGGCCAAGCAGGCCAAAAAACAAAAAAACAGAATGTTATAGTCTGTTCGAAAAGGAAAAAATGGAAATGTAGGTTAAACCTCAATCACAGCTTTCTGAATCACATACCATACACTTGCTCTATAGGACATCCTCCACAACCCTATCTTCTTTCTCTGCATTCTATTTCTCTTTTCTCTCTAGAAAGTCAAACCTACATAGAAAAAATTGCAATTTACAAGATGTAGAGAGTGCCAAGGTCCCCCCCACAAAATAACAAAAGCCACCATGATCTTTCCTTCAACTTCAATTCAATACCTCCTTCTCAACCCCCAAGCTGACCAATGAGTCCATGAAAAATAAGCTGAAGGGCACCATAGGAAAATTAATCTTCCACATTTTCCTTTTGCTTTTTGCCCCACTTCTATCTCCAAACATGGATTGGAGGAGCACCACTTTGGTATGTATTATAGCATTGTGCTGCATGTGTAGCACCATCAAAAAATCTCCGTTTCAATTCATGTACTAACTTCAATAATCACTTCCCCAATAAACTTCTTCTCTTTAGTGTCTGACTTGGGCGAGACCAAACATGAAATTATGAATTTGATTGCGGCAAAAGTGAGCAAGCAAAAGCAGTACTGTGCTTTGCCTCAACTTTACAACACCGTTCAATATCTTGAGCTATTGTCTTGGCATCCATGGATGCACCAAGAAGTCCCTTTTTGGTAAAGCCCACCGCATAAAGCCCATTCTCACCTTTCCACCCGTTTGGGAATGGCTTCCTAGGGAACCCATCTTCCTTAGAGAACATACTTTCTTCCTGCACATTATATACCAACAATTTCAAAAACTTAATTTATTTTGTTTTCCTTATTCAAATACTATTCTTGTTAGAATATAAATGTGCAAAAAATAAAATACTATAATCAAGTGTTAAAATTACAAAGATATGAAGTGATGTATATATAATCAATATACCTTTAGCCAATAGGGTACATTGCTTTTGTAACCAGTTGCCAATATGATACCATCAAAATTCTCTCTTGTTCCATCTACAAATTCCACTGTATGACGTTTTAGTCGCTTTATGCCTGGACGTACCTACACCAATTTTGAGTTTGATATACTCAGATTTCATTTGTCTGTTAAGTTCAATCAACCAATCTAATGAGCCCACGAAACATGATTAAAGTAATGATTAACGAGCATTTTGGTCGATTAGCTTTCGGATTTTCTTTATGAAAAATCTAAAATCTAAAATTCTAAACATATTGCTTAATCCCGATTTGATTGAAATCACACAATGATGGAAAATCTTGCAACGAAACAAAGAAGGGGAGGGGGAGGATATTATGGGTCATTTCATTGAATAAAAAAAAGTAGGATGTGCATGTTGCACTTCATGAAAAAGCAAAAGAAATGAAAACAATTAGGTAGCACCATTAGTTTTAAGAAAAAGCGTAGTCTAATATAATTAAGATCTTTGTGACCCCCCAAAATGAAGATTTAGGTTCCAGAAAAAATAAAACAAAGTTGAACTTGATGTGATAAAAAGCGAGGAAGTACCTTAATGTCTCCACCTTTAATCTTGGCAAGGGTACCCACATCTAGCACGGGGGTCTTTCCGGACATGTTTTTGAGTTCAAGGGGACCTAAACTTGGCCGGTCCAATCCGAACCGCGAAGTGTCACCCAGCATGAGCCATGACACGATAAGCAAGAACCGATCGACAAGTCTTATGGGCAACCATTTGAGTAACCACATGGACAACCCGAAAGTTGATTTTCCCAGCATCTCTCGTGGTAGGACGTGTACCTTTAACCAAACCAAAGAAATTTCACAATAATTTTAGTAAATTGTAAAACAAAAATAAATAATATTCATATTTAAAACATAAGAAGAAAAGAAGAGAAAGTGGGGCAAAAAAGGTGCTAAATTGAAGCTTATGTACGAGGACTTTGGTCCTTTTGGTAGGCCTAATTAGTTGCAGGCCATGCTCTATGTGCAGTAGGGAAAAGACTGAAAAAAATCATGGGGAGAAAAAAAGATGAAAAAAAATATATTATTTTGAGTACAAAAAAAATCTCTGATCATACCCATGCTGCGCATGCTTGTGTATCCCAAGAAAGTGCAAGATCAAGTTTTAATATTTGTGTTATGCAGATGAATATTTTAAAAGTTTCTGAATCATCTTTGATGAACAATTAATCCTTTGGAACTTGAAACCTGGTGGATGTAAGGATGAAACAAGGGTTTTGTAACATGCATGAAGAAAAGTTTGTGAGATTAGAAAAGCCTAATTTGTGGATGTATTTTCCTTTTTTTTTCTAAATGAAAAGAACATGGCTTTCAATTTTCTTTTTTCTAATTGGGAGATATATAGTGGTTAGTGATTTGAAACTTCATATTGAGTTAAAGTTGAAATTTTTGTATGAGCAAAAAGGAATTTCCCATCTATGGTTTTGCTTTGCAAACCAAGTTGTCTATATTTCGAAATCTGACAAAAGTCACAACACCCATTAAAAAAGAATTAGAAATGAAAAAAGTGAGTGTCTTGTTGCAGTACTTAAATTAGCTTTTTTATATTAAATCAGAAATTCCAAATCAGGAGGGACATGAACTTTTGAACAAAATAAAACTTACACACAAATTTTTTTTTTTCAAATTTTTTTTGTTGTTGCATAAACCATTTTCAGAGGCAGAGAGAAATTAAGAAAGAGTTCTTACTGTATCTCTGACCACAAGAGAAGGACTAGCATCATGGTTGCAAAGATCAAGGCACACTTCCATGCCTGAATTCCCACACCCCACAACCAAAACTTTCTTCCCTCTGAACTCTTCACCACTCTTATACAAACTTGTATGCCTTATGGGTCCTCCAAATTCCCCTATGCCTTCAATATCAGGCACCACAGCCTCTGCATTCTCTCCTGTTGCCACAATCAACCACCTGCACACATACTCAGTAACCATCTCAGCCTTGTCAACACACTTCAATCGCCAAAAACCAAGCTTTGCATCAAACTCAGCATGCTTCACAGTCTCATTGAACCTTGGCCTAATACCAAACTTGTCAGCATAAGTCTCCAAGTACTGGATGAACTGTTGCTTTGTTGGGTATGTTGGGAAATCAGGAGGGAACCCCATCAAGGGAAGTTCACAGAATTGCTTTGGCAAATGAAGGTGTAAGCGATCATAGGTCTTGTGTTGCCATAGAGAAGCTATGCAATTAGATCTCTCTAGTATCACACTTGGGATGCTTTTCTCTTTCAGACATGCTGCTGCTGCAAGCCCTGATGGCCCTGCTCCTACAATCACAGGCCCTGGAATCCACACACATGACGATGACGATGATTTGTTATTCATTTTCTCTATGAATAAAGGGTCATGAGCTTGTTTCCCTTCTAACTCTCTCAAGCAATAGTCCATCAAGAATAATGCAATGAATAAGAAATGGGCAAGCGAACGGAACAGCTTATAATAAGCTGGTTTAGCTTTGGCGCCGAGTTTCTGTTTTTTCAAACTGCAGGTTGAGCTGAAGACAGAGCAAATTACAGTTAGGAAGAAGAAACCACGTTGGAGAGAAGGGTCTTATATCTATCTCTCTATGGTGTTTAACAGTTGAAGGATTAGGCTGAGTTTAGTGGTAATTTTTTTTTGTTTTTCAACTCTTATCTAAAGAAGGATTAGGCTAGTGAAGAAATATTCCTTAAAATTTGGAGTGGATTAAGAGGGTCTTATCCACTAGTGAGAATGAATATTTCTTCTCTCTCTCTCTAAATGTTTGTGTTTCTGTGTGTATGTATGGTTTGATGGAGGAGGATTAAGCGGAAGGATGAGCACCAACTACGGGGCTAAATCAGCATTCATCACAGAGAGAGATTGAGAAGGATGGTGATATCTCTCTCTCTTTGTGTATGTATATATGTTTGTATATATATATTCCTATTGCTTCTTAGAAGAATTTATATGGGCGAAAAGCCTAGAAGTAAGGCATTTTTATATTTTGTTTCTTTTGCTATTAATTTTTTTTAGAGTACTTTTTTATTTATTTATAATATTTTTGTGTACTTCTTTTGTTATTATTTTAAACTGTGAGTTTAATTGGTATCTATTGTCGGTGTAAAGTTTTTTACATTATCAGTCAATTACAAATTATGGAATGGATGACTTTTAAGGTGATCTATGGATAAGCATCAAAGATTTTTAATGACATGACGATTTATTATTGGTTGACGTTGTAAAAAATCTTTACACCAATAGTTTATACTCCCTCCGGTCCACAGTATAAGCAAAAAATCTCAAATTTTTTGGTCCAAAATATAAGCAAATTTCAACTACTTTCATCCTATTTAATGAAGTTATTCTCAAAATACCCTTCATTTAATACAAATTTAGTTTTCCAATGACTCCTTTTATTCTCAACAACACAAGTTTAATAAATAAGAGGAAGGGTAATTTAGGTAACAAACTTAATTTTTTATTCCCAATGACTCTTTTAATTGAGATTAACTGACTATCTTAATATGTGTGTCTCATTTAATTTTTGCTTACAATAGAGACCGGAGGGAGTACCAATTAAACTCTTAAACTATTTGCTAATAACACATAAAATCATATAGGTTGTAGTAGTTTAATTAAGGTTAAGGTATGGTGTGTCATTAATTGAATATTCAATTTACGATGTTTAGTTATGACGTGTATAAAGAAGGTTTTTTACCCTATCAATTAATAATCATCATATATTATCACATCATATCTATAATAATATTTGAATGTTGAAATGATTACAAAGGTGGTAATGTGATTAGTTACTAACTTACAAAATTTACACTGATAATATATTGAAGGCTTAATTGCAGTTTTGTTCCCTTATTATTAGTCATGTGCGATTTATGTCCCTATGAGTTTTAAGACTTTTGGCTCCCCTGTTTTTTCAATGTTGTTGCTACAAATTCAATCCTTCCATCCAATGTCCATCAGTTTTTCAGTAATCAACATAGAGGAACCATTGCTTTATGGGTGTATAATCTTAAAAGGAGGGACGAAACTAATATGGCATAGAAAAACTATTGAATCACGTTGAAGCGAAGATGTAGGGGAGTGAGAAGCTAAACCAAAGGTTGCACTTAGAGCAGTGGTTTCTCTCTGTTAATCATTTAAAAAATTGACGGATATTAGACAAAATGATCGAATTTGCAACATTGAAAAAATAGGGACTAAATGTCCTCAAAATATAAAATCATAGGAACCAAAATCGTACATATATAATAATAGAGGGACCAAAAGTCTAATTAAGTCTAGATTAAAATTAAGAGTTTAATTTTAATATACTGCCAGTGTAAAAAAAAATATAGATTGTCAACTAATCACATATCATTACTTTTAACATAGTTACCACAAATGGTACATATTAATTAATAAATTAAATCCTGAAATAAGACCCTTTGATTAATATTTCTCTCATACCAATATATGATACATTTATTTCATCGTAATTATTAAGATATTAAGATAAAATATACAATGATATTAACTCTCATATTGACATTGTATGGGTCGTGTCATGTTCAGTGATGTCAAAAATATTTTTCCAGAAAATTAATACATGTTTGACCCAACATGGAAACGTCACTACGTTCGTCAATATCAGGGGAGATTGGGAGCTCGGTTGGGGGCAGAATGCAGAAAATAATTATTCTTTTTAAGCACTTTCAATTGTTGGTTAACAAATCCAAGAAGGATGCGAATTACAGTTAAAAAGAGTTGTTTAACAGAAAATAGCTGGTGGTAATCATTTCTCTTTGGCAATGAGGATCGACTCAACTTGGGCCGGGTGGAGTGGAGTGTGAATTGTATCCTGGATGTCATCACGTTAGTCATATTTTTTTTTTAATTTTTTTTTAACTCGGGTATCCTCCGATCGGGAGCCAGAGACTAATCCCTCGAGGTACTGAGATCCATTTAAGGAGTTGACCTCTCCCAACAGATGTTGTTCCATACGCATGAGCCAGGAATCGAACTCCTGACCACATGCTCTTCCATACGTTAGCCATATTTTTCAAATAGAGTCACACTCCCTCCATTTTTTATTTTTTTTGTAATTTAAGATTTCTATACATAGATTAAGAAATCATTAATATGCTTATATTTGTACAAAAATACTCTTATTTCTACCATTATTTATTTATAAATTCTAACTACATTTACTCTATACTCCACTAGCCATTTATGTACTTGAAAGGTTTTGTGTATTTTCAAGGCATTTCAATTTAATTCTATTATAAGGGTATATATGAAAAAAAAAATGGTCAAATATGTCTTGGGTTTATAAAACACCCATTGTTTTGGAAAAAAACAAATAGCTAAAATTACCAAAGAAAAAGAACGAAGGGAGTATATTATTTTGATTAAATTTATATTTTCATCATATAAATATATAAGAGTTATTACTTTTCTTTTAAATATAAAGTGTCATTTCTTCAATTCTTTAAAGAATTTATACAGGGATGGCAATGTGTAGGGTTTGGATAGGGTCCTATAGTACCCATCCCCATAACCTCGGTTAAAAAAGATACTCGTACCCGAACTCATATTGTAACACCTTCCTCGGTATTACATAAATTTCCTCTTTTATTTTTATTTATTGCTGGTTACTTTTGGAAATTACTTAAAATTTTAACTGGAACTTCATTCTATGAAATATAATTTAGAAATAATTTTGTTAAAGCCAAAATCATTTTCTAGGTTTCGGATAAAAATATCCACATTTAAATATATCCACAGATATAAGAAAGTGATAAAAATTGGGGTGTTACACATATCCTATGTAGCAACTTTAGTACCCTTACCCGTATCTTATGGGTACCTAAGTACCCACACTCGCACATATTACCCGTATTTTAACTAAGGAAAAAAAAAATAACATAAAGAACATTTTAACTTAATTAATAAATCATCCAAAGAACTTTCAAATCTACTCATTAAACATTACAAATCAAAGTATTAAATTAAATAAAAAACATAAAAAACATCCAAAACGAGTAAATATCACAATAAACATCCAAAACAATAAATTCATGAACTTATAAGTCTGGAAAAGGAAAAACACTAATGAGCCCTAGGTTTATAACTTTTACATAATTTTACTCTTAAAAATTGATATATATATATATACATACATATATACATACATATATACATATATACATACATACATACATACATACATACATACATACATACATGTGTGTGTGTATGTTGCGGGTGCAGGGCGGGGTGTATACTAGAGTACTCGTACCCACACTCATACCCTCTTTTATTCACTGATAATTACCCGGGCCCGGACCAAAACCTATAAAACGGGTATTTACTCTATCTGTTGTAGGTATTTTTTTTAGGGTACCTAATGGGTAAGGTCCAAATTGTCATCCCTAACTTTATATCTTAATTTAGTATCTTAATAATATAAAATATCATCAATTCAATTCTTTATTCAACCAAATTACTATCAAATTAGTAATAAAAAAAAAAATTACTATCAAATTAGTCTATTAACATTGGGCTCCATGACAGCCATTTCTCTTGGTCCAACAAAGAATAAGTAATTTAACCACATGTATAATTGAGAAACTAGCTTAACGACAAAAGTTTTTCAAAATCAAAAGTGATAATAGTATATTTTGAGGGGGAAAAACAGTGGCTACATATTTTTATCTTCTCTTTTTTTTTTATCATAAATAATTTATTTCAATCTGTCAAAAAAAAGATTTTGATTTAAGAAAACCTTAAAAAGAGTAAATTTAAAAAGTGACTTATTACACAACGTTAGGGAAGGAGAATAATGAATGGGAAAGCGGAACTTGATCAAAGTTTTTCAGGATATACATAGTTGTGTTTTATTTACGTTATAAATTTTTAATGAATCGTGCGAATTAGATAATTTTATCTTTCAAAATTTTATTACACTTATATTTCATACAACATAAATATCAAGAAAGGTAGGTATAATTCTACAATAAAAGGGATTATGAATGTGTTCTGGCCCACATATGGAAACCCGGCCCAATAAGGCCCAGGGAAACTCCAAGGCCGGACAACCCATCCTTGGCCGGGAAAATCACTCAACGAGGGTCAGAGTTTGAGGCCTACGAGAAAGGGGTTACCCCCCCTAGGGGATAGCCTCCCACCAACCAAGCTGCATCACCAGTAAGGTTCAACCCTTAATCATGCGACCACTCAGTCATTGTCACTATCACCCCAAATCACAACTAACCCTAAACGTCATGCAGTAAGGGGCATATATCAACTCCCCATGTTCCATATGCTAATACAAGCATTTGCCACGCCTTCTGCTGCTTCATTTGAACTAATACAAGCATTACTACCTCCAAGTCAAGGACTATCAATGGCATTTATGGTGTGACCACCTCCAATGCACCAACGAGAACCAGTTTTAAGTAGCTTTTGAGAAGACCATAGGCTTCTCCAACTATAGCTAGGATTAGACCCTAGAGTAGTATCCAAGAAATCACAATTAGGAAAATAGCGGGACTTAAAAATTCTAGAAACAAGAGCATTAGGACATTCAATAAACTTCCAAGCTTGTTTAGCTAGCATAGCTAAATTAAAAGCATAAATATTCCTAAAACCCATACCTCCATATTTCTTAGGAATTGTTAACTTGTCCCACTCCAACCAATTAATTTTTCTAGATTGTCTTTGGCTAGAGCCCCAAAAAAAGGAATTCATCATGCGCTGGATTTCATCCCTAAGAGAGGGGGGAATAAGATACATGCTCATGCATGCAATAGAAAGGAATAAATTGGACTACCGATTTGATGAGGACTTCTCTACCTGCCATCGGAAGAGTCTTACTTTTCGACGAGCTAATTTTATTCCAAACTCTATCTTAGATAAAACTAAAAGTAGCTTTTATGTTTCTACCAACTAGAGAAGGAAGACCAAGGTACTTACCAGTGCCTAGTCTCTGAGTAACACCAAGGATATTAGCAAGGACCTGGCTAGAAGACTGAGATACATTAGAGCTAAAAATGACCTCTGATTTCTGGAGATTAATGCACTGACCTGAGGCTCTCTCATAAACTGATAAAATGTCCTTCATAGCTAGAAATTCCCCTCCTCTGCCCGCATAAACAGGAAACTTTCATCAGCAAAGAGTAAATGGGATATAGTTGGAGCTCCCCTACAGATGGTCACACCATGAATAGTGCCTGCCCGTTCAGCATTTTTAATAAGAGAAGTGAGACCCTCCGCACATAAAATGAAGAGATATGGAGATAATGGATCACATTGTCTAAGACCGCGACTAGGGATAACTGGGCCAACCTCCTCATCATTAACCCGAATAGGATACTGAACAGAGTTGACACGCATAATAATCCAGGCCACCCAATTAGCATCAAACCCCAACTTGAGCATGATAGCTTGCGGGTAGTCCCAACCGACTCTATCATACGCCTTACTGATGTCAATTTTAAGAGCTGCTTCACCTCTTTTCCCATGCCTATTACATTTCAAATAGTGCACAACTTCTGAAGCAATCAAATCATTATCGATTATAGAACGACCATCAACAAAAGCAGATTGCTCCTCAGAAATACATTTAGAAATCACTTTAGCTAACCTGATTGCAAGAGCCTTAGCCAGAATTTTATAAGCCACATTACCAAGGGATATGGGTCTAAGATCTTTCATTGACTTAGGTTGATCACATTTAGGAACCAGAGCAATACGAGTCTCATACATCGCATCTGGGATTTTACCCTCCTCTAGCCAAGAACGACAAGCAGTTGTCACATCTTTCCCACGGGTGCTCCAAAAGTGTCTATAGAAATCAGGATTGAACCCATCTGGACCTGGGGCCTTATCAGGATGCATATGGAATGCTGCAATCCTGAACTCCTCATCAGTTAAAGGAGCCAAGAGAGCCGCATTATCTAGAGGACCAATCTTCGAACTAAGCAATGCCAATTGTCCCACATACGTCTCCTGTTCACCAAATAGATCATGAAAATAATCGTTCGCTAGCTCCCTAATACCCACCTGAGAGGTTACAACGACACCCTCATCATTTGATAATTTCTTCAGCTCATTTTTATGTTTCCTAGATGAAGTTGAGGCATGGAAGAAGCGGGTATTGGAATCTCCATCCATCATCCAATGGGATTTAGCTCGTTGTCTCCAGTATTTCTCTTCCTAAATAAGCAGCCTGTTTAACTCATTTTTCACCCTCATCATTTCATCCATCGACTGCCCATTTGCCATACCAACCATGAATAATTTGATATTAGTTTAAAACTTTGTTACGTTAACTAATTTTTTTTTTTTGATGCATATGTTAACTAAAATTAAATGAGTTTAATGATATGTTATTAATATAAAGTTTTTCATACTATCAATGACAAATCATTCAATGTGTGACTTTTAATGAGTTAAGCATTTTTAATGATGTTGTGATTTATGATTGGTTAACAGCATAAAAATATTTACACTGACAGTGGATATCAATTAAATATAAGGATTAAATTAATATGCATCGTTAGTGTAAAAAAAATTACATTGTCATTCACTAATATTTGACATTTTATTTTTATTTTGATAATTAAGATCGAGAAATAATAATGATGCTAATAATTTGTTGAAATATTATTGAATATCTGTATAAAAATTCTTTACATTGATAGTATATAGAAAATCCTGTAGTATCTAGTATTTAATGAGTTGCTTAACATCATTGCTTTGTCACGACTCTACATTAATTTTAGCCTTTCTTAAAAATTACCATGTATTATGAATTTTTAATTATATCGTATAAGAATAGCTAGAAAATTTTATATTTATGTTAATGATGTATTATTTGCAAACTCCATAATATAATAATACATTATTAACATAAATATAAAATTTTCTAGCTATTCTTATACGATATAATTAAAAATTCATAATACATGGTAATTTTTAAGAAAGGCTAAAATTAATGTAGAGTCGTGACAAAGCAATGATGTGAGTTTATTGTGAATTAAGCAACTCATTAAATACTAAGATACTGCAGGCCCTTTAACTCCCTAAGTCGCCAGCGAGTGGCCTAATCATTCGAAGAGAATATCAAGACAATAACTATACACAAATGAAGGCCATATATAAATCGATGACTTGGATGAAAGAGGGCCACCTTAGACTTGACACTGTATGTGGTTATTACAGAAATGATTTTTATACATAAAAATGGGACACCCTTTTGTTTTTTGGATGTATTTTTGAGAAGTGTGTATACAAAAAATAAAATAAAAATAAATGAGAGATAGAGATAAATATATACGATACATATGGTATTCAAAATGTGTGTTCAAATATCATAACTTTGGTTATTAAAACCTCTTCAAGAAATTATATACATCCTCATTCATTGGCGACATGAATGTCGATCACATCCCCTATCAAGTCCTGACCGACATTTATACCTTATACTAATATGAATAGCCGGTACACGTTAATATACAATATTTAAAAAAAAAAAAAAAAAAAACGGCCCTCAAAATCCCAACGTTTTCTATTTTAAATTTTTTTTATTGATAATTATAAAAATATCATCACTTTATTTTATTTTACATTTTTAAAGATTTATATAAAAAATCGTGATATCATTTATTATTTACACTCTTTCCAATACAAATATTAAAAATAATTGAAAATATGAAACATACTGAAAATAATATAATATTTTCACAATTATTAATGAAAAAAAACAGAAAACATTTCCTAAACCAAACACATGTTTAAAGGAAATAATGTAAACTCGAAAAAGACAAACATTCACAAATATAACCCTTAAGCACCAAACATGTGGTTGGTTCAAGTGGTAAGGGAATTGGACACCTTAAACAAGTGGTCAGGTATTTGAATCCTGACTCTTGTGTATGGAGAAAACCTGATTAGGAGGGAAGAACCCATCTTGTGTGCCTAACAGATTCCCCGACGGAGATTAATTACTGCTAATGGTGGTGGATACTTCGTACATATATCATGGTTACCAATATATATATAACGCTTAAGCCATCATATATGTGTACAAAAAATACTAAATAAATAACTAAATAAGCCGCCAGATATATGTTCTTTAAAAGTTATGCATATATGATTTGTGATTGATTAACAGTTTAAAAACTTTATACCAACAACATATCACAATTAATTTGTTTAATATTGTGACAATTTTGGTGTTAGAAAATTTTAGCATACAAAGTTTTCAAATTAAATTCATAGTTCTAACACAGGTAATAAATAATTTATTTAGTTGATCTCCAAATGCAAAATTGAATTTTTGTTTTAAACACTTTTTTTTTAACACGCAAAATTAGATGTTATGGAAATACCATCCATGTCTTTGTTTATATATTGGATTAAAGCAAATTATTATAATTCACCCCTGCCTTCTGTAACACCCCGATTTTCACTGTTTCAAAATAATCGAAATGCGGACGATTATGTTTATATTTTTATATGAGTGTTAGAAAATTATTTTAAATAAATGGAGTTCATCACTCAATCCTACTTGAACGTAGGAAGCTACGATTAAAATTTAGGTTTGAAAGTCAGGCGAATCCCGGCCCGCGAATTTCACTGACAGTATATTTATACTGATCAGCAGACCTAATTTTAATTCGTGAACGAAAAACTTAAGGTTTTTATTTTATTTCCTATGATTGTGTGTTTTTAGAATTATTTCATTTACAGTGAAATAATTTAAGTTTTACGGGCGTAACACTCGATCGGGCGAACGACGAAGCTAACAACGGGATATTCGGGACTCGATAAGTGGATAAATTATAAATTCTCCTAGGACTAAGTCTTCCATGTGAGTGGTTTGATGTGGCTTAGGGTTGTGTTAGCAATTTTTAATAATTGCATTTTTGGTCCTTAAACTTATTCTTAATTGCACTTTGGTCCCTAAACTAGTTTCTATGATACACTAAGTGAAGTGGATCAATTTTTCACTCATCCAAATCATGTTGGACTGCAGTTTTGAGGCCCAAATTTCGTGGCCAAGAGTTATTCCATGAAAACCAATTTCCTACTCTTAATTTCCTAGGTTTTTGATTAAAGTTTTAAGCATTTTTATGTTGCAAAATTTGGTAATGGACTTGGGCTTTTGCCAAGCCCAATTTCGCATGGCCCAAGCCTCCTTGTGGCTGCCATAAGCTCTTGAAGAAGCTAGGAGCTTCTCCATTCTTCCACACTCTTCTTCATCCTCTCCAAACTCTCAAAAACTCCATTTTTTTCTTACTCCAAAAGCTTGAGTTTTCAAAGGAAGTTGGTGATTCCTTCACTTGTTTTCATTTATAAGAGGTGATTCTTACTCCTTATCATCATTTAATAGCATGTTCTTCATAAAGTTTTTCATTTCAAAGCTTTGATCATCTAGTTCATGCATGATTCAAGTCTTAGATCTAGAATTTTGAAAAGTCACCATAAATCATAGAAAACTCCTAAAATAGTGAAACCAATTTCTATGTGCTTATAATCATTCTTGCTATCATAATCCAAGAGATTGTTGAAAACAAAATCTTCCTTCCTATGTTCATGTGGGGGGATGAACTTTTGTTCATTTTTCATGAAAATGATTATGGATGTCCTAAACTGACCGAACTTGCACCGAAACTATGACCATCTTCCTTTCTGAAACTCGAAAAACTCTCAACATGAAAGTTGTTCCCCTTTCTCGCTTGTTTCCAACGAGCTAAAGATCATCAAAAACGGGTGAGTATATTGAGAGTTATGACCAAAATATAGAAACTGCCCAGAATCCTCAGATCCATGCGAGACTGCAGAAAGAAGCCTATTTTTACCCATGTTATGATCCGAACCAAATGAAATCTTCAACATAAAAGTTGTTCCTTTTCTTCTTATCTTTCCAATAAGCCAAAGTTTTGTAATTTTTGGATGAGTAGATCATGAGATATAATCACAAAACCAACACACCCTCAAACTGTCCAGATTTTATATAAGTGTTGGTTGATCATTTTTTTCATGTCTTTCATCATACATGTATACTTGTTGAATCCTAGTTTGTTCATTAAACTAAAAAACCCTAGCCTCATGACCATGTCTTGGCCGAATCTACCATTTAGAGGGTTAAGATGGTTTTGATTCTTAACTTTGTTGTTTAGCCCTAATCCATTTCCTTAAGTATATTAGAATCATTAATCCATGACTTAAGCAAGTTTAGTGATTTTGAGCCACAAAACCCTAAGGAGGCCGTGACCTATTAAAGAGGATTAGGTGTTTGTTTTGCTTGTTTTGATTGGTTGTTTGGATGTGTTGTTGAAGGTTAGTGTTTCGTGACACGTACGTGTGTCACCGATTATTCGGAGCCGTGTCAACTTTCTTAATCGGAGGTCAAGTTCTTCAAGAGGTAAGGGGAGCTTACCTGAGGGATTTTTCCCAATAACTATTAGCTTTAGTGTGGTCTGTATACTTGATATGTGGCTGTGGTGCTTTGATTTGCTGTTTACGTTGTGTTGTTTATCTGTATTAGATGATTTATCTGCTTTTAATTTATTTAATTATCTGCAGTTGTTTATTATATTGCTATGATGCATGATCTGCCTGGTGATATAATTCTGATGATGTTGCTGAGTGTTGTTTGTGAAGCCTGACAGTGGTCAGTGCACAACCGATTTAATCAGATAAAAGCTTTAATAAGCTATATACATTATATTCAATGTTTTATGGGAAATGTTGGATATAATAGTAGTGGAAAATATTATTTGGGAAAAATAATGAGTATTGAGAAATATTATTATTTTAATGATTTATTGATAAAACGTCAACTATGAGTCACAGTGAGGACGTAACCGTGAAAATATTTTAGTACTGCTAATTTTTACATGAGAAATTCGGTAATATTATAAAAAGTTATTTTATGAAATTAATCTTCAAAAATAACTTAAGTATGATTTTATAAAATTGTTTAAGTGGAAAAAAGCTAAGTTTTGGCTTAATTGGCTTAAAAGATGTAAGTTGACGGCAAATTGGAAAAGTGTCGACGACAAGTATTTTTAAAGCGGCAGTACGTATTTTAAATAAACTTGAGCCTCACGTGATTCTCTTTTGGAACATAAACGTTATAAAAAAGAATTTCAGGTAATCGATGATTTTATAAAGGAGTTTTTGTAAAGGAGTTTTTCTAATCGTGTTATTTTCCGTCAACGTGGATAAGTTGCGGAGACTTTGTTTTGGATTTGTTTTTCACAGAACGAAAATGGTGTTTACGTTGAAACGTGAGCCTAGTATCAGAGACGTCGCGATACTAGTGTTCTTTAATTTAAGCACGAAGATCTTTGATCCGTGTTACGTTGAGTATCCATGTTATGAGATTACGTTGTTATGGACTTGGTGTCCTTTTCACGTTGTATATCCACATGGTGGGTTACGTTGTAAAAGGTAAATGTTGTTTTCTACGACCACAAACCCCATGGCTGATTGCAAGGGTCTAAGGTTTTGTGATTGAGCACTCGGACTTCGTGTCCTGTGTTGACGTTAAAAGATCTAAACACGTTGTTAAGTTAATACGTTGAAAATCACGAGTAGTCGTAAGCCATTTTGAGCTTCGGCAAATAAAGACTGAACACAAAGAAAAATGATGAGAACAAACGTTTTACATGCATTCATTGGCAGACGTGCCCACGTTGTAAAGTGTGGTACCTTAATGAGTAAGGTATTCCATGCCACGTTGTTTTGTGTGAATGCCTTGGGTGTGAGGTATTTCATGCTACGTTGATTCATTGTGCCTTGATGGACAATGAAAAACCATATACGTTGATCACTGTGCCTTGTGTTGGACAGTGTGCTATGGTAAACACGTTGTGCCTAATATACCTGGCAATACCATATACGTTGATCACTGTGCCTTATGTGGACAGTGTGCTATGGTAAACACGTTGTGCCTAATATACCTGGCTACGTTGTGCCTAATATACCTGGCAATCGAGCCTGATCAGCTCATTTACACGTTGTTGGGGATCTCCGGAGATTTAGCGAAATGTAGAGACTATATATTGAAGTGTTCATGCATAGTTTTCAAACGTTGATGTTTGGGGGTATGAAACCCATTGATAAAGTACTTGTTTAGTTATGAGAATGTATGCTGCTATAATTGTATGTGTGTATATGCTGTTTTGTGAGTCGCGCTTTTAGTTATTGTGTTAAATCCATATATTGGCGTCTCACCCTTACAATATAACAGGTTACTCTAGTCTACCGTATTCCTTTGGTATACTAGTATGGACGAAGCGGAGGGATTCACTAAGTCGCTTGAGGACTTAACTCCTAGATGCTTGGAGAAGTATCTGTTAGTGGGAATGACCATAAGGGTATATTCTCAATAACTGTCTGTTAGTTACGACCAGCTTAGGTTCTTTTTATGTGATGTCATGTGTTGAAATAAACGAAATTGATAAAGATCTAAGTGTGAAACTTACGAGGTAGTATAGTTGTATGACTTTTGTATATGCTTATATATCTAAGTATGGTTATGATTATGTCGTTGTTAGGGAGTTAAAAGGAAAAAATTTTATCACCATATTTTGAAGAGATTCACGTTGAGAAATTAATATTTTCCAAAGCAACCAGCAAATAAAATCTTATTTTTCCGCAAACGAGTAACCATGTGATGACTCGGGAGTAGGGTGTCACACCTTCGAATTAAGCGATATTTTTCACGAATATTACAAGCAAAAGGCAATATATATAAAACATAAAATAAATAAAAAAATAAAAAATTAATGCATCAAAATTTAAATACAATTATCGGGTAAGATTCCTATGTTGTAAACCCTTAAGAGAGAAGACTTTAGTTTTAGAAGTGTCCAAACATTGTTATTAATACATTGTTTGGTTCGTCCCGCTAGTGTAGCTCAAGTGGTAGAGCTCAGGGACATTTGGTGTCAGTAAGGTTGCGGGTTCGATCCCGTGGTACCTCCAATTTCCTTCCTTCCCTATAAGGCCTAAGTATGCCTCCTATAAACCCCAAAAAAAAAAAAATTTACATTGTTTGGTTCAAAGAAGAGTAAGGGAGAACAAAAATATTTTTTCTCGTTTAAGTTTGGGTTAAACCATAGCAGAGGGGAAGGAAAATAAGCTTTATTTCCTCTCCTCTTGATTTGATTTGCAAAAGGAGAGGGAAAATCCGCATATGCTAAAAAAAAATTTCCTTACCTCTAAATCCCCCTTATCTCCCCACCCCCACCCTTTTGGAGAGGGGGGATTTAACCTTATTATTCTTTTTCTCGCCTTTAAATTTTTAAACCAAACAAAATATTATTATTAAAATTTCCCTCCTCCCCTTTCGATCGTTTCGACGTTTCCCTCCAATCAAATAGTGCTTAATATGCTATATTGGAAAAAAAAAAAAGAGGCTAATTAGAAGACAATAATAGACCCCCACTTATTATGAAAATTTCCTTCAAACAATACTTATATGTCTAATATCTAATATAATAGTATGTAATAAAGCTCCTTTCAGAAATTATAAAGTAAAAGACGATTATCAATCTCAAGTTAACATTAACGCTTTCAAACAATGCATTTTTAATGAGAATCAATTTTGACCAAAACTTATGAGGGGGAGCTTTGGTCAAAATTGATTATGAAACCACCAGAATCTTATACAAACAACTCCTGGTCTTGGAGTGCACCACATCAAACCTCTAACACACCAATCGCATTCGCTTCATCTCGCATTCTCTTGTCAGACCTAGCATCATCTTGTCACCATTGCATCCTCAACTCAAAACCTCATATAGGCCACCATGACCTTCCAGCCAACACAAGCATGACATGTTGTTGTGCCCTCCACCCAGGGTCGTGCTAAGACATTTCGGGGCCTAAGGCAAAACTTTAAAGAGACTTAATGTAATATAAATTATCGATCTTCATATTATTTTTCTAGCCTTTTGAGCGTCGAAATTATTTATCAAAATTTATAATCAAGTAACTATAAATTTTCACTCTCAATAGATAAGATGACTAATTCATTCAATCTATTTTTCAACATTGTTGATCTTAGATAGGATTTAAACAATTTAAATTTTAAAAAACTTCGTTCAACAGTAGCAACAATTACAAATACCTTTTTTTTTTTTGATAAGCCATACTTTAATTATTACGAGTACAAAGGATACTCAAACATGTTTACAAAAAGAAAACAATTATAACAAGGGATTAAAGGTACATGATCAACCCAGCTTTCAAGCCTTACTCCTGCTAGGTTGAGAAAGTAACTAAAATCCCATAACAACACTATATAGAATACCCCCAAAACCTAATACAATCAAACCAACCACAAATTCCAATGTTTTCCTAATAAACAACACCAAATGTCGAGTGATTATGAGATAGATGCACCCCAATTCCAAATACCCACAAAGTAAAAGAAAAAGGACATTTGGCTAACTGTGAAGCCCAATTTCTATGTGCTTCCAAAATTTTGTGTCCTCCAGAAAAAATCACTTTGGGTTGTTGCGTGCATTTATATGTTTTCTGACTGACTGCTAATCGTCACAGTTAAACAGATCTGGATCTATGACAAAATAACGGTGAAGACTATAGTGACCATACACTAAAGTGATATAATGGTGTACTACCCATATGTTATATTGTGGTTGGTTAGTTGACCATTCAACTCAACATTGACTACAATATGGCATTGGGTAGTATACCACTATATTATTTTGATGGGTGATATACCGTAGACCAAACAAAAAATAACAGTGTTTGTTATTTTGGAACAAGACATTTATATGTCAAATTTGGGACATCACTTTTATACCAGTAATGTCGGTGTGAAATTGATGCATGAAAATATATAACCATAAAAGTGGATATATGAATTATGGTGCGTGAATATCAACCCTGACATTTTTTTTTATGCTCCAAAGTTTAAGTGAATTGAGTCTCGGAGGTTCACTAGGATAGTCCTCATGGCTCAAAGAGCGCTTATAGAGGTACTTACAAATTACTCATCAATAAAGTCCTTACATTAGAAGTAGGATTTGAACTCACAATCTTATGAATTATAAGCCAAATCCTTATTAATTGGATCAACCTTCGTTGTCCCACTGACATTTTCTTGCACTATTGTAACTAGTAACTAGTAATGATAATAGTAATACAATAGTCTCCAGTTGTACAACAATTAATTAATTCCACGGTTTTGTATCAGTAGTATAGGTGAGAAAGGGACGGGGCTTCTTGTCCGTAGTCCTTTGAGGTTGACAATTCTCAGCCAAAATATTAGCACAGCTTCTCCAATTCCGCATTCCTATTTTTCGATTGTTTGTACAAATCATATAGCTAGTTAGTAGTCTTTCTGGAGGAAGCCACGGCTCCTCTGGATTTATTCACGTGCTTTTATTAAGGTAGTGTTTGTTAATGTAATGTTTTATTATCAATAAAATTATATTGTTGTGGATCTTATTTTTGGGAATGTTTTTTCCCTCCATATTTGGAAATAGTGTTTTTCACTCCCATGTTGGGGAAGCATGACCGTGCCCCCTACACAGAACAGAACGCTGAAGTACAGAACAGTGGCGTTTCACCCCAATTATTCACAATGATGAAATAAGACACCAAGTGAAATAAAGACAAGATGAATAACTCAATGGAGACTTAACAAGTATAATTAAATACAAACATTAAAAATGGTTAAGTCAGTAATGGTGTTACCGCACGTTGTTGTACCTTGGTGCCAAGTGGCCAAGGGGGCCTTGATGCTTAATGATTAAGGTATTGTTAATGTTGAACCTTGGTAGCCTAGTGGCTAAGGGGGTTTCGATGCCAAGTGGTCGACGTGTTGATGGTGATAAACTTGGGTAGCCTAGTGGCCCAAGCGGAGGTGGTGATTGTTTGATTGTGTGTTGATTGTTCCTCACACATTCATGCATTGAAGATGTCAGTGGGGGATGTTCAACATAGGGGTCGTCCGAGAGTAAGGCGATCTGGCCGTCCGTGGTGATTCAAGTGAATTGTATACACCCGTGGTGGAGCATTCGAGAGTAAAGTGCGTCAGCTATGCAAGGGGTTCACCCATGGTTTGGTGAACTGCATGTGTTGGTGCTTAATGGCCAATGTGGATATGTAACTCCAAAGTTGACTTCCTGAGGTAGATTAGATCCACATGCATAATGGAGTAGTGAAGTAGTGTTGCACCGCATAGCATACATTGATTAAACTGTTATAAATGATATGCATGTTTTTATTTTATTTTCAAATTTAAATATTTTATTTCTTTTATGCTATTGCTTTATAAATACATACGGGGTAGAGGGTGTCACACCAACCCATTGGGGTTTTATCTTTTGCCATTTTATTATTATGTCAAACACTATTTTTTTTCTTTCTAAATCTTGTCATCTATCACTTTATTATTTTTTATTTTATATAGTTAGTTTTTTACTTTAGGGACTCGATTGAAAATTTTATATAAGTTCAGGAACCCAATAAGAAACTTTTAGTTCAGGGACCCAATTGAAAAATTTATATAAGTTCAGGGACATAATTAAAAAAAAATTAGTTCAGAGACCTAATTGAAAATTCCGAAATAGTTCTAGGACCAACTCAATAACTAAACCTATGTATTAATAAGTTTGGTTTCTGCTAACTCTTTCCTTAATTACGAATTAGGTATTTGTGGTATTGACAGTCGTAACTCGTATTTGTGAGTATTGATTTTCACTAATTATTTCTCTTAATTGTTAATGAAGTGGCTACCTTGGCATGAGTTAGTTTTTTTTTTTTTGGGGGGTAGAAGTTAGTTTTGATGTTTGATTATAGGCTAAAATATTATTTTGGTCCCTTAACTTATTTTTTAGATTCAGTTTGGTCCCTTAACTTTTAAAAGGTTCAATTTGATACTTTAATTTGTCTTCGTTGACCCAAGTTAGTACTCTATGTCAATAAAGTCAGTATCACTGTTAAATGAGTTTCAATTTGGTCCTTTATATTTTAAATGAGTTCCAAATTGGTCCTTTAAATTGTTAACTTGTTTCAAATTGGTTCTTTTAATTGTTAATGAGATTCAAACTGGTCTTTTAAATTGTTAGCGAGTTTCAACCCGATCCTCAAAAAGTTAACACCGTTACTGACTCATTGAAGGAGAGGACTAACTTAGGTCAACAATCACAAATCAAGGGACCAAATTGAACCTTTTAAAAATTAAGGGACCAAACTGAATCTAAAAAATAAGTTAAGAGACTATATTGAACCTTTTAAAAGTTAAGGGACCAAACTGAATCTAAAAAATAAGTTAAGGGACCAGACTGAACATTTTAAAAGTTAATGGTATTTTAGCCTTAATTATAATATATTACTCTTCATTGATGAAGTGCCTGCTTATAAATTTTTTAAGGATTTTGCTAACTAAAGCTTTAAAGAGCATTGTTTAAGAATTTTGAAATTGAAAAATCAAGTATATCTCTTTTCAATACATAGAATATACAACTTCTCATGTAAACTTATTCTTTTATATTTCTTAACCGATGTTCTCAAGGCAGTGATTAACGTTTGTCCTTTTTAAAATAAAATCTTTATAATTCACTACTTTCTAGAGCATATATATATAAATTAAAAAGAATAGAATTCTTTTAAAGTAAGTTTATGTGTAAAGCAAAAAAAAAAAAACAGTGTATTTATCCTTAAATTATTAATGAATTAAGATTTTAATAGCCTTTAAATAATTTAATAGGCTCTATTTACTTACTTTATGAATAGATTTATTTTAGAAGAGTTTTTTTTCAAATTAAAAGTCTGTGATTATATTTATTTCTCAATTAGTGCAATTATATTTCAATGCTAAAGACAAAACAGAAAGGAAAAGAAGAAGAAGAAAAAAAAAGAGAGAGAGCAAGAGAGAGAAGAGAAGCTTACGTCTTCTGCAGCAGGCAATTGGCCAAAACCATACGAAGCAGTGAGTTAGACAAGTGTGATGTATATATAGGGTGCCATAATTAGCAATTATATCTTGAAAGGAACTTGATGTTTTTATTTGGTCCTCTGATTTTTTTAGTATCTTTGTTCATCCAATTTTTTTAATGTTGTAAATTCATATTTCCATCCAATGTTTGTCAATATTTTCAATGATTTAAAAAAAGAAATTATTGCTCTAAGCACATAAACTTTAGTTGAGCTTCTTCCTCTACTTCAATATGATTTAATGATTCCTCTATACCATTC
Source organism: Echinosophora koreensis (assembly GCA_035048595.1). Lineage (NCBI taxonomy): Eukaryota > Viridiplantae > Streptophyta > Magnoliopsida > Fabales > Fabaceae > Echinosophora > Echinosophora koreensis. The sequence goes on along the minus strand of JAPCYP010000001.1, from coordinate 7,875,690 downwards.
ATCGGTTTCATTTCTCCTTTACGAGACTTTTTTTTGGTTTTCTAAATAGTCCTTTATTGTAGAAGATCGATTAAAGGTTCTATGGGCTTAAAATAGTGGTTATTCTTTATTGAACGGAATACCTTATAAGGGTTACTTGATGAAACATTTAAAAAAAAAATATCATTGTCAACGAATACCTTACAAATTAATATCCTTTGTTAATAATATTATTAAATAAATAAATAAATCATCCTATTCATTCTAAAAAAAATAAATATTTAGTGACTTTTTAATATATTAAACATATTTTTTTCATTTGACATTTTCTCTTTTGAATCTTGAGATATGCTAACATAAGAAATTTTTTAAAAAAAAAATCATGTATTGATTTTGTTTCATTTATTTAATAGTAATGTATCATTTGTGTAAATTATTTTTGCTGGTCATAAAGAATTTAATTTTGGAATGAGACCCTCAATATCCGGAAATCACGTTGGACGCTAATTAATCTGAGTTGACTTAAGAAGATCTATTTGAGGGACAAAGTTCTCTCAGCATTTATATCTTTTATTCATAATCCACCAACTTGAAACCCTATTTAAACGGAATTAAGCTTCTGCTTATCATCTCAACCAACACACGTTCTTATCAAGAAATTTGTTTATAACAATGACTACTTCAGAAGTTATTTTTATTTTATTTTTTTACCAAGAAGTTATGTTTTAAAAGTTTAACTTTGATCCTTATCAATATAAAAAAAATTTATATTATGATTCATTCTTGTATTTTTTTTTTTATGAGCGATTCATTCTTGTATTAAAACCTCATTTAATGACACTTTAACAATTGCCAGTAAAAAAAAAACTGTATATCTACAATCTATAATCTATAATCTATAATCTACAATATATACAAATGAAAATGTATGCAGGAATCTATTCTATACATGTCATTCAATCAGGCTGTCCATGTCAGTGTAGTGTTCTTTCTACGTGATATTCATACCATGTTTCAAGGGGTTACTGGATATGCAAGATTTCCCTTCAAAAGAAAATATTTTAATTCATAAAAAGACATAAATTTTCAAACTCAAGTTATTCCACATTTAAGGGAAGAAATTTATAAAAGGAAATAAAAGCTTTTTAGTTACGTGAATCACAAAAAAATTGAAATCAGATAGGATACAGAAGAATTAATGTAATTTATATGTGACATGACATTTTTAATTTATGACAAATTATTCTCTCATAAGGAAACATTTGATGCACTCATTTTACTAAACATACTCATTTGGCATTATATGATTCATTCCAATATTTTTTTTTTCTGAACATACTCATTTGATTACTGGTCATTTAGAACCCATTTGTTTAAGATTAAAAAATAATTGATTTTGTTACAAAATAATTTAGTGATTATTTTTAGAGATTTTTAAAAAAAGCAGAAGCAGATTTGTGTTTGTTTATAATCATAAAAAACAATTTTTTTTAAAGTAGCTAGTTATAAAAACTGATTTTTTTCTAGAAGCAACTCAAAGCTGCTTTTCATTTTAACCCCAAAAATGATTTTTTTTCTGCTTCTGATTATTTTCAGAAACAAAAACAAACACACTAAAACATAAAAAAATCATTTTATGGTTACAAAAATGATTTTTTTAACAAAATAAGCAATAACAAACGGGCTCTTAATTTTTTTTTGACGCAAAATTACTGGTCATTTATTGGGTGTTACTCTTTTATATTTTGAATGATATATGATATATAACCATCTTGATTGCTTTTGAATGGGAATATTAATGATATTTATCACCCGTCAACAAGTATAACTAACTAATATCTATTCTCACAACTCACCATTTTCATTTTTACTATGAAGAACACCAAGAAGATGATGAATACAATGATCAAGAAGATGATAACTTTTTTTTTTTTTTTTACTTTGAAACGTTCGATCCTTTTCCTCTTTATCTTTCCAATGTTTGTGAAGTATTGAAATTGTTTATCCACTATAAAGGTATGACTTCTCCACTATTTTTTCTGTCACTCTTTTGACTATAAATTGATTTCATTGTGACTTTTATTTATTGTCATCCAATACGGTTCCCTTTTTAACCTATAATTATTTCATTTTCTTCATCAAATGTGGTTAAGAATCTAATTATTTTTTTATAGATCGAATATTTTGTTACCACTTTTTATGGTCTTATTTATTTTATTGTCTTATTTTCTTTTGAATAATCTCGGGTTTCATTTGAAGGTAACATCTTTTTAAATTTTTTTATTCTAATTTAGTTTTTCTCTTATTCAGTACTTTTTTTTATCTCCTATCCTTGACAATTGAAAACTATGAGATCAAAAGACCAACATTAAAGAGTAGATGAACACAACAATTGGACACATGTGTATGAGAAGAAGGATGAAAGCATATTGGCCTCTCAACAACAATTTATCATGATTCCATCACCCATTTTATTTATTGTAGGCTTAGTATATTTCCTTTTCTCAACGATCATATTATGATTTTCTCTATTCAAATTCTTTTGTTGTACTATCTCGATTTGTCATATTTTTAATTAGACACAAATAATAAATATTGAAGAATTTATTTTCTATAAGTAAATTTAATTTTTTTAAAAACTTTAATATCTCTTTGTAAAGTGATTAATATAGAAATTACAAAATATATAAACTATAATAATAGAATATACAAAGGAGAATGTATGCAGGAATTTGTTATCCACGTGTCGATCAATCAGTCTGTCCATGTCAATATTTTCCTACTTGTCATCCATACCATGAAACAAGGGATGACTATTTGGCTATTGAAAAGCAAATCGATTAAATAAGGAAAGAAATTCAATGCATTGAATCACATATATTTCAATTTCAGATTTCAAATTCATATCAATCCACCATGAAAAGACAGAATAAAAGCAAATCAATAGAGGGTCCAACATTTCAATTGTATGGATTTCATTTGATTTATGATTTCTTTCATTTCTTTTGCACCCATCTCTCTGTCTCTCTCATTTCTTTTCTCTCATTCAATGTTTTCATCACATTTCATCTTTCTCCTTTTAAGTTTTTGCAGATCTATGAAATTATGTAGACGGAGTACATGTATTTTTCAGATCACCATCGCTGTCAGGAGATCACCACCGCTCAGCCACCATCCTCTCTTTGAGGTGCATATATCTTTTTTCCTTTATTTTTTTTTATCCATGTTGGAAATGGAATTGATTGACATTGACTTTTGTTTGAGTGATTTTGAAAATGGAATTCTCTTAAATTTTTCCCCTCTTAGGTTCTTCAAAGACGTCCTGCTCTGTGCTCCTTCATTTATCTCTCATCTCAAGTAATGACTCCCATCTCTTCAAAGATTGTCTACGGTTCATTTTTTTATCACTGCAAGGGTCTGAAATTTGGAACCCTTTGATTCTCGCTATTTTTTTTTTATTTTTTCCAGAGCACCGTCCCATATCTTCAAAAGGTAAGGGTTCATTCTCTTCTATTTTTTTACAAAGATTACGAAGAAGAAGATGAATCGGATGACAATGATAATCATGATGAAGATTCCCTCTCCAACAAACTTGTCCCCCTTCTTCAAGGTTTTTTTTTATAAGATTCTTCAAGGTTTTTTACTTAACGTTTTAATTTTTTTAAAATAAATAATAGTGTGATAATCAATATCAATAGTTGAATTCCATGTTGTTTGGGTTAATTTGGTGGAAGGAAATGGTATAGAGTCGTTGTCATTAAATAAATGCAAAATAGAAACTTCATTATACAACATTGCATTGATTAGAATTTATTATACGACCAACAATTCAAAATTATTTTGAGCAACGATTCTAAATTCACCATAATACAACAGTGCATAATTAATTAGCTTCTGATTTCCTGTTTTTAAAGTCTCTATTGGGTTGTTATAGTTTATGAAAATGTTTTAATATGTTGATATGGATTTGCTCCTATATATGTTTTAATTTTTGATTTCAAAATGGAACCTCCCATTCAAATGTGAAAAAAAAAAATAGTTGTAAGATCATCTAATCTGATTTAATTCAAAGCAAAAATGGGGTGGGAATAATCAATGTAATAATGGCAGATAAGTAGCAAAACAAATGCAAATCAAATACAAATATTAATGCAAAGTAAGAAGCAAATTAATTTATTGAATATATTCTTTTATCAAAGAAATTTTGAATTTTATTTTACCTAATTAATATATAATTAATTACATGATAAAAAATTAAATTAATATATATTTAGATGTAATTGATTTAATAAACTATATTTATAGGGTCTGTCTTATCATTCCGAAAAAAATTTGATATGTCCTACATTATAATAACAAATTGTTCCAAAACTTAAAAATTATTTTTTGTTTTAATTTACACATTAGTTAATTAAATTTAATAATATTCGATGCTTTATATATAAAAATGGCATAACATCCGGTGCAACGCACGGAGAAATGAGCTTCTCATAAGGAAAAGAGAAAATAAAATAACATGATAGATAAATATATTTTCTAAAAATGGTTAATTAACTTGCATAGGAAAAGAGAATAAATAAATCAACTAGATTTTATGAGAGAAGAAAAATATTAATAAGATAGATAAATATATTTTATGGCAAACCTGTTATCAAAATAGATAAAATGGCTAACTTGCACGGGGAAAAGAGGAGAATTAATTCAAATAGATTTTCAAGATAAAATAAAAAAATAATATGATAGATAAATATATTTTCTAAAGATAGTTAACATGCATGAGAAGAGATGAGAAATTAATATAATAATTTTCAAGAGAGAAGAAAAAACAAAATCACAAATAAATATTTTATCTAAAAATGGTTAACTTGCACCGGGCAAAGAGAAAAAAAATAAATCATATAGATTTTCAAGAGAGAAGAAGAAAAATAAGATGGAAGATGGTTATATTTTCTAAAATCATTTAACTTGCACGGAAAAGAAGAGAAATAAATCAAATAGATTTTCGAGAGAGAAGATAAGAATGACATGATAGATAAATATATTTTCTAATAATTGTTATTTTGCACTTGAAAAGAAGAGAAATAAATCAAATAGATTTTTAAGAGAGAAGAGGTAGATAAATATATTTTCTAAAAATGATTAACTTGCACGGGAAAATAGGAAAATAAATCAAATAAATTTTTAAGAAAGAAGAAAAAAATATGATGGATAAATATTTTTTTTTAAAATTGTTAACTTGCCCCATGTAAAGAGAAAAAAATAAATCAAGTAAATTTTCAAGAGAGAAGAAGAAGATTAATATGATAGATAAATATATGTTAGAAATGGTTAATTTGTACAGGAAAAAGAGGAGAAATAAAACAAATACATTTTAGGAGGGAAGAAAAAATTAATATGATAGATAAATGTATTTTATAAAAATGGTTGACTTGCACCGAGAAAGAGGACAACTAAATCAAATAGATTTTTAAGATAGAAGAAAAAAAATAATATGATTGACAAATATATTTTTTTCTTCATAAAAAGTCATATCATTACGAAGATCATTGAGACATATTTAGTATTTGTGTTTAAATAAATTACACCAAGAAATGATTAATCGGCTTAAAGTGAAGTAGTTGCTTTAAAATATATATTTACTATTAAATGTTTAGAGAAGTACAATACTAAGATGATGAGAGAAGAAATGATTAGTGTTAATTTATAATTTTGCTTTGAAAGTAAAATTCACAATAAAACTTTAATGTCTCTTTTCAAATTTTATGCACTTTATATATCTTTATACATGTTTTATTTTTAAATTATATTGTTTATACTAAAATTATATAATAGACAGTATGTACTTACTTACATTTAAGATTCATTATCAGTATTGTAATATATCAATAATAATTATTAAGTTAATATATGTTACACTTTGTAATCGATGATTCAGACAAAATAATTTTTTAACAACTTTTTATATATAATTCACCACAAAAAATTTTAAATCACAAAATGTGAAATCAACAAGTATATATTGAAAAATGAAATTATAAAAAATAACATGTTCCACGTGCATGGCACGGGTCCATACACCAGTATAATACATGGGATCAAATTTGAAAGGCATTTAATTATGTTTTTTTCTGCTTCCAATATGACGATGTGAGGTAATATTTTTTTTATAATCAATTGAACTAAGAAACACTAAATAACTCAATTAAATATTTATAGTGTTTTTGAACTAAGAAACAAAAAATAAAGTTTGTTATTCAATCAAATAATTTCCAAAAGAGAATAAAAATAATATGATATATGAGTATATTTTCCAACAACGTTTAACTTACACGGCTAGAGGAGAAAAAAATAAGTAGATTTTCAAGCGAAAATAAAAAGAATAATATGATAGATAATTATTGTGAATTTAAAAAAAAATTATTAACTTGAATAGGGAAAGAGGAGAAACATATTTTCCATAATTTGTTTTTTCATATGATAGATAAATATTTTTTTTTTAAAGGTTAACTTACACGTTGAAAAGAGGAGGCAAATATATTTTATAAAAATTATTAACTTACACGGAGAAAAGAGGAGACATAAATTAAATAGATTTTTAAGATAGAAGAAAAAATTTCACATCATTACCAAGATATTGTGACAATTCTAACATTAGTGTTTAAATAAATTACTTGGAAAAATGATTAATTAGCTTGCAATTTAGTTGTAGCTTTAAAATCATATATATAATATTAAATGTTCAAAGAAATAGCATGGCAAGGTAATGGAATAAGAAATAGTTAATGCTAATTTATAATTTTGCTTTGAAAAAAATTTCACTATAATATTGATATTGAGAGAAATAGCTAGCCTAGAATACAAAGGTATTGGGAGAATAATCAAATATTAAAAATAATATGATAGAGAAATATATTTTCTAAAAATGTTTAACTTTGATGAAAAAGAGGAGAAATAAATTAGTTAAATAGATTTTTAAGAGAGAAGAAAAAAGTAATATGATAAATAAATATATTTTTAAAAATGGTTAACTCACACGGGACTAAGAGAATATTCTCTAAAAAAGTTTAACTTACACAGGGAAAAAAGTGGAAATAAATAAAATATATTTTCTGGAGAGAATAAAAATAATAATATGATGGATAATTTTTTTTAAATGAATAACTTGCACAGGAACGAGGAAAAATAAATAAATCAAATAGATTTTGAAAAGAAAAGAGACAAGTAATGTGATAAATTAATACGTTTTCTGAAAATGATTAACTTGTACGGAGAAATGAGAAATAAATCAAATATATTTTCAAGAGAAAAAATTCATATCATTACGAAGATCATTGTGTTTAGTATTAATGTTTGAATTAATTACATTTAGAAATTTGTATTTTCAAATAAATATTTTTTTAAATAAAAATATTCTTCCTTTATTTTTTTTTCTCCACATGCAAAATTTCTTATACCTACCTTTTAATATTGCATAAATATTGTGATATTCCACCTATGTCACACATGAGTACATATTATACTGCATATTTACAAGACAACATGTACTTACTTGTTACACTTAAGAGTCATTGTTTGTATTATAATATCAATAATAATTATTAAGTTAATATCTTGTGATCGACAGTTCATACAAAATAATTTGAAAGTAATTTGATAAAAATAATATGATAGAGAAATATATTTTCTAAAAATGGTCAACTTTGACAGGAAAAGAGGAGAAATAATTTAGTTAAATAGATTTTCAAGAGAGAAGAAAAAAGTAATATGATAGATAAATATATTTTCTAAAAATGATTAACTCACACAAGACAAAGAGAATAAATAAATCAAAAAGATTTTCAGAGAGAAGAAAAAATAACATGATAGCTAAATATATTCTCTAAAAAGTTTAACTTACACAGGGAAAAGTGTGGAAATAAATCAAATATATTTTCTGGAGAGAATAAAAATAATAATATGATGGATAATTTTTTTTTTTAAATGATTAACTTGCAGAGGAACGAGGAAAAATAAACAAATCAAATAGATCTTGAAAAGAAAAGAGACAAATAATGTGATAAATAAATACATTTTCCAAAAATAGTTAACTTGCATCGAGAAATGGGAAATAAATCAAATATATTTTCTAGAGAAAAAAATTCATATCATTACGAAGATCATTGTGTTTAGTATTAATATTTAAATTAATTACATTGAGAAAATTTTCTTTTCGAATAAACATCTTTTTTTTTAAAATAACGATATTCTTCCTTTATTTTTTTTTCCACATGCAAAATTTCTTATACCTACCTTTTGTGATATTCCACCTACGTCACTCATGAGTACATACTATACTGCATATTTACAAGACAACATGTACTTACTATTTATACTTAAGAGTCATTGTTTGTATTATAATATCAATAATAATTATTAAGTTAATATCTATTATATATTGTGATCGGCGGTTCATACAAAATAATTTGATAATAACTTTTGATATATAATTTCCATAAAAATCTAAACAAAAAACATAAATCAATAATTATTATTTTTTTTGTGAAATCCTAAAACATTAGCATATTCCCCATACATGACACGGATCCATACACTAGTGTATATATATATATATATACACACACTTGTGAATTACATGAGAGGTCAAACTCATTAAAATATGCAATGATATGTGATTTGAAAATATAAAACGGGATGCTTACCGTATATTAAAATTAATTTTATTTTTAAATGATTGATGCAGCAAGACGAATGTAGTTTTATTTTTTTTGAACGCAACACAAATGTAGATGATAGTATAAAAAGATTTTATATATACCATAGATTTAATTGGTATGGATAATCAATGCAAAGATTTTTTTACGATATTAATCAAGTATAAATTGTCACATATATCAATAAAATATTTGAGTCTTTATCATAACTGACTTAAATCACATATTTTTTGGTTTGGTACTCACCCTAATTAGTCACTGGGACTGAGTGAACCCTCGAAGTATCCTCACGGCTCAGATCCTTTGGACTTGTTATGTGACTAATCTCCGAGTCGACCGCGCGGTTTGTAAAGTCTGGCCAAGGGTTGTTACATACCCAAGGATCAAACTCGAGCAGAGACCGAACTATTCGTCCTTGAGTAGCAGTGCGTTAACCACTTGCACCCAAAAATTTGGTTTAACTTGAATCACATATAATATAATTTATGATTGATTGATTATATAAAAAATACTAACACTGTATTAAAATTAAACTCTTAACTATGTATAAATCAAAACTCCATTTACTATTGCCTTTTAAAAAGAAAGTACGAAATAGGGATAACAAGGTCAAATACGCGTAAAATTCATAGAAATTGGCTTGATTTGAGTAATTGGATTTTGTAAATAAGATAGCACTCCCTCCGGACTTAATTATAAGCAAAATTAACCAATTTCACACTTATTAAGAAAATTAGTTAATTTAGTTTAATTGTATTTATTTATGTAAAAAAAAAATTAAGTTATGATCACTAAACTATCCTTTAATTGTCTTCGAGTGTGCAATGCTCTTGGAAAAGTAAAAGGAGAATTGGTTGAATTGGTTAATTTTCTTGATTTTTGGAATACTGACATAAAATAGAGTTGAGTTGATTGGATTTTACTTATATTTGAGTCCACAAAATATAGGTAATTTTTTGTTTATAATTGAGTCTAGACTCTAGAGGGAGTATTATATTCTTACAATTTGAAAAGCATGAGTGATGCTCATCACACTAAAAGTTCAAAATATAATAGAATGATAAGAAATTATGTATGGGTGAACTATTGAAGGAAAGTGGTGAAAGTAGCCGAAAGCTAAACATGCAAAGAATGTGATGGCATAGGGGGATTATTAATCTGAAGTCACATGAATAACAATGGACTCACATTAAAAATGAAAAAGTTGATCCTATATTTAGCAACATGAGTTAGTACGTCTCGAATGGGAAGTGGATTGAGAAGCTAACCTGGTCTATAAGCCTATAACCATAACCCTAACATGATTTTATTTTTTAATCTTCCATAAATGATCAGTTAGGGAGAAAGGGTATGAGGGGTTATTCACTTCCGAGGTGGGGCCTTCGAAAAGTTAGCTCCAAAAGCCCAAATCAACCAACAAACAAGGCTTCCTTAACTACGCGGACTGCTAGGGACCATGACCTATTGTTGTGGGCTGCAACAGAGTTCAATTTATTTATTTTAATTACAGAATATTTCCCACGCTAACTCTAGCGCGTAGTCTACATTTTCTTTAAATTATTAGAAAAAAGAGATTTATTTATATCAAGTGTCAAACTTTACCTTTTCACCACTTCTCATTCTTTCATTTTCTTTTCATCTAAGGATAATATTTTATTTTATTTTATTTTAGAAAATCCAAGTGCCTTCTCAACCCACTACATTTTCAAAACCCAACACTCCTCCCATCCTTCTGCTCATCTCCTCTTCTTTTCAAACTTCAACCAAACCTAAGCATTAGATCTCTTCTTTTCAAACTTCAACCAAAATCTAATTATCCGATATACGGATTAGTCTCGCAGCCTTGGCTTTAGAGATATTTAATCAATACCAAAAATTTCTATATATCACATCTCAAAAATCAAATTCAAACATAACTCAACTCATGGAAAGGAGATCCATCGTGAGCGACCAGAAAACAATCACCACCCTTGAAACCCAAACCGCCAATCAATCTTTGAAGAAGTACATAAACTTTACAAAATCTACCTGATGATTGTTAACTATTGGCCTGTTTGATTCAGATTTCAAAAGCTGGATTGCTTGAATCTAAATTTAAACCAAACAGGGCCATAGTAAACATTTCTTTGGCAAATTTGTTGAAATTTATTTACTTCCTCAACAATTGATTGGTTGGGATAAAGAGTCATTTAGCTTGACTTGGTAAATAACAATATTCATATTATTCCTCATTTGGTACTATGAAAGTGCTTGGAAGTTTGAATCGTCTTCAAAGGAACACGTTCGATTCTAGGAACATGAATTTGCTCACAATTTCAGGTTTCTATCGATATAATGATTATAATTAGTCAAAGGAAAAAAGGAGAATAATTTTTTTTTGATAAGCGGATAAAAGGAGAATAATACTCCTATTTAATCAATATTCAGTGTTAATATAAATGTTTTTTATATTATCAATCAATCGTAATTGTCACATTAGTAAAATGATTGGCTTTTATCCTAACTACTTTCAAAATCACTCACATCATAAGTTGTGATTAGTTGATAGTAGAAAACTTTACATTAACGTTAAATACCAATTAAAGTCATAACAATTTCAGCAAGATGCAAACACCCACGAAATGATTATAAAAAGAAAAGAAAATAAGAAGTAAATATCAACCATCGGATGAAAGTAAAATAAAGTGATGATATAGTTAGTGTAAGTGGAAAAGTTGGATATTTTATCCGGTATGAATGGATCCTTTCTCAAATTATTATATGCAAAATGATTTTTATTTTTATTTTTTGGCATAGATAATTTCTAAGTGGTGTTTGGTTTATTTTCTATTAGTAGTATAGATTAGATATGTTTTTAATTATAATTAGGAAAGTTTCATATTATTTTTATAGTTTAATTTTGAAACATTGTTGATGTAAAAAAAATTATACTGTCAACCAATCATAAATCATATTTTACATAACTTTTGATTTAGCTATGACAATAATCAAACATTTTCAATGAATGATGTGAAAAATTATGATTGATTAACAATATAAATTTTTTATATTGACAGTGCATATTAATTAAATTATTATTTTTATTGTGTTTCATATTTTTTTTTATAAAGAATAATAAAAGCAAACCAAACGTCCTCTTATATCTTAACTCATAGTGAAAAGAAATAGCGAGTATTTTTTAAACACAAAATGTAGAACTTCGGTTTTTATAACAACACATATTACATATATAGCACGAAATAGGGGCATGTGCCTCAATGATTACATATATCACATTCTACTTTAGAATTGACAACAAAATTTGAGTAACTTCATTTGACAAAGATCATTCTTATGATTTTTTCAATTATAATTTTATTGTTTTCCAAATTCTATTCGGTGCCAACAAATATTTAAACCATATCCTTTATATTTAATCACTAATAGGTGTTTCTTTAATTCATTAATTATTTTAATATTTTAATTTTATTTAGTAAAAATATAATAATCGAGGCACGTATGAGATCATTTTAGTGAACCAAAATGTTGATTTTGATAAAGTGTTTGATCAAATTAGAGTTAGAGTTTGGAGCTGGTGTAATGCCTCTGAGCATGGGAATTACTACCCTATTTGTTGTTTGGAGTCTTGCAATAGGAAATAGTTTGATATGTACTACTAGAAATCTTCTAATTACCTGCGGATTTTGCTAAAAAATTTGTAGGAAACGGGTTTCATACAGATTTTCCTACGAATTCTATCTATGGATAATACCTCCGTGGGTAATTTTTTTCCTGTGAATTTTAAAATCTGTAGGAAATTTCCTGCAGATTTTCTTGCGAAAAATTTAAATCCACAGGAAATGTCAAAATTTCCTATGAAATTTCTTACAACTTTAAATCTATAGCAAAAAACCTTATTTCTGACAAAATTGCAGCAAAATTCGTAGGAAATTCACGAGGGAAAAATTCCGTAAATAATCCATGAATTTCCAGTAGTTCAGCTAGGCAAAAGTTTATGCAATCTGACTTGATGTATCATGTAATGGGTTAGAGTTTTAATAAATCAACCTTTTAAAATTATTATTATAGTTTGAGATGGTACGCAAGATGTTAATTTGTAAGTGATACCCTCGCACTCGCATGTGTGCTCATATTCCACAATATCTTTATTTTCTCCCATTATTTTTTACATTTGAATCTCCTCCATCATGAGAATGGGGTAATGCATATTGATATTGGATGGAATCTGGCTCACTTGAACATATTTATTTATTTATTTTTAAGTTCAAGGGGATCATAGTAGTTCTCTAGGGGGAGGAGGAGAAGAGAATATGAAAGCTACAGAGGGAATAAGAGAATGGGAAAGGGATGAAGTGTATTATGTGAGTTTGAATTCGCACACTCACAATTTATATCATACAATTTAATTAACTGAAATGACTCAATTAGATCATATATTTATTTAATTAAATCTTTGGTGTACATGTATATCCCAAAGGCAAGTTGGGAGAGTATTAATGTTGCGGATGTCTAATCAAAGCATTTATCTTTATTCATTCCCTCATTAAATTATTTAGGCATTCTTACCTATGAACAGTTAATACTTTTGTGGGATAACTTTATCTCCGACCATTGGGTAGGCAAATTACAACTTAATAAAATGGTGTGCTGTTAGACCTTTAAACTATTGTGTTATGCAATCTTTTTAGGTCATCACAAAAAATGCATATCCAGACTACATAGCCCACAGGAAATCTAATGATGTTAATAAGCTATCATGACTTGGAACATTCAAAAACATCTCAATCAGTCTATCTAATGGGTAATTGACTTCATAGTCATGTGTCCTAAGTACCACTAACTAGCTTCTTGTACCAGGATAAAAGTACCACTAACTTCTGCTGTTTTCTTTTGCCATTAATCACTCTTTCTCATTTGGTTAGGTCAAGATATTGTTATTTTTGTAAGATAATTACTTACTTGAATAATGGTAATCTGACTAATAAGGCCCTTAAAGATAAGGATATAGGCATACTTAGGCTTCGTTGATAGTCCTCGTCACAAGAACACCAAGGGTTTGTTTGCAAGTGAGATTTTGGAGGGAAAGGGAAATGAAGGTTTATTCTTTCTAATTTATATATGAATCTATATTTGAGATTTTTTAAAAAGTGATGAAGGAATAAAATGAAAGACGATTATATAACCTTTTAATCACCATTTATATATATTTTTATAAAATATTTTATAGTTTCTTTAATTTAGAAATGAAAAATAAGTTTTCCCTTCCCTTCCCTCAAAAATCTCACACGCAAACAAACCCTAATCATATAAGGATTTAGCGAAGACACTGTAGAACCATACCGAGGCAAACACTTAAACATAAAGTGCCCACAAAAGCCTAACTTTTCATATCATAAAACTCTTAGTATTATTATGCATAGGTGAAATATGTTGATTCGTCCCATACAATTTTTTTTTTCTATTTCACATTGGTCCTGTATATAAGTTTTATTTTATTTTCAAATAGGTCTTATACGTTATGTTCCTTTGTCATGTTATTTCTTTCCGTTAATCCATACATGACGGTGTCTGTTTTAAGAATAACATGAAAGACGAAACATAACATATAGGACCAAAATGAGGAACAATGAAAGGGAAAATACATTTTATTTTTTCATTTTGGTCCTATACGACATACATTATGTTTCATCTTTCATATTAGGCTTTTCCGTCAATTCCTTCTTGTTGACATCAGTTTTAGGACTAATATGGTGACGGGACATAACACATAGGATGAAAATGCAAAAAATAAAACATATAAGACCAAAGTGAGAAAAAAAAAGTACAGATCAATCAACCTATTTTGCCTTATACATATGAAAGGAAAAGTTTTGGGGAACATCAGATAAAAGGATTACCTCTCCCTTTGTGAATTTTTTTTAAAATATTCTTGAAATATATGTATATAAAAAAGATAAAAAAAAGTATCTTAGAGATAAAAATAAATATATATACAATGTCAAATATAATGTTCAAATAAAAGAAATCTAAGTAAAGATAAGATTACTTTGACAGACAGTCAAACACCTAGCAAAGCTCTAGAATATGCCATTTTTTTTGTGAACTGTCGTAATTACGACCTTTAGCTCCCTAGTACTATCTCGGAGTATCCTCACAAGCTTCGTCTCTATGGACCGACCATGAGACTATTCTTCGGTTAGCTACTTAGAGTAGGGAAATAACCCTTGATTTTCGTAACCTCCCAACTAGAATATCTGTTACCAGGATCCGAACTTGTGTTCTCCAACTTGACAAATGTTGTACAATTTCAAGCTTGAGAGCTAAAATTAGGTACTGTGAGTCATTTATTTTAGCCAATCCACTTGCGAAGCCTAAGATCTTCTAGTTCCACCCTCGTCATTCACATGCATATCGTCTCTAAGGTCAGAGTTTAAATCAAAAAAGAAAAAGAACAAAACTATACTGGATTATATCGACCCTAATCCTATTCCGAGTTGTGTCAATGTATGGGTCGGTCCCACACCTACTGAGGCCTAAAGCAAACTCTGAGGCGGAGTCTTTTTAAAGCTAATAAAGTAAAACTCACACTTTTTTTTTAATTGAGAACTCAACTCACACAAGGACGTGTCAACACGTCGGCGCACAACACATAGAGGCAGCACGGTCAATTGGTCACAGGGAGGCTGATGCCTATCGTGGGGTCGTGGCTAGTGGGGATGTCGGTGGTCACACAATCATTGAGCCACAAAGAGGCTGCACAAAGAGAGACAAATAAAGATTACAAGGGAGATGAAACTACAACAGAGAGAAATCAAATAAGGGAGAACAGAGGGGAAACAGAGAGGCTATTGAGGAAAAAAAAATTTGAGTTAGTAATATTAACAAATTTTTTTAGTTAATAAACGTGTACCGGAAAGAAGAAAAAAAGGCCTAAAGCTCTAGTTTTGGTTGCTTGGGGGCTTTGGCCGGCCATGTCAATGTGTCATTACGCGATTGAAACTTGATCTCCAAATTTTTTTTTAATAAACATACTCCCTCTGGTCCTATATATAAGAGGCAAAACCCTAAAACACACAGACCAAGGAAATGCATTGAAATAAGCTATTTGTAATTAATATTCATATAAATTTACAAATTTAACCCTTCAATAATTAATGAATAAACCTACTTATATTGAAAGTTGCACTGTCTCGTAAATATAAACTCTATTATATATAAGGGTAAAATTGGAAATGAACATTTAATATTTGTCAAAATACATGCATGTCTCTTATATTTTGGACCAAAAAAAAGTAGTCATTTGCCTCTTATGATAAGGACCGGAGGGAGTATATAATTAGGTGCCTGTTTAAGTTTAAGTAGTGAAACAAGTAATTATGCCAATAATGATGTATAGAAAAATGAGACTCGCGTGCGCATACCAGTACTTAAAGACGGTTTAAGGAAATTTTAAATTGGTGTTGGGTTGACATTCTTAAGCATTTCACTTTGATTATGCGTTAATAAACCGAAAGCATAATGAAATTATCCTATAAAATCACCGCCTTTATATTTTAAATAGTTATTTATGTAAGAAAACATTATAGCAAAATTCGATCTAATCATCATAGAATTAAGTGGGGATGTGAGCAAAAGTAAAAAAGTAGAGCATGTGGCTTTTGGGAGTACTTAAAAAAGGGTTTAAGCACTTGAATTGTTTAACATGTTAATTAAGGGACAAGATGGTGTCTAGTGTGACAAGCAGCAAGTGAAAGTCGTAAGATAGGAAAGTAATAACTTCACTCTGAAGTTTTTCGAAGACGCAAGAACTTTGATTCTTGCACTTGTAATATGTTTGTCATATCATTATTAATTATTATTGTTGTTAGTATTTGAGGTTTTTTAAGAAAGAAAAGAAGGTTTTAAAAGACGCTTTTTTTCAGCCAAAGCAGAAGGAACATTTTATTTTGATATTTGAGTGAGTTAAGAAACAAGAGAAAAGTATAATATGCCGCTTTTAGACTCATAGCTTAATATATATAATAATGTTTTAGGCACAAAGAAATCAGCTGTCTTCTTCTTAGTTAACCTTTTATCTCTTTCCCCCTTTTTTAATCTTTTGATGGGATGAATTTCTTGGCATCTAATTGTAAACTGGTTTCATTTCATGCGTTGCTTTCTTTCTTTTTGCCTTTCCACACTTGAAAAGGCCATTAGAATGGATTCAATTTTAAATTCAGTTCAAAATGTGCTCTTAGTCAGATTCACATATTTTATTAGACTTTAGAAGATTCCACAAATTCAGAGAACCATAATACTTATTTTTCGTTTCTTTTTGTTAAATATATGATCTTAAATTTACATCTCACAGTGATTTTAATTAATGTTCTCCAAACGTCAAAAATTATGCTGAAAATCGAAGGGATTTAATTACTATAGATTTTTGTTCCCTCCACAACACTTATTTTGCTCTCTAGGTTTCTTTCACTGATGATTGCACACTGCCAATAAATAAGTTCAAACGAGAGCTTTTTAAACACTTTTCACACAACAAAACACTTTATATTCCATCAGGTATCATTGTGCACATATGAAATCTTTATGATAAAGACATTTTGATACGAAAATGGTGTAACCAATGTAATTTATAACGACGAATGAAAATTAAAACAAGGTTAGAAAAAGTATATCAAGGGAGAGCAAATCTCTCTTGAGTTCCATGAGTCATGGACTCATATGGTTAATTAATTATAGGAAGCGAAAGGATGTGACTTTACATCAAAAAATCATTGCTTCCACTCTCTGTATATGAATATGAAGCAACTAAACATATATTAGACATAGAATCAGTGTGGGTCATGTTCTCCACTTCTTCTCATGCATTAAAAAAATAAATATAAGCAACTTCAATCATTACTACTATACCATAAACTCTCAAAGGCTTGATTAGACAGGCGTGGGGGCGTCACTTTTCCATGATTTTAAAGCACATTTGTCCGAAACCCTTTCTGCGATTAGATGAGAATAAAGGATTTCAGGTGATAAATTAGTGTCATAGCGACTTGTATTTAATTTGTTCACAAGCTCAGTTTCATGATTGCATGCATTCTTGCTAAGTAAGGCAACCAGATGCATTAATTAGAAAGAATCTTCTTCCCAAACAATAGTTTGGATAGTAATTATAATCCAATCAGTCTATATCTAATATCTGATTCCCCTTAACCTCAACTGTATACAAATTATATATCATATATTACATATCCAAAGGAAAAAGATGCAATGGAAGCATACACTGTATACAGCTACCTAGCTTTTTCATGGCACATTTCTTTTACATTCAAATGAATTGAAGTATGAACTAAATTTATGGTCCGATGTACTATTAGTTCATCCTTAATTGTGTAACTCATTGGACTCTCTTAATTCTTATTTTTATTAGCTCTATCATGCTCCACCATCATTTTTACTTTATATTAATTTAAGTGACTCCCCATTCCAATATGGCACGACTCTGAAATTAGAGTTCTTCTACAAAAAATTGGTTATTTCTATAAGCAACGATACTTACAACTAAATATTGTGTTATTGATGCTGCAATAATACTACTGTATAAAGACCGATTCTTATTTCTTAAACAACTCCCGATAAAAATACTTTCATAGATTGACTTTCCAAGCAACCTATTTGTACTTGCTGATTTATTTAAGCAACTAGATTCTTGATAACCATATGCCTTATAATCTTAGAGGTGGGGTGATGGGGAGTACTTGAACTTTGTGCCTTTCACTCTGAGTGGGAATACGACTAATTAATTATGCAGAAACGGTGTAGTAAACAATAACTTTTTTTAGATCACGAAATATTCTTTTATATATATATATATATGGGTAGGTCACGTAAAACTAATTCCCACATAAAGATAATATTTTCTATCATAAACAGATATAGGGTTGTTAAAAGTTGTCCAATAAAATGGCGTGTACCAGTATATGATACCTTGATATATTCCATAAAAATAGGCTTATGGGAAACTTATGGTGGATAACTAGACACTGAAAATTCTCAACAAATTCTCGGGGAATGGGCAAATAAAAGTGGCCAAAATTCTTTTAATTTTTTTTTTCTGGAAACAAAGTCCTTTTTATTTCATTTCCCTTAATAAAATTGTTTGTGATGATTGATATAATAATATATAAAAAAAAATGGGATCTAATCTCATATTTAGTTCAAGGCTTAATTGCACTTTTGTTCCTCAAGTATCACGATTGTGTAATTTTGATTCATATATTTCCAATTGAGTCAATTGGGTCCCTCATATAGTACAATTGTGCAATTTTGATCTCTGAGATTCCAATTGCGCTAATTGGATCTCCAAAATATCTCATTTATTACATTAGGTCCTTTCTATCACCGTCATCCAATGTTTAACGTCAATAGCCTACGTGTGCAACAAATAAAAATTAGATTAGTTGGGTAGATTATATCATCAATTTATTCCAAACTCAGTGTGCAGCCGCGGTCAAGAATGTCTATTACCTTCACCTTGTACTTGTCATCTCCTCGTAGTCCAAATCAATATTAGAGTAGTAAATGAAAAACAAGTTCAACAATCTGCTTTGTTTCTAAGAAGTAATTATCATTCGATATGCACAATGATGCTTCAATCATACTGCTCTCTGTATTTGATAGGGATTTCGAACTAAAGTCCATTTCCAGAAAATTAGGAGGGGAACTATTCAATAAGCTTAACCGCCCCACCATTGATAGTTTGCCATATGTCAACCAAACCTCTATGCAAATTGACTTCCTTGATGACCCTCACCACATCAATTGACTTGCTTTCATGAACCCAATTAATATGAATGGAACAAAAATTAGCTTTAATTAGTGGATGCTATTTTTCATCCACCAAGAATTACCCAATTAAAAATAGAGGGTCTTACTTAAAGCAAAAGACATATTAGTGGACAAAAGTGATTGTTTTAGCTAGATATGCATGCGATTGCTTACTTATGAGTTGTGACCATGTATAAGTAAAAAGAGATAGATAGGAGGAAGTGGGAAGAACGATAGTGCGCTAGCTAGCACTCATTGGAATAGGATAAGAAACGGGTTCACTTAATTTTAAAAATAAAATTGATGAACCTAAAAAACGCCTAACTCATGGCTTGACCATGTGCTTTGGGTTTCATTTGGGTAAAACCACGAACTATGTGGAACTTGTTTGGTCTTATTTGGGAGACCGTGTATATATAATAATTAGATATTAACTAGTTATATAGGAACTAATTATATATCTAAATTTGCATATTTAAATTTGTCCTGTAGATTTAGTTAGGAATCTCTTCCATTTTATATGTAATTGTGAATTGAATATTAAATGATGAGAGAAATGGAATAAAGAAAAAGAATGAAGAAATCAAAATCTGAATCATCAAATCTCAAAATCAACTTTTGATACTCCATGCCCAATGAACACAAGGGGTGGGGGAATGTGAGATGACTCGATGAGCCCTCCTTGAGGTATCATGTGATGTTCTTGATTATGAATGAAACCCCTTACTAGTTGTTAGGTCCATGTTAAATGGGTTTTTCATTTGACTCGGGCCCAGTAATGAGTCCACCCAGAAATTAATCTGGTTTTGTAGTTCGACCCAAAAAAAAAAAAAAACTGATTTTGTAGACTGCCACAATAAAAAAGAAAGGGAAAGTAGGTACTGCCCACTGCCCAACATGTTCCCCTGCTTCCCTCAAGCCTCAATGAAAACTCATTTGAGGTTTTCTCTTCATTACACTAATATATTGAGTAGCATTTGATACAAATTTTATAAGAATATTCTCATAAATATTGGTATGAGAATAAAAGTTTTTCATATTTGATACAAGTATTAAAATGTTATTCCCAGACATAAAACATTCATATCAATAAAATTAATGAATGATAGTTAGAAACTTGGGAAAACTCTATTCTCAAATATGAATGTGGGAAATAAAGATTCCTAGGAATGTGATTCTCCGAAAAGTAGTTTGTCTGAAAATAAAATTTTCCGGATATCAAGCGCCACCTTAGACATTTTGTTTTGCTTGATCAATAGGCAATATATATATATATATATATATATATATAAATAATTAATACCCCTTTGTCAAATCTTTATAAGAGATATTTTGCACATATATCCTACTCCTAGATGTAACTTAACACGATTCCTGCTAACGGTATAATAACATGAAATTCCCAAATATTTTCTTCCACCCAAAATGGTGGAATTTAAAATATAAAACGGTGGAAAATACTTAAACCATCTAAAATGAACACCAACAAACAATTGGAGGTTGGAATCCTAAGCGACTGTTTACATTGTAATAACATTTTCAGTTTTCATTTTTTTTTTTAATTTATATTGATTTTAGTATTTTTCTCATCATTTTCTTTCTCATTTTTCTATAAGAAATCTAGTATATCCATAAATTTTGAAAATGTCAAAAAAATATTTTCATAGTTTCCGGAAATACATTCTACCTAATCAGCCTCCATCTTCTCTATGTCACAATTGTTTATTGTAGGAGCCCTCCATCATCTTGTTAGCAATTTAAAATCAATATAGATTTTAGAAAATGAAAATTCGAAATGGTTATGGAAAGTAAACAGCCCTAATGCCATCTCCAACGATGCAAAAAAGTGGGGTTCTTCCTTATGAAGAACCGATGCTTACTAAGCACCTATGGTTGGAGCAAGTTCTAGCAAAGGTGCTTAATAAGAATAGGTGCTTGTAGAAGAACGTTATCTTAAAATGTTGTGTGGGCCATTTATAATTTTTTTAAATAAAATAATACAGAATTGAGGGGGAGAGAGAAATTATTGATAGAATGTAAGGATGTGAGGTTATTGGTGGAACCCATTTAAGAACTTTTTTGAAGTTTCTGGGTTGGAGAGATGAGTTGATTAAGTTATAAAAAATAAAATTAAGTGATGTGTCAAGGTATGAGCTATTTAAGAACCCAAAAAAGTAAAAATATAGGATGCTGGGATAGAGATAGCCTAAAGTAGCTGAGTCGTTGTGAATGGCATTTGGCCTTCGGCCTTCGTTATTAGGTTGTTGCTGACCAACAGTTTTCTATTAGTCATTAGTGTATGGCAATGGCTCCCATCTGATCAGTTCGATCAAGTCCCTACCAGTTTGGCCAGTTTAAATCATTCAACATAAATTGTGAAAGATACACCATGTGAGATTTCAACTTATAGATATTTTTCATGTTAGATAAATGAATGTAAAACGTATTTAAAATATTAAATTCTTGATATTATATATATATATATAAAAGAAAAACCTCGTTACTATTATGATATATATTTTAATTCCACCATTAAACCCATTACTTCCATTTTTATTATATCCTGGTTTTTTTAGGAGGCCTCCAATAAGCATTACGGTCACGAAAGTGTGGGGCTAAATAAAGGTCTCCCATTTTTAGCAATGGGCCTATGGATCCAATATGCACCTAAAGTATTGGACTCAAGAAAGCACGGATTTGCATTTGATCCGCAAGCAAGGGCCCAAAACAGAAGGTACGCCTAAATTTTAAGAAGGCGGGCTTCTACGGTGTGTTTGTATTAGTTGTAAAAAAAAATAAAATTATTTCAATAATTAATTATATGTATAAATAAGTATCATTTTAATTGATTAATGATTGTGATAAAATTAGTCTTATATTTGGATGTAATTTCCGAAAAGTTATTTTTATGATAATATATTTTTTTGAGTTGTAAAAAAAAATAATTGTTATATAGTAAATTACGTAAAAATGTATTCATTTGATTATATAACTTAATGATAATTGTTTGTTAATTAATTGTACAGGAATGAAATGGGAAAAACTTTTTTGATTTAAAATAATCTAATTTTTTAAATAAGTTTCAGAATTTGACTTTTCTAAAAAACCATTTTTCCTTATAAAAAGAGTTTCTTTGTGATTTAAGATGTCTTCTACAAAAGGTCATAAACAACGAAAACGATGACATGAATTGTCATAACAGTTGATTAACGATAAAGATGTGTTCTAACTCTGATACCGTGTTAGATTCTATTCCAAAACCGATTGGTATTTAATGAAACTGCCAAACAAGTATATAGATTGCACATTAGGAATTGAGAAAGATGATATTGGACTTCCGACATATTATATTAAACCCAAAATAATTGTTTTAAAAATAAATAAAATCTATTTTATACATATTAAATCTATACCAAGATTTAGCTTAATTACACTCAACATCCCTTTGGTTTGAAAAAATTATACTAACTTCCCCAAATATTTATGATGATTATGCTTATCTCCATTGAAAAGATTAGTGATCTCCTATAATCATAAGTGGAAGTGAGTCTAGTTTTTAAAATAAGATGGTTAATATAATTGAGTTAAATTAACATCAAGAAAATTGGGTGTAATTTCCTCAATTAATTAATTTATAAAATAATAAAAGTTATATGGCTTGCTAAAACTTGTATTTAGGGGTGTTAGTAGAATGGTTTGAATCGGTTTTGAGCCAAAATGTCATCCGATCAAAAAATAAAAAAAATAGTTGCGGTTTGGTTTGGATTGGTTTGAAACGATTCAATTCAATTAGAATCAATTTAGATTGGGTTGGATAATTCGTTTTTTACTAACACTAACTAAAAAGTAGAGTCTAAAAACCAAATTTTGTTTTTTGTTTTATCAAATCAATAACAAAAAAAAGAGAGAGATATTAACTTTTCTTGACCTCAAAATTATAGGAATAATAATTCTTTCCCAAATTTGAGGGATCAACATCAGCTAAAACATCAAAAAGGTGGGTTATGAACATTGTAAGACACGCGAATTTTACTGTATTCACACTTTTTAAAACATTTTAAACTAGGTACTAAGCTTAGGATTAATAATATATTAATCGACAAATTATTAGCATTTGTCATAATAATTTATTATTTATTAATTTTTTTAATATTTATTATAATAAAAATTATTATGTAATAAATGGTTCCTAACTAATTATGAATATCAAAATTTGTTGGTTTACTTGTTAAAGTCACTGATCCAATCACATAAAGTACAATAATTGCATATATGTCTAGTATAAATAAAATTTATATAAAAGTGACACTTAAATAATGAAATCTATATTTTTTCGCTTTCATTTTTTATTGTAATAAAGTGGGGTTTTGATTTGACGCTAACTTAAATTTCCCATCTTAAATACAATACATTGACTTATATAATATAAAAAACTGAATCTTTGTTTTTATCAGAATTAAAATTAAAAAGCAAAGATTTTAATTCATTGTAAAAAAAAGACTTAATTATACACGTGTCATTTGTGTTCTTGGCCTTTTGGACTTTGGCTTTGGTCTGATATAATAATAATAACTAGAATGGTACCCGTGCTGTCGCACGGGTCTTATTGATTTTTTTTTTTACGAGTGTTTCAAATCCATTGTTGTATATAGTAATAAATTAATATATACAAAATTTATCAATATAATTTATGAACATAAGATTATACGTAGAGATTAATGTTAAAAATAATGGTGGAATCCTTTCCATGTATCATTGTGAATACCTAATTTCGTCCGGGTATTTTTTTTCTAATTAACATTTTGAAAAAATAATAAACAAAAAAAAAGAAAAGAAAAAAAAGCTTCACAAAAAAAAAATGATTTTTGTTCCTAGCCCATTATGGATTTAGATGTAGCCCAATTTTATTTTTGCAAGCCCATTGTCCAAATGGTCCAAATTCAAAAATAAAAATAAAAATAAAATCTCTGCAAAAAAAAAAAAAAAGTGTTAGTGTTAACCATTTTTATTTTATTGTTAAAAATGGCTTGTTGGCCCATTATCCAAGCCCAACTAAAACATTTTTGTTTTCTTGTTATCTGATTGGTTATTAAAATAAAAAAAAAAAAAAAAAAAGTAAAAAATTTTGAAAAAGAGCCAGCTTTCACTTTGCTCCTTCAAGTATGGGTCAGGTTTGTTTTCTTATGCTTTTTTCCAAAATAGGAGGGCACAACCTTCTGCAGCTGCAACAACCAAGCAAGGTGGTTGAGCAAAGGCTGATATGCTCCCAAAAAATGTACCACCCTCTGCATTTTCTTTGAGCACGCCAATAACAAATTTTGGCACTATCTTCCCCCATTGTTACTATATAAACAGAATCACCTTGTTGAGAAGGGGGGATCATCTTTCAAAATCAACCAGTTCTCTTCCATCTTCATCCTACCATGGCAACCACTACCTTATACCATTGAGCCAGATTTTCCAGTAGTGTCTAATTCCTCCAAATCATCTACCACAATCCATGACCATCTCAGCAAGACCAATATAAACCAAAAAGAACATAATACACAAACAGACCCCCATAGCCAAATGCCTCTACCCATTCTCATCACCCTCACAGACCCAAGAATCATAAGCCATGAAAACATTCCTCATCCCTTCTTCATATAATTTCACTCACCTAAACCCCACACCAACAAAGTAAAGCCAACAGAACCGTGACTCCCCCATTGTCCCATTCGAACCAGCACTGTGTTCCGCAGCTCCGCCACGACCTTCCGCCATCCCTCCTTGCATCGTCTCCGCCATCACGAACCCAACTCAGTTACTCCCTTCTCCGCCACTACAACCACCATCGTTTCTGTCATTTCCGCCAAGGACCGCCGCCATCTGTACTGGACGCGCGCCACTCTATCACGCAACCACCACTGCTGCCGCAAGCTCCGCCTCGATCCTTCGCCGCCGTCATCAACTCCAGATCTCAGATCCAACACCACTGCCGAGTTCCACGGCATCTACCCTCGCCGTCACCCTCGAACCCGATGCAGCATCACCATATCTGCTCCGTCCTCCGCACCTCCGTCGCGAATCACCTCCGTTCTGCACCGTCCAGTGGCGTCAGACCACCGCGAGAAGCCGCCACTCGCCAACCGAATTCATCGCGCCGGAGGACCACCGTGCTGCACGGATCTGTCATTGCAGCTAGCTCTCCCTTACTTCTTCGTTGGTAATGTGGCAGAGGCAAAGCAAGCTTCTCACTCTGTCTTCTTTTGTTATTTTATTTTGCTATTTTTCTTTGTATTGTATTATGTGAGTTGTTAGCTTGTTTGGGTCTGGGTTTGGGCTTCTAAATGTTGGGTTATGGGTGTTTTGGAATTTTGCTATCTTTTAGATTTTTATTATTTGGGCCAAAGCAAAAAAAAAAAAAAAATTTAAAAAATCCCAAAAAAGAAACAAAACAAATCCTCTATAAAAATATTAGTTATTTTGTTTAATTAAAAACCCTTTTTGAAAACCAAAGAATAAAAAATCTTTTATTGAAAAATCTTTTAATTCACGCAACAATCTATGACGTTGATGTATGGATATTCATCCTCAAGTGTCGTATGAATTGTAAGGGTTCATCGTATAGCTTCGCTATCTTTAACCCTGTGCAAGAGTGAATTCTTTTTTTTCTAATAAATATTTTCAATCTACTCTTCTAATATCCAATTTTATCAAACAAAAAAATCTTTTTAATTCACGCAACGATCTACGACGTTGATGTATGGATATTCATCCTCAAGTGTCGTATGAATTGTAAGGGTTCATCGTATAGCTTCGCTATCTTTAACCCTGTGCAAAAGTGAATTTATCTCGAAATAAAATTCGTTTTCAAAAATCATTTCCGCAATCAAATCCTTTTTTTTCGAAAATTAAAATTACCCAACAAATCAAATATTTTCTACAAGAACTACGTGGCTTTGAGTTTCCCATCGTACCTGGGAATACGTAGGAGCAGAATCAATCATTCTGTCAAGCCAAAATTTTGTTTTCTCTTTTAATGTGTTTATTTTATTTTATTTTTCAAAGCGGGGTAGAAATAAGTATTTTCAAAAGTTATTAAAATTATTTTGCACAATTAACTTGAGGTACCGTTTTTAAACGGGCGATGTAGGGTGCTAACACCTTCCCTACTCGTAACCGACTCCCGGACTCAAATCTCTATCTTTTTGTTAAGACCAGTTTACCTTAAATAAATGGTTTTTCCAATGTTTTTTCCCAATAAATATTGGTGGCGACTCCTCTGTTTTTACCATTCTTTTCGCGGCTCCCGGACGGGACGGTCGCGACAGCTGGCGACTCCACTGGGGAATTTTGAGAGTCAAGCCTATTTTAGTTTGTTGTGCAATTTTTTTTAAACTTTGAAAATATTTGTTTTACCCCCTCTTTATTTTATTTGTTTTGTAAATAGTTTTATATGCTTTAATAAATGTCTTTACATATTCTTGCAAACCTTAGGGTAGAGAACTATTGTGTTGGCATTGTTTGTTTCTTTTTGCAGGTTTAGGGTAATTTTGTTTTAATAAGTTTTGGTGAAGGTTTGTATGCTCCTATCACACACATCACCATCCCATATTCACACACTTTTAGGCTCTATACCCGAGCCTTGGAATGCCATAAGATTAGAAGGGGCTTCAGTGATGTTATTATGATGCTTTTGCATCCCTGACAGTCATTGATTCTCCCGCTCGGATTGCTACCGATACATGGACTGCCATATTGTGACTTATTTGTCCCTGTGGTGAGGTTCATGGATTCGGGTCCTTATCTTTTTAGATGAGGGTAATCCGGGGACCACATATTTAGGGGGTCTAGATCTGCCTCGGAAGTCATGCACATAAAATACCATTAGCAGCCTACCAAACTAGGGTCTTGACCTCAGAAGTCCAAACTTTAGGATATGACCTATGTAGGACAAAAGGGAGCGCATTCCGCCTTTTTCTGCAACATAAATAGTCACATTTATATCTCATGCAACTTTCGGCATGCATCCCACATACACCTTAACATGCCATTCATTCATGCATTCATTGTATGCTCGTGCATGTAGTACATTAGGACATGCATTGTTATATCTTACTATGTCATTCATTCATGCACCTTGTTACACTCTCATGCATAAGTGAATTTGCTTTCCAATATCACTAATAAAATTTCCCTTGCACAGATAATTTGGGAAGAGATAACACCTTTGATAACAAGAGATGGAAAAAGTCAGACACACTAGCAATGCTCCCACCACCAAGAGCTCCAAGGTGATATTGAACTCGTTAGAGAATCTGAAAGAGTTGAGCCAATCTTTACCTCAAGAACATCGAAGAAGCTTCGTCAAGAAGTATGGAGGGATCTTGGATCTAATGTTCATACCGGTTGAAGCTGCCGCTTTGAGTGCTTTAAGTCAGTATTGGAACTCACATCTCAGATGTTTCGAGTTGCCAAACATGGACATTACACCCACCATTGAAGAATATGCTTGCTTGTTAAGGTTGCCGATGCAGAAAAATCCCGTCGTGTACTTTCACCTGGGGCAGTACTTGCCCACTGCAAGCATAGCAGGGTTACTCGGGCTTCCTGAAATTGAAGTGAACTTGACTGGGCACTCAAACTCGCGAGGGTTGACCCGAAATTTTCTTGAAAATCATCTGAAGAAATTAATGGATCGGCAAGATTGGGAGACCTTTGAGAGGGTATTGGCACTAACAATATATGGGTTGGTTCTATTTCCGTCAGCGCTAGACATAATAGATCAAGCAGCAATGGACGTGTTCTTCACAGTTGAAAGAAAGAAAAACCCAGTGCCGGCAATATTGGCTGAAACGCTTTTGACTCTAGAATTTTGCCAGCGTCACCCAAAAGGGAAGCTCCGATGTTGTGCACAGTTGCTCTATGTATGGGTCATGACTCACATGTACGCAAAAGGCCATATCAATCACCATTCAGATCTGCTAAGAGGCTTCCATAACATCCCTATAAAACAGCAAAATGAAGAGGAATGGAAGAGCGAGTTTGACAAAGTGGAAAAGGACTCTTTTAAGTGGGTATGCCCATGGTACGAAGGTCAACAGGGGCAAGAGATCATCTATAGTTGTGATAACTATCCTAATGTTCCTTTGATGGGCCCAAGAGGGTGCATATCCTACACACCCGCCATAGTCTTACGACAACTTTGTTGGACGCAAACCGTGCCACGAGAAGAACAACTCGACGGATGCTGTTTCCGATACGAGGATGGAAAGAATACAAATTGTTGGCAAAAGAAGTTAGAAATGCATGGAAAGATGTGAAGATGGCAGGAAGAGCACAATTGGGCCGACCAATCCTAATCATTGTCTCAAAATACGAAGCATGGAGAAAATCAAGGAGAGCTCCCATCAACATTCCTGCAGAAAGCTCGAAAGATAATGACTATTCCCCTTTAGTGACTCAGATGGCAGAACAACTGAAGATTCTGGAAGCACAAATGAAGGAAATAGAACAACAAAAGCAAGATGCCGAGTTGAAAATAGTCATTGGTCAGAAGCGTTGTGAGAAGTTAACAAAGGAAAATGAAAACTTAAAAGATTTGTGTGCAGATATCTCCACAGCCTCAAGAGTCCAGAAGAATACAGATAAGGTCTCACCAAGCCTCATGACTAAGATCCAGAATCTTGAAAGTAAAGTATCGTCCTTGACAACGGAGAGGCAACAACTAAGAAAAGAAAAACGTCAGCTTGAAGAAGAAGTCATCCAGCAAGGAAGTATGAGAAAATCATTAGAAGCGGAAGTTAATCGACAAAGAGGAGTCAATGGCAACTTACAGAAGCAAATCTGTGCACAAAGTAGGATGACTGATGAATTGGTGCAGAAGGTCGAAGAGCTGAATATCCTGCTAGTCAAAATCGAGAAGCAGTGCGATTTAGGGTGGACCTCAGCAAAACACTATCATGATCAAGTGGTTCAAGCAATAAATGCCTTGAAGTGGTGGAGAGAAGAGGCGCGAGAGCGAGGGATAGATATTGACATATGGAAAAAGAGATATATGAACCTAAATGTGGAGTTAAGCCATTGCATTCCGAATTTTGTCCGACACTTTGAGAAGGCAGAGAAACAAATTCGTGCAGACCTTTTGCTTCGTCTCCCATCTGAGCTAGACGATTTTATGCAAATGTGTGGAGGGTTTGCTCGAGGTCTAAAAAGAAAGAGGCCTAAGCTGTTGACTTTAGAATGAAAATGATGTAACAATGTTGAAAATTGTAATTTGACAATGATCCCAATCTATGTATTGCTTTGAGGAGTTTTTTCAATGAAATCTATTCTTGCCTCTATGATTCCTTCGCACTCCAACTCCTTCACTTGACTTACGACGACACCTATCGTGGAGCATGGTCTCCCTTTAGTATGTTGTCAACTACATCTTTGCCTTATAAGATTATTCCTTCTGCGCAAAGGGTAGGTTGGGCCATCTCAATTCAGAATTCGCATTGCTAGTGTGTTTGAGACAACATCTATTGTGGAGAGATGCTTCTCCCCTAGATTTTTGTCAACTCCATTTCATCTTATGAGCACAATGCTCTCTGTGTGGGATGGAGGGACCATTTCTTGTTAGTTACAAGGTGTTAACTCAAAAAATAATAATAACTCCAAAGGTGGTTTTCACAAAAGCTTTTTGCATTTTCTATCGTTTTTGTTCTTACTTTATTGTTTGGATTAAAACAGTGTTGATTTCTTTGGACAATTGCTCCAAGACACCCTTATCGCACTCGATCACAGACAAGAGCCATGGCGGATGAACTAGAAGAAGTCCAAGAGATCAGGGAGGAAGTCAGTCAAATCAAGGATCAGATGACTAAGATGATGGAGATCCTACAAGCAATGTAGAAGGAAAAGAACACAGAGGAGAACCCTCCAGCCTCGAATGAAGGACATCCGACCACACCTCTTATCCCCCCTGGTTTTGCTCAGATTCCTGTTCAAGGCTACAACCAACCAGGGGTCATGATGCCTCTCACCGTCTATCCAAGCAACCAAACTCATCTTTCATTTGACCCAAACAATCCCCCATATGGCTTGCCTCGTGGATTTGTTCCACCAACGGCCCCCAGCCCGCAAGATGGCATTCAAAACTCTGAACATACCACTCAGATGCAAAACCCCACCGATGTTGTCGAAATGCCACAAACACAAACTGTCAACCCTGCAGATGGTAACACCCAGACAGTGACACCTCCTGCCAATCCAAAAACTCCACAATACACCCTGCATTAAGGACCCCCGGGGACTCAAATGATGCCAAACTTCGGATCCTCCTACATGCCATACCCCTTTCCCCAGAATATGTATTGTGAAACTCCAGTGAATCAGTCGGGAGGGAATTCCCAATCTAGAGAAAAGTTGGAAGTGCTAGAAGAAAGACTGCGGGCCATTGAAGGGCCAAATAGTTATGGTCTTCGGGATGCCTCAGAACTTTGTCTGGTGCCCAATGTTGTAATTCCTCCAAAATTTAAGGTGCCAGATTTTGACAAATATCGGGGAACCACTTGTCCGAAAAACCATTTGACCATGTATGTAAGGAAGATGGCATCATATGCTCAAGATGATAAGATCTTGATTCACTTCTTCCAAGACAGTTTAACTGGGGCAGCTTCAAATTGGTACACGCATCTAGAACGGGCCCACATCCGATCCTTCAAAGATCTAGCAGATGCATTCCTGAAGCAATATAAGTACAATATTGACATGGCTCCCGACAGGATGCAACTCCAAAATATGTCAAAGAGAGACACAGAGACTTTCAAGGAGTATGCACAACGATGGAGGGAATTGGCTGCTCAGGTGGAGCCTCCATTGGCCGAGAAAGAAATTGTGGCAATGTTTATTGATACACTCCAGTCGCCCTTCTATGATAGAATGATTGGAAGCGTGTCATCGAACTTTTCTGACATGGTCATTATCGGTGAAAGAATTGAAAGTGGAATGAGGAATGGCAAAATCACTGAGACTTCAGTGGCAAATGGCCCAAAGAAAGCCCCGTTTGTGAAAAAGAAAGAGGGAGAAGCACATGCAGTAACCTTTGAACAAAAGAAACCAAACCAATTTAAATCAAACGAAACACCTACCTTCCAAGCCCAATACACCCCATATTACCAACCACCTCCATATCACCAAGCCAACCAGCCATACATCGCCGCCACCTCACAATTTCCAAATCCTCAACAAATGGCTCCTTACCGACCATCATACCCTTCTCAGCCTCAAACACACCCTACCATGCCACCTCAAATTGTCCAACCCATAAACCCAAATCCAAACACGAGCCAAACAAGACCACCGTATAACTCCGAAAGAAAGCTAGTACGTTTCGACCCGATACCCATGACCTACACTGAGCTGTTCCGCCAACTTGTGAGCAAATCCGTGCTAACTCCCATCCCCACAAAACCAATGGACCCTCCTTATCCGAAGTGGTATGACCCAACCGCTCAATGTGAGTATCACGATGGGGCCACAGGTCATTCCACCGAGAATTGTAAGGCTTTAAAGTTTAAGGTGCAAGATCTGATTAATGCCAAATGGTTAAGCTTTCAGAAAGATGCTCCAAATGTGGCACAAAGTCCTATGCCAAATCATGGGGGTTCGGGAGTCAATGCCATTGAAAGCTTCTTGGAACATACTCTCAAGAGTAAAGTGGCCGATGTTAGGACTCCTATGAGAGTTATTTTCAGAGAGATGTGCAGATGCGGATTGATCCAAATCCCGATTATTGAAGAAAAGGCTCTCGATGGAGAGATACAATGTGACTATGACCGAAAAATGGGGCATTCAATTGAGGACTGTAAAGAATTTCGACAAGTTGTGCAGCAGTTAATTGACATGAAGATTATTCTGATTGGTTGTGAATCAAATGACTGTAGCACTAACATGGTGGCTGAATCTACAATTTCCCCAACTCCAGTGAAGGTAACTCCTTTTACTGTGGTGGTTAATCCTCAACCGGTTCCTGAGCAAGTCGCTCCGAAACCAGTGGTGATATACTATACTGAGAAGAAAGCTTTGCCTGCTTCAAGTGGGCCAACACCAATCGTCATCCGAGTTCCAGGTCCTTTCCCTTATAAGGACACCAAAGCGGTACCATGGAAATATGAGATGCAGTTTCAACCAAATCCTTCCAACGGGACCACTGTGGTTACCAACATTTCGGGAATTGGTGGAATGACTAGGAGTGGTCGTATTTATACTCCGGAGGTATTGCAAAGGGAGGAAACAGAAAAGGAAGGAAAAGATCGCAAGGGGAAAGAGAAGATAGAAGGAATTCCAGCTGAAAAGGAAGCAAAAGTGGGTGAGAATAAAAAGGAGGTATCTGATGAAGAAGTCGGTGAATTCTTGAAGTTCATTAAGCAAAGCGAATACAGGGTTGTGGATCAATTGAATCGAACTCCAGCTCGTATATCTCTTTTGTCCTTGTTGATGAATTCTGAGCCGCATAGGAGAGTACTGATGAAGGTGTTGAATCAAGCTCATGTCTCTTATGACATCACAGTTGATAAGCTCGATAACATTGTGGGTAACATCGTCGCTGATAATTATGTCACTTTCACTGATGATGAAATTCCAGCTGAAGGAATAGGGCACAATAAGGCTTTGCACATTTCTGTGAAATGTCGCGATCATGTCATGGCTAGGGTTCTCATTGATAATGGCTCTTCTTTGAATGTAATGCCAAAGTCAACACTGGCAAAGTTACCTTTCGATGGAACCCATATGAAGCCAAGTACAATGATTGTAAGGGCTTTTGATGGTACACGGAGGGAAGTCATGGGGGAAATTGAATTGCCCATTCAGGTTGGTCCTTGCACCTTCGAGGTACTCTTCCAAGTAATGGACATCACACCAACTTACAGTTGTCTCCTAGGGCGACCATGGATCCATTCTTCCGGAGCTGTACCCTCCACATTGCACCAGAAAGTGAAGTTCATTGTTGATAGTAAGTTGATAATTGTTTCTGGAGAGGAAGATATGTTAGTGAGTAAACTATCAACGACCCCTTACATTGAAGCTACCGAAGAAGCTCTCGAGACCGCTTTCCAGTCACTTGAAATTGCCAATGCTACTTATGTTGGGGATGGTACTCCCCTCTGGAAACCTCAGTCATCTAAAGCATCCATTATGATGGCCAAGGTTATGCTCGAGGGAGGGTACCGACCTGGGAACGGTTTAGGGAAGCATAAGCAAGGTGTCTCTGACATCATCACACTCACTGAGAACAAGGACAGGTTTGGATTGGGATACAAACCCACTAAGGCCGACAAGATGAGGGTTATGGAAGAGAAGAAAAGAAAGAGGTCGGCTCGGTTGGAAAATCGTGAATATGAGGCTGAAAGGGTTCCCATCTGTGACATTCGACAAAGCTTCCGGAGTGCAGGGTTCGCGTTCCTGGACCAAGCAGCAGCTGTTGAAGATGATTATCCCGTCGATCATGGTGTCAATCTGGTGTATCCATGCTCTCCAGATACAGAGCTCACCAATTGGGAGATCATTGAGTTCCCCAGGACCATAGAGTCTTTTTCAAAGTAATTTTGTAATGCGTATCCTTTAGCTCTGCCCAAGGCTTTAGGAATTTGGTTGTAATGGGCTTACTTATTTCCGTTTCAGTATGACTTATCAATAAATGCATGCATTCAGTATCTTTGTGTTTGTTATCTCAGTTATTTTTTTACTTTCGCCTTTACCCACCGTTCCTCACCAATAAATGAAGTCTTTTGCATTATATTTGGCTTTAACCTTTATTCATTTATCTTTCCCTGATAACTACCAAAATGCAGATCTAAAAGTGATTCTCTTGAAAATGACAGTGTTAATAACTCAACGTACAATTTTGACTATCACATTGATCATGCTGACGAGGTTGTTGATGATGACGGGGAAGTCCCTCCTGAACTATTGAGGTTGGTAGACCGAGAAGCCAGGGAAATTCGGCCCCATGAAGAGCCGAGTGAACTAATTAATTTGGGAACCGAAGAGGATAAAAAAGAGGTCAAGATTGGCTTTTCCCTGAAGGAAAAGGAGCGAAATAGGTTGATCCAGTTGTTATTGGAATATAAAGATGTTTTCGCATGGTCGTACCAAGACATGCCAGGGTTAGACCCTAGTGTAGCAGAACACAAACTGCCGTTAAATCCGGGGTGTCCTCCAGTAAAGCAGAAGCTACGAAGGATGAAAGCGGAAATGTCTTTAAAGATCAGGGAGGAGGTCAAGAAGCAACTGGATGCGGGTTTCCTAGAAGTTGTAAAGTACCCTCAATGGGTTGCTAACATCGTTCCGGTTCCCAAGAAAGATGGAAAGGTTCGAATGTGTGTTGACTATCGAGATCTGAACAGAGCTAGCCCAAAAGATGATTTTCCTCTGCCACACATTGATGTACTTGTAGATAATACTGCTCAACATGCATTATTCTCTTTCATGGATGGATTCTCGGGATATAATCAGATCAAGATGGCACCTGAAGATATGGAGAAAACTACATTTGTCACTTTATGGGGAACCTTTTGCTACAAGGTTATGCCCTTTGGCTTGAAAAATGCTGGGGCAACATATCGGCGGGCTATGGTGGCTTTGTTCCATGACATGATGCATAAGGAGATAGAAGTTTATGTAGATGATATGATCGCCAAGTCCAGATCCGAAGATGACCATGTTGATAATCTGCAGAAACTTTTTGAGCGGTTAAGAAAGTTTAAGCTCCGACTGAATCCGGCCAAGTGCACTTTTGGAGTGAGATCAGGCAAGCTTCTCGGGTTCATTGTTAGTCAAAGAGGAATAGAGGTTGATCCTGAAAAAGTTCGAGCAATCATCGATATGCCAGCACCTCGAACGGAGAAAGAAGTTCGTGGGTTTTTAGGAAGATTGAACTACATTGCCAGGTTCATCTCTCAACTAACCGCAACATGTGAACCAATCTTTAAATTGTTACGCAAAAATCAGGCTATAACATGGAATGAAGATTGTCAAAAAGCCTTTGAGAAGATTAAACAATACCTTCAAGAGCCTCCAGTCTTGGTTCCCCCAGTGCCGGGAAGACCTCTCATCATGTATTTGACCGTGTTAGACGAATCTATGGGTTGTGTACTGGGGCAACACGATGAGTCAGGAAGGAAAGAACATGCCATCTATTATCTGAGTAAGAAGTTCACCAGTTGCGAGGCCAACTACTTACTGCTAGAACGCACTTGCTGTGCTTTGGCTTGGGCAGCTCGCCGTTTGAGGCATCACATGTTGTGTTACACTACCTGGTTGGTGTCTAAAATGGATCCAATCAAGTATATCTTTGATAAGCCCGCTCTGACTGGAAGAATTGCTCGCTGGCAAGTCTTGTTATCTGAATATGACATTGTCTATGTCACCCAGAAAGCGATAAAAGGGAGTGCTCTTGCGGAATATCTAGCCAATCAGCCAGTAGAAGATTATGGATCGATGCAATGTGATTTCCCAGATGAAGATATAATGGTTTTGTTCAATGGCGAGCGATCACCAGAAAAAGAAAAGTGGACTTTGTTATTTGATGGAGCTTCTAATGCATTGGGACATGGGATTGGGGCAATACTAATCTCACCAGAAAATGATTATTTCCCTGTCACTGCCAGGCTTTGCTTTGACTGTACCAACAATATAGCCGAATATGAAGCTTGCGCACTCGGGATCCTGGCAGCAATAGAATCAAAAGCAAGAATACTGGAGGTATATGGAGACTCTGCATTAGTCATCCACCAGCTAAGAGGGGAATGGGAAACCCGAGATGCCAAGTTAATCCCGTATCATGACTACATCAAAGGTTTGATCAAACAGTTCGATGAGGTCACATTTCATCATATTCCTCGAGAAGATAACCAATTAGCTGATGCGCTGTCTACCTTGGCCTCAATGTTCAAAGTAAGTGATGAGAGGAATCTACCACTAATCAAAATGGAAAGTCGTGATCAGCCTGCATATTGTCAAGTGATAGAGGAAGAGCCTGATCAAAAACCGTGGTACCATGACATCAAATGCTTCATACAAAGAAGGGAATACCCCCCAGGTGCTTCAGGAAATGATAAGAGAACCCTAAGAAGGCTTGCTATGGGTTTCTATCTTGATAGGGGTATTCTCTACAAAAGAAATCAGGACATGGTGCTGTTGAGATGTGTTGATGCAAAAGAGGCTAAACAGATAATTGAAGATGTACATGAAGGATCTTTTGGGACTCACACCAGCGGTCACGCAATGGCCAGAAAAATCTTGAAGGGTGGCCATTACTGGTTGACAATGGACGCCGATTGTTTTAATTATGTGAAGAGATGTCATAAGTGCCAGATATACGCTGATAAGGTTCATGCGCCGCCAGCTCCTCTGAGTGTCATGTCGGCACCCTGGCCGTTCTCAATGTGGGGAATGGATGTGATCGGGCCAATCGAACCAAAAGCCTCAAATGGGCATCGCTTCATTTTTGTTGCCATTGATTATTTCACAAAGTGGGTTGAGGCCGCATCATATGCCAATGTGACCAGGAATGTCGTGATCAAATTTGTCAAAAGGGAATTAATTTGTCGTTATGGGTTACCGAGTGAGATTATCACTGACAATGCGACCAACTTGAACAACAAGATGATGAAGGAGATGTGCGAAAACTTCAAGATAAAACATCACAATTCCTCCCCGTACCGCCCAAAGATGAACGGAGCAGTCGAGGCCGCTAATAAGAATATCAAGAAGATTGTCCAAAAGATGGTGGTGACGTATAAGGATTGGCACGAGATGTTACCTTTTGCTTTGCACGGCTATCGTACCTCTATTCGCACCTCGACAGGGGCAACGCCGTATTCTCTAGTTTATGGGATGGAGGCAGTGCTCCCGATTGAAGTAGAAATCCCCTCATTAAGGGTACTGAGAGAAGCAGAACTAGAAGAAGCTGAGTGGGTTCAGGATCGACTCGACCAATTGAACCTCATTGAAGGCAAGAGATTAGCAGCATTGTGTCACGGTCAATTGTACCAGAGAAGGTTGATGAGAGCTTATGAGAAGAAGGTACGCCCACGACAGTTTCGGGAGGGTGACCTAGTGCTTAAAAAGATTCTACCAATCCAAAAGGATCACCGAGGGAAGCGGACTCCGAACTACGAAGGACCTTACATTGTGAAAAAGGCCTTCTCTGGAGGAGCTTTAATCCTCACCAGGATGGATGGGGAAGATCTTCCACTCCCTGTAAACTCAGATGCAGTCAAAAAGTACTATGCTTGACGCATTTCCCAAGAAGAAAATAGATTAAAGACGGAAGAAAAGAAAAGAAAAAGTGAAAAAAAAGAAAAAGAAAAAGAAAAAAAAGAAAGGCTCGCTAGACTGAAAATCTGAAAAGACGGTCTGGGCAAAAGTTAGAGCAACCCGCTAGGCTGAAAACCTGAAAAAGGCAGTCTAGGCAAAAGTTAGAGCAACCCGCTAGGCTGAAAACCTGAAAAAGGCGGTCTGGGCAAAAGTTAGGGTTAAAATAAAAACATAACAAAGGAAGTGTCGTCAAGCTGACAAACTGGGGCAATGAGTGTCCAAGTTGGACGAAGACTGGGGCAAACAACATGCTTTGAAGCCAATTGATGAGCAGTCAAGATTGTATGAGGGATACTAACACTAGTCATGGAAAGAGATGTCATTTGAAGAAATGCGATTCCATTCCACAACCTTTTGCAGTTCCATACTTCATTGTAATATCTGCTTTGTACACCTTTTCAGTCTAAACATAATGACATTGACTTCCAATTTTGTTATTTACCCTTGTCCTTTTATTTTTACCATTTTTTAGCTGATTACGTGCATTCATCATGATAAGTATATACTGAAATGTGAAACAAGTAATAATGTTTCTTAAAGCAGTTAGAATTCCTTGGAGAGCCTCAAAAGGTCAAGAGGGCTCGATGGTTCCCCGAGAAAGGGCACTGTAGAAAGGAAAGAACAATAAGAATCAATCTTTGGGATAATTGTCATCAAGGAAATCTGTCATCATAAAAGTACAAGAAATCTTTCTCCAAGAAGATGGGTTCTGGTTTTAGTTCATCCACATGCTTGGCCGTGATCAGAGCTTTGAGGGTTAAGAATCCAACAAAGTTTTTTTTTTAAAGAGTTTTCATGATCAACATCCATTATCTGTTGAATTAAAAGATAGTTATTTGAAAGGCACCTCATGCATCATGCATTGCCATTCCATCAATGAGCAAAACCAACATTTGTGCATTACATTTGCCTATACGGCTTCATAAACCTTTCTACTTGAGCTTCAGACGGGCAATCCACCCCGTAAGCTCTTTTGTCTTTCAGCTCGAGCTTCTGACGGGCAATCCACCCCGTAAGCTCTTTTATCTTTCAGCTCGAGCTTCTGACGGGCAATCCACCCCGTAAAGAGCCCGAGCTTCTGACGGGCAATCCACCCCGTAAGCTCTTTTTTATCTTTCAGTTCGAGCTTCTGACGGGCAATCTACCCCGTAAGCTCTTTTTTTTTTTTTTTTTTTATCTTTCAGTTCGAGCTTCTGACGGGCAATCCACCCCGTAAGCTCTTTTTTATCTTTCAGCTTGAGCTTCTGACGGGCAATCCACCCCGTAAGCTCTTTTACCTTTCTGTTCGAGCTTCTGACGGGCAATCCACCCCGTAAGCTCATTTTTTATCTTTCAGTTCGAGCTTCTGACGGGCAATCTACCCCGTAAGCTCTTTTTTTTTTATCTTTCAGTTCGAGCTTCTGACGGGCAATCCACCCCGTAAGCTTGTTTTATCTTTCAGTTCGAGCTTCTGACGGGCAATCTACCCCGTAAGCTCTTCTTTATCTTTCAGCTCGAGCTTCTGACGGGCAATCCACTCAGTTCGAGCTTCTGACGGGCAATCCACCCCGTAAGCTCTTTTACCTTTCTGTTCGAGCTTCTGACGGGCAATCCACCCCGTAAGCTCATTTATCTTTCTGTTCGAGCTTCTGACGGGCAATCCACCCCGTAAGCTCATTTTAATTCTTTTCGAGCTTCTGACGGGCAATCCAACCTGTCGGCTCTTTTTTATCTTTCAGTTCGAGCTTCTGACGGGCAATCCACCCCGTAAGCTCTTTTATCTTTCTGTTCGGAGCTTCTGACAGGCAATCCAACCTGTAAGCTCTTTCATCTTTCTGTTCGAGCTTCTGACGGGCAATCCACCCCGTAAGCTCATTTTATCCTTTTGTTTTGAGCTTCTGACGGGCAATCCACCCCGTAAGCTCATTTATCTTTCAGTTCGAGCTTCTGACGGGCAATCTACCCCGTAAGCTCTTTTTTATCTTTCAGTTCGAGCTTCTGACAGGCTATCCACCCCGTAAGCTCTTTATCATTGTTTTTAAGCTCAGCAGGCAATCCACCCTGCAAGCTTTTCATGTATAAACCTCAGTGGGCAATCCAACCCGCTGGTTCTTTACAGGAAATCACTTCGTGGTCACAGGTCCTTTTGCTTGTCTCTGTATCCCGGCCAAAATTGGAATTCATGTCTTTACTCATTTCTTACAACGATAATAGGTTAACTATGGTTACGCCTACTATCCAATAAGAAACAAGTAAAAAGGGGCAGCTGTGAATACTTAATTTCGTCCGGGTATTTTTTTTCTAATTAACATTTTGAAAAAAATAATAAACAAAAAAGAAAAGAAAAGAAAAGAAAGCTTCACAAAAAAAAAAATGATTTTTGTTCCTAGCCCATTATGGATTTAGATGTAGCCCAATTTTATTTTTGCAAGCCCATTGTCAAAATGGTCCAAATTCAAAATTAAAAATTAAAAAAAAAATGATAAAAATAAAATCTCTGCAAAAAAAAAAAAAAAAAAGTGTTAGTGTTAATGTTAACCATTTTTATTTTATTGTTACAAATGGCTTGTTGGCCCATTATCCAAGCCCAACTAAACATTTTTGTTTTCTTGTTATCTGATTGGTTATTAAAATAAAAAATAAAATAAAATAAAAAGTAAAAAATTTTGAAAAAGAGCCAGCTTTCACTTTGCTCCTTCAAGTATGGGTCAGGTTTGTTTTCTTGGTCCCTCTTTGTTTTCTTATGCTTTTTTCCAAAATAGGAGGGCACAACCTTCTGCAGCTGCAACAACCAAGCAAGGTGGTTGAGCAAAGGCTGATATGCTCCCAAAAAATGTACCACCCTCTGCATTTTCTTTGAGCACGCCAATAACAAATTTTGGCACTATCTTCCCCCATTGTTACTATATAAACAGAATCACCTTGTTGAGAAGGGGGGATCGTCTTTCAAAATCAACCAGTTCTCTTCCATCTTCATCCTACCATGGCAACCACTACCTTATACCATTGAGCCAGATTTTCCAGTAGTGTCTAATTCCTCCAAATCATCTACCACAATCCATGACCATCTCAGCAAGACCAATATAAACCAAAAAGAACATAATACACAAACAGACCCCCATAGCCAAATGGCTCTACCCATTCTCATCACCCTCACAGACCCAAGAATCATAAGCCATGAAAACATTCCTCATCCCTTCTTCATATAATTTCACTCACCTAAACCCCACACCAACAAAGTAAAGCCAAGCCAACAGAACCGTGACTCCCCCATTGTCCCATTCGAACCAGCACTGTGTTCCGCAGCTCCGCCACGACCTTCCGCCATCCCTCCTTGCATCGTCTCCGCCATCACGAACCCAACTCAGTTACTCCCTTCTCCGCCACTACAACCACCATCGTTTCTGTCATTTCCGCCAAGGACCGCCGCCATCTGTACTGGACGCGCGCCACTCTATCACGCAACCACCACTGCTGCCGCAAGCTCCGCCTCGATCCTTCGCCGCCGTCATCAACTCCAGATCTCAGATCCAACACCACTGCCGAGTTCCACGCCATCTACCCTCGCCGTCACCCTCGAACCCGACGCAGCATCACCATATCTGCTCCGTCCTCCGCACCTCCGTCGCGAATCACCTCCGTTCTGCACCGTCCAGTGGCGTCAGACCACCGCGAGAAGCCGCCACTCGCCAACCGAATTCATCGCGCCGGAGGACCACCGTGCTGCACGGATCTGTCATTGCAGCTAGCTCTCCCTTACTTCTTCGTTGGTAATGTGGCAGAGGCAAAGCAAGCTTCTCACTCTGTCTTCTTTTGTTATTTTATTTTGCTATTTTTCTTTGTATTGTATTATGTGAGTTGTTAGCTTGTTTGGGTCTGGGTTTGGGCTTCTAAATGTTGGGTTGTGGGTGTTTTGGAATTTTGCTATCTTTTAGATTTTTATTATTTGGGCCAAAGCAAAAAAAAAAAAAAAATTTAAAAAATCCCAAAAAAGAAACAAAACAAATCCTCTATAAAAATATTAGTTATTTTGTTTAATTAAAAACCCTTTTTGAAAATCAAAGAATAAAAAATCTTTTATTGAAAAATCTTTTAATTCACGCAACAATCTATGACGTTGATGTATGGATATTCATCCTCAAGTGTCGTATGAATTGTAAGGGTTCATCGTATAGCTTCGCTATCTTTAACCCTGTGCAAGAGTGAATTCTTTTTTTCTAATAAATATTTTCAATCTACTCTTCTAATATCCAATTTTATCAAACAAAAAAAATCTTTTTAATTCACGCAACGATCTACGACGTTGATGTATGGATATTCATCATCAAGTGTCGTATGAATTGTAAGGGTTCATCGTATAGCTTCGCTATCTTTAACCCTGTGCAAAAGTGAATTTATCTCGAAATAAAATTCGTTTTCAAAAATCATTTCCGCAATCAAATCCTTTTTTTTCGAAAATTAAAATTACCCAACAAATCAAATATTTTCTACAAGAACTACGTGGCTTTGAGTTTCCCATCGCACCTGGGAATACGTAGGAGCAGAATCAATCATTCTGTCAAGCCAAAATTTTGTTTTCTCTTTTAATGTGTTTATTTTATTTTATTTTTCAAAGCGGGGTAGAAATAAGTATTTTCAAAAGTTATTAAAATTATTTTGCACAATTAACTTGAGGTACCGTTTTTAAACGGACGATGTAGGGTGCTAACACCTTCCCTACTCGTAACCGACTCCCGGACTCAAATCTCTATCTTTTTGTTAAGACCAGTTTACCTTAAATAAATGGTTTTTCCAATGTTTTTTCCCAATAAATATTGGTGGCGACTCCTCTGTTTTTACCATTCTTTTCGTGGCTCTCGGACGGGACGGTCGCGACAATCATGATCAAGGAATATTTGTTCGGACACACCAAGATTACCTTCTCACATAGCTGGTTCATTACCTACGCCCTTCTCATTATTTATTTTTTCAGCTGTTCTTTGTGTGAGTTGATGGATCCATATAGGGATCGAGAAACACGTTGATCTCTTGGTTCCATTTTCCTCCAATCCAAAGTTGTGGTATTTTTGGAGATTTTGGAAGTTGGAACACGATTTTAGTCAAATGAGTTAAATGGTTTCCTTCAAATCCCAATATTATTGCTCTAAAAATTTTTGGTTGAATTTTGCGTGACTGTGTGTGTATATGTTGTTGATGGAAACAGATATCAAGGATGGTGCTAATGATAGCATCATGAATAAAACAGATATCAAGGTAGGTTCTTCTTTGGATGGTGAGAAGGTTGAATGGTAAGATGTCCTGGAGATTTCATTAGCATCCTAGAACAATTTTCCCCTTTTTTGGACTTTATATCTTTTTTTTTTCCTTTTTCTTTTCATATGTACTGAATAAAGAATTGAATGTGAGAAAATCAAAATCCAGAAGCTTCTATTATAGTACGAAACAATCTGGCGAACAAATATGGTGACAACTTGACACGTGTGTTAAACAGTTGACATTATTGCGTTTTATATATAATATAGATATAGATATAGATATAGATATAGATATAGATGATGATGATGATGATGATGATAATAATAAAAGGTGGACTTATTTTGTTGCTTTGGTTTTATTAACCAAAGAACTTGTTCTTGTAAGTCAAAGCAAGAGTACAAAATGTAAGCCTTAGCGAGAAAAGGGAAATGGAAATCTTTGACAGCAATAGTGGTTAGTATCGAATTATGGAGTTGAAGTTTGCTCAAAAAACTTCAAATTAATTATTAGAAAATTGTTGTCCCAAAATTGTGAAAATACGATACTTAAGTGGATATTATATTCCGATCCTACGTTGATTAAATATTGTGATATATAGATCATAAAAAAATTTATTGTGATATATAATCCACCGAAAAAATAATATTGTGATATATATAAAAGGAAGTGTCTTATTCAATA
This sequence comes from Echinosophora koreensis, assembly GCA_035048595.1. Classification (NCBI taxonomy): domain Eukaryota; kingdom Viridiplantae; phylum Streptophyta; class Magnoliopsida; order Fabales; family Fabaceae; genus Echinosophora; species Echinosophora koreensis. The sequence continues at coordinate 7,831,921 of JAPCYP010000001.1, read as the reverse complement.
TGGAAGATGGATCAAAGTTGTCAACAGATGACAAAATGTCTTATTCATCTAGTCATATCCCTGTGCCAATATTTATGAACATGGTAAAGAATGGGGAAATGTTTTGATCATGCTAAGAAGAAATGCAACACATACACGCATAAATATTAATTAGCAGGTGGTTGAATTGTCATTTTCAAATATATTACCGTAGTTAAGCTATTGGTTTCTCTAATTACCACGTCCATCGGTGTCAATGTACTCAACCTTCATCTCAATTCTCAATGGCAGGATAAGCGGTGCACGTACGTTATCTCCACTTCTTTCACTGCCCAGAGTTTTTGCCTCTATACCTATGGTTCAAAATTTCAAATAACTTGAATAAGCTCAAACACGCTAAGCCAGGAAAAAAAAATAGCTTATTGGGCTGGTTATTAGCAGTTTGTTATGGATTAATAAAAAATCATTTTAACATTTAATATTTTAAAAATTATATTTTAGATATTTTTTTAAAAAAAACCATAAGTTATTTTATGTTTGTTTATAATTATAAAATCAATTTTTTTAAAAATAATTAGTGATTTTAAATGATTTTTCCAAAAAGTTAAAGGAAAGTAACTTTTTATTTAACCATAAAAATAATTTCCTTAAAAGAAATATTTATGAAACATTTTAACAAATACAATCCAACTCACCAAACATATTTTTTTTAACTTAAAGAATGATTTTCTGAATTAAACAACCTGTAACAAATGTCTTCTATATAGGAGCGTAAGACCCGAACCAAAGACACGATGAACCCCAAAATCTAAACCGACCAATTAATTTGGTTCAATTTTGTTTGTGTTCGGGTCCGAATCGGACCAAACCCATCTTGATGGGGATTGGTTCGATGGTCGGGTTCAAGAATTCCGGAATCGAACCAATTAGTATATTTTAATAGGTTCTTTTATCATGTGCAACTTTACAAGTTAAGAAACTCAAAAACAACAACTATTTATTGGAAAACTAAGCATTTCAGTTTTGAAAGTATAAATTATACAAGTTCCTATATAAATTTACTCTTTTGAGATACTTAACCTATGCAAAGTTGCAAATGATAAAAAAAACTCATTTTAATATATATATATATATATCAAACAGAGCCAACCCGATATTGAATGATTTGATTTGAGTTTTATAGTAAAATTGCATAAAATGGAACCAAATAGAATCGAAATATTTTTTATTAGTTCGAATTTTTTTCCACCTAAAAGCAAATCAAACCAGTCCGTCACACACATATTTCTGTATGACAATGATTCAGAATTCAGAACAACTTCTCTTTAGATTTTACTCCAATAACAATAAAAAAACGTGAATTGTAGTCACATCTCTTGTTGGGTATAGTCGGGTTATATATGAAATTCCACCTTTTTAAAATCTTATCAGTCGTTTTTCTCAAATTAATGGTGTTAGTATCATATGCATGTCGCTTGATGATTCTCAATGACGGCAGTAGTCTAATATATAGCCACAATACACCACAAATACTATGCAATCCCTAGAAAGGGAAAATAAAAAACGGACATATTTACTTTCTAAAAACAATTTTTTATTTTTAAATTTTAAAATCTGTATTGGTTATATTAATTTTTTTCACCATTCATTTTTCAATTTTTGAAAATAGATTCAATATTTGTAGAAAACTTGAAAATGTCATAAAATTGTTTTCAATATTTTCGAAAATGTATTTTCCCTAACTAGTCTTCCATCTTTTCTTTGTCATGATTGTTTATTGTAGGAACATTTCATCTTCTTGTTAGCAATTTAAAATCAATTCAAGTTTTAAAAAATAAAAATTGAAAATATTTTTAGAAAGTAAATAGGCTCTAAAGTGCTAATTCATATTCAAATGACACTTAGAGTCATGATCGAAAAAAAATGACACTTAAGTGCATTAACTCTTAGAATTTGGGTTTGGGCCTAACTCAACCCCAAAAGCTAGCTTGTAAGGTGAGGGTTGCCACTTACTTATAAACACTCATCAGGCCATATCTCTATCCAATGTGGGACTCCAACACACCCCCCTCACGCCCAGGATTGGATATCTGGAGCGTGAAGTTTGCAGGACTGGACATCTGCGGGTGGCCCAACGGATCTAGGATAGGCTCTGATACCATCTTAGAATTTGAGTTTGGGCCTAACTCAACCCCAAAAGCTAGCTTGTAGGGTGAGGATTGCCCCTTACTTATAATGACACTTAAGGCATTAACTCTTAGAATTTGGGTTTGGGCCTAACTCAACCCCAAAAGCTAGCTTGTAAGGTGAGGGTTGCCACTTACTTATAAACACTCATCAGGCCATATCTCTATCCAATGTGGGTAGAGGTGGCAAAATGGGTTATCCGGCCCGTCGTGGGCTAGCCCTATGCGGCTAGGGCTTTATAGGGCCAGACCAAAAAGGCCCGGAATCAAATATGGGCTGTAAAATAGGTGCCCAAGCCCAGCCCTATGCGGGCTGCGGGCTGCGGGCTTATGCGGGCTGGCCCGGCATTTTTCGCTAAAAAATTTTATTTTCAATCATTTTTATTTTTAAGTTCCTAAAAGTTACTATAGCATTGTGTATATGTGTGGACCAAGATATATTTATTTTCAATCAACCTAATTGTTTGTATTGAAAACGTTAGGATATGAATGAAGATATAATAATCATAATTAATGTTTGTAAAAGACTACTTCAGAATTACTTCCCATACAAAACATAAAAAAGCTCCTTAAGTTCATATAGAGATATATTTAAAGTCAAGCTCCTTAAGTTCATATAGAGATATATTTAAAGTCCAATAAGAACGTCAAAAAATGAGCAAAAAGTCCAACAATAGGAATAGTTAAAAAAAGTCCAACAAAAATAAACTTCACAAATAAACAATGAAAGTCCAACAGTAACAACGATATATTTAAAATCCTATATTTTGGCATCAACATTGGCATTTAAACCTCTTTGAGAAAGCTTTACATATTCAAAATTGATGGCCTCCCACTCATTCATCATCATCATCATCTTCATTATCATAATCTAAAATAAAAAATAGACTTTGTTATGAATTTTTATATAAATCAATGACTTGATTTTAAATCCTAAAAATGATAAAGCTTAAAAAAAAAACTTATCGACAAAACCATGTAACCAACTACGTGTGCACAAAAAGAGCTTGAACTGTTTCATCCCGCAAAGAACTTCTATACTTGTTCAAAAACTCGAGAGCCAATGGTAAAAGCCGATTCTGATGCCACATGTTATTGGAACGCTCAATATATCACAAGCCATCCTTGCAAGATCAGGACATCTATGACGTCTTTCCTTCCAATAAGATAAGATATCAAAAACTACCCGATGATGGAATCCTTGGCTCCTCCCAAATAGAGATCAAGTTTGGATTTTCCAGATTTTCCAACAGTGGTAGTTTGTGTGCTTTCATATGCTTCAAAATCCTACAAAATAAATGACCAAATGAATTCAATTATATATATATATATATATGTGTGTGTGTGTGTGTGTGTGTGTGTGTGTGTGTGTGTGTGTGTGTGTGAAATATTGATTAAGAAAAATCTACGTATGAAATAAAATAGTAACAAAAATTAAAGAATTTACTTCATAGCAAACCAATCTTTTTCCTTTCCTCCTCCAACTGAAGATTGTACTTGTTATGAATGACTCACATTGGAAGGGGCACCATCTTTGACATATTCATCATAAAGCCTATACAAATTCATCTTCACCTGTTGTAAACTTCCCTTCACAAGTGTTTGTTTTCTATTTTTTTAGTTAAATAAAAATTAAAGTATATAAAAGTGACTGGGCTACCCGAGCCCGATGTGGGCTAGCCCGATACGGGTTTGGGCTTCATCGGATAGGGCCAAAAAGGCCCGGAATTAAAAATGGGCTCGAATTTTAATACCCAAGCCCTATAATTCATAGGGCTTATCCGGCCTGGCCCGGTCAGCCCGGCCCATTTTGCCACCTCTAAATGTGGGACTCCAAACACACCCCCCTCACGCCCAGGATTGGACATCTGGAGCGTGAAGTTTGCAGGACTAGACATCTGCGGGTGGCCCAACGGATCTAGGATAGGCTCTGATACCATCTTAGAATTTGAGTTTGGGCCTAACTCAACCCCAAAAGCTAGCTTGTAGGGTGAGGGTTGCCCCTTACTTATAAACACTCATCAGGCCATATCTCTATCCAATGTGGGACTCCAACATACCATCTTAGAATTTGGGTTTGGGCCTAACTCAACCCAAAAGCTAACTTGTAAGGTGAGGGTTGCCACTTACTTATAAACACTCATCAGGCCATATCTCTATCCAATGTGGGACTCCAACATTAACGCTTTAACATCAGCCACTGGTACATTTTCGAATATACAATTGTAATGAAAAATAATTATTATTTGACAAAAAAAAATATAGACAAATAAAAATCGATTAAATATTTATTTAGAAAGAAGTCGAGCATATGAAATATAATTCAATTATATATGTAATAATAGTTCATATGGATTTATATACTCATATCTCCTGGGCTTGACGTATATATTGATCTCCTATGGGGTTTGACTTCTGGGGAGTTTTTTGAAACATATTAAAACTCACTCATGAATATTTTAGTTATTTTTTCATAAGATTTTTGAAATATACTAAGTTTTAGATGTAATTAGGTCATTTCTTATAAAAAATAATGTAATTCTCTCAAATGAAAAACGACATTAGACTTGTACCCAAAAAAAAAAGAAAAAAAAAGGACATTACAATGTACTTGAGAAGTGACACTTTATGACAAAGTATGGGTTACACGAGTTTAGATTTTTGTGTTTCCAGGTAATATGCACATTAACATGTTTAAATCGAACATAAATACCACGTGGATGGACCATACACCGTTAACGGATTCGAATTTCGCCTGATGAATGGACTAGACCATTAATATAGAATATAGAGATATAGAGATTCGAATTTCATTTTGTGCACGAATTAGTTCACAAGCTTTAAATATTAGGGATAAAAAACAAAAGCATTTTTTTTTATAAATAATAAGTGTGGACTTGACACAAAATTTAGAAAAAGACAAATTTAAATCGAATTATGTAGTCCGAATTATTATTACTATGCGTTTTTTTTTTAACGGGAATTATTATTACTATGTTAATACCTTAGATGAACAGAAGAACGTATTTGTTTCAATGTACTATCTGGAATTTAAAAAGTACTTTTATCATAATACCGATAAAACGTTTTAAACTAATCATAATCCATGGATTAAGATGGTGATTAAGTAAAACCTATCAAAATAGCAATTCTAGGATTCGAACATCTAATTTTGCATGTAAAGTTTGTTTGGAGTACAATTCACTTCCACGGTGACCAATCACTTCTGGGCTCAAACGTATTAAGTTTGTGAATCATAATAAAATTGTAGATACATTTTTTTAGTTTATTTTCGGTATATTGACAATATAAATATTTTTACACTATTAATTAATTATACACCACCTTATGTATAAATTCTAAGGTAGTTATCACAAAAGTTGAAGTTTTTTAATAATATGATCATTCATAATTGGATGACGGTATAAACCAATACATTCAAATTAAATTATTTATTTATAACTCAAAAGATTATTTCCATTATTAAAATATAGATTTAATTAGTAAGCAATGTCTGTATAAGGATTTTTACACAATCAATCAATCATAAATTATCACATTATTTAAATGCTTAACTCTATTCTAGATTATCTTAAAAAGTCACTCATACCATAATTTATTATTCATCAACAGTATAAAAAACTTTACACTATTACACACATCTATACTATATAATTTACGAATAAAACTCATTTAATGTACTTCTAAGTGTCATATCCTCAGACATTTCACATTTAATGCATTATTTCGTAGAAAGCATTTGTTCACCAGACGAATTTTTTTGCATAATTATGGAAGATTTTTTATATCCAGCTTCTAATTAGTGCAATCATGCCAATTCCCTATGGGTCAATGATTTTAGCATTAACTTCAATAATTTGTATTCAAATTCAATTGTAAAATTGAATGTTGAGATAAGTAGAATAACAACGTATTCAGCAATGTCAAATGTTAAAAACAATGTGATAGATAAATATATTTTTTTAAAATGGTTAACTAGGGAAAAGAGCAGAAATAAATCAAATAGATTTTCAAGAGAGAATAAAAATAAAAATAACATAGATAAATATATTTTTATAAAAATGATTAACTTGCAGAGGAAAGAGAAGAAATAAATCAAATAGATTTTCAATAATTTTTCAATAAAATCCTAAAAAATTTGCATATTCCCCATATATGACACGGTCAGTTACTCTAGTAAATTAAACTCTAAAAACATATGCGATTCCCATCCGAAGACTTCTCTTTCAATAATTTATTAATTCAAGGCACGCATTAGTTTATGTATTTATTCAAATATCTAATGGGTGGTCGTCCATCTAAGTTTCTCAATTATGATGACCTCAAAGAAAAAGATGCTAGACCTGTCAAACAAATTATACTAAACAGTTTTTCTTTTCTTTTTCTTTTTTTTTTACTAAAAAGGATATTCATTCATTCAAATTGGTAAAATACATCTAAAACAACACAAATTCAACATCGTTAAATATCGAAAAGGATGAATCCACGAACAAACTCACAGCACCCAGGTTAATAACATAACACAGCAAAATACCTACAAATATGACAAAAAATAGTATAGTTAAACAGTTAACATAACTTTGTTTTTAACAAAAAATAGTGTAGTTATGTTATTAAATTTCTTTCATCTTTATCCCTGATATCAATTAACAGAGTTTTATATTTGTAAAAAATATAATTAAAAGAATTTTTGTCCCCTTAGTTAGCTTATTGGTGACTCTATAAGATATGAATTGTCAATATGCGAATTTAAACTCCTGTGATCCGTTTCGTCTCTTTTTTATTTGCTTCTCGGCTCTCCCACTCCTCCTTTGTAAGACCTCATATATACGAGTCTCCTTTTGGACAAAAACAAAACTATTAAAAGAATCTTTGCGTGTATTTTATCAAAATTGGAAGAGCCATTCATTGGTGATTCGAGTAAAAAGACAAAATACATAGATAGTGTTTGGTTTAGGAAATATTTTATTTTCAATTACACTAGATTCTTAAAAATATTATTTTCATAAATATTTCTTTCTCACTCCCACACATGAAAATAATTTTTTAACTTTTATTTACAAATTTTATTTTCAAACATATTTTATATATGAAAATAATTTTATATTCTTAATATCAAATACAGAAAAATTTTATTCCTTTTACCTATTTTTTCGAAAATATTGAAATATATATGTGATAGCAAAATCATAGTGTGAAAGGAGATGACTCACAATCCCCCCTGTGCGCCCCTAATAAATTTTGAGTAGTTGTTTGTTATTTGTTATTTGATCCATCCTAACCTCCTACGAAGTCAATACTACAATTATAACCAACCATGCATCAATAATTGTGAGTGTTCAGTGTATAGTGATAAATTATATGCTTGCATATTAGCCATTTATCTCCAACCAAACCATGCCATTTACCAATTCCAATGTGATGAATAACTGAATATTTCGCCGACCCCAATTCTCACTATTTAGCTAAAGAACACGTGGACGACAATTAAAGTGAGTGAAGCAGGGGGCAGTTGAAGTTATTAAAGTGTATGATAATATTGGTGGTAAAGTTTCTATTCAAGCAACCGATTCTATTTCTATATAAATATGCTGCTAGGCTACTTTGAGATCATCATCATTTCATTCCAGCCTCGCTTTTGGTTCCTCTAATTCTCACCCATATCATACCCAAGCATTTGGTTGCAGCTTTGCTTCTCTAAATATGGAGTATCCTCTCCTACCCATCTTTATTTTAATCAATGTGAGCTTCCACTTCCAAACATCTATACTAGAGCATGCTAACTATATAATACATGTTTGGTTTACTGTTGACAAATGTATATTTGATACAAAATATCTGTAAAGTTTTTTGGGAGTAAATGTCCTTTTTCAAAAGTACGTTTGTAATGGTAAAGCAAACATAATTATATACCATGGTTCCATTTTTTTTCCCCATAAACTCCAAAAGCTCGATAAATTTCTTCCACCACTTAATTATTTGGAATATATTCATCTTTTATGAGAATTGGTGCTAACAAGGTTGTGTGTTTAACTAATTAAATTAATTTGCAGCTTGCGATGGTGGCAACCCATGCCGCCTTACCTCCTGAAGTTTACTGGAAGTCCGTGCTTCCCACCACGCCAATGCCAAAAGCCATCACTGATGTCCTCCACCCTGGTAAGTACTACAAGAATATGGATTTTTTATGCTCATTGATGATATATATAAAAAGATCATGTTATTAGAAATAAATGAGTTTTTGCTAACAATTTGTCTAAAGACATTAACAAATTTAAAGGAGGAAAATTTTAATGAAGATTTGAAAAGTTTCAATTCTTAATATATTGAATATTTATTTTTTTGTTAAATTTTTTATTTTAATTTTTTTAACAAATGTATCACTCTTCTGTGCACGATAAATATAAATATAGTTTAAGTTTGATATGTCGTTGTTAATATAAAGTTTTTTATATTATTAATGAATCATAAATAATCACATGATAAACAAATTCACAAATATTCATATATATATATATATATAAGTATATATATATATATATATATATATATTTTTAATGGTATGTTGGGTCATGATTGTTTGACATTATAAAATTTTTTTTACTCTTTAGATGCTTAACAATTGAAGTCATATAAATAAGGGTAAATAACCCTGAATTTCCTATGCACACATTACACAATACTTCACTACTCATACACACTTATACTTCACTAGATCATTAGCTCTCTCAAAAAGTATTTCCAGCTTATAGACTTATAGTATCTTGAATTACGTATGACACAAGAAAGTAACTCTGATTATAGGAACTGCAAAATCTAATTTGGCCTATGATGAAATAACAATCAGTTAGTTAACTTTGCAGATTGGATGGAAGAAAAAAGCACCAACGTGGGTGTAGGGAAGGGTGGTGTAAATGTCGATGCAGGGAAAGGAAAGCCCGGAGGCACCACCGTGAATGTTGGGAAAGGAGGCGTAGATGTGCATGCAGCAAAAGGCAAGCCTGGAGGCACGGCCGTGAACGTCGGCAAAGGTGGCGTGAATGTCGATGTAGGAGGCCATAAAGGAAAGCCACCAGTGTATGTTGGAGTTGGACCTGGTAAAAGTCCATTTGTTTACCGCTATGCTGCAAAAGAGACCCAATTACATGATGACCCAAACGTGGCACTCTTCTTCTTGGAAAAAGACTTGCACCCTGCAACAAAATTGGACTTGCATTTCACTAAGAGCTCAAATGATGCCACGTTCAGGACACGCCTGGTTGCTGATTCGATACCCTTTTCATCAAACAAGGTGGAAGATATATTCAATTTGTTTGATGTCAAACCTGGGTCAGAGGAGGCTGAGGTTATGAAGAAAACCATCAACGAGTGTGAAGATTCCGGGATCAAAGGTGAGGAAAAGTATTGTGCAACTTCACTTGAATCAATGGTTGATTTCACCACTTCCAAGCTAGGGAAAAATGTGGAGGCTGTTTCAACTGAGGTAGACAAAGAAACAAAGCTGCAAAAATACACCATAACACCAGGTGTGAAGAAGATTTCAGGGGACAAAGCTGTTGTGTGCCACAAACAGAATTACCCGTATGCTGTTTTTTACTGTCACAAAACTGAGACTACTAGAACTTACTCTGTGCCTTTGGAGGGTGCTGATGGGATTAGAGTTAAAGCTGTAGCAGTTTGCCACACAGATACATCAGAATGGAACCCAAAGCATTTGGCCTTTCAAGTGCTTAAAGTTAAGCCTGGAACTGTTCCGGTCTGCCACTTCCTTCCTGAGGATCATGTTGTCTGGGTTCCCAAGTAGATTTTCTTTTGTTCTTCATTGAATAACCAGTTTCAGTAGCATCCATTACTCTGCTTTTGTTTCCTATGTATATTTTCCAATGATGCATTATTATGTATGTTTTGAGTACGAATATTATATGATATAGTGTGGCTTCCTTTTTTCCTATGTAATAGCTTTGATTGTTACACAATATGAAGCATGATAGAATAAATTTATACTCTATAACTCATTTTTATCTTGTATTTGATATTACATATAATGAGATAAAGTTATTCGCTTCACCTTGTTTAATTATATAATAATTATAGGATAAACTTACTAAGCCTCAACTGAGTTGATCTGTTGAGACGTTATGTTATTGTTTTGAATTAGGTTTAATAAAAAAGTAGTGCTTCAATCCCAAATCAAGTTTAGACGGGTGGTCTCATCCACAGGTGTCGAGTAATGTGTAAGTTGTGGTATTAAAATTCAGACCAACTTTTTTAGCTTAGCTTAACCTGGTGAAACTCGCCTGTAATCAATGGATATACTTTTTGGCCATATTGGCCCATTAGCCCAAAGTGTTATGTTAAATTATGACTTTGAATCATGTAATTGTATAAAACTTTAAGGAATCCTTTTGTGGTCTAGATAAGAAGGATTGATAGGATAAATCATCCCATCCTAATTTAATTATGGTTTGGTGAGTTGATAAGATATGATAAACTTGTTCTATTGGCTTATCCTATCATGTTCATGTTCATTAGTTCTAATGTGCATGAATTCGATCCCTATGAAATACAATCTAAACATTTTCTTTGATAAAAAAAAACTTATATAGGAGATTGGGTTAAAAGCAATTAAAATGGTATAAAAAATATTTCCCTCCACAAACCTAGCCTCGCGAAACTAGAATATCGGAGTTATTGCTACCATCACTGCAAAACAAAAACAAAATCATCCCTAACTCCCATCCTAAACCAAGATAGAACACCACCGTGAGAGAAACCCATAAAAAAAAAATCAAATCCATCATCCAAACACCCAACACAATATCTCCAAAACATATTTAATTTTTAAAAACATAATATATATATATATATATATATATATATATATATATATATACCCTTCCAAAAGAAAGGATAGCATATCATCATCGATTTAGGTTTTATTTGCAGCCAAATCACTAAAACAGGACTTGAAACCCAAACCACCAATCTCTCCAGCCACCATGCCCATTGGTCGTTCTCCCCTCCCCTGTGAATCCAGACTCGTGTTATCTCCTTTGCACTAACACCCACATACCAAAACCCCATGCCCTTAAACATTAAGTTGTGCCATCAGCCACCATACAAGAGCACACTGCCACAAGCCACTACCGTTGTCGCATCATCATCCACCATCGGCCATCACAGACCACCAGTTGTTGCCAAATGAGGTCGTTGTCGTGTAGCCTAAAATGTCGTTCTTGTCGCTACTTCTCTATTCTTTTTTCTCATCTTCTCAATCTTGGAATATTTTGACATATGTAATTTTTATACAATTCTATAATTAAAAAATGGACTAATGTATAAAAAAGTGAATATATATATATATATATATATATATCAAAATCCAAATTTGAAAAAATATATGTAATTATGATATAATGATATTTGTCATTTGCATATAATTTATTTTATATCCTCTCGTTATTTTGTCCATCTCAAACATAAAAAAGGACAACAAAATATCATGCGGTGGGTTATCTGGCATGCATCAAACAAGGGATGGCATGAGAGCTTATCATACTCGTATCATATCCTATCATATATTCTTATTTAACTCTGGTATCCTATCTTGACCACTAGACGAGAGCTAAAAATTGATTAAATCAAATCAAATAAATGAGTAACCGGAACATGGTATTAAACATAATATTGGTAACCATTACATTTAAAAGATAAAACTCAGAATAGAAACAAGAAAATACCTTAAAAACTATATTGAAATCAAAACTTGACAACTGGATACAAAGCAAAACGTCTTCGGTCACAACACACTTAACATGTCACGTGAGACACTTCATTGGATTTGACTAAAGCGCACTAACAGCCACCCAACAAACCCTTCTAGATTCTCGCTTCCCTCACATGCTTTCTATTTTATTATGCCTAGCTATATAGTGTGCTCACATGGATGTAGATTTTCTGCAAGTATTTATTTCTATCTCTGTCTACTTGTATTTTTTGTTTTTTTTTTTGTTTTTATCAAAGTAAATCAAGGGTTGGGAACGTGAGAGAAGTAAATCCAATGATGATGGAGTGGCTCACTGTGTGGATGTGGATTCCCTTGACTACAAGGAATCATGATCCGTGCTAACATGCCTCATATGGATGATGGTTGCCAGAATTTATGGTTGATTGGTTGAAATTCATGATCGCCGTTGTGGTACCCGTTTAAGGCACATCGAGTAGGGAATAACAATTTGTACCCTACCCGTTGGGTACCCGTAAAAATTACCCACAATAGGAAGGGTAATTACTCGCACAATGGGTAAGGGTCCGGGTGCGGGTAATTACCCGCAAATTTGAATGGGTACGGGTACTTAGGTACCCAGAGGGTACGGACAAGGGTACTGAAGTTGCTATGCACGAGGGTCCGGGTCCGGGTAATTTTTTCAAACGCGAGTATGGAACGGGTACTATAATATCCTACCCATTGCCATCCCTAACATCGAGAAGGACTTTTATTTGTAAATATATTCATAATTTCTTTACTTCTAATTCAGATTTATACATTAGTATTTACTTGATTGGAAGGTAGATGATAGTAAAATTAGATGATAGTAAAATTTGACTATCAATATGTTTTAATCATATATTAATAATTAATCATTAATATTAGATAATCTATATATTTGTAACCAAAAAAAAAGATAATCTATATATTCTCTCGCTATCAAATCATTAATATGTTGTTTAATGTGTACATTTATGGTTAGTGGTTGGTTAACTTGTTAACTACTATCAATTATCAAATATAGGTGAATCATCATTAATTTTTATATCATTGATCACATGAAAAAAAATACCATGAAAAGATAATATATATGAGATGTTATTTTTTCACAACAGATTTTGTAGGAATTGTCTATGAATATGAGAATTGATATTATCAGATTAATTTCTCTAGACCTATTCTTACACCAAGTATAACTCATCACCAACCGACTCAGGGATGGCAGTGGGGTGTGGGCAGGGATCACCCTTCCGCTCTCCGTCCCATTATATCCTCTCAGTCTCACCTTCTTGTTTCTAGTGCTATGGAAGGCGTTTGATACCCCTTTTATAGACTCATTTTTTGATTTCAGAACCCTACCCCACAATACCACAGAAAACATATGTAGGTTTATATATATGTAAATTGCGCGCACACACTCACACATATAAGGATATTTTTGTAATGTTTTTGGCGATGGGAATCTCGTAGGGAGGGGGTATAGTCTCCATCTCGCCGAATTGTCTTCAGAGAGATTTTCTCCCTCATTGTCGTTCTTACAGGGAAACAATCCTTGACGATTGGGTGACCACCTTGTCAATATTTTTGAATATTTTTAACAATTAAAATATATTTTTTAATGATTAAAAATTAGCGTTGTGGGTTTTTGAAGATTTAGGGTTTGGTTGACAAGGTCAATCTGCTAGCTTATAACAAATAACTTATAGCAGATGAAAAAGTAGCCTTATTTAATAACTGTTTTTCTAACTGGCTTATAGTGTTTCTTTCAGACACTAATTGAAGTAGCGTTTGCGCTTATGACTTATCATTTTTCTCTTATTTTTATTCCTATTATTTTAATTAAATTTCTCGTTTATCCTCCGCTAACTAAAGTAGAAAATACTAATCTAATATTTTCTAACCCCTAATTAAAAATTAATATTTTTATTTTTTAAATGATAAATATTTTAAAATAATTTAAAGTATTAAAATGATAATTATTTTAAAATAAATAGCATATATAAATAGGATTTATATAAAAAAAAATATAAACATATACTTTTATGCGATTTGACATTTATTAGCTAATTCAACCACTAATTTTATTAAACATTTCAAATTTAATTTACTAACTTATCCACTACCCACTAATTTATCTACCTTCCATTATAAGCTAATTCGTTAATAATTAGCTTTTCCGCTAATTTATACCATATGAGCCATAGAAAGCAATATAAATGGGTGTATGCCCTATAGCAGCGTTGGGTTTAAAACACCATTTTATAAGCGCAGCAGTTAGAAACGGTGCCAACCTCGTGACTCTGTCCCCCTCCGCCCATTGTGCCTAGGGTTTGTCGGTGTTGCAATTCCGTTCCATTACCTCATCACGCCCACCGTCGCCGCCGATGCAAACTCGCTCCAGTTAAATGCCATATCCAACTTTCCCATACCATCGCAAACCTTCCTCACTCTTTCCAACACCATCGGAAGCTCGATATATCTAAATATGGCAGAAGGAGCGAACGGAGAGGAACTCGAATTCAAGTGGGGAATAAAGGGACGGCTTGGTGGTAAAAAGAAGGATGCGCAATTTTACGAATCGTTTACCTATGACGGTGTTGAGTACGCGCGTTACGACTCTGTGTATCTTTACAAGGAAGGTGAACCTGAGCCTTTTATTGGAAAACTCATAAAAATATGGGAAAATGCTGATAAGTCAAAGAAAGTGAAGGTTCTGTGGTATTTCCGACCCTGCGAGATTCTGAACTTCTTGGAAGGGATTCAGACAATTGAAAATGAGCTGTTCTTGGCATATGGTGAAGGCTTAGGGCTTGCAAATATCAATCCTTTGGTAATTGCGACTTTATTTTATTTTATTTTTTCTAATTTATTAAACTATCAGTCTTTGCATCTTTTCAACTCTTGTGTGTGAGGTTTTATAGAATTAGGGCTATAATTCTAACTATGCTCTGTCTCTATGTGGCTGCAAAATCGTGCTTGTGTCAGATTGTAATCAGTGTTGTAAAATGGCCGCCATGGCGGCCATAGGTTGCAATGCCTAGTACTCTCTCCTGTCTCTATTATAAGCAAAAAAATTAAATAAAACAAACATATTAAGGTGGTTAGTTGATCACATTTAAAAGAGTCATTGGAAATAAAAATTAAGTTTGTTACCTAAATTACCCTTCCTCTTATTTATTAAGCTTGTGTTGTTGAGAATAAAAGGAGTCATTGGAAACAAAATTTACATTAAATGAAGGGTATTTTGAGAATAACTTCATTAAATAAGATGGAAGTAGTTGAAATTTGCTTATATTTTGGAGCAAAAAATTTGGAAATTTTTGCTTACATTGTGGACCGGACGGAGTATATCTGCCATGTTTCCGCCATAGGCTGGAACATGAATTTTTGGCTAGCTGCCTTAATCCGCTATTGATAACAATGATTGTAATGTGAAGTGTAAATCGTTGTAAGTGTCTTATTCATACTAATTATTGGAATTGGTGGCAGCTTAATATCGCCGCGCCACTTGTTTTGCAGTGATACCATCGGTACACTCCTGTTGTTGGTGTTTCATATAGTGCGTCGAAGTTTGAATGACTGTTATGTAACATATTGGTACTGTATGGTATTGATAACTATGTTGGAAAATAAGGGTTTTGCATTTTTATGATTTTCATTTTCCTACTTTTGATTTGGGGTTTTGGGAGGGGGGGGGGGTACTCAAAGCAATGTATGGTATCGAACCAGGGTTGTACTATGTTCTCTGGATGCTGGAAAATTTCATGGTCAAATATTAGTTTTTTCCCCTCTACACTGTTTGTTTAGTGGAGTTTTTTTTGGGTGGTGATATGATATTGAACTATTGATATTAGTTGCTGTTGTTTTGGATTTGATACTATCATTCTCGTTCATTGTTTTAAACATAGCAGCTACAATGTTGTGGTTGTGGTAGTTCCTAGTGTGAAGTGTGAATCATTTTTTTGATGGAATAAGAACACTTAATAAGGTATAAGAGAAGAGTACAATGAAAGAGGATAAGATATTCTCATAATAGCTGAAGTGTGAATCGTTGTAAGTGACCTGTTCATACTGAAGTATTGGTTGCAGTTGTTGCTAGAGATGAATTTTGTGATAGGAAAATATAGGTTATGTTTTTTATGATTTATAGTTATTTCCTTTATTTTGAATTGAGGTGAGGGTTCGAAGCTAATTCTTAAATACTTGATTATTTGTGTGCTTGTGCCTGTTTTCTATTTAGGGATAAATTCTGCGTCTTACATAAGTTTTCATTGTTATAATTTTATTGGAAGTAGCTTTTGCTTATAGTAACGAAATCTTCATTTAAGTGCTGCTATGGATTTCATTTTGGGTTTTTATCTGTCTAGTAAAATCTACCTTCAATCAAGCTGTCTATGTATTTGTTTAATTTGTACTTAACATCAGGAAGCTATTGCTGGGAAGTGCAATGTTGTTTGCATTTCTAAGGACAGCAGGAATCCTCAGGTATCGGATGAAGAACTTTATAGCGCGGAATTTGTATTCTATCGTTTCTTTGATGTTGGGAAGCGCAAAATATTGGATAAGATAGATGATGATAAGATTGCTGAAACTGAAGGTACATAATGTTATTTCTTTAAGAGTTATTCTCTAAAATTCCTCCAAGTTTCAACATGGAGTTACACTTACTCCCGCTGTGTTAGGGATTTCTCACATACTCCTGTATGGAATTGTTTTCAGTACACTTATCTCATGCTTTGATAGCTTATATAAATCATAGATTTGTAAGAAAAAGAAAAGATTGCCTTGTCACAGTCTCTGCCATGGTCTTTCATAATTGAAACTGAAGTTATTATTTTTTATTATTGAATGTAATTTGAGAGAAATTTAGAGAAATTTAGAGAAATCTTCAGATTTCGAGAAACATGAAAATTCGACCTCTTTTAAATTCATGTTGAATTTGTCCGTTGTATAATGTAGACTTTTAGTGATGTAGGACTGTATTTTTATATATATTTTTTTTAAAATTTAAACTTTCAAATTATTTAGAATCTTCTTTATTGTTTAATGAGAATGCTTCTGTTGTTTTTATCATTAAAAAAGAATGTTTCTGTTGTCCATGCATTGAAAAGTTTCATAATAATATGTAATAATTCTTCCTAGTTTTAAATTGTTGAGTATCTTATGGAATTATTTCTCTAATTGTTGCAGTTAAATATATTTTTAACAATTTAGATAGTCAAAAGACCGATGGTGTTGTGAAACTTGATTTAGACAAGAAAGAAGTTAGTGGGAACGTCCATGGCGAGTAATGAAGTGGTGGCTCTTTCTAGTCAAAAAAATAGTCGACCAATAATTGAAAAGAAGGATGGCAAGTGTTTTGGCACATTAGTTAGAGAAAATGCTGATTCTAAGCCTTTGTTGGGAGAAAAACCTGTTGCTAGCGTTGGTGTAAAGGAAGCAAGGAAATCCGGTGACAAGATCGTGCCACAAGCCGAAATCAAAGAAAATGGGGCTTCTAAGGTTTCTTTGGTTAAGCAAAAATCATCTTCTAAACTATCATATGGTTCTAGAGATGGTAAAACGGGGGAAATAACTAAGACGGATGATAAACGGGGAAATACCTCTAATGAGAAGAAGGCGACTGTGTTGAGGTCTAAGGTTGATTCGAAAAAGGGTGAATGCAAGGTTGTCGGGGGTAACAAGGGATTGGCGGAGGACAAGGCTTTGGTGAAAGAAAATCGTGGTGATTCTATTAAAATTTCTAGCGAGAAGTTGAAGAGTAACTTGCAAAATCGAAGGCTTGTTTCCAATGATGATGATGCGAAGAAAATGCCTCCCCCTCCATCGAAGGATAAAAATAAGCTTCAACAGGCAAAGGATGTTTGTGATGTAGAGGAAGTCCCCTCAAAGAAGTTAAAGGTTGATACGAAGCCAACAAAACTCTCGAGTGACAAGTTTCACAAAGAATCTTCTATGGTTTCTCCAGATGTGGAACAAAAGTTAGATCGCCGTGCGATGGAAGTTACTAGACGACCTGACGCTGTAAGTTGCATTGCAAGGACTCTTACTTTGTCTTCATAGTTCTTGTTCTTTTGACTCTCCTTACACCTTAATACTTCAACAAATATCCAAATCAACAAGATAGAGCAAAATAGGTTCAACCTATAAGGTTGACCTTTGGCCTAAACATGCCTTTAAAGCTCGACTCAAACAATGATCTTGTTGGTCTAGTATTTTACCTCAACTAGGCTCAATTGGATTGTTTTAAGTTTAAATTTGATCCACTTTAACAGTTGAGCTAGCTTAGCCGATACGAGCATGGGGTTTGCTTGTTGTTCAGGGTTTGATCTTCCTATATCCCATTCCATTACCTCCTCAGGTCTTAACTAATGCTTCCCTTGAAACCAAAAAAGAAAAACAAAAGATGCATTGCAAGAGCCTTTGGCCTTTGCACTATCAATAAGCAAGAAAGTGCAATATCATTGGACTTATTAACGTCTTTCACTCTCCCAAAAATTTCTTCATGTCTTTTTAATGGGTGTCTTATATTTCACATGTAGAAAAATTGTATGAAAAGGCCATGTACGAATTTCTCACCATTGATTTTACGTGGATATAAACTTATTCATTGTAAAACTTTCATAATGATAGCATGTCACAATTTATTTGATTTTTTTATGGGATGGGTGTGGAGTCGGTTTGCCACGTTAACTCAACATGTCTACTATGTTATATGTTATATATATTTAATTACAATTGAGTTGCAGTGATTTGTGGATTTTATGGCTGTTAATGTTTAAAAATTATGTGTGAAGGATTTTGATGTAAATGGTTTGTTTATAGACATGATTTATGATAGGATATTGTGGTATCGTTTGATCCTTGTAGCTGACCCCACCTGGTTTGAAAAGGCTTGATTGTTGTTTCTGTAAAAATTATTTGTCTTTGTGAACATTGCATCTATGTAGTCAATAGCGGTGCTATAGATACTTTAAACACGAGAGTGGCCCCTTCTCCCATGCAGAGTCACAAGCCATATAGCGGAGTAGAGCGCCCCTTGGACGTGATGCTACACCCTGTAGCGGTTGTCACAACCGTGAATTGTAAGCAAATAGCAGCCAAATAGTGGTCACAATTTAAAGGTTGTGAGAGAACCCCATTTTGCCCTCACAAAATAGACGTTCTCTACTTTTTTTTGGATTTTTTTTTTGTCATTTCACCCTATCTCTACCCTAAATCAATGTTTTTGGGCTCTCGTCTCCTCATTCTTTGTACGTTCTCCTACTTGCTCCAAATCCAACCTCTTCCTTCTTTGTCCACCCAGGCGATTTTGTGATTAAAATTGTCTTCCTTTGCGCTATTTTTCTCGCAATTTTTCCTTCTGCTGCAATTGAAACTGCAACTACATCTGAGACTCAAGTTGCTATTTAACTCTCCACTGCAACTGCAACTACAACTAATACTCTCACCCACTACTCTCGAAAATGGCATACCTCCTAGACGTTCAACCATGGCAACTTAGTGTGGAACGTCTCATCGGCCGCTATTTTAGGCCAGTGGTGAGAATTGAGAAGGAAAGAGGGAGGAGAGGCAAAGGGGAAAGAGAAATGAAAGTTCGAAGAAGAGAGGGGGAGAAGATGCTCTGAAATAGAACAAAAAGAATAATAACGTAAGGGAGAAGAGAGTGGGAGGAAGAGTTAGTAAAAGAACAAGAGTAACAGAGATATTTTAGTGGGTATAAGTGAGGGTAAACAAGTCATTTGCATAAATAGAAAGGGCAAAATGGAGAATTGGTGAGTTAAAGGAGGATAAAATAGAGAATTTGCGAGTTAAAGAGATGGTAGAATAGGAAGACCAGATTAAAGAATGAGCAAAACTTAAACAAAAAAACTAGATCTGAAGTGCCAGCCGCAGAAGAGGAATGACTAGTTGCAGGAGAGGAAGATCTATCGTGGGAGAGGAAGAGCCAGGCGTGGAACATCGGTGCTGACGGTTGGGTGTGGCCGGAAGAGGCTCGGCGAAGGGTTTTGTTGGCCCATGAAGTAATAGCGGCTCTAGAGCGCCGCTACTCTCCACAATCCCGTGTTTTTCCTTTGCTTTTAGCGGCCGCGTCAATCGTTACAAAAAAACACTCCGCTCTGCTTCCTATGTAGCGGCCGCCTGCCCCTCCGCCCTGCACCATCGTGATTGTGCGGTGAACGCGTGCTATTGACTACCCTGTTTTCACTAGGGTTTCAATCTTCTTCCTAGACGATCTTGAGTTTGGCGGTTTTAGTGGCCGCGAGAGTTTGACCAGCCATCGTGCACCCTGTTGTCTTCTTTGAACTTGTCTCCAACCTCTTCTCCACCCTTGCACCTCTCTTGGCTTTTTTGCATTCTTCGAGAGGCCTATCTCTCCCTTTCCACAACTCACTAATCAATTTCCTACCTTCCTTTACATCCTCTACTTCTATTTATAGAAGGCTAACTCACTAATTAACTCTAATTGCTTTACAAACAATAGCTAACTAGGTCCATTATTATTCTTGTCCAAATTAGGGCCCATACCTAACATAGTAACAATGAATTTTGATTATTAATGATGAATTGTCTTTAAATTCGTGCAATTTTTTTCTCTCACTATTTTTGAGCATTTTTACGTGTATGGTATAACTTGTATTGTTTCTCTAAACTTCGATGTGGCGCCCATCGTGCTATAGCGTTTTGGGGTTGACCGCAACTCTCCGCTATTCGGGATTTGATTACATAGTGTTGCATATGAGAATTTTTTTTGATAATTTTAAGGTACAAGATTTGATCAAATTTATGGTTGGAAAGTTGCTGTAATTTGTATTTTTTTTCCCCGTCAATTAGAAGTTTATAGTTATCTTTTTGACAATGGTTGGGCGTGCTGGTAAGGAAGCTGCACACTTAGGGGAGGACAAAAGCTCAAATGCCAGTGAAGGCAATTGTTAGGTGGCCCTTGTAATTGTGATAGTGCCCAAGACATTAGTCTCGTGGCATTACTTATTGGATTGGTCAGAGACCCAAAATAATATTCTACTTATGTTATAGATATATAAATTAATGTGTATGTGTTTGTGTATTTTTCTTTCTAATTTGTGTAAACACATAAACCTCTGTGTGATGTCCTAATTTGGCCAACATAAAAGCCAAGCTTATATAAAATTGAGGTAGCCTCTATTGTAGAAAAGGTGGTATAATCTCGCCTTAGATGGTTTGAGCACATGTGGAGAAGACTTGAAGAAGCCCCAATAAAGACAGTAGATTAGATGGAGGGTCCAATTGCTAGAGGTAGAGGAAGACCAAGAAAAACTATAGGTGAAACCACTAAGAAGGATTTAGATGTAAATGGGTTGTCTATAGACATCATTTATGGATAGGACACTGATGTCTTTTGATCAATGTAGCCGGCTCCACCTAGTGACACCTAGTGAGAAAAGGCCTGTTTTTTGTTGTATGTTTCCACTTGTATCTTCTCATTTGTCTACTATCTCTAAACCATTGTACCCGTCATTCATTAAATGGAAAATAATCAAGGTTGTAGTACATGTACATGTGTCTAGAATAATGTAGACGTTTTAAAGCTAACTAGAGCATAGTAGGTGTCTAGCTGAATGCACTCTTTAACATTACATAATCTAATACATTACTACATTTTCTAACATTTTCCCCTCAAACTTGGCGTTGTTGGCTTTATTTGGTTAGAGTCTCCTGAAGAATTTGATGAGCTTGCTCAACTCCTTAGCCCATGGTGTCTGTGATGGGTGCAACCCCTTAAGTCCGATGTGCTTATAAGCTGCCTTAAGTAAATCAAGTTTCACCCTGATTAATTGTCATCACTTTTGGTCTAGTGCTAAATGCTTTATCCAACGAGTGGAATCAAGGTGAGGTTATGAGCTTCACTCCTCTGGTGACACTAGAGGGAGATTGCTGGCTTTTTTTGGTTAGCGTCTCCCTTGGATTTGATGGGCTTAACATCTCATTCCATGGCATCCGTAATGGGTGCAACCCCTGATACCAGATGTGGTTCTGAGAAGCCTTAAGAAAATAATGTTGTGTCATGGCCAACAACTATTGCTTTTTGGCCTAGTGGTAAGCGCTTGATCCAACAAGGGTGGGTGATTGGGTATAGTACAATATACTATACAAACACCTTGACTTCGTTTAGACTTCTTTATTGACATAAAGGTTTTAGAAGCAAATATGGTTTGCATCCAAATGGAATGAACACCAAGTCTCCAAACAGGGCTATTCATACGAGTCCATGGAAATTCACTTCCCAAGGATATCCGCTATTAGGGCTCTTGTATCTTTGACTTTGGTTGATGGTGATCATATCAATTTCTGGAAGATTCTTGGCTGGGAAACTATGAAGCATCGACACTTCTGGCTAGCACATATAGGCAGTGCTGGGACTCAAAATTGGACAAAGAGAGAAGTGTCACACGTGTTGGGTTGGAAGCCAAGACTACGGAGAGTGAGCTAATTTTCAAACCATGCCCTGGGAGTTTGTTTCAGGCCATATATAGCCTTGTTTAGCTTGCATCTCAGGTTCTTATTGACATGTTAAAACTTAGGGTACTGTAGTGCTGTGTCATGTACACTTCTTCAAGAAACCTGTTTAGGATGACATTTTTTACATGCAGTTGCTTAAAAGGCCAAATGGCCAATGATGAATAAAGGCTATCGTTAGAATAACCCTGCAAGTGACCTATGGGTGATAAATAATGAGTAAAGGCTATTGTGAGAATAACCCTGAAATGGTGAACAACTGAAGAATTACAGAAGGTTGGTGAAAAGTGAAAAACATGCTAGGGTTTGAGAGGTCTTTGGCCTGAAATTGTTTTAGGCTTAAGATTGGGCCTTCCCGTTTTCCATGAAACCCAAAAACCCATAAATGCGAGAAGCTGTCAGAATTGTCGATCCCGCTGATTTCACTAGTTTCCCTGACTACCGCACCGTGCCAGTCAGCATGTGAGTTCTGGCTTGCTGTAGGTTGCAAAACTTGTAGGATTGTGTGATATTACGAGGTAATCACGATTTTGACAACAAAGGTTTCAGACTCAGAAGGGGTGTCTCAATTATTAGACATGTGTCAAACCACTCAAAGTTGGAAATGGCTTTTGCACATCACATGCTTCTATCATCCTCCTATGTTAAAAATTTCCAGATATTTTTTTTGCAATCCTCAACCTATTCTTCATCCAAAAAGAAAAATCCTCGAGCTATTCTGTTTCTTTTTTTAGTTAACATTAGGAAGGGTTAAGGCTCCCTTTAAGTTCTAACCTTTTTATGTCTTGTAGTTAGTAATATAATTAGAACTATTGTTTTGTTCAGTGCCATACAACTTCATATTCGTCCACTGCAATTGTTGTCAGTACTTTGGCATGGAACATGTTGCATAGGATGTTTGGTACTTTGAAGTTGCCTTGGACATGCCATTTACACATGCTTTGTGCACGAGGTGTTGCTTTTATCTGACTTTTAAATAGGATAAAGGAGGGTACATTAGATGGAGATTGTCATTAGATTGCAAGCAACACATGGGTTCGAGTTGCTTATTCTGATCTACTATGTTGCGGGATAAAATTTTCCATCAGTGAATGTTAATTATAGTTGGGGATCCTCCTGTATTTTCGTATCCAAATTCATAGATTTTATAAACTGTGGTTTACTCATTTTAATTCTGGTTGATTTAGTTCACCTTGATGCATGTTTGTTGTTCTTGACATCCATTCAAGCAATTTAGCGTTTCTTACACAATCTTTTTCGCTTGGTGACAGGATAGAAGCAGGTGGTTTAAGGGACTTGTAAGTTCTTTTTTCTCTCTGTCACCCTTTAGCAGATCTCGTTTTAATTGAATTTGCTTGTTGGCTGTAATGAATTTCTTATCTGTCATTGATGTTGCCATTTTCTGTAATGTAAAGCAAGGCTGACCTATGTATCGATGATTATATTTTATATCTTCAGCCTTGGGAAGAAAGAATGAAGACTGCTTATCAGCAAGGGACACTTGTGCTACTTGAAAACTTGGATCCATCTTTAACTTCACCAGAGGTAGAGGTAATAATCATTCCAAATTTCTGGAATCTGATAGATTACTGAGAGAATTAGAACAGCTTCCCTAAATGGACCGATATGCCATTAGTGTGTTTAATCCTGCCTTGGTGTGGTTAATTCTTGCCATTATCGTGGGTTAGTTCTTGTAATTTTTTGCTGTATTTGGTTTGGAATAAATGATGATTTATTTGCATTTGTATCCGATTTAATTGTTAATTTTTAGGCTTTTGAGTTTATGTGATTTCATGGTTTTATGGTGGATTTTTCTTTTACTACTATCCTTCGAAATATTTTTCTATTGTGATTCATTTTAAGACTAGGTTTTGAGTAGTTTTGTTTGTTTGTAATAATCACTGTAGTGATAACCATTTTTATACTTTGCCCGTCATATAAATTTGTGTAGAATCATAGCTTATATAGGCTGTTGTGTTTATGATGTGCTGTCAACTATTATTTTCGTCCATTTGTTTTTAATATGTTCTCTCTCTCTCTCTCTCTCTCTCATATGCTTTACATGTTCTGTATCACAGGATATTATTTGGCATGGCTTTGAAGAAAGCTGCACTGCAAAGGTGATCCAGAGAACTGCATTTTCTGGCCCTCATTCTGGTTAGAACTGCTCTTTGCTCATCTTTTCCATAAGCTAATTGAGAATGCGTACACATTCCCCTCCTTCCAGCTCCAGGGATCACGAGTTATGGATGTTTCAAGGACAATATTTTTTCAATTTGCCTCATACAGCTTACAGTAAATGATAATTTATTTATTATGTAGGTCAAGCTTTTGTTATATTCAAAAAAAAGGATTCAGCAGAGTTGGTTGTTAAAAAATTAGATGAAGGTTGTCTCTTAATGTCAAATGGACGGTACGTGCTTAGCTCCAACTACATGATAATTGCACTGTCAAGTTGCATAATTCCTAATATGATTTAATCGTATACAAGATAAATTTGCAAGACATGGTATATTTACATTCTAAATATTCTGTATTGAGTATATGTTTTCCTTGTTATGGACTCACAGTTTAGGGGGAGATTGTTGGGAATTGAAATGAGTGCAATGTGGGTGTGAGTAAATAAGTCTCACATAGGAAGGACCCATGAACCTTAATATCTTAGGTTTTTGGATTGAGACGTGGCGTCGAGCCCACTGGTGTGGTTTTTTTCAGTATGTCCATTGAAATATATCTCCTAGGTGTTTTGGGCTCCCCGCAGACCAAACTTAAACAAGTTGTATCAGAGGCCATATTTTGTGTTGGTTGGGGTGAGTATTGGAGAAACAGTGGGTTATAAATTACGGTATGGGCAGGTAGCCTGATGAGATGATGGGACATGGCTCGGTAAGTTGTGAAAGGTGGTAAAACATGTGATGCAGCTCTTGGAATAATGATCCAGGTGACCAGTGGAGTAATACGTTGGAGATACATGGCTCTTGGAAAAGTGGGCGTGGTGTGCTCGAGAAAAAGGCAGATTAGATGATGGGACGTAGCTCGGTGAGTGGTGAAGGGTGGTAGCACATATGATACTGCTCTTGGTAAAATGATCCAGGTGACCATCGGTAGTGCTGTGGTGAAGACATTGCCTGGTCTAGTGAAGAGTGGTAATACGTTGGATATACATAGCTCTTGGAAAAGTGGGCATGGTTCGCTCGTGCAAAAGGCCGTGGATCATTAAATTCTTTGCAAAAAAGACTCGCACTTAAGGGGGTTATTGTTGGCAGTTTAAGTATTAGTCCAAAAGTAGATGTGAGTGAAGAAGTCTCAAAGTAGCTGGGAATGGACAAGTTGAGGACCTTATATAGATGGAAGGACCCATGAGCCTAATGTTTTAAGATTTTAGGTCGAAAAGTGGAGTAAAACCACACTAGTTGGTTCCCCCATTTTGTCCATTGAAATAAATCTCCCTAGTGTTTTAGGTTCTTTTCGACCTCAAACATCAAAAGATTGTGAATTGTTAGGGTTTAGATTGAGAAGGCAGAATGACGGCTGACAATAGAAAACTGAATATGATGTGATAAATAACACAATGTATTGCACACTACTAAATAGGTTAAGTACCAGTACTACTAATAAGACTATTTACCTATATCTTCTAACAGTCCCCCTCAAGCTTAAGCTTACTAAAGCTTGTTACAAGTAGCAAACCTTTAAACTGAAAATAAAGAATACCACCAAAGTCTAAAACTCAGCAAATAACTAAGGAAGCCGGTGCTCCCTGAATAACAAAGCATCGGCAACATTCTCTTGGCATATTTCTCCTTGCTTCTTCTCAGCAACATCCCGAGCGAGGCTTATTCTTGACTCTTCACCTTTTCCCTCAGTGGCTTCTCAAACTGGTCTTCAAAACACTAAGGCTGGTATTATACCACTCAACAATAACCTCCAACCAGGTATCTAATAGATTGAGTCGGTTGTCATACCACCCAGTAACTCAAATGAGCGTCCTTTACAGCCTTCAGTTTACAGTCCGTTGATAGCAAAACAAAGATCCTGGTTCAACGATTCCAAATTACTGAAATCACAAAATTACTTTAAAACTTCAAAGAGAACTAAACATAGGCAGATCAGTAACAACACTATTCAAACACATGCAGAACAACAATCAACCAGAACATGATTGCCGTTGACCAAATGCTGCATACCGTCGATGGGAATTGCAGTTAAATGTGGCACCAACAGCCACCCAAATGCTGTCAGTGATGACAACCTAGCCTGACAATTCCTCTTCAACTAGGATGTCGACCCATATCAGTGAGCCAGTAGTAGGAAGCGAGTACCAAATTCAAAGGAAAGACAACACCTAGACTACTCAGAATGCTCCAAAATCACATTCAGAAATGCCAAATGTACCTGCATTCTGTGCTTATGCTACCACCGACATGAGAAGAAGGGAAGCAGAAGTTCATTCAAATTCTCCAAAAGGAGAATGTAGAGTAGACCAATCGGTTATGTACTAACGAGGATCTTCATTCTGGAGCTCTTTTTCTATTATTTTTTTCT
Organism: Echinosophora koreensis; assembly: GCA_035048595.1. NCBI lineage: Eukaryota > Viridiplantae > Streptophyta > Magnoliopsida > Fabales > Fabaceae > Echinosophora > Echinosophora koreensis. The sequence goes on along the minus strand of JAPCYP010000001.1, from coordinate 7,804,924 downwards.
GTCATATCCATATTAGCGGGCTGGTTACACCTACAATCAAAATGAAAACCGAGCATTTCGTGGTCTAAAAATGCTGTGCAATGAAGATGATGGAATCACCAAACACTGAGGAAGAGAATATACCACAAGCAACTGAGAAGAAATTGTTGTGGTTGCATGAGGAAATGTAATGCCATTGAGAGCTAGCTGGAGTCCCTTCCAATCAAGACAAAACCCATGTGACGAGAAACAGAATTTGAAAAGAGGCACATAACAGAGAACCCATGTCAAACAAGGTAACAGCTAAGCCTTTGACCCAAAATAATCTCTTATCATGCAAAAAGGTTGGTCACCGAAATTTGGTAGTCAATCAACCTAGAGAATCCAGAAACATGACTAAAAACAGAGTATGAAACATAAAACAAGATTCTAAAGAAGCTCAGTGTAACTCTGGCCATTTGTCACCATAATTGCTGGCATGCACCACTGACCAGTCCTAGCCTTATCCCTCCAAGGCAGCTCTGGCCACCCACTGGATGTTTTCTCGTCACCAGTTGACCACAGCTGTCCTGCACCTGCTAGTGACAACTGCTTGGTCACATGAAAAACTGGAAGGCATCCATTAATGCCTTGTTCTCGAAAACGACTGCAGGTCACAACCAGATACATTCTGTGAGTTGCTAAGGAAGCTGAAAATTTCATTGGCCAAAACAGCTGCTACCACAGATGATAAAATGCATAGAGGGGACCCCCAAACGATTATGAATTTTAGAGAAATGATGACTTAGAAAAAAAAAAAAAAAAAGAGAAGGAATATACACACAAGTTCCATCAACTCATCATAGATGAAAAGAGAGATCCTCCTCAAGGTGGATGGTATAGCTTTGATACCATGTTGAAACTTTAGTCTTTTAGAGAGAAAAGTGAATGACGGATGAGAATAGAAAATTGAATATGATTTGACTGATAAGAGAATGTGTTACTAAAAACAAACGAGTAGCATTAAAACAACCTCCTACAAACAAATGAGTGGCACAAAAACTGCAATATCTTCACCCATCCTAAAAAGAAAGTGGACGCATACTCGGTCTAGTAGGGATGTACAACAATGTATGCCACCATTGACCCCTTCATGTGAACTTTATGAGGGCCAGATAGGCTGAAATCAATGAAGGAAAGCAACTTTCTTTGCCAGTCATCCCAGATTAAAACCGTGCCTCTGTGAAGCACCTGTAGATGGAGAGCATTCCGACGACTCAAATTAGGACTCCCAGACATTTCTAAGATTCAATCTAACCAATCAACACCAATAATTTACTACAGATTTGCAGACATCACACTGCTCTCTGATGTGACGCATGGTTCGTGTGCAAGTCTAGCTTAGAAACAGGGCGATACTTATTTCTGCATTGCAAGGCTGATCCCAAGGTTGTTAAGATTGCTATGTTCCTTGTAAGATTGCACGGTCTTAAGCTCTTTTGGGGGTGCAGTCGGTGAAATAAGTGGAGTAACATATTTTTCTGAAATAACCCAAGCCAGCCCAAACCAAATTGACATCTTTCTCTCATTCTATCTCACCTAAACATCCTGTTCGATCTCATTCTTTCACCCCAAACCCTAGTTTGACAGACTATGCTTGGTTCAAATTGTGGATGGTTCGACTGGGGTCCTAGCTTGGTTCAACCTGGCTTATACCGGTTGTGGTCAATGGTTGTGACCAACAACTGGGGCTGAACTCTTCTCTTCTTCAATCTGTTTATGTTTTGATCTGGGTGGGTGTTTATTCTCCCCTTCTATTGCATGTAGGTTCCTTAAATATAATTTAGTTGTTATGTTTACTAATGTATTCTATTGGTTAGACATCTTAATTATTTACATCTTTATTAGCCTAAATGTTTGTAATTTTGCTTGTAATTGTTATCTCTCTTTTCATGTTTTACTGAGAGACTATTACATTTGATGGTAGCCCACTTGTTGCAAGCATTGGACGCCCTTGCTTTCCCGGAAAGAAGCCAGTATTTTATGGTCATCATGTTGTCGATCAACTTAGAACGCATATGCAACGTGAGATGGTATGCTATCTATCTTTCTTGTTCATATTCTGTTAGGATCCAATTGCAATGAGGCTTGAGCCCGACATCGAAAGAATGAGATTTTGGTGTGGGATTTAATGGCCTTGGGCTCTTCAATCACAATGACTAGCTTTTGTGGTGTGGTTTTCCCAAGGTTCATATCAGTTAGTATTAGAGATTTCAACCATGTCTCTCGGCTGGAAATGAGCGGTGCCGGCGATGACGCCGGCATTGCAATGCTCGCTCGGACTAGTCAAAGGACTAGTGCACAGCCAACCCGTGTGAGGGCTGTGGGACTTGGTGGGTATGTTAGGATTCAGTTGCAAGGTATGATACTTGAGTCCCCACATCGGAAGTATGGTGTTCCTGGGTTCGGTTTATGTGGCCTTGAGCTCTCCGACCACAACGGCTAGCTTTTATGGTGTGGTTCTCCCAATGTTCCTACCATATTCTTGCCTAAAGTTTTGATATGTTGGTTAAATAGATAGTTTATTTTCATTTATTTGCTTATTTGATTTTGTTTGTGCAGAAAGATGCTGTGTCTACTTCACATTGTTCTCAGTCCAATAATATTGAATATGATATGGCCATGGAATGGTGGTTACTTCAAGAAAGAGCAGAGAAAGTATGGAGAGGATTGTTTCAGGTATATAATTTCTGGGTATGTGCCAGATAGACATCATTTGCAATTCTGCTTTTTTTTTTATTGTACACTGATCTTTGATTATAATATTTGTATTCCTTTAGCAACATGGCGAGGAGTTAAGTAAAGTCAAAGCAAAGCTGAAGTCTAAATGATCTACAGTTGCCCTACACCCTTGTCGGTATGTTTCCTTTCTCAGAGAAAGTTTTCCTTGCATTTTCTGATTCTGTAGTTTTACCGAGCTTGAAGAGTTTACTAGGCTTGATTCTTTATATCTTCTCTGTTTCTGTTCATGCAGCGTGGTTACAAAGGATGAGGTCACTTTGTGCAGTAACCAAAATTTTTGGCTTTTGCTTTTGACTTTTGGTTATTATAGTTTAATGAAATCAAAGGTTTTCTGTTTCTGTGGTACGTATGCATTTGCTACAAATATCAGCATTCTATTTTCGGCCGTATCCTTTTTTTTGTTTGTTCTCTTTTTTCAATTTGCAACTCATTATGTTATTTGGTCTGCCGGATCTTTATCAGTTGCTGGTAGTCATTTTTTTTTCAATCTTTTGTACCTAGGCTTTAAGTGGGTTTTGAAACTAAAATCTGTTTTTGATGGTTATTGGCAGAAAGTGGGGGTGATGACTATGTTCATTGAGGCGGTGCCTTGAGTCTGGCAATTTTTTTGGGTTCAGCAGTTGTAAATATTATTTCCGGGGTTTCGGAGTTGGGAATGAACGTTTGTTCCATACGTCTACAACAACTGAGCAAGCTGTTGAGCATTTTATTGCCGACTACAAGTTTATTGTTGTTAATGTACTATCTACTTATCTTTATGGTTATTGTGTAAGTTCAGCTATATATGCTAAATTTGACTTCCTGATGAGCAATTTAAATCCTTTTAACCTAGGTTCTTAGTGTTCTTCCTTAACTAACGATTGAAGAGAGTATGAAAGTGTAAAAAATTTACAGTCATACCAATGAAATTCATATGATGTGAAATTTTTATGTATTTCTAGAAACAAACTATTCTTTCCCCGACATCGGGAAGCTAGAGGTGGTACCCTACCCGTCATGAAGAATATAATATGTAGTCTCAAAGACGGTGGTAATATTTATTTTTTTTATATCAAACAAATAAAATGATATTAATTAAATAATATCTAATAGGAAGACAGTCATTCCAACCCATATAGAAAGAGTAGATATAAATTTGCGGCACTAAGGTTGAAAGTTATAATTCCACTTTAATAACAAAAAAGGGATTGGATTTTCAACATCTAGAGTAGTTATTTCTTACTTTTTCAAGAGCTGTTATGCTATTTGGTAAAATGGTAGCATCATGGCATTGTTGATTTCATGTAAGCAATACGAGTTCTTTGTTACTAATTTATTCTTAGGGACTTACATATTTTGCTGAATCATATCTATTTTGTTATATATATATATATATATATATATATATATGTTAGGTGGATCTAAGGTAGCATTTGGTATGTAGAATGTTTTATTCCCAGGCAAACTACATTCCTGGGAATATGATTCCCGGGAATAAAGTTTTCCTACCTTCACACATGGGAATAGAGTTTTCTCAAGTTTATAATTATTATTCACTAATTTTATTCCTGAAAATCTTTTGTGCCTGGAAATAAATTTTAAAACTTGCAACAAATATGGGAAAACTTTATTTTCATGTCAACATTCTCGGGAATACTTTTTTAAAACTTGTACCAAACGCTACATAAAATAAAAGAAAAATTAGTCAAAATTGATTTTTATACAATTATTATTTTCTAGATACACTTTTACCAAAGTTTTTTTATTCAATTGACATGTAGTGTTAGTGTACAGAAAATTTGTGTTGTCAACATAAATTATTACATTATTAAAAGTCTTTAACCTTTATTCTAAGTTATTCTTGTCATTGTTTGTGATTGGTTGAAAGTGTAAAAAGTTTTATTAATGTATACCAATTAAATTCTTGTTTTCGCAAGATGTTGTAAAATATTTATGGTACTAAGCATAAATGTTGTGTGAAAGATTTTATTTTTTAGCTGGATCTAACTTCAAAGGAAGTGCCAATGGAAATTGATTTTTATTCAAGTATTCTGTTGAATGTAATTATGAATTTAATTTAATAGAAAAGTAATCGTTCTTAAAGGTTCAATTCAGGAACTTGAGCGAGAAATTATGTGATGATCCAAAGTGTTGTACATTAAATTTGTGGCACCTTTGGTTCAAAAAAAAAAAATTTTGTGGTACCAATTTAGCAGCGTTAACCTTACATCTTTTATGGCTCTTTCTCATTTAGTTGTCAAAACCAGACCGGACCGACCGGTTGGACAGGGAACTGGTCCTGTGTCTGGTCTGGAAACCGGTGAAACCGGGGAAAACCGGTCGGTCTCACAGTTCAGCCGGTTTGAGAAATTCAAAAAAAAAAAGAAAAAACCAAATAAGAACGAAGAACAGAGCAAAGATCGCGCGACATGGCGGAGTTTACAGTTGCGTGGCGATATGCGGTGAAGAAAGTGGATTAGCGTCGCGTGACTGGGCGGAGCATGACGGCAACGTGACGCTGAACTTCTCTAGTCGACTGCTCCCAACTTTTACACATCTGCTGCTGCTTGAAGTTGAAAAGAAAATGAGGCTGAAAGTGTGTGCTTGCGGCTGATGCTAAAAGTGAAATGTGAATGTGAATGTGATGTGTTAGAGTAAATAGCCAATTTGGTCCCTGAAACTGTAAGGGTGTATCAATTTGGTCCCTGAAATTATCGAAATTCTAAAAAGGTCCCCGAAATGTAAAACGTTAATTAGGTTAGTCCCTCCGTTTGTCAGGGATGACTGACGCCGTTAACGGCATTGATGTGGCCCGTTAACTGCCCATTTGGCTGCCAACTCATCCTAACAGTTGTTCCACACCGTTGGGGACCAAATTGCAACCAAAGTTCAGGGACTAAAATGATACTGCGTTGTATTTATCTCATTTATCTTCTTACCTTCTTCATTTCACTTTCATCCCTCATTTTCACCTTTTCATCTTCCCGTACTAACCTTCCCTCTAGCCTTCCTTCTGCAACTGCTTGCTCGCCGGAGACCGTCGCTGTGAACTGCGCCGGAACTTGTTGTCATCGCAAACTCAGGTGTGTATTTTGTTTACCCGTTTTGTGTTGTGGTTATCGGGTCATGGGTTTAGGGTTGAACGTCTTCTTCATCATATTGTGCATGGGTTAGGGGTTGTGTTGGGTTTCATCTAAGCCTATATTTCATTAGTTTTGTACTTAGCAATTTGTCCTAGTTTTCGTTTTACCCATTGTTGCGCATTCTTCATCATCAATGTGGTTGGGTTTAGGGTTTGTTGCGATGCTTTGTTTTGTTGTTTTGTAACAGAGTATATGAAACGTTTTTTTATTTGACGCATGTTTGTTAATATGCAGAGTAAGTACTCTGATCACTGTCATTGTGCACCATGGAGGCATACTGATGAGGAATGAGAGAGGAATTTTGGAGTATGTGGGTGGTGAGATGTGTAGCATGGTGAAGGTGTGTGTAAGGGGTATCATAATATTGATAAATTGTTGTGGTTGAAGCCAAACAGGGACCTAGATATTGGGTTGAGGTAACTCAGCAGTGACAATAGCTTTATGGAGATGGTTAAGGCTGCCCTTCTCAATGGGAATGAGATTGAGATTTATCATAAGTATAACCCCGAGCCCCTTCAGGCATGGGTACCTAAGCATGAAGATGTGAATGCTGCTAACATGGATATTGATGAGGGTCTGATGAGTCCATATGAGGACAGTCATTCTACTGCTGATGAAAGTGCAGAGGACAACCATTACAAGCCTCCTCCGGTTGAAATTAGTTCAGATGACTCTGAGGAAGTGGTGTTAAGCAAGCTTAAAGGGAAGAAGGTTGTTGGGAATGACTCTAAGGGAAAGAAGGCTGTTGTGACTTCATCCAAGGGTAAGAAGAAGACTGTTGGGAGTGATGGAAAGGGAAAGTAGGTTGTTGGGAGTGATGGAAATGGAAAGAAGAATTCAAGGAGCAGTAGGCAGAGGTCACCTATTTCAACAAATACATCTAGCGGTGAGGATAATGATGGTGAGGCTGAGGTTTTTACTAGGCATGAAGACTTCTTTCATTTTGGGGATGTTACCGAAGGTAGCAGCCATATGAATCAAGAAGGTTTGAGTGATGGAAGCTACAAGTCTGAGGAGATGAGGGATCCTATTAGAACATATGAGGATAATGATGGAACAACTGCAGTGGCTAACTTTCCTCAGTTTAATGAGAGAGCAAAGTTTGGTCAAGTGGGTGAAAAATGATAGCAACAGGGCTAGAGCTAAATGCAAGGAAGTAGGCTGTGAATGGGATATTTATTGTGGTAGGAGTAATGTAAGGATGAGTTTCCAAATTAAGACATTCAAGGAGACACACACCTGCTGCAGAGCCTTTAAGGTTAATCAGGCAAACAGGAAATAGGTGGTGCAGAAGCTAGAAGAAAAGATTCACAGTCAACCCAAAATCACACATGTGGAGGTTTTTGATTTCCTAAAAAAGGAGTTCAATGTCATCATTGATAGGTCAATGATTTTTAGGGCAATTAAGGAGGCAAAAGAGTTGGTAGAAGGTAGTGAAAGGGAGCAGTATGGTCGCCTTTGGGATTATGCTCATGAGCTGTTAAGGAGCAATCCAGGATCATTAGTTAAGATTGATACCAGCCCTCTGCCAGATTCACCACCACAGTTCCAAAGGTTCTTTCTTTATCTGGATGCATGCAAGAGAGGATTTAACGCAAGGTTGCAAGCCTTTTATTGGGTTGGATGGCTGCTTTTTGAAATGCTACTTTGGAGGACAACTCCTTTCAGCAGTGGGGCAGGATGCAAACAACCATATTTTTGTGATTGCTTATGCTATTGTGGATGTGGAAAACAAGGACAATTGGGGTTGGTATCTGACGTTACCGCATGAAACACTTGGTGATTATAGGCAGCATGGGTGGAATTTCATGTCTGACATGCATAAGGTATGATTATTGTGTCCTGTTTTGCTACTAATATGTAAATTCCAAGGATCATACTGACATTAAGTGAGTAATTTAAGGGACTAATTTGCTGTTATGATTGCAGGGGCTAATACCAGCCATGCAGGAGGTGATGCCAGGCGTACCCCACAGGTACTGTGCTATGCATATGTGGAGAAACTTCATAAGACAATGGAAGGAGAAGTATTTGAAGGGTGTGGTTTGGGACTGTGCCAAATCCACCACTATGGCACAATTCAACTCACAAATGGAAAGGGTGAAGAGGATGAACGTGAAAGCATGGGAATACCTGAACAAACGACCAAAAGAGGCATGGACAAAGGCATATTTTGAGACAAATTGCAAGGTGGACAACATATGTAACAACACATGTGAGGTGTTTAACTCGAGAATTGTGGACTATCGTGGCAAGCCTATTCTGACCATGGCTGAGGAAGTTAGATGCTATGTGATGAGGACTATGTGTGCAAACAAGCAGAAGCTTGCTGGGAGGACAGAACCTTTGTGTCCTATGCAACAAAGTCGGTTGGAAAAATAAAAGTTGGATAGCAACATGTGGACTCCAATGTGGTCAGGTGATGGTGATGGTGTGCGGTTTGAAGTGCAGAACCTTCCTTCTAAGGTTGATGTCAACCTGAGTGCACAAACTTGTACATGCAGGTTTTGGCAACTAACAGGTATATTCTTCTCCAAATAAGTTGCACATTCTGTTTCATTGTTTATTTCTTTATTGAGTTTTTTTTCCTGTCAAACTGTAAGGTATGCCATGTAAGCATGCATGTGCTGCAATTGCATATAAGAATCACAGAGCTGAGGAGTACTGTCACGAATGGCTAACACTTGGGTCATATAATGCAACTTACCAATTTTTCATCTAACCAACACAGTCTGAGCAATATTGGACACCCACTGATTATGTTAAGCCAATTCCACCAAAGCTGAAGAGAAGTGCAGGGAGACCAAAGAAACAGAGAAGGAAGGATGGAAATGAGGAACCTGTGTGTGGTCACAAGCTGAAGAGGTCATACCCTAACTTCAGTTGCTCAAGATGTGGTATTGAGGGCCACAACAGTAAAGGCTGCATGAATACTGGAGTGCCTCAAAAACCAAAAACTAAGAAAACAACTCAAGTGCAAAATGATTCATTTTCTGAGATCTCCCTATCACAATCTGCTCCTACTACTGAACCAGTGCATACTCAAGAAGCAACAACTGTGGTAGTCCTTTTGTTCATTTGTTAGCATATAATTTTGTTCATTTTCTTTTCATTCCATAAGGCTGATGTTAATTTTATTGTGTTTGTTTAGCAACAAGTGAATGCACCACCACATGGACAAGCTCCTCCAGTTCAAGGACAAGCTCCTCCAGCTCAAGGACAAGTGAATGCACCACCACAGATGCAAGTTCCAGCACAGGATAGGGTGCAGAGGGTAAGTTACTAATTGTAGGGACTGACTTGATTTATAATAACATCTTCAGGGACTATAATGACCTTAAGTGAAATAATTTAAGGACTAATTTGACACTATGTTTTCGATTTCAATATCTACAGGCAAGGAGATATGGTATAAGAGGTCCTCTTATACCACTAGTACCAAAGGTAACCCCAATCAGGGGCCCAGCTACACTAGCTCCACCTGCAGAAGCTCCATTTGAACAAGGTCAAGCTCCAACAACTACAATACCATTTGCACCAGCTCCATCTGTACTAGTTCCATATGCACCAGGTCCATCTGCATTGGTTCCATCTGCACCAGGTCCATCTGCAGCAGCTGCACGGCCTATCATGGTCCAGCTTCCAACACCACCAACTGGATCCAGGGGAGGAGTGCCTCAGTTTATGTCTTTCATCCCAACACCGGGGTTGCCACAGATGCGTCCAAGGAAACCATGATGTCTGGACCAATTTGGATAATTTAGTACATAGATATACTTGCACATTTATAGGTGCTGCTATTTTTTTAATAAGAAACCATTTTGGATCATGTGAACAATGGATGTTTAGGAAACTTTGGTTGTTTTGGTTATTATTTTGGAATATGGTGTATGGTTCATTTTTCTATAATTTCTGGTTTGGTACAGTTAAACTCTGTTTTGGGTATACTTTTGTAAGACATATTTGGACACCTTTTGGTGCTTCAATTAATACCTATGCAATTTGTCTTTTGGACCACATTTTGGTATTTTCCTTTCATTTTCTGTCCATTAATTTACAAATTTACAAATCAAAAAAGAGTATGCAACAAAATGACACATTTACTCCAAACTTGTCATTCATTTCATTTCCACAAGAGGACAATACATTACACATTACCATTCCAGAATATGCTTACATCAGACATAAGAACATCACACCTAAAACTACCTAAGCCTCTACCTTTCAATCCACCAAACCAGACAAACATTTAACAACACACACATTACAACAACCCCAAATTTGACCATTCTAACATCTGCAACCAAAGTGGTAACCTTGCCAATCAGCTCCATCAGTTCTACCTTCATTATTTCCTCACTACCAGTGTCATTAGGTGTTGCACATCTCTCAGGAATCTCATCCACCCAGACAAGATAGCCATAATTGCCTTCACCCTGCAACAACAATTTGAGACAAAGAAATTAGGGTTAGAAGAAACTGTGCTCCCTGCAAATTGCAAGAAAGTCACAAACCCTAATGGAGTTTTGGGATTGAATGTTACCAATGGTAAGGGACATCCATAGAAGGACCTCCCTGGGTTCCTCGGAGTCCTAGAGATTCGTAACACAGCTCTCCTCTCACAATTGCAAAACAAAGGTAATGGGTTGTTGATTTCTGCCCCATCAACCCTAGAGCTACTCGACCAAGAGGGAGTTATGGGTTTCTTGGTTTGTCTTGAGTATGGTAATGGAGAACCACCCCCCATCGGCATCCTTTTTGTGTAGTTGCAGTACCAATCCAACGAGGGTCAAAGATAGAAACAGACGAAGGACAGAGAGAGTGAGAGAGACGAAGCTGAGATGTTGGAGAAGAAGAGAGACGTTAGGGTTTTTGAAAAAAAATTGAGTGTCAATTTGGTCCCTGTATCATTTTGGTCCCTCAAATTTGCGTGTACAGTGCCCATCTTACGTGTCAGGATGAGTTGGCAGCCAAATGGGCAGTTAACGGGCCACATCAGCACCGTTAACGGCGTCAGTCAACCCTGGCGTTTAGAGGGATTAACCTGATTAATGTTTTACAGTTTCGGGGACCAAGTTGATACACGCTTACAGTTTCATGAACTAAATTGGTTATTTACTCGATGTGTTATTAGCTTTTAAGGTTTAAAAGATTAATGGGCTTTTTATTTGGGCCATGTGGTAAGGAAATGTGAATGTACAGAGCACTATTTCTTTTTCTTCTTCTTCTTTTTTTTTTGACTGATACAGGGCACTATTTTTTGTTGTCTATGGATATACAAGATAAATATTATTTTTAAATGGCCCCTCTCAAAATGGAAGATACTCTTGAATAAATATTATTAATGAATATTATGTTACTTTTTTGTTTAATATTGCTTTATATATTATTTTTAAAATTTAAATATATTATTTAATTACCACCAGCTCAACCGCGGTCAGACCATTGAACCTTGAACCAGTGGTTTCACCGGTTCAATGACCGGTCCGGTTTTAAAAACATTTATATGCTATGTTGAGTCGGCTATGGTAGGTATATAATACATTATTTTTGTATCATTTTTAATATTTTAATTTAATATAAAATAAGATATGCATACTTTTCATTCTACTTTATTTTTTTCTATTCAATACGAGTAAAAATTGTGAAAATTAGTGTGCAAAAATCAGTTTTATTAATTATTAATTATTAATTATAGTATATAACACCCCATTCTCCTTTTATTAAAAAGCTTAGTAACGTTGCCAAAAAAAAAACATAGTAACGTAAAAATAATTGTCTTTCGAGTAAACCTCTGGTTTTATCTTTCAGAGAACTAATTTTTAGCCACCCTCTAGTTTTGATTTTAACTTTTTAACACTTATAATTTTTTTTTTTGGTAACAATAAAATTTATTTTTATACTTTCTATCTTTTTTCTTATATATAATTGAACATCAAGTCGAAGATTAAATTTAATTTGAATGTATTGGCATTGTAATTTTACATCATCAATAAATTATGTTTTATCACTTGCATGACTTTTAAAGTAATTATTATAAAAATTAATTTTTTTTAATTATATGATAATATGATTGGATTAAAATTAAATTTATTTTTTATCATGCAATATATACATCAAAGAAAATAAAAGTAAAACCATCCACAAATCACATAAATTACATGGTAATACTCTAATAAAAACTAGCCATTGAGCTCCGGCTTATTATTTATTATTTTCTATAAGATGTAACCTTTTTCCTGTTCCTAACAATGCAATTTATTTATTATTATGCCCAATTCTTACAGTGAGAGTCAAGCATTTTAAATATAAATAATTTATTTTCTTCGCAAATCCTTAATCATAATTCTCTTTTACATATATTTTGTCTAATTTAAAGAGCTGTTTTTTTTTAATATAGAATAATTTAAAGCGCTGTTAGGAAAATTAAAAAAAGAACATATGAATGTCCAGGATTTATATTATCTCTGATGACCCCAGACCCGAAAGTTCAAATCAGAGGTATCAAAGTTTTAAAATAGTATATAATCAATAATAAGTCTATTTTTTTCAGCTTTCCCAAACACACTCTAAGTAGGTCTAACTAAGCCTCATTAATCAAAAAAAGAATCAATGGGACCTCGGTGGACCTCACTCCTACATTTGCATTAGCCTTCGCCCTTCGGTGTTGTGCTAGTTGGTGGGGTTGCATTGCATAATGCATAGCCTCCAAAACCTTTCCTCAAACAAATAATATGACCGTTATTTTAAAATTGGTTTGATGGGACGCACTTTTCTAAACAAAGCGAGTACATTTGCATTTCTCAGTCGCAGCGCGTGGAAGAATCTCTGATCTTTGCGCCATCTGACTCTGCACTCAACACACTCTCTGCTATCACTCTGTACTCTGTGCTCTGTGCTGTGTGCTGTACTCGCTTGTCACCATTCCTTCAAACAAAGCTTTTTCAGTTTTCACTCTTTCTCTTCAACCACACGAACTTCCTCTTTTTACATCTCTACCCTCAAAACATTTTCTTCATTTCGATTCGACGCCGTTTTGCTTCACACCTTCTTCATGAGTGACCCAAGTGCCATTTTCGCCTTCAACTAACAACAAGCTCTGATTTTTTTACCGAAAACAGAAACCCTTTTGGTTTTTCTGAAATGGGTTGTGCACAGTCGAGGATAGACAACGAAGAATCTGTGGCTCGCTGTAAGGAGCGTAAGAACATTATGAAGGAAGCGGTGGTTGCTCGCAATGCCTTCGCCGCCGGCCATTCCGGCTACGCCATGGCCCTCAAGAACGCCGGCGCCGCCCTCAGCGACTACGGCCACGGCGAGACCTACCTCGACCTCGACCTCCACAACCAGCCGCCGCCGCCTCTCGACACCGCCTCAAGCCCCCCGCCGCCGCCTCCGCCGCCCATGGAGGACAACCTCCCTCCCCCTCCGCCGCCGCTCCCGAGCTTCTCCCCGATCCCCCTCATGCGCGCCGCCACCATGCCACCGGCCATCGCCATGCAGCACCGCCGTGAGACCGACCCTGTCGCCATTGCCGAAGAGGAGGAGGAAGAAGAAGAAGAACAAGGTTTGAAAGTTAACGAACGCAATGGCGGCAAAGGGTTGCTGAAAAAGGGTCCCGGAGCCGGTGGATCTCGAGGTGCAGAGCCGCCTTCTATGCCGGAGTTAAAGGCGGTGCCGCCGCCGATGCCGGAGTCGAAAGGGGCTTGGGACTATTTCTTTATGGTGGAGAACATGCCTGGACCTTGCTTGAGTGGGGAAGATGAGAATGAAGAGGGTGAAGGTGAAGGTGAAGGTGAAGGTGAAGGTGAATTTGAAGGTGATGGTGATGGTGTGGAGAATGGGGTGGTTGTTGATGAGGTTGAACCTAAGACCCCAGAGAAGGTGAAGGAAAATGTTGAGGTGAATCTTCAACATGTGGAGATAACACCTGAGTCACACATTCAACATTCAAAGACAGCACCAGCTGACTTTAGGAGAGCAATGAATGGGGTTCCTAAAGTTACACTTTTGCAGATTCTCAGTTTCCTTGATGATCATTTCTTGAAATCCTCTGAGAGTGCACATGAAGTTACCAAGTTGCTTGAGGCTACTAGGTTGCATTATCATTCCAATTTTGCTGACAATAGGGGTAATTTCTTTCTTCATTTTCTTCTCAATTTTTAGTTGCTTGTGTTCGACATGAATGGTTGAGCTAATTTGTAGTGACATGATTGATGAGCCAGGTCACATTGATCATTCTGCTAGAGTTATGCGAGTGATAACATGGAATAGGTCCTTCAGAGGTGTATCCAATGGTGATGGTGCTAAAGATGATTTTGATTCAGAAGAATATGAAACTCATGCCACTGTTTTGGATAAGTTGTTAGCCTGGGAAAAGAAACTTTATGAAGAGGTGAAGGTAGGAGTCATTTTCCATTTTCCATTTTTTACATTTTTACTTTCATTGATCATAACAGGTCTTTCAGTTTTCAAATGTTGATAAACACCTGAAGAGCAACTTTTTCTTTTCTTCTTACTTCTTATTCAAATGTATGTATCTTGTTGATCTATACTTCTCTGAATAACATTAGTTATTTAGAGGTGAATTCATGCTATTAACATGAGACTGTTAATAAATGCCTACACCTTATTGAACTTCACTCCTTGTCAACAGCAAGGTGAGCTTATGAAGTTTGAATATCAGAGAAAAGTTGCAATTCTAAACAAGCAGAAGAAACGGGGTGCCAGTGTTGAATCCTTGGAAAAAACCAAAGCAGCTGTAAGTCATTTGCATACAAGATATATTGTTGACATGCAGTCAATGGATTCAACAGTTTCAGAAGTGAACCATATCCGCGATGCACAGTTGTATCCAAAACTTGTTGCTCTTGTTAATGAGTAAGTATTGAAAATTAGAAATTAAAGAAATATAGTGTTGATACTGCTTCATTTGATTATCTATTTCTATGGTATTTGACATCTTAGTGGTAGTGATAAAGAGCTATGTGTGAATGAAGATTCCTGGAAGAACCCGTTATAGCAATCTGGTGCTATTAAGGTTGCGAGGTTATTGAGAAGTGAATTAATGTGAACTTCTTGCTAGCTGGCCTAAATATTTAGGTTTTAAATGTGAAACCTTAAAACAAAATCTAATCCATCATCTTAGTAAAGTTTTAAAATATTATACTACAAACCAGGACACCCTGACCTTATAAAAGCATTTTATGCTGCAGTTTAGTACTTCGAATTTCGACTGGCGCAGGTCAGTTAAACTCATGATACTGACTACTGCTACAACCAAAATTTTGAATGTGTGATATGATTGTTATATCTTGCTACTGTGTCCACTGTGTTCTAGATTTTTTTTTCTGTAAAAGGATTGTTAAGGAGCAAACAGTATTGTAAAATAGTTATTTGCACAATGCATGTATCTTAATAATGAACCTACTTGATCTCTGTTCAGGATGGCCAATATGTGGGAGAATATGTCTTTGCATCATGACAGCCAGCTGAAGATAGTTACAGACCTCAAATCTCTTGATATTTCTCAAGCTCCTAAGGAAACAACCAAGCATCATTATGAGCGCACCATGCAACTTTGGAATGTTGTCCAAGAATGGCATTCACAATTTGAGAAGCTTGTGATTCACCAGAAACAATACATCCAAGCTCTCCATAGCTGGCTAAAGTTAAATCTCATTCCTATTGAAAGCAACCTGAAAGAGAAAATCTCATCACCACCAAAAGCGCAGAATCCACCAATCCAAGCACTCCTCCTCGCGTGGCATGATTATGTCGACAAGCTTCCTGATGAGCTTGCAAAATCTGCTATTTCCTCCTTTGCTGCTGTGATAAAGACAATCATACTTCATCAGGAGGAAGAGATGAAGCTAAAGGAGAAATGTGAGGAAACTAGAAAGGAATACTTGAGGAAAAACCAAGCATTTGAGGAATGGTACCAGAAGTATTTACTAAGGAGGGGGCCTGATGAAGCAGATCTTGAAAGAGGGGAGGAAGTAAACACAAACAATCCTGTCATGGAGAAGCAGTTTGCTGTTGAGAGCTTGAAGAAGAGATTAGAAGAGGAAGTTGAATCTCACCAAAAAATGTGTGTTCAGGTGCGCGAGAAGTCGCTACAGAGTCTCAAAACTCGCTTGCCGGAGCTCTTCCGCGCATTGTCAGACTATGCTCATGCTTGTGCTGATGCTTATGAGAAACTGAAGTCAATCACACAGTCAAGAGTTGGTGCAGCTTCTTGACAATGTAAAAGATGATGTTCTCTTTTGAGAAATATATGTAATTGGAACCTAAGTTAAGTTCTGCTGTCATCCTCAGTTCCTCACACAAGAAGGCATATTCTAGCTTGACATGCAGATTTATCAATCTTGTGTGAAAATTTTGCCATGGCTTTTAAGTTTTGAGCTCTAACCATTACTTAATGATGATTGAAGCATATCCTTAAAGGAAGTCAAGGTAGTTGCCCCTAGAAATAGTGATATATTGCCCCTTGAAGCAATTTTGACGAGCAAGGTAGCTCATTGGTAAAAGCTGCCTCGCCTGCTCCCGAGTTATAGGCTCGAGTCATGTTATAGGGGGAAGTGGGGAGCCACTATTGATCCCTTTTTAAATATGGAAAAGAAGAGAAAAAAAAGTTTATTCAAGTCATTAAGTCCCAAATACTAAAGATTATCGACTTTCACCTAGTGGTGTGAATGTGTGATATGACTCACTATGTTATTGACGTTTATCTAAATCACAAAGTGCATATGGTCAGAGAAGTCTGTATATTATATTATTATTCTTTGATTTGTAAAAAGTAATGATGGAAACGTAATCTCAAGTTTAGCTGCCGTAGTTGGTTTTGCAATATTTACTGTGGAAGAATAATAACTAAAATAAAAATGGTAGTTGAAGGTCTCTTAGAGCATCCGCATCGGTTCATAAGTTGGGGTGCTTATGCCCTTAGAACCGGTGCTTCTAAAATATTAACCAATGTAGGGGGTGCTTAACAAGCACCCTTCTTTTGGGGGATGCTTGTATAAGCACCAGGATCTTATGAATTTTGGCAGCCATTTTCTTTTTTATTTTTTTTTAAACAAGTAAAATTGATGAAATGTAAGGATGTGTGGTTATTAGTGGGGTCCATTTAAGAACTTTTAAGAAGTTGCTGGGTTGGAGAGATGGAGTGCTTAAGTTGTAAAAATTAAAAATAAGTGATGTATAAGGGTGGGACCCATTTAAGAACTTCAAAGTAGGGTGCTGGGATGTGGATGCTCTTACACACTCATCCCTTATCTTCTTATCTCGGTGTGTATAAAATAAAGAAGACTATAGTCAAATGTTGAAACTTGGGGAGGTGAGATGTTGATATAAACAAGGATTTTTCTGATTAATGTACAGGGCACTGATTTAAAAATCTAAAAAAATACGATTATTTATTAAAAGATTAAATATACCATTTTCAATGTATTAAAAATTTAATAAGAATTTACTTTTTAAATTTTTATAATTAATACCTTAAGAACAGTTAGTATTTGAGACAATGCATGCACAAGTACCTATATATAGCTGTTGCAAACTGTCTCCAATTGCCGTCTCATTCCCTGTTTCACTCATTCAGATGATTCTATGTCATTTTAAAAGTATAGATTTATAATTAAATATATAATTAATTTTTTAAATGACATAATCTGATTGGATGAGATAGAAAATGAGATATCATTTTGAGACATCAGATTTCTACGTTGCAACTTAAAATCCACAATATTTAGCATAATTCAAGTTAATTTACTTTTAATATAATCAGGATTTTATTAATCAGTGTCCTAAAGAGACTAGTCAAGGAATATAAAAAAAGAAGAAATAAGATTTTGTTTTTTAGGAAAAAGTGAGATTTTGTTGAAAAATCAAGTATATGACTTATCAAAATATTAAACGCACTTCTTCCTAGTGAAAATTTTCTTTCCTTACTTTTTTAATCAATAATATCCAGTATTTTTCAATATAATTAAGCTGACATTTCAAAAGATGCGAGTGAAGGGAGGGACAGAGGTGGGCGCAGCCAGCAAACGATGACTCTTTCGGCGGTATTACTCTGACACTTCAAACCCTTTAATCTAAATAAATGGTTATTTACATGGGTCTGTTATAGAATTCAAAAGTGCTTAATAAATTAAGTTTTAGACACGTGCTTGCTGCCATATGCTTGGTCATCCGGGCTTAATTTCTCTCAACAACCCATTAGTATATTTGTAATACGTTAAAGAATACCACATTTCAAACAAAGGGACTTAGCTTCAAAAACCAGGTACTTGGGCATTGGAAATATCACTCTTCAAAGGCCCAAAGGGGGTATTGAACAATATATAACTATATATCCTTGTATATAGAAACTGCATCACTTTAGCATGTGACATGCTTGATATATATCCATATAGAAAGTCTCACCTACAATTAAATTGGCTTATATATAGCTTTTGGGGTGAAGGAAAACAAGGTTAGTTACTAAGCAAATGGATATGAAGAAGCACTGGTTCAGTTCAAGCAGTCAAAGAACTCAAAACATCATGTTAGGTCGGAGCTACACAAGACCTCATCACTCTAAGAGCTATTCACCAATCAGCTATGATGGCACAAAAACAGTGTGGCAGATGCTTTGGAGAAAGCTGAAGAGAGACAAGAAGAATAAGAAGAAAGTATTCAGTTCTCCTGATAATAGCGTGGATGGAGGTGTTTATGATCAAGAAACATACTCAATGAATTTTGATCATGGAACTGGGTGGATGGAGCCAGACAATCTCCCTCGTTCCTTCTCAGCTCGGTTTGCTGATCCATCTAGGATCTTGCCTCCTAAACATTTATTGGGTTGAGGGTAAAAAATGTCAAAAACGTGTCTTTTTTTTAGGCAAATATTAGTATGTTATATTAGTTTTCCTCCTTTATCAGGGTTTGAACCCGGATCCTTGAACTCCTTGTATCCACCCCATCCCCACCAGACCGGATTCGCTCCTGCGATCAAGTGTCGTCGAGCGCCGCTCCTGCGAAATCCAATGGTGCAGCTGCTGTGTGGAGGGAGGGAGCAGGTGTTGAGATGTGTGTAGGGACGATCCGACGGTGAGGAGGCAACGGCAGGAGCATCCAGCCGCTAGAGCGAATTCGGGTCCCATCCCCACCAAATGTCTGGGTTCTAGTCCTTCAACTCCTTATACTTCCCAAATTGTTGAGCTACCCCACGATGGTAAAAAAATGTTTAAAACGTGTGTTTTTCTCTTCTTGGTTCCAAGTCCATTTGTATAATTTTGTTGCACATGACTAGCTAAATGCTCATCTCTATCTCACCCAACTCTTTCTCTATTTGTTGATCACATACTTTTCTTTTACTTTTGAGTTTTAGACGCTGTTTTTTGGATAAAAATCTGGATGTGTGCAACTTAATTATGATATACACACTATATATCACCTGAATGATTACCTTTACTATAGTTTCGAAGTCTAAACAGTGGATCGAATTGCACTGAGACCTTAACTTCCGTTTTGAACTGAGTAGTATTGAATTGGCATGGATCCTCTTGTTTTTTTTTTAAAAACAACTTATGCTATGGTGTTGTGAATTTTGATTTGAACTTATGGTTTCCGTGTGTTTGTTCATTCCCGCGATTCAATGTTTTGTTTTTGTTTTTGACTTCATCGTAAATATGAAAGGAACACAGCAGCAAACTGTAATAAATAAATAAAACTTGAATGTTTCAAACTTTTGTACCTTAGTTAACTCTTGAGACTCATGTTTTAATAATTTGGCTAGTGTAAGACGTTGATAAATATACAAATCAAGAGAATTTGCAAGGTTTAGCCTCCAAAGTAAGCTCGTGTAAAATGAAAATGCATTCAGTTCACTTTAGTTAATAAGGATACACACGTACTTACTTTTTCACTTTAAAAATTCAATTTGTTAGCAGCTCTTATCCTATTATTTTTCTTTAATTTAGATTTTATTATTCTTAATTACTTCTATACGGTATCACATGGCGGCTTGATAAGGGAAGTTGCAGTCTAATTTGAGAATAGATCACACATCATCTTTTGTGTGTGTTTGACATTTTTCTCAAGTGGCATAAACCTTTTTTCGGTTTCCGGTGGTGGGTTCATAGAATATGCTATCCACGTATGATTACTCCATACACTTCAGAAAATAAATATCACTTCAATGAATGTAAGTCAAAATATCACTTAAATTCAAAAAGATGAGCACACATATAAGGACTAAGTTGTGTGGATTCCAAGTATGAGTTAGACTAAAAAATTATTATATAAGCGGATAACTATCTAAGACAAAAAAAAAAAAAAAAAAAAACACACACACACACACAAGATAAACATAATTGAAATAACATAGATAAATTCAAAGTAATATATACTTTTATTCATATCTCCTTCATTTTGGTTAAGTTACATAATATAAATTATACGGCATGTGTACAAAACTCCCACAATGCACTATGTCAGATTTCTCATTCCTTCTTCTCTCTCCCACACTCCTATGTAAAGTTTTTTATGAGCCTCCCCTTGTAATATAAATAAAAAAAAAAACCTTGTATCCATTATCCATGTATCGAATGTCTATAACAGAGGGCTTTTTGTGGCTATATTAATGACACGGGCAGCTCCTCTTCTTCCCATTCGCGAAGGTGAAGCATTTGCTTTCCTGCAGGTTCTCGTATGGCTATAGCAACTCAACCTTGGCTTTGTGCTCGTTGAAATGGATTGCAAACAGGTGGTTGATGGTCTTTGTTGCTCCCAGGTGGACTTAACTGAGTATGGTGTCATTATCTCTAAGTGTAAAGATTTGTTAGCTTATTCCCCAAACCTTAAGATTAAGTTTATTCGAAGACAAGCGAATGTAGTTGCTCATATGTTAGCTAGAGTAGCTACATCTTTAACCAGTTCCCATTTATTTTTTTTATTGTTCCTACTTGTATTGTTGATATTGTAACATCCACATCCATGACTGCTCTATGGATTGACGACTGTCTCCACAAACCAACACGAGTCTTTTCAGCATGCTTTGTCCTCACTCACACGTTTCCTGGGAAAACTTCCCAGGAGTTCACCCATCCCAGAATTGCTCTAAGTCAAGCACGTTTAACTGCGGAGTTCGTAAGTGATGGGCTCCTGAAAAGAAGATACAACTTGTTGGTATAGGTAGTACCAAACAATTCATATAAGTCAGCCTTAACTGTATAGTCTCATACCTACAGAGTCTCAGGATCTCTCTCATTCCGGTGTGTAATCGGTTCATTCTTGTGTCCCTCCACCTAGAAGCCTACCAGGAGCCGCTCCTTGTCCGTGCCTTCTTGCATCGGCGACCATTCCCCGCCTTCGTCAGTCCCGGGTGTCACATGCCCACCAGCTTCCGCTTGGTTCGTCCCCGAATCACACCGTACTAGGAGAGGTGCCGCTCTGATACCATTTGTAACATCCATGGCTGCTCTATGGATTGACAACTGTCCCCACAAACCAACACGAGTCTTTTCAGCATGCTTTGTCCTCAAGTGATGGGCTCCCGAAAAGAAGATACAACTTGTTGGTATAGGTAGTACCAAACAATTCATATAAGTCAGCCTTAACTGTATAGTCTCATACCTACAGAGTCTCAGGATCTCTCTCATTCCGGTGTGTAATCGGTTCATTCTTGTGTCCCTCCGCCTAGAAGCCTACCAGGAGCCGCTCCTTGTCCGTGCCTTCTTGCATCGGCGACCATTCCCCGCCTTCGTCAGTCCCGGGTGTCACGAGCCCACCAGCTTTCGCTTGGTTCGTCCCCGAATCACACCGTACTAGGAGAGGTGCCGCTCTGATACCATTTGTAACATCCATGGCTGCTCTATGGATTGACAACTGTCCCCACAAACCAACACGAGTCTTTTCAGCATGCTTTGTCCGCACGTTTAACTGCGGAGTTCGTAAGTGATGGGCTCCCGAAAAGAAGATACAACTTGTTGGTATAGGTAGTACCAAACAATTCATATAAGTCAGCCTTAACTGTATAGTCTCATACCTACAGAGTCTCAGGATCTCTCTCATTCCGGTGTGTAATCGGTTCATTCTTGTGTCCCTCCGCCTAGAAGCCTACCAGGAGCCGCTCCTTGTCCGTGCCTTCTTGCATCGGCGACCACTCCCCGCCTTCGTCAGTCCCGGGTGTCACATGCCCACCAACTTCCGCTTGGTTCGTCCCCGAATCACACCGTACTAGGAGAGGTGCCGCTCTGATACCATTTGTAACATCCATGGCTGCTCTATGGATTGACAACTGTCCCCACAAACCAACACGAGTCTTTTCAGCATGCTTTGTCCTCACTCACACTCTTCCTGGGAAAACTTCCCAGGAGATAACCCATCCCAGAATTGCTCCAAGTCAAACACGCTTAACTGTGGAGTTCTTAAGTGATGGGCTCCCGAAAAGAATATGCATCTTGTTAGCATAGGTAGTACCAATTAATTCATATAAGTCATCCTCAACTGTATAGTCTTATATCTACACAGTCTCAGGATCTATCTCATTCCGGTGTGTAATTGGTTCATTCATGTGTCACTCACCCTATAAGCCTGCCAGGAGCCGCTCCTTATCAGTGGCTTCTTGCACCGGTGATCACTCCCCGTCCTCATCAGCCCCAGGTGTCACAGATATTATTAATCCTGAAATGAAGTACATTTTTTCTTGTAAAATAAAAACTTTAAGAGAATAGCGGGTAATCAACCTTGATCAAAATATATTTTATTAATTTATTATACAATTCCAAAGGGTCGTGCATAATGTGGATGACATATTATTCAATGAATTCTTTGACACCAATGACAACTCCCTTCAATGATAACGACATTTAGAGAAAATCACTTCATTCGATTATGTCATAAATAATAATTACAGTGGTTGTAGTTGGATATGAATCGGGTGGGAGTGGATCCCTGTGGTGGAAATTTTCGGCATTGGGATCCTGACCCATGAAAAATAAAGGGTGGAAGAATTTTTAATAATAAAATAAATAGAAAATTGTTGTTTAAGGGCGAGGATTTTAGAATTGAAGAAAAAAATGGAGAGAATTCATTCCCAAATCGAGATCCGCTGTCAAGGATAAACTATTGTGTCTTCTAGAGTATAATAAATACTTGTGTAAAAAATAATTAATTTTAAACAATTTTACATAAATTTGTAGTTTAAATTTTAAAATTAGTGGTGAAAATCCTTCTTAAAATATATATTTAATATAATTCTAGAACATCACTTTCTCCTATTACTACTACTTGATTACAGAAAAAAAATAAAAAATAAAATCGTTGGAATTGGTACTTTTCGTTCTATATTTTTCTAGATGAAATTGGTAATTTGCAACTTGAGTGGCCTTACCAAAAACATCATGATCTGTTCTTAATTAACTCCTATGGTTCAAAGATATTGTGAGTGACTGGGTGAGAATCATAATTTCCATTATATGCTAAACATTAGCCGAAAGGTTTCGAAACTTGGTGGGGTGCAACACGCGTGAACTAGATCATTATATTGATCTTACTTTTCAAATTAAGCATTATAATTAGTGAGCTAAAAGCACATCTGCACGAGCACCAAAAGTAGAAAGTACATTTCAGATGAAACAAAATTCAAATGCTCTAACTTGAATTTCGCAGCTTGACCAGAAGCTTTACAGTAAGAAAGTTTTAACTCCTGGACAACGAAGTAGTTTAGTATTTTATTTTGAGTAAAACATCAATTTTAATCCTTAAAATTGATACTATTAATCAATTTGGTCTATAACATTACGAAAAAATTAATTTAATCCCTAAATTTGACAAACTTGATCAATTTAATCATTGTCATTAGTATACGTCAATTTTATTTACAGAATGTTTTACATGATGTTCTACATGGCATTTTAGTGTCAACTTGGTTACAAAAAAATGTTCGAGCAATGGCTACAAATAATATGTTATAGCTTTGGGTACAAATCTCCTATTCATTTTTCGAAAGTGTTATCTTTATCAGTGCAAGAAGCTATAGCAATGGCCATTTGCTTCCTACCGCCTGTCTACATTTAATTTCAAAGAGTTTCTATTTTTTTTTTTTCATTCTGAGTTTTATTTGTTAAATGTTATGTGATCATTACTCATTTATTTGTTAAATTATTGGACATATGATTTTTTTTAAATGGATAGCTGTAAAGTGTGTTTTTTTTTTTTTTTTTTAAACATAAAGTGTGCTTTTATACTTATGACAATGATACTCTTTTTATAAATAGTCTAAAGGGAAATTTTAGCAACTTGCCATAAAAGTTCTTTATAGAGTATTTAGCTACTTCTTCATGGATACACTTGTAAGACCATTCAAGCATTAATGAAAAAATGTTCATTTCGTAATTTCAAATTATATTTAGTTCATTACACAATTCAAGGCGAGTTCTACCGTGAGAGACTTAGATAGGTCTTTCACGGTGAGAGAGTTCTCAGATTGTTGTTATCCGTTAGATCAAGGTGTTCCACAGATCTTACCATGTACCTTCCATACCAAATCATTTTTTTATTTGGTTTTCTCTTGTCAGCACCCTCCTTCAACCTCGCCCACCGTCTTCAACCGCAGCACGACTCTCCGGTGCCACCATCACCTTCACAATCACCGCTCTTTCTCTGCTAGTCGGATCCGCCGTCTTCAACCTCTCCGCCACCACCACAAACCACCGCCAACCTCGACTCCCTCCCTTGCTACCCATTACAGCAGGGCAAACATCATCAACACATAATTTCTCAGATCTGAAACCCATGGGTCCGATCGAATGCTTCACCCTCCTCCGTCCGTGTCACCGCCATCATAGAGCCCAACCGTCACCACAGATCTGGAGGACAACCACACGTTGGGCACTACCACCCTTCTGGAACCATTTGACCGGCATCTCCCTCGAGATTAAAGGCTCCCGAGTCACTGTCGTCACCTCCGCCGTTCTCCTCAGCCTCCGCCGAGACCGCCGCGACCAGGAACCACCCCTCTTCCCCCTCCCCAGTCCCCAATCATCTTTGCAGGAACATTCAAGCTCAGTGTGAGTCCCAGATTCAAGGTTGCGCACCTTGTGCACAGTAGATCTAGAACGGTAGAGGATATCGCGGAGGCAGGCGACGGATCCGAGGGAGAGGTCGGTGGGGAGGTAGGCGAGGAGGAGGTCGGAGAAGGCTCGTGGTGGTGGTGCCATCATGAAGGAGATTGGCTGGGTGGCCACCGCCATGAAGGAGGCTGAAGGTGGGGGAAGCAGAAGAAGCTAGAAGTGAGAGGGAAGATTTGATGTAGTTGCACCATGATACATCCTGTGGAAATCACTATCCAATGACTAATATCATTCTCTCACGGTGAGACGTAGAACTCGCCCACAATTCAAAGTCATATATTTCAACATCATACAAACAATGAACCATAACAACTCTGAAAACTAAATAAAATAAATAAGTAACCAAAATGTAAAGTCAATCATAATGAGTATTGAGTAACCACAAACACTAGGGAAAACGAAAACAATAAAAGAACATTCAAAAGATAAAACTCGGAATAAAAACGACAAAGTGCCTTAGGTAGGAACTATGATAAAATCACTAGCTTGGGCCACCAATATTCATGTAGACCCTTTATTCTATTAAAGGCTTGTTTGGGAGTTTGGGAGGGGAGAAGAGAGGGGAAGACTTTGAAGAAAAAGAGAGGAGAAAAGGACAGGGGAAGGAAGGATACTCCCCAACCTTGCATGGAGTTTATTTTTTTAACAAAAGAATCAGGACATTCCAAAACCCTCAAATTTGGGGAAATTAAAAAAATGAACTAGAATAGGGTTTTGGAGGGTTATCCTCTATTCGCTTTCTCTTTTCCACTCATTTATTTCTCAAACTCTTTCCATCCTTTCCCCTCTCAGCTCATAATCAGACCTTTCGGGTTTCTTTGGTCCTTATTTGGCAATTTGGGTTTTGAAAGGTGTTCCTAGAGATCGCAACTCTCTTATGGCCCTATATGACCAATAATACTTATCTAAAGCATCAGGTATATGATATCTTAATTTCGGACATAAAGCTATTGCTGTAAGCCTGTGTTACACAATGGCATATAGATATGTTATTTGTACACAATAGTTCTCTCACGCATTTTGCAAAGACAACAACATATTAAATGGTCGAGCTATGTTATTTGTACAACTATCATAGGCACCTAAGTGACACTCACACTCACAATTGCATAATGTACATTTAGAGCCCGTTTATTTAAGATTAAAAAATAAATGATTTTGATACAAAATAATTTAGTGATTATTTTTAGAGATTTTAAAGAAAAGCAGAAGCAGATTTGTGTTTGTTTACAATTAAAAAAAAAATCATTTTTTTAAACAGTAGCTAGTTATGAAAACTGATTTTTTCTAAAAGCTAATGAAAGTTGCTTTTCATTTTAACCCTAATAATGATTTTTTTTTTTGCTTTTCATTATTTTTAAAAGCAAAGACAAACACACTCAAAATTTTAAAAAATGATTATTCAGTTAAATTTTTTTTTTTTTTTAGCAAAATAAGCAATAATAAATGCACTCTTACTCTACCTTGAAATACGACACATCTCCATCCCACCCACACTCAAATCAATCTACGTTGTCTATATGGATGTCCAAATTCAGGTGTCCAAAAAAACATAAGTGTATATGGCCACTGGTTAGGTTGGGATCTTCGTCATTCAATCATCTAAGTACGATGGAACACCATTTTGCAACTCTTGATAAGATCTTTTTTTTTTTTTTGTTAATGTTGATAAGATCTTGTTTGATGATGCTAGAAACTTATTGTTTCCCCATTTTAGGGAGTAGAGATCATCTCCATTTAGTTCTCTCTATTTACCTTCCATTTAGGAGAGAGATAGACACAAACGGGGCGATTTGTGTTTCAAACTTTCTTTATCCTTTAAGGAAAATTAAATAATTAGAAACCCTTTGTATCTATCTCTCTCCTAAATGAAAGGTAAATGGAGAGAACTAAATGGAGAGGATCTTTACTCCATTTAGGAAAAAATAAAACTTCATTGTAGGTAGTCGTTGATACTTTTTTAAATAAGATTGTGAGATTATATTAATAGCCTATAATAATTATTAAGATTTCTACTTATATTTTAAATAATTTTTATAATTGTCATATTTTCAAAAAACCAACAAATTCTTGAGAAACTACCAAGAATATAACTAGTTATTTTTTTTATTTGTCTTGATATAGAGATAGTCATTGTTAAGAAATAGTCATTGTTGTGTATAAGTTGGCAGCTTAATCAAGCTAACCCAATATCAAGGCCCAAACTCCTTAACATGAGTCGCACATATGACGGGTTATATCGGGTTAGCTGTGACTTGTTACTTAAATGAAAATTATGACATGTTAGCAACCACATGCAAGTGTTTTAAATTTGCGCCAATTTCATTAGAGTAATGATATTTGGACACATATAAAAATACTCTTCAATACTTATTTATTATTTATTATCTCTCATCATATATTTCGTCACTCCCAAAATACATAATCATCTAAACGGTGTCTATACATAATATCAAAATTTATGTTCGAATATCATTATTGATTCCATTAGCACGGACAATTACTTATGGGAAGCCCTTCAAGGTGATGCTATATAGACTATACACCAAGGTAAGTTGTTGATGCAGCCCTTATCCTGTGCTCGTCAAAAATAAAAATGAAGCAGCTCATATGTTTCTAAGACAGTTTAATTTTGAAATGGCAGGTATCCTCGTGGATGCCTTAACATTAGGCCCTTTAGGAGCCTCGTGCAATTTTAGGTGCCACCACTGCTTCTGTGATGACTTGATAAAGTGGATAGAGATTTGAACCCACCAAAGGATATAATGATCCTTATTTACTTACTTTGGAGACAAATTCACCTTAGAAGAAATAAATACTAATAGTTAAAGTGCTTGTGAGTTTTGGGATTCATGAAAATATAAACAACAACAACAGGAGCATATATATTTCAAGAATTAATGATAGACTTGACAAAGTATGTATAGAAATTGAAGAATGATATCTGATATCTCATTCTTCTCACTCCTCAATGGGGGTACTAAGAGGAAAATGCTAAAAGTTTTTACATGGGTGCTCCTTTCCAGCTGCACCCACGCATGACATCTGTTGGTTTTGATTCTTGATTTCAACTCCAGCCACAAGAAAATACGCAGTGTGTCTGAAAAAACAGAGTATATTGTGAAAGTTTATCGTCAGTAATGATTTAATTACCGCTTAGCAAAAAAAAGTAATGATTTAATTACCATAAAGTGGGTTTTTTCTTAGGGGAGAAAATTAATAAACCTGAAAAAGTTCATGATCTTGATTTTTGAGTCATCATCTATATCTGAAGTAGTGTCGAATGCTAGTTGCATGTGATGCAACCACCTCTCTGCAGACTGATGCGTCACAGGAAATGGACTATGTCGAGCGATTAGAGCAGGATGCCCTGCCATGTATAAAGAAAGGATCAAAGGTTTAAAGTCTTAAACCTTCAAGCTGCTTGGTTGTTATTTTCCAAATTTTTTATTTTTTTTATAGGCAAATGTTAGTATTTTTTGTTAGTGGGTGGGGTTTGAAGTTGAATCATCAATCTCCTTATCACTCCACTCGTTAACTCCCCACCCAAACTATCTTGAATAAGAGCTATTTTAATTGAGATTTTTCAGACACCAGAAGTAAGAAAAACAGTTCTGACACACTTCAATCTATGTGAGAGAAGCTTTTAGATAAGGCGATTTTGTAATATGACGAAAACTCTAAATCAAATAGGTACTAGATTGTTTGTTCAAGTAGATTTTACACTCCAGTACATTTACTCAACGAAAATACCTCAATATTCACTAACACATATGTAGTGTTCTGTTTATATTGGATGTCCAACTCCAACCCACATGTAAAAAACATTTTCCTTATTAGATAAAGCAAAGAAGCAATGAAAATGAATTCGACAAAATATAATTGAGGGATGTGACCTCTTCTGTGAGAATAGAGAGGAGGACCTCCCATTCTTTGGACAAGGAACTCGTACTGGTTTTGAATTGCGTTTTCTTTCTCAGAGTTGGCAAATATTGAACGAAACCATTCTTCCTCATCATCATACACCCTGGAGCATGCACAACCCCACAAACCAAAATTAATACTCAAGTTAGTTATCATGATGAAATCTTGCATGTATACACACAGGGTATAGTGCATACAATAAAAAGCTAGATGACTATTGTTGCCTACCTGTTGTAGAAATTGGTGGAGAGGTTAATAAAGGTTTGAAGGCCGAGCTTGTCGAACAAATTGGTGTCTTTGTCGATGGCGAATGCATCAGCTGTCTGAACTCCGCTCCATTCTGAAGCCTTCTCTTGCAGACTCTGCATCATCTCTCTCTTCTCTTTCTCTGTCTCTCTTATATCTCAACTCAAGGGTGCTGCTTGCTGACACTCCTATAAATAGCGCTCGCGGAGTTTGCGTGGATTCCACACGGTCTTGGTGAAAAGTAGAGAGTATCTATAACACACAGATGACATCACTGGAGAAATGATTTTTGTACATCAAAATGGGACACCATTTGTTGTCCCATTTGTTTTTTGGATGTATAGAAGTGTATATATAAAGAAGATAGAAAGTAAGTGAGAGTTAGAGATAAACATATACGGTGTCACATACGGTATTAAAATTTGTGTTTAAATATCATAACTCTTAGAAAAGTTTAGATAGACTAGCCTATTATTATACAAAGAGTTGCCCTTATCTTCTCATGTTCATTCCTCACGTGAAATATTCTGTAACAAAAAGGTGGATGAATAACAAAAACGGTGGGCGCTGCTAATTCCATTTTCCTTTCGCAACAACATCATGTGGTAACAATGTCACTAATTTGACTTTTGGACACTTACATATTTGTGCCGTATTGTCCTTGTGTGCTGAGTTCTTCCTTTCCGGAAATTGGCCAGAGTTTCTATTATCACCTTTTTATGATTATTTTTATGGGTCTTATTAAGGAATAAAAAAAAAAAAGGCACATCGCAGTGGAAGTGGGCTACGTAAGGAATTTTATTTGCAAGTTTAGTAGTTCGAATGCTAGATATATGATAATTGATAATTGATTGCATGTTAATTAGTCAGTTAAAATTGCCATACTCGCAATGAATATACAAATGAGAAGCCGTGGCTGGCTAAGTTGATGAAGAGGTGTGTGCTGCGGTGGTTAGTGTGGGAAAGGGCCGTCCTTAGGTGAGACGGAAAAGGGATTTCTTACATGTCATGGTCAGTCCATAGTAAATTTATTACCAATTATGTCCCTCGCAAATTACCCTCGTTGTAGTCTTTTCCTCCCTCTGTTTTTTTGTTCTTTTTGTTTTCCATAATATTTGACTGATCCATTTGTCATATCGTTAAGCCCTCCAGCTAATTGTAGTGTTTCCATTTAATGACATAGAGTTGAGTGGATTTTGAGCCATTGACATTTGAAGGTCGTGGAGACTATGTGCTGTGCCTTTGAACCAAGTGCTCGATCAGATTGTGATCTTGAAGGCTGGTATTTAACAGTTTTGTTTGGAGCCAAGCAGCATTGCATCAAAGCCATTCGAATAGTCTATCTTAATTAATTTAATTTTGTTCTCATAAAATATTGATATATGAGAATAAAATAAGTATTACTATTTCTTGATTAAAACATAATCTTGTGATTTTTCAATAAAAAAGAATAACATATGTAAAAAAAAGGTTATCATGCTTTATTTATGATCAATTTAATTATTAATAAGACAAGTTTTATACTATTGATGTAAATATGTTGTGTAAGGTTAATTGTTTCATGAAGATAGAGTTTTTTTTTTTTTTTGAGAAAAGATTATTGGGGATCATTGCTATATAAATATAAGTATATAACTGATATAATATGTAAGTATTTAACCTATATATTTAGCTATTTTACTGTTTCGATGCTTGGCCTTGTGTTTTTTTTTTAATAATGATATTTGCAATATTATTGTCTTACATCATTCTTACAACAATTTTAAAATATAACAAGTCAATATTTCAATTTAATGTCCAAATAACATATGATGATCTGTTGTCCTATTTGGGTATATCAACATTCCCATCAATCATATCATGTTATATAAGTTGAAATTTCTTATAATTTTAAAAATTTACAATATATGACATGATATGATTGGTGGAGATTGAGTATGATACACTAAAATGAGATAGCAAATCCTCGTACTCAAATAAGTAACCTTTTTTGGGGTCTGTCTGTCATGGGCCCTATACTAGCAGTGTATTAATATTCGGTTTTTGGCCGTGTTGCTCATGGAGTATTTGCGGTACGAAGAGAAATACATTGAAAATAGTTACTCCCGACTAAAGTTAGAGTAAAGAAGAAACTTATAAATGCATTGAAATAATATTTTTTAATGTCAGTGTTTAGCAAGATGATTATTGGTGAAACGCTACCTAACACAAGGAAGGGCAGATTCAAATACCTAACAAATCATAAGGCAGAGAATAGGACTAGCATATTTCAAATTCCCTTCATATTCAGGCGATCTTGCATTAATAGCAATCAACAAACCACCAAGACACAGCTCTCATGACATCTTTATTGGGGCTTCAATAATTCACACTATTGTCTGTTGCATAAGTGACACCACCAGTGGTGCTTGTTTTTCTCATTCATTTTACTGTAATACCAGTCACCATACTTGGGCTTGAAAAGATTAATTTGGTGATTTTTTCACCGTTAGTTTGCTGGTTTGAACAATTGTGATATGTACACCGCATTTGGAAATGTAAATTGTCTGAAAGAAGAACATAATGATAAAGCATATGCAAGCTTACACCACACTAAAATATTTCAATTTTATTCATAAAAATTAGTAGTGAGAGAGACATTATAGGTTCATAAAAAGCTATGTTTTTCATGCGCATATAATACTAACAAGAATACCTATAAAGCATATAACGTTTGATAAAACATAGATCGAGTGGCAACCATTGTAGCTTAACAAAAAAACATTACAGGCATTGACAATTTTTCTAACAGAAACGAAAGTAAAACAATATGAATAACTCTTAAAACACCACCTTTATCAACATTCATACTGCCTAATGGCCGCCACCAGCACCAAATCCAGCACCACCGCCAGCTCCAAAGCCACCACCAGCTCCAAAACCGCCACCTCCACCAAATCCACCACCACCACCCCCACCTATTCCACCTCCAGCGCCTCCACCTTTTCCAAACCCACCACCAGCTCCAAAACCACCTCCAGAACCTGCTCCACCTCCACCTCCAGCCCCGCCACCGGCACCACCACCACCGCCTATTCCACCTCCAATGCCGCCACCTTTTCCAAACCCTCCTCCAGCACCTACACCACCTCCAGCACCGCCACCGCCACCAAACCCGCCACCACCACCTGCACCACCGCCTACACCTCCACCAGCACCTGCACCACCACCTATACCTCCACCAGCACCTGCACCACCACCTCCGCCAATCCCACCCCCTCCTCCTGCACCACCACCAAATCCACCGCCACCTCCTGCCCCTCCGCCAATGCCACCACCAACACCATGACCAAGCCCACCACCTGCACCACCACCAACTCCACCTCCACCTCCTAGACCACCACCACCCCCTGCTCCTCCGCCAATGCCACCTCCAGCACCACCAATACCATGACCAAGCCCACCACCTGCACCACCACCAACCCCATGACCAAATCCACCACCTGCACCACCACCAAGTCCACCTCCACCTCCTAGACCGCCGCCTGCTCCTCCTCCAATGCCATGACCAAGGCCACCACCTGCCCCTCCGCCAATGCCATGACCTAATCCTCCTCCATGACCAAGCCCGCCGCCACCACCAAGTCCACCTCCACCTCCCAGACCACCACCAGCTCCCCCACCGATTCCACCCCCAACCCCATGACCTAACCCAACTCCATGACCAAGCCCACCACCTGCACCACCCCCAATACCTCCACCAGCACCTCCACCGAAGCCACCACCACCCCTAGGCCACCACCACCACCCCCTAGGCCACCTCCTCCTCCTAAACCTCCACCAGCACCACCACCGAAGCCACCCCCTCCGCCAATGCCACCACCTCCAAACTTTCTAAACCCTTTCTTGAAAACGCCACGCGGCCCTAACAAATGTGGCGGATGAATCAAAAGCTTGTCATCCTTAACATTGCTAACGTCCGCTACTACTACCAACGAACCAGTGGCAAGTAGAATAATGCAGAATGCAAACTCTACCACACTGCCATTTGGAACAACTCTGGTCATTGTGAGACTCAGAAAAAGAGAAAGAAGAAGAAGAAGCTGAGTTCGTATTGGAACAATGAAGGACTGTGGTTATATATACTGAAAAGAGCAGCTAACACACTAGAAATTATTCAACTGCCACCCTTCAAAGGAGTAAATGATTCTCAGCTCTCATTTAATTCTCCACCTGTCCTCCTCTCCTTCACACTATTTCGGGATTTGACCACTGAGGTTGTGGTTTTTTTCATTTTCCTTATTTTTTTAGTATTCATTATCAGACCTTAGTTTTCAGTATGATTTAGTTCCTTCCTTGTGGACAATTGTGTTCATTTTTCTCTTCTTTTTAAAATAGTGTGTGTCTGTGAGTTGGCCATTGCACAATATGATCGATATCATTCTTGTTGTGCATTGGGGCTCAGTGAGCTTTATTAATGACTCGATCTGAACCACATTAATGCTTCAACCAAACAGCGCGTCCTCTCAATTAGTGGATATCTGTGTATATGTATGCAACTCGCTCTCTGTCAGACAAACACATGATCTATAGCAACATGTAGAAAATTGAGTGTAAATTTGGATTATTATGATAACGTGTTGTTTGTTCACATCAGATTGTACTATATACTCGTGTAAGCAAACCAGTAAATTTTTTCTACATGTTGTAAGAGGGATTAAGAAAAGACGCTTCCGGGTACCAAAATTTGGAATAATATCATTGATCATTACTTATTCAATTAGATAGATGCAATTTAATTCTTCATGCTATTCTCTTTATTATTTTCACTTCTTAACACTCAGCTCATTTATAGCTTGCTTACATACGAAATCAATAACCCTTTGATATAAAGTAAAGTAAACTAATGCTTCTGATAGCAATGACCGGGCATCGTAACACTGATATCAGTTCTGCATGGGAATTGGGATGCAGCTGAGGAAGAATGGAAGATACACATATAGCAAAGGACTTAAGCCATTGTATCAACTCATTCGGATAAAATTAAATTTATTCACATGAGACGTTGAACTAGGGGTTGTGCCTGCATATAAATAAAATTTAAGAAAAGGTTTTTTTTAATAGGTTTAAATAAGTTTTTGGTCCCTATAAAGTTTATCAAATTTGGTTTTTGATCCCTGTGAATTTTTTTTCTTAGGTTTTCGTCCCTGTAATCTCACAAATTTTGCAAATAGTCCATACCGTTATCTTTTTCTGTTTATCTAGTACTCATGGGTATCGAAGTAATTTTATCTTACTGTCCGACTTGCTGTAAAATTTGGCCATAAAATAGAAACAAATTCATATATTAGGGACATAAGGTTAAAATTGTAAAATTCCTTCATTTTGTATGATATCTAGTACTCATGGGGTACCGAGGTAATTTCTCGTTCTTGTCCGACTTGCTCCAAAAGTTGGCTAGAAAGTAGAAATAAAATCATACATTAGGGCCATAGGGTTAAAATTGACAAAATTATTCATCTAGTATGATTTGTAGTACTCAGGGGTAACAATAAGGACCATTTACAAAATTTTCGAAAATACAGGGACGAAATCCTAATATTTTTTTTACAAGAACTAAA
Source organism: Echinosophora koreensis (assembly GCA_035048595.1). NCBI lineage: Eukaryota > Viridiplantae > Streptophyta > Magnoliopsida > Fabales > Fabaceae > Echinosophora > Echinosophora koreensis. The sequence continues at coordinate 7,770,151 of JAPCYP010000001.1, read as the reverse complement.
ACCAAAATTAGTGAACTTTTCAGGGACTAAAAACTTATTTAAACCTTTTTAATACTAATTCCCCCCCCCCCCCCCCCCCCCCCCCCCCCCCCCACAAGTGTGATGTTACCCTCCTGGCTCTGTTATAAGCAAAAATTAAATAAACACACATATTAATATGGTTAGTTAATGTCATTGAATCTTATAAAAAACTAGATTTATTACCTAAATTATCATTCATTTAAAACTTCAATCTTCATTAAATGAGTCATTGAAATTTGTATTAAATGAAGGGTATTTTGAGAGTAATGTCATTATATGAGTCATTAAAAAAAAAATTGCTTATATATTAGACCAAAATGTTGGGACTTTTTTGCTTATAATAAAGACCAGAGGAAGTACTCGCTTATTGTCAAATTAGCTAAAAACATGTATTAATTGGTTAATAGACTTATAACATGATTAAAAATTGATGACTTGCTCAAAACTCATTAAACAATCAATATTAATTAATTTTTTAACATATCATTAACTGGTGTAACAATTTTCAGTATTAAATAACAAATTTGATAAAACTGTTGACATGGCTTAAAATGAGGATTTGAAGAAAAGATGAGATAGGACGAGGATATAAGCAATGAAGAGGTAATGATCTAGTGATATAATGAAGTGCTATATTTAATAAAAGGCGAATGCTAGCCAGTATCCTAAGGATATTGATTAAAGAGTCAAAATTAATAATATTTTATTGAAAAACATTGGTTAAGAATTCTGATCAAAGTAAGTTTTTATTGGAAAAATAAATGTAACTTTTCTCAAAATTTTGAATATACCATTTCCCAATGAAAATGTGCATCTTTTTAATATTTCTTAACCAATGTCCTAAAGATCCTAGTTAGCATTCTTCTATAAGGGTTTTTCTATTATGTGCAACTTTGCACAGGTTAAGAAACCTAAAAAAAGTAACTATTTATTGGAAAACTAAGCATTTCAGTTTTGAAAGTATAAATTACACAACTTCCTATATAAATTTACTCTTTTAAGATCCTTAACATGTGCAAAGTTGCACAGGTTAGAAAAACCCCTTCTATAATAATGCTTTATTTTTATTTGGCAAATGACCAGTATCCTAAGGATACTGATTAAAGAGTCAAAAGTAATAATATTTTATTGAAAAACATTGGTTAAGAATTCTGATCAAAGTAAGTTTTTATTGGAAAAATAAATCTAACTTTTCTCAAAATTTTGAAATTACCATTTCCCAACTAAAATATTCATCTTTTTAATATTCATCAACCAATATCGTAAATACTTTAGTTATCATTCTTCTAGAATAATGCTTTATTTTTTTATTTGGCAAATGCTAATAAGTGCCAGCATTGGTTAAGAATGTCAAAAATAAAAAAGTTTGTATTGGAAATTGGTATATTCAATACTTTGAAAATTCAAAAGTTCCGCTTTTCAATAAAAAAATTATATCTACCTTTGTATTCTTTAACTAATGCCCTTAGGACACTAGTTAGAAGACCTTTTTTATTTTTCATTTCGTACATTTTACACCAGCTTTAGGCAATGTTTAAAAGGATCACAAAGAAGTAATTAAAATGAAAAGGAATGGAATAATAAAATGTAGGGTAAAGGCCCATTTTGGTCCCAGATAAAAATCGCGTGGACCATTTTAGTCCCTAACAAAAAAAAAAGTGCTTCGTTAGTTTCTAACAATTACTAATGTGGGACACGTTAGTCCCTCGGTTGACTCGCGTGTGCCAGCGCTAGTTAATTGGCCTACGTGGCCGTTAATTCATCTGATGTAGCCGTTAGTGATCCCTGTTGGAATTGTATTTTATTTTTCAATTTTTTTCCCCTCACAGGACCAAAACGGTTCAATAAAATCAAAAGACAGCTCCTTCTTCCCTCTTTGTTGCACTTCATACATGAACCCTAATTTCGCCATTAAGAGATGTGGACTGACACGGCTTCTTCAAATTTCGCCATTAACAGCATCTTCTGCTGCTGCTCCTCATATTCATCCAGCCAAACAAACCTTTCACAATAAGGTTTGTTGTCCTGCAACCATCACAAACAGTAACCATTACAGTCCCAAGGAATAAGGGGAAGCAATAGAATAAAATATTTCCTTTACCTTGTTATATTTTGGGCACCCATAGAAGGCAGCCCTATTTGGGATCTTCTTGGTTCTTGATATGAAGATGATACATGGTTTGTTGCAGATACAAATGGGAGGGTCAAATTTCGGAGTTGGAAAGCTTGAAGAAGAACTCCAGCTAAACTCACCCCTGGTCATGGGATTGGAACCGGAACTCATTCTGAGAGAGAAATGAAAAGGGGCCAAAAACGAAGTCACTAGGGATTAAGGTTCTAATGCAATTAGAAGCTTCAACTAAACCCAATTGGGTTATTGCTCACAAGTCTGTAGTGAACACAGTGAGCCAGACAACGCAAATCGAGGGATAAGAAAAATTAGGGTTCATGTATGAAGTGCAGCAAAGAGGGAAGAAGAAGAAGGAGCAGTCTTTTGATTTTCTTGAAGGACCAAAGCAGCGTCGTTTTGGTCCTGTGAGGGGAAAAAATTGAAAAATAAAATACAATTCCAATAGGGATCACTAACGACCACATCAGATGAATTAACGGCCACGTAGACCAAACAACGGGCGCTGGCAGATGCGAGTCAACAGAGGGACTAACGTGTCCCACGTTAGTGATTGTTAGGGACTAACGAAGCACTTTTTTTTCGTTAGGGACTAAAATGGTCCGCGTGTTTTTTGTCAGGGACCAAAATGAGCATTTACCCTAAAATGTAACAAACGTGTGGAGTGGAATGGTAAGGAAAAGTTAAACGCTCAGTCTCAAAATTTTAAAAATCGGATCGGTAATTAAACCGATGAAGACATTGGTTCAAGATTGATGGTTCAACCGTGAATGAACCATGGTCGATATATTAATATTCTATATTATAATAAGTAATATATTTAAGAAAATTCAAAATTTAAATTAACATAAAATCAACCAAGAAGGATAAAAAAAAAAAAAAAAAAAACTCATGTATATATATATATTTTTAAACTTATCAATGGACCTTTATTTGACTAAAAAAATATAATATTTATAATTTATAAAAAAAAATCAAAAAAAAATTGAAAATTAATGAATTAACGGTTCGAACATGTTCTCACTTCCAGTTCTTGACTGGTTTTGAACGATTCTCATCGGTTTTGGACCGGTTCATTCAGTTCATATTGATTCTGAAACTAACAGATTTTGGAGGCTTAGCGGACTTGACACCTGATCGATTTTCGATCCAGCCGGTGCAATCGGTCAATCCTATAATCACATTTTTGCCCTTCCAATGTTGGTTTAAGGAAATAATACATTTAATATATTCCCCCCTCCTCATAAATTTTTTTTCTTCTCTCAAACAATATTGTATCATATTTTATGCACATAGGAGAGGAAACGTAGAGGCCAGATTTGTGTCCTTGGAATAACTAATCCCAGACCATTTTTGCTCTTAAGAATACAAACTAAGTTTCAGTTCACCAAAATTGATTTAAATCTTATTTTCTCATAGTGTATTCTAGATATAAAAATTAATGAATAAAATTAACATAAATCAGTTACCAAAAATTAGCATAAATCAAATTGATTTTAAATTGAATGGTTCTAAACGATATAAGAAGACATAGGGGCATTTCCTATATATTTTTAAAATAAAATAAAGTTTAATTATTATATACTCACTGTGTAAAGATCATCAATCAAGGGTAAATTCTATGGTGGATGAGCTGGTCATGTCTCTCATGGTGAGAGACTATTATGAACCCTATGATTTATCACATCCCCATCATTATATCCTACACCTGTCACATCCGATCACCTTCCCCTCAACCCAGTCCACAGCCCACCACCACATGCACCAAGCCACCAACATCATCCAAACTCCACCTGTCCTCCCCTCCGCCGCATGCTCCGCCAGAACTGGTTACACGCAGTAGCTCATGGTGACCTGCCTTTGATTGCGAGAGCTGCCATGTCATGGGGCTCGAGCCACCATCTCCGATCTCTGATACCCATTTGCCCAAATCGATCTTGTTCCTTCTTCTTGGTCCCCGATCTCTTAACCTCGCCGTCTCTTACCGTTTCGCCGCTCCATTTCCCACTGTCCTGTTCCACCTTCGTTGCTGCCAGCTCCGGTAATGCAGCTGGTCCTACATCCCAAGATCTGTTACCCTCACCAGCTCCTTCCGGTGTCTCTGGTTGTGCCTCGACCGAGGACTCCTGATGCGGCGCTAGAACATTCGTCCGCGAATTAGGGCTGGAAACGACCGTGACGGCGGCTTCTCTTAGGCTGCTTCGAATTTGGGGGCGAAATGTTTAAATCCTCGATGACCTGCGAATTGGGGCTCAAAATGTTAATATCTCCGAGGTGTGCATTGGGGTCATGCAACGGTGAGCACGGGGATAGTCTCCGGGAACTCGACGACAACTCCCCGCAAGGCATGGCGGTGGCGCCACCGTGAGGGAGACTGACTGGGGCGAAAGGGACTATGGAGGGAGTTGAGGATGGGATAATATGATGCAGAAGGTGTAGGGTACTACTGTAAGGATGAGATGAATCTAAAGGTAGATAGTGCTATCTCACGGTGAGAGACTCATTGATGTCTCTCACCTTAGAATTTGCCCCAATCAAGATATATAGATGACTTTTAAAGTAGTTTGGATAAGAGTAATTTTTTTTTACTGATGTGATAATTTATTATTGGATGTATGTATAAAATGGCTTTATACCGTCGGTGTATAACAATTATAAACTCTGAATAATAATTTACATATTATATTACAACAAGATATATAAAACGTCGTCGTTGAACATGGCGCCGACCATCCAGCGCACCGTGTCTAATTATGAATCCAAAAATGAAAAATAAAAAAACATAACCCTAAACCGTTTTCCCCATTCTTACCTTAACGCAATTACAATTCCTGTGTGTCTGCGTGCGATTGCATTCGTTTCTTCTCCTTGGCCGTGAAATCTGCTGTGTTCTTATTAAACTTTGCATGTTGTTTGGTACATCCATCCCAATTTGAGAGCTGTAATTAACCTAACGTTATTTTTCTCAGAAAATATATTTTATATGTGCTTCCTGCGAGAGGTGAAATTGGTTCAGTGAATGGTAGCTGCTATCGATTCGACAAATCATATGGAAAGGGACCGAATCCGCAAACGCCCTCGTCTCGCCTGGGACGTAGCCCCACCACAACTGCCTCAGGTTTTTCCCTTCAATTTCTTAATTAATCATAAGTTAGGGTTTCTTTTTTTAATTTGTGTTATTTTTCCTTAACTTGAAACGAAATGGTTCATCGTCGTTTATTGTAGGCGCAAAGGGCTGTGGTGATTGCGGGTGACGAAGGAATCCAAAAAAGGCATCTTTCTCCTCCAAGAAGGGACGACGATCGCGAAGGCCATTATGTCTTTGTTCTCGGCGAAAATCTCACTTCTAGATGTATGGTCATTGCAATTTTCCATTTTATTATTGTCTTATTTCGATGTTTTATTTCTAATTACAATCTCGTTAATTACATACGAATTTGTATCTTTTATGCGTGCTGTCCTAAAGCAATTTTAAATTGTACCATTGTGCATTGCTCTTTTCTTCTAGGTTTTGGGTGTTTTCTTCACCAGTAAAGTTACATTTTTAAAAAAAAAAAATTCACTCACTATATAAATCTGCTAGACCTCCTTATTGCTATAGTTATTTTGCTTAACTTAAATTTACTCACTTCAAATATGATGCAATGAACCCTTTTGTTCATAGGGTCTTCTTTTTTTATGCAATGATGCTTAATCTGTGTTATTCTGTTATCAGTTATCCAACTGTTTTTTCTTCTTCTTCTTTCCATTTATAATAGTTGTCTTAATATTTTCTCATATAAAGTTTTCTCATTTTTAACAGATAAAATCCTCAGCAAGATGGGTGAAGGTTAGCGGTCAAGTGTCCTCTGAATACAAGATTTTAATTTTTTTGTGACTGTGCTTGTGTCATTCAGCCTATTGCTAGTGCTGTAGGCACATTTGGTCAAGTTTTGGAATGTTGGGATCGCCAAACCAGAGAGTACGTGGCTATCAAGGTAATTAGAAGCATACGGAAATACCGTGATGCAGCGATGCTCGAGGTTGATGTGCTTCAACATATAGCTAAGAATGATAGAGGAAACTCACGGTAAAAATTCTTCTTGAGTAAAATGGCTGCTAGAATTTGGTTATAGCTTAATATTAGGGGATCGCTAATATTACTCCATGACATTTCTTTGCAGCTGTGTGCAGATCCGGAACTGGTTTGATTACCGAAATCACATATGCATTGTAAGTTTGCTTATAATATTTCTTTCAATAGTATAGTTTTCGTTGGCCAATGGCCATATTCAAGATGGTTGTTTTTTGAGAAAATTTGATAGTGTGTTTTGAAAATGGATGTGATGATTGGAATTTTGAGTAAGTTTTCATTTAGTATTTTCTCCTTGGTATTTGCATGTCTTTATGCTCTTTTGTTCTGCTTCTATCTGTTAAAGAAAGATAGGTGATTAATCCTCATTCATGTTGCAAGTGAATGGAGTTGTTAAGTTTGGCTAAAGTGGTTTGTTTTTATATATGTCCATGTGGGCTTTATTCATAGATTTGGGAACTAAGCAGAAACATTCCTTTCAATGCATTTTAATGGTGTTATCAGGTCTTTGAGAAGCTTGGACCAAGCTTATTTGATTTTCTAAAGAGAAATAAATACTGCCCATTCCCTGTGGATCTTGTTCGGGAATTTGGACGACAGCTTTTGGAATCTGTAGCATGTCTGTGGATTATTCTTGGCCTTCAGTCTATTTCTCATGTTCTATTTTTATATCTGTTGCTTACAAATCAACCACCTCTTTTCCCTTGGCCTGTTCTGTTTGTCCAGGGATACAGTATATCTTGGTTGTGTCTGCTCACTTTAACTTGTTTCTTGTGATTTATCATATTCAGATATGCATGACCTACGCCTAATCCACACTGACCTGAAGCCAGAAAATATACTTCTTGTTTCTTCTGAATATGTAAAGCTCCCTAGCTGTAAGGTATTTTGCATTTAATGATGCAAACAGTGACATTTATGGATTTGGGTATAGACTCAACTATAATATATTTAAGGCAAAAATGATTGGATTGGTACAGAGGGTTTCCTCAGATGAAACACAATTCAGGTGCTTGCCCAAGTCTAGCGCTATTAAGCTGATTGATTTTGGTAGTACTGCATTTGATAATCAGAATCATAGCTCCACTGTTTCTACAAGACATTACAGAGCCCCTGAGATTATTCTAGGTAACTAAATATAGTTTTGGCTGGTGAGAAGATGTTGCTTTACTTGTCTGTCTATTGCCTTGTCGACTGTAAGTGTGTAACATAAAACATGTGGTGCTTCGGGAAAGAAAAAACTAGATGATGAGGTGAAAATGTTATCAATAGCTTACATTAGAAGTTTAGAACATCTCTTCTTAAATCTTCCAGGAATACTTTCCATTTCCTTTTAATTGGCATTATTCTGTATTTTTCTCGCTCACTGTATTGGTTCCAACTTCCAAGCCAGTACTTTTATGATTGCCATTTTTCTTAACTATAGGTCTATTTTTTCTCATAATGCTTTCCTTGTTATTGCACTTTTTCTTTATGCACCTTTTTGTTTCCCTTCTAGTCTTTTATCATTTTCTGCCTATCCTTTAAGGAGATTGATCATTTTCTAATGTTGATGGTTATGAGGCAAGAAAAAGTTAGCTAGTGCCTAATCTGTTGTCATGTTGTCGTGATGAGACCATTTCTAAGTCTGGGTTATTGACTTGATTTGAGCTTTACCCCTAGTTCTTCTGAGTCTAGCATATAAGATGTAATTTTTCTTGTTAATATATTCTCACCTGCATCTAAAATGATAATTGCAGGACTAGGGTGGTCATACCCGTGTGATTTGTGGAGTGTTGGATGTATTCTCATTGAACTATGCTCGGTTGGTCTTTCATCTATCAAGATATATTAGGCATGGTTTGAATCTGGAACAGCTGGTCTTAGTATTCTAAATGTGGAACTTTTGTCAGGGTGAAGCATTGTTTCAGACTCACGAAAACTTAGAGCATCTGGCAATGATGGAGCGAGTGTTGGGACCTCTACCAGAGCACATGGCTCGAAGGTCTAAGTAAGTAGTGATTTTGTAGAATGTGCTCTAAATTTTTCCCTTCCAATATACTAATTTGATTTTACTTCCAAGTTATGAATGACTGGGAATAGCCAATGAGTATGATGCTGAATATACTTAATTTATGTCCTGATATTTTTTTGTCCATTTCATTTGCTATATATGTAGCCGAGGTGCAGAGAAGTATTTTAGGCGTGGATCGCGATTAAATTGGCCGGAAGGAGCTGTTTCAAGGGAGAGCATTCGTGCAGTGAAGAAGCTTGATCATTTAAAGGTTTTTGTAATTCCTGGGCTTGAATCTTCAATCAAGTTTTCGCTTTTTTGTTAAAAAAATTTTACTTGTAATGACAAATAGTTATGCTTTATGCAGAACATTATATCACGACATGGGGAGTCCTCAAGGTCGTCTTTAACTGACTTGTTACATGGCTTATTGACGTATGATCCGACTGAACGTCTAACAGCGCGCCAAGCCCTTGATCATCCCTTCTTTAGGTATCCAACTTGAGAGAAGAAGCTACATGTCCTTATTGATTAGCTGGATTGGCTACAAGCCTACAACTAGATTTCAAATGTGCTTATTATTTTTAGTGATCCAGTTGCGTTGAAATTATAATTTACCATTCTTTGTCCTATCATTTCGTTTTGCTCAATTTTGAAAAGTCCAGGATTCAACCTCCTCTGTTTTATCGTCAAACACACCGGTCTTTAATTGCGGTATGAAAACATTCATTCAAGTCAACATGGTTGATTATTGAATAGGAATCAAGGTCTGCTCAGGAAGGTTAAAAATAAAATAAAATAAAAATATAAAATGAATACCGAAAGCAAAAGGATTTTAGGTTAGATTATAATTCAAGGTTGTCAGGACTACCGCTATTTCACGATTTATTTCCTAATTGTCCATCCGTCATTTTCTTTTTTTGGGTTTAAAAAATACATGTTTTTTTACGACTGTTTTATTTTCGTTTGGTGCTGATTCTTTTACCCGTACCACAAGATTGGCCTTGTCTTGTTCCTCCTTTTTGGTTTCAAAGTTCGGGCAATTGGATTTGCTAGATTTAGGGATGACATTCATGAGAATTAGACATTTAGACCCAAGCCCTCTACTTGTAGAAAGGTTAGAAAAAGGCAGTCAAGTTACTATTCATTACGCCAATATATATATATATATATATTAAATTTAGATGAAAGTTAAAAAATATATAACATTATGAAATAGGCATGCATAATTGAAAGTGAAAAGAAGATCTGAATAATTTATTTATATTGAATCTTAAATGTGTATATATTATATTATAATAATGGTTTAATGGGTATTATGGGTTGGACTGTGCATTTTGCATTATGAATAAAAATAAAAAAATTAAATAAAAAGTAAAATACTTAGTGTTGAAAATATAAGAAGCTGTAGTTCTTATGTTAGTTTTTTTTTTATATGTATATTTTAACGTATATAGAATATAGATAAGACATAAGTGAAAAATTTAAATTATGATGCTTCTGACATGTATGCGAGCCAACAAACGAGTGAACTCATAAGGCACAAAGAAGCTGATTGATGGGTTCCTCCTGTAAGTTGCATCGCTGTCGACCCTAATCTTCTATGAAGGGTGTGAATGATTGCATGCCTGTTGGGACTCAAAAAATGGTAAACTATGCTTGAGCGAGACGAAGTTAGAGGAAACTCTTCGTAGTGATTAGAAATTTGTTCCTTTTAAGCAAATCTCATGTTCGAATCTTATGAACAAAAAAAAAAGGTGTTGAGAAAACTTTGTTCCTTAAATAAGTCATCTTGATATAAAAAAAAAAAATTCTGCTTATAATGAATACCATTACTTTCATCTTTCAATTACTGACTTGATGTCATTTTAAGCACTAGTATGTTAGAAGAAAAGGTGATAATGAATAATCTTCATCAAAGCTACTTATCTCCCATCTGATTTTTTTATAAAAAGTACAAGAACAGGGTTGGACTTTGATTCAAGAAAAGCTCATCAATCCAGGGTGTTAGTTGTTAGGCTTCACCAGTAATCACCACAAGAACACAAGCCGTTCTCAAATCTGTGAAACCTATTTGCATCTCTCACTACAAAAACAATCTTCAAAATCTTTGACAAACCCTTGATGAAAGTATGGCAATCACCACAAACCCTCAAGTTCTTGAAAATCCGAATCACTCTTTCTCCTTTTAGCCCACCACGAACCAAAACCAACCCAATAGCCAATTTCTCGCTATGGAACCTCAAGCTCTCCACCTTTGACTCTTCTTCAACATCATGCAATGCAAAATTTACATCATGAACATAGCCTATTTCTTCTTTTATTCTCTTCTCCATTTCTTTCAACTCTTGGTGAATTTTCTCTATAAGTGGATGTGTGCCATCTCCATTGTAGAACATGTGGATTTCCTTATCTATCTCTACCCAACTACGTCCTGCCTCTTTCTTCAATCCTTTTCTCTTCACAGTATCTCTTATTTGCTCACTCTCTTTCCAATATCCTGCATCTGCATAGATGTTTGACATCATGACATAGTTGACTGGATTATTACCATCCAATCTAAAAAGTATCTCTCCCACTTGTTTCCCCATCTCCACATCTCCATGCTTTCTACAAGCACTAAGTAATGTCTGCCATATACCAACATTTGGTTTCAAGGGCATTCTCTCAATGAGATCCTTTGCTTCCTTTACGCGTCCAGCACGTCCAAGGAGATCAACCATGCATGCAAAATGCTCTACTTGTGGTTTGCATTGCTGATTGCTACATAAACTAGACAAGTATCGTTGACCTTCTTCGATGAGTCCGGAATGGCTGCAAGCTGAGAGCACAGCCAAGTAAGTCACACTGTCAGGTTCTATTCCATCCCCTTGCATTTGAGTGAAAAGTTCAACTGCCTTATTCCCAATACCATGTTTTCCATAACCAGTGATCATAACCGTCCAGGAAACCACATTTCTTGCTGGCATCTCTCTGAAAAGTGCATCTGCCTGATCTGTTAATCCACATTTCATGTACATATCCAAAACTGAATTAGCTACTGATATATCCAAACCATATGGGACTTTGATGGTGTAAGCATGCATTTGCTTCCCTTGCTCTACAAGGGCTAAATCAGCAAATACACCTATGAGACTGGAGAGTACAAACCCATCCACTTTATGTCTGCTTTCTCTCAATTGCTGAAACAATTCCATGGCTTCTGGCAAATTGTCTTCTTGAGCATAACCAAGAATAAGTGCGCTCCAAGATATCACATTCTTTTGTTCGATTCGGTTGAATACCCTACCAGCTTCGGCTATGCGCCTGCATTTGACATACAGATCAACCAGAGCGCCTGCAACAGTTGATTGAGCCAAGTATGGAAATTCTTGTCTGATTAAGGCAGCATGTATTTGGGTTCCTTCTCCTATTGCACCAAGACAGCTACATGCCTTCAACGCGCTTGAATATGTATATTCATCAGGAACTTCCCCAATCTCTTGCATTTGCCTAAAAAGTTTTAAAGCCTCTTCACCAGTTCTTTCATGGGTGTATCCAGCAATCATTGCATTCCAACTTATAAGATTTCTTACAGGCATAGCATTAAACATTCGAGCTGCCTCACTAGTCCTACCACACTTGGAGTACATGTCAATGATTGAATTGCCCACAACAGGTACCCACTCAAAATTAGATTTTGCACAAACCCCATGAATCTGCATTCCGTTCTCAGGAATGCCCAAAATCCCTGATGCTTTTAGACAAGTAGAAAGTGTGAACTCATTTGGCTTAACATCTGAACGACCCATTTTAGAGAACAACACTAATGAGGCTTTGGGTTCGCCATTTTGTAGATGACCACAAATGAGAGCTGTCCAAGACACCACATTTCTTTCAGGCATTCTATCAAACACCAAACAAGCCAAGTTCAAGGTGCCACATTTTGCATACATGTTAATGAGATCATTATTCAAAACCAAATCACGCCCAAAACCTAGTTTTTCCACAACCCCATGTACTTGCTTTCCATGATCAATCAAGCGATTCTTCGAACACTTCTTCAATAGATCAACGATAAAAGGGTAACACATTCTTCTTCCACAAGTCACTAATGGGAACTCGAACCGGGCAATTTCTCGTTAGAGAAATGGAAAACCGTTTCGTACCCACTTTGAAAAACTGCATGAAAATTTCGGAGCTGAAGAAGATTCATGCCCACATTGTGAAACTGTCACTGTCGCAGAGCAACTTTTTGGTCACAAAAATGGTGGATTTATGCGATAACTTCGGTGAAGTATGTTACGCGACCTTGCTATTCGCACAACTCTGTGAGCCAAACGTGTTCTCATACAACGCAATCATCAGAACCTACACCCACAATCACCAACATTCCCAATCAATCACTCTGTTCAAGCAAATGCTGAGAACTTCACGTAAATCAGGTCAAAATCCGATTTTTCCGAACAAATTCACATACCCATTTGTGATAAAATCGTGTTCAGGGCTTTTGTGGCATAGTCTTGGCGTGCAACTCCACGCGCAAATTTGCAAATTTGGGTTCAAATCGCATTCTATAACAGCAAACGCATTGATTGATATGTACACGAAATGTGATGATTTGAACAATGCATACAAAGTGTTCGAGGAAATGAATGACAGAGATGCTATATCTTGGAATAGTCTAATATTTGGGCACACTCGTTTGGGTAAGATGGAGAGTGCAAGGGAACTGTTTGATGAAATGCCTTGTAGAACAATTGTGTCATGGACAACAATGATAACGGGTTACTGTAGAATAGGCTGCTATGCTGATGCATTAGACATTTTCCGCAAGATGCAAATTGTGGGTATTGAACCTGATGAGATTAGTGTTATATCTGTTCTGCCAGCATGTGCACAGCTTGGAGCTCTTGAGGTTGGGAAATGGATTCACATGTACTCAGATAAAAATGGGTTTTTGCAGCAAACTGGTATATGTAATGCACTGATAGAAATGTATGCCAAGTGTGGTTGCATTGTTGAAGCTAGGCACTTGTTTGATCAGTTGGTGGAGAAGGATGTGATTTCTTGGAGTACCATGATTGGAGGACTAGCTAATCATGGAAAAGGTTATGAAGCAATTGAACCTGTTTCAAGATATGCAGAAAGCACAAGTCATTCCTAATGGGATAACTTTTCTTGGTGTTCTGTCAGCTTGTTCTCATGCAGGTTTATGGAATGAGGGATTGAAATATTTTGATGTTATGAGGGTGGATTATCATATAGTGCCAGAAATTGAGCACTATGGTTGCTTAGTTGATCTTTTGGGACGCTCGGGATGTCTTGATCGGGCTGTTGACACAATATTGAAGATGCCCATAAAGCCAGATTCAAGGATATGGAACTCTTTGTTAAGCTCTTGCAGGATTCATCGGAATCTTGAGATTGCCATTATTGCAATGGAACAGCTTTTAGAGCTTGGGCCAGAGGAATCTGGGAACTATATTTTGCTAGCCAGCATATATGCAGAACTTGGAAAGTGGGAAGGCGTATCAAATATTAGGAAACTCTTAAGAAGCAAGAGGATAAAGAAAACGCCAGGATGTAGCTCGGTTGAGGTTAACAATGTGGTTCAAGAATTTGTATCAGGTGACGATTCAAAACCCTTTTCACAAGAAGTCTTTTGGATCCTAGAGATGCTTGCGTTACACCAAACTAGAACCAATGACTTGATGGATTTTGCCCAAGAGGACGCAAGTCAAGTTGACAGTAAAATTATTTAGTTTGAGATTTGTTTTTTCACCCTTCTGTTTAGTGAATTTGCATAGCTAAATTTAATTGCCTCAACCAGAGGATTTCATAAGGCGTTCATTTCACAGCAGTGATTAAACATATTGAAGGTAAATATTAACGAACCAAAACCGTGACTAGTGACGAGTTGAATTCACTCTCTACTATGTTTCACTTTCAATACTACACAGGTTCAGTTCAACATGGAAATAAGAACATATATAGCAAATACAAAATGGCAGTGTCCTTATGATTTTTGTGAAGTTAACCTTCCACAAATAGCCAAATCAATTCAATACCTCGCAAGTAGCAATCATTTTTTATGATTTGCAGCACATGACAGCAGCCAAAGTTTAGTCTAGGATGTTTGATCAGATGGCCAAAATGCGTCTGTATACAGCCTGGAAAGTTTGTCCCCCATTTCTAGCAACCTTTTGGCCTTCTTCAGTTGCAGAACTTAAAAGCTTTACTACTGGATCTGCTTCAAGTTCTTTCTCAGTCAGGGCTTCAAACATGGGGTGATTCTCCAGACAAGACTTCATCCAGTCTCCCAGTTCCTCAACGTCTGTTATTGTGTATATAATTCCACCAACTTGAAGAGCATAAGCATACTCATCCAGCAAGAATGGACTGATAACCCGCCGGCGATGATTCTTCTCTTTAAAATGAGGATCAGGAAACAAGAAAAACATCTTTAAGAGTTGTCCTTTCTCAAAGTAGTTGGGAATGTACTTCATGGAGTTAGTCCGCACCACAGAAACATTTTGGTATTGACCAGGCTTTGTTACCCTTAAAGATGAAATTCGTTCCTTGACATACTCGGTCACTTTATCTCGAAGTTCCATTCCGATCATCAGTGTTTCTGGGAAAAGTGTAGAAAGACTGATGAGCATCCCTCCAAAACCACAGCCAATATCGGCAAACTGGACCTTTTTGGAACTATTAGATTGAACAGACGGGGGAAAGAACTGAGGGAAATGGAGGGAATAATCAACATGTCTGGGGGATATTGGCACAGGGAAGTGAGAGTCACTTAGTGGATTGCTGTGTGCTCGTGCTCGATAGAAACGCTTTCGAGGCAATCCAGTTGACTTGCTGATTGTCGGATTTACCTCAGTGTCTGGCATGTCTATTTATTAAACTGCAGGATAGCAAAAGCCAAAAGCTTCAAAATAAAGAGGATATATACTGATCTGTTTATCTTTTTTGCTGAGAAGGATATATGACAATTGACAAACATATTTTCTACTATAAGTCTTTTAAGTATAAATACAGGGCGAAAAACATGTGAGTAAATGACAAGGTTCCAACACTTTTCATGTCATTGAGTTTCAATCAAGCATCTCAGTTTGCAGATCAAGAGTAAAAATATGAATATGCAAAGATCAGACATTAATATCAAGTAGATTGAAGATTGAGATTGAAAGGCGAATTTCGTCAAACCTACTAAACTGGCAAACCTGTACATATTGTAGTTTATGTTCAATTTTCATTGTCTTCATATTCATTTTGTTATTTTAAATATATTAAGATTTTAAAACTTTGTTATCAGTGAGGTTTGATGCAACAAAAGCACAAAGTAAATATGCACGGAATCAATATTATAACTATAATTAGAATGCAGGTTCAACCAGAACTACAATGATTCGAACTTGGCAACACATTATTGCTAACAGTAACCACGAAAGTTAGATTAGGAAGGAAAAAAAAAAAGAGCATATTTCTGATAATTAAGATGTAACAAAGGTCATCGACATCTAGGTGCTGCAACTCCTGAAGTACGGAATTTTCTTTAGCAGAAATTATAACTTGAAATGGTATCATTAGCCAAGGAATATCACCAAATATTACGAGGAGAATGTCTACATATGCATATTTCAAAGCATACATCCGTCAACAGATGTCGCAAATTTCTAATTGAAGTATAGATCAAATGATCTTAATAGCATAGTCTGCATAGACCATTCCCTTATAAAGATAAAATATAAAATAAGAGAACTCATAAACACAATATAATATCTTTCAAAAAGAATGCAGTAGCATGACTACTAGTCATTGTAAAGACCAAAAATTCAGTAACTCGTTATGAACAGTTGTAGATAGCCAAGCCAAACATAACTGATATTTTACATTCTGGAATTCCTCAACAACACAAATTATTGATTAAAAATTTGACACTTGTCAATATATTTCGAAGAACCGAAATGTGTTTCTATATTTCCTACCTATTGAGGATCCCTGACAAATATTCAATCATTTAAAGAGCATCATTAGAAGATAAGGAAAAGGACATGAAAAAACACTTTTATTCATATAATGAAGAGGTAACAGTAAGTTGAACAAAGGTAACACTTTTGTTGTCTAGGAATTATAGCGAGCACCTGGTGAGCAACTAAAATCCCAAATAGAACTGACAACACCAAACGGCATCATTGCATACATGATTCCAAAAATGAAGCTCAAGTGAAAGGATGGGGAACACGAACCAAAACCAATTTGCTACATAGAGTATGGATAGCAATCACATAAACATCAAAATCATCCAAAACAAAAGAAGAAGAAGAAGAAGAAGAAGAAGAAGAAGAAGAAGAAGAAGAAGAAGAAGAAGAAGAAGAAGAAGAAGAAGGATAAATTTAGATTACCTGACAGAAAAATGAAGAGAAAAAATTATAGAATTCTTGGGAATGGTTACTGAATGCCGTCACTTTGCTCAGCTTCTGGTGCTAGCAGTTTTAGCAGCAAAAGAAACCGTGAAAATGAATCAAAGGCTTTGTTGGAGGGAAGAAGAATGTCTTTGGGCTCAGGATGATACTAGATCTCAACTACAACCGGGCCCTAAAGCATTGCCGTGCTACATTTGGACTGGGGCCCGCGAACTTTTGAGTAACCTAAAACATTGGCGCATATCCAATTTTTCTTTTTTCAAACAACAAAATGCCCTTTTCGATGGAGATGGTACTCTTGAATGACAACGTACTTTGTTAGTGACTATATTATTTTTGTTGGTTTATTTCAGACATTTGATTATACAAGTTTGTTTGAAAAAAGATTTGAAGGGAGGTTTTGTTTACTCAATGACCAATTTTGGTGTCGCTGCAAACGTAAGGGCTTACACACCACAAGGCACCGATATACGTCAAAATTTTCGGTTCGAAAAAACTTTGACTAATATTGATGCCTCGTGATGCAGTAAGCCCCTATGTTTGAAGCGACACCAAAATTGGCCATAGAGTAAACATAACCTTCCTTAAAATCTTTTTCAGTTGTGCATGAGTGACTTCCTTTTAGAAGCAAACGAAAGAAGACAATCAAATGTCTGAAATAAACCAAAAACTTAATATAGACACGAACAAAGTACCTTGCCATCCATGAGTACCATCTCCATCGAAAAAAACAAGTTTGAAGAAAAATTTGGAACGTGACAGAGTCTCACAACCAAACCCCATGGACGAAATCATGCTTGGTAGCCATTTGACAGGTATCACAGTGAAGACACAGCTTACAGATCCTAAATAAGTTCAAGGAGACTACAATAGTGTCAAAGAAAGTATACATTTATATACCACAATGCCAACGGAATCATTTGATTAGAAAGCATTCAAAACCTGGTTTCGATAAGAGCTTGGGAAGTCGAATTGGGTCCTAATGTATTAAGTTTGAATATTTCTACAATCATTGGTGATTTTTGAAATCAGGATATTAAGTATAATGGGTTGAAAAACATTATCACAAGCTCATAATTTCGAAATCAATTTGGTCAAAAAAAAAAATAGAAATCAATATCAAATACTCTTGTATCTTCTAGTTCAAAATTTGGTCATTTTCGAATTAAGGCTATTAAGTAAAGCATTGTAAATGTTATCAAATAACAACTATATTTTGCATGTGAAAAAATAAAGTCTTCAATGCTTATCATTGAATTTCTACTTTTTAAGCAATGCATTTAATGATTGATTTTCTATGGCTTAATTACACTTTTGGTCCCCCTATTTTAGTGTTTGGGCGATTTTGGTCCCCCGTTTTCTTTTTGTTCGATTTTAGTCCACACATTAAAAAAAAAAATGTGCAATTTTCTTCCAACTGTTAAGTTGTCATCCAAATGCTAATGGTGTTAGCTGACGTGGCAAGTGAGCTCATTCTAACATGGATTTCCCTTAATTTTAATTCAATTTTAATTAAATGAAATTTAAACAAATTCAATAAAAGTAAAATAACAAAGATTATAAGATATTTCAATTTTCAAGTCTCATCACCCCTACGACTTCAGCTACTAAAGTTCCAAAAGTAAGGGTTTTTTTTTTTTTTTTTTTTAAATCAGAAGTACCAAAAGTAAGGGTTTTGTACAGAGGAAGCAAACACAAGAGGAACCAAAAGTGAGTAACGTCGTTAGGGATGGATCCTACCATTAAGAATTATCAACGCCCAAACTAACACCATTTATCTTCTCAGTCTTCTTCAATTCATCAACCTTCCTTCTTCTTCAATTTCTCCTTCTTCTTCAATTCACATCCCTTTCTCCCCTTTATCTGCAAAATAAAACCCTAATGAAGCTTAATGGAGAAAACCCATATTAGAAACCCACATCAAAAACCCATGATGCAAGCAGTGTTGCATCAAACCACATTTGCATGGAATTCCTCTCTGTCCATGATGCAAAGCAGCAGCGCATCAAACCCTCACTCGCAGACCAGTCTTGTTCGCGGTTGACTGTGGTGAAGAGCTTGTACAAGCGTGTGGTGAGAAGTTTGTCGCGGCATCAAACCCCCACCCCCATGAAATTTGGTGTATTGGATCAATGCATCCCAAGCTTCGATTGGACTCAGATGTGAGTATGGTGAGGGTCTTCGACACAACAACTTCAAGTAACAGCTTTGATCGGATCAGTGCATCCCCCTTTTTTTTAAATTTTTTTCTTTATATTTAAATTAAGGGAAATCCATCCACGTCAGCTAACACCGTTAGCATTTGGATGACAACTTAACGGTTTGACCAAAATTACACATTTTTTAAATGTGTGGACTAAAGTCGAGAAAAAAAAATGGGGACCAAAATCATCCAAACACTAAAATAGGGGACCAAAAGTGCAATTAAGCATATTTCTATAGAGGATTGAAAAGTATTAAAAATCTATTTTCGATCAAAATTTCTACATCAAATCAGCTCCATGCTCTGCATAAAGTATTGTTTGATGTTTTCCATAATTAATAAGTTTAAGTATTAAGTTTGGTTCAATTTTAATTCCTTGTATATTGTTTTTTTTTTTTTTTTATAAGCATTCCTTGTATATTGATTATTCCCCTATTTTGCTTTCATTCGATTTATTCCCCTCTGACTGATAATGATGACTAATCAGTAAGTATAGCGGAGCAATCGACCGTCGAATCGGTTTTTAGAACACTGGTTTTGACTTTTTGGCGTAGCAGAGCTGCTTGCATACTAATTAATCAAATTTCTAATCCAGGAATGCTTGTTATGCTAAGTTTCTACGGAAGTGAGGCTTTGTTTGTTAGAGTAGAAAATAACAAGAGAGAAATAGGGAAGATAGAAGAAAATTGGTGGGATCTATCTCAAATTTTTTTCTCTCCCCAAGTGAGAAGAAAATGGAAGAGAGAGAATACGTTTCATGTAAAATGATTTTCGTACCATTCTTTTTAGGTTCTCATTCAATTATTTAATAAATTTAAATAAATTGAATTAAATTAATCATTTATTTAATTAAATTAAATTGAAATAAATAAAATAATTATATTAAACTAATAATTTTTATTTAAAATAACTTAAATCAGTTAAATTAATTTAAAGTATTTGATTAGTTAAAATAACTTAAATCAATTAAATTTAAATATTTTTATATTATTTTTTAGTTAAGGGTATTTTTGTCATTTTAAAAAATAATTATTTTTCTCTCTTCTTATTTTCTATCCAACCAAATAAAGGGTGAGAGAAAACGCCTATTTCTCCTCTATTTCTCTCTTATTTCTCTTACACCAAACAACACATAAAATCTACTTTATTTCTCGTCATTTTTTCTCTTCTCATACTCTTTCTCACCTCTTTCTCTCTTCTCATTTTCTTCTCACAACCAAACAAAGCCTAAAGGACATAGAAAACCAATATTAATTGCAGATCTCCGTATGCAATAGCATTTCTTGTAAGATTTCCTTGTCTTTCATCCATCTTTCTATCTCAGACTATTCCTTAAAACCAGTGCCCAAGAAACGTGTCCTGCAGACAGATTTTAGTTTTCAAAGATACCCAAGTGCAAAATAGGCGGAAGTACATGATAGGGTCTGTAATTTTTTCCCAACCTAACATATCTGATCATGAATTATTTGCACAAGACAATGGTTTACATTGAAAAGTTCTAGTAAACGTGGGTTTCTATGAATGCCAAGAATTATCCTATCATGATCTGTACAAGAATTGTATTTAAGGAAACTTGGAGCTTATAAAAAAAATTAAAAATTAAAAATAAGGAAACTAGGACATTTCACTACTAGACTATGGAACGTAGTTCTTTCTTCTATCCATTCCTCTCTTTAGGTAAAATATGGACATATTTCTGTCCAAACAACTACCCTTTTGAATATACATATACATGGTATCCTCTGTGGAAACTACTTTTCTTGCATCCTATAAATTCCAACAACTTCAACTATTTTCCGATTAGTGTAATAAACGTAAGTTAGCTTGAATATTCTGTTAATTATGGAAGACCTAATGGTAAGTTGAATCCCTAGTATTTTTATTTTGAAGTGTTTGACAAGTAACATAACATGCATATATAACCTGTCACACATTTAGAGTTAGGGTTCTTCTTGACTTCTTCGCTTCTCCTTTTCTTCGTGACAAATGCATGTTGACTACTTTAGCATTAATTGACAAAATCGTTGGAAGATATATAGGCTAAGTTATCTTGATGGAGAAAGATAGAAAGATAATAGGAGACATATTTATTAAGAAATTATTATGGTACCATGATGAATGTAGAACTCAGATAAGTTGTTACTAATTATTTCATAATAAATAAGTAAATGTTTAATTTTTTATTAAATAAAATTCCAGTATAGCGAATAAAATAATTGATGTACTTAAAGATAAAAGGATGCATGGGTTGTTGGAAATTCAAGTATGAGCATCTTGTCCATTCCTATCCAATGTGGACTCACTTGAATTTCTAACAAGTTCATTAACCCAAATCATGCACGGTTACGGAGGCTCAAATAATGCTTTTAATTTTTAATATTTTTATCAATAAATATGTTTGACCCTTTAAAAAAGAAACAAATAATAATATTTAGCATAAACCGCCTTGTGTGTTCTTTAGAGAAATATTAAGTTACAAAAAGTAGTATGAATTAACTCAAAATTTGTAACCTTTCCTGAAATCTAATATAACCGGCATGATGAAGGGACAAAACAAATGGACAAAAAAGTACAAGACAACGCCCAACATTAGATATTGAATTAATTGTTTTGATAGTGCTCGCATAAAGAATTATGATATTCGGACACCCGGGTGCGACACCAAAACACTGTAGCGCTACAGTAGCGTACTGTAGCAACCTCTCTTTTTTCCCCCCAAATTTTGCCTTTTTTGTATAAAAATAAAAATTTAGTTTTTTTATACTAATATTTTTGGTTAATTACGTACAAATATCTGATTAATTCAGTTTAGGTTAAATTAATGTTTTGGTCCCTATACGTGACATTGATTTTCAATTTGGTCCCTATACGTAAAAAGTTATCAATTTGGTCCCTATACGTGACACTGATTTTCAATTGGTCCCTATACGTAAAAAGTTATCAATTTAGTCCCTATACGTGACACTGATTTTCAATTTGGTCCCTATACGTGACACTGCTTATCAATTTGGTCCCTATACGTGACACTGGTTTTCAATTTGGTCCTCACCACTAATTGGTCCCTATATAAGAGTGACCAAATTGCAAATTATTATCATATGTAGGGATCAAATTGAAAATAATTGTCACATGTAGGGACCGATTTCAATTTTTTTTTTGTTGAATTGGTCCCTACATGTGACAATAATTTGTAATTTGGTACTCTTATATCGGAACCAATTAGCGGTGAGGACCAAATTGAAAACCAGTGTCACGTATAGGGACCAAATTGATAACTTTTTACGTATAGGGACCAAATTGAAAACCAGTGTCACATATAAGGACTAAATTGATAACTTTTTACGTATAGGGACCAAATTGAAAATCAGTGTCACATATAGGGACCAAAACATTACTTTAACCTTCAGTTTATTATATGGTTAACGGGTTTTTTTTTTGGGACAAATTTCGACTTTTTTTAAAACCAAAACACGTGGTTAATCCTTTGAAAATGGTTGGTTAATTCAGTGTATTCTGTGGTTAATCGGTTATCCTGAAGCTTACAATCATTTTTCACAACCATGTAAATATTTGATTAATCACATGCAAATTTCTGGTTAATTCAGTTTATTATATGGTTAATGGGTCTTCTTTTTTTTGGGACAAATTTCGACTTTTTTTTAAAAACAAAAACACGTGGTTAATCCTTTGAAAATGGTTGGTTAATTCAGTGTATTCTGTGATTAATCGGTTATCCTGAAGCTTACAATCATTTTTCACAACCATGTAAATATTTGATTAATGACATGCAAATTTCTGGTTAATTCAGTTTATTATATGGTTAATGGGTCTTTTTTTTTTGGACAAATTTCGATTTTTTTTTTAAAACAAAAACACGTGGTTAATCCTTTGAAAATGGTTGGTTAATTCATTGTATTCTGTGGTTAATCGGTAACTTTGATGCTTCAACCATTCTATATGGTTAATCACGTGCAAATATTTAGTTAATTCAGTTCATTATATGATTAATGGGTTAACAAAAAATGTTAGTATTTAAAAAAACAAAATTTTTTTTATAAAAAAAAGTCAAAATTTGTATAAAAAAAAACTACTGTAGCGCTACAGTGCCCGGGTGTCGCACTTTGGTGTCGCACCCGGGTGTCCGAATATCAGCTCTCGGCATAAAACCGTATTACTATTTTGCATTCTCAGGACTAGAGTATATTTGAAGCTTCATTAGATCTATATACATCATGAAGCTTAAAGATTTTGTCATGCTTGTTTATTATTGAGCCAAATCACATATTTGTCAAAATATATATGTATATTTGCTTAAGTGAAGAACAAGTAGGCTACACCCAGTCTTTCCTTTATCTTCCTTGTCTTCCTCTACATCTAGAATCTTGATACACTGATATAAGTACAACAACTGCTTCTGCCATGATAATCAAAGGATAACAGAATAATTACAATTAAGACAGGCTGCATGGAAAGCGCGATTGAAGCATGTTTGGATCCAAGTTAGCGGCTCCCAAAATTAAAGCACTTTTACAATGAACCTACTATTTGTAGCTTCTACATTTCCAAAGCAATTATACCCATTCTCATGTAAGATGGACATTGCTCAACTTACATGAGTTTCCAAGCACAGTAGCTAGTAATTGGACAATAGTAAACTTGTGTCTTACTTTTTAAAACTTGTGTCTCATGATAATGCTAGAATGCTAGTACTGAATAGTATTTGAAGATCATCATGTTATCCCTTATTATATAAACAGCTGGTTGGTTCTACAGCCACTCTGCACCAGCATTCCTCTCTTTGGTAGGTTCTGTTTATGGTGCATGACAATATATATAGTCTACACCATCATTGGATTTTTTTTTTATAAGCTAAAATTGTATTAATTAAAGCACCAACTACCGAGGGTACTCCAAATCATTACCCCCTAGCAGTTAATTACATCAACTTGAACCAGAATAAGATTCACCTACCTACCAACTAACTACAGCAGAGTATACAATCTTTACTGCATAATTTTTTACCGCAGCACCTAAAACAGAACACTTTATACAATATAAATATTACATCAAAATAGAGACTTACAGAAGCACCAACAACATATCACAGCAGAATTACAGAAGCACCATAAACCACCATATAGAGCATTATGCGTGCAGCAGCACATTTTACCAGAAGCATCATAAAGACATAAACCATAGGCAAGCTTCCAGTCGTAGAAAACAAAAACAGGTTTACACCGAAGTAGAATAAATACCAGGACACCAAAAAAACAATATAACACCAACACTGGAATGAATGATGGTTATCGATCAAACCAATTGTTAGAGTATCAAGAGCCCGTTTGATACAAATTTTCTGTGGAAAAAAATAATCATTTTTTAAAATAATCACTTTTAAGGATTGTTTACATGTTTGTTTCAAAAAATTATTAATTAGTCTGAAAAAACTGAAGCTATTTTGAGTAACTATTTTAAGTGATTTTTATAATTGTAAACAAATACAAATCAACGTCTTTTTTATTTAAAAATATCAAAAAATAAAAATAAATCAATAGGTTATTTTATATGAAAATCCCACTTTCCTCCCAACATAATCCAATTATATAAATTATGCCCTTGAAGTGTTCTTACCATACATAAGTTTATCTTCTAGATTAGCAGCTTCTATTTCATGAATCTATCATACTTAAAGTTTAGCACGGTGGCCTTTTCAAAACAAATAGAGAGAATAAAGATGATTTTGACACATAAAATCTGATTAAGTAGTTGAAAACTTGAAGTGCATGATAAGAATACAATAATGAAGTGTGATGGATATCCAACAACACATCTATATAAGTTATCATTTGCATTATTGTTAGTGCTAAATAATTCAATGCTTAACTCTGAATCTTTTGAATTTACATAATAACTAACCTACCGTTGACAAAAGTGATCAAATTAAAAGGCTCTAAAACATAACTCAATATCCTGACAAATTATCCTATACTCCTTGTCATGCGTATAATTAGAAATTCAAGTGAGTATTGGATATCTCACACTCACATTGGTAAAGAATGAATAGAGTTAAGATTAAATAAGTGGGAAGACCTGTAAACTCATTCATTGTCTTGAGATCTCGAGTCAAGATATAGTGTCAAATTTATGTTGTTTTTCACCTAGATCTTAACGAAGTTGTTCTAAGCTTTTGATAGTATTAGAGTTGATGTTTCGATTAGGCTAACTATTTGGAGATGGTGGTTAGTGCTTGGCTTGGCCCTAACCCATGTTGTACTCGGAATAATAAACCTTGCTTAAATGGGCTACACTTGAAAGGGAGATTGTTGGAAATTCAACTTTGGATGTTGGAAGACTTATAAATTCAACCATTTTTCAGTTTTCCCATTTTTTCTAATTATTAAAATAAAATTGGTGGTATGGTGGTGCTTGTTGGTTGGCATGCTCTTATGCTCGACTCATACAAATCAACCACAAGCACGAGTGATCGCTTCCAGGTCAGCTTTGCATATTTCAATCGTCAAACCATGTGTGGCTACATCTTGCTGCCTCATCTCCCTCTATGCGGCCCAAGACTAGTGACAATGCCTTATATATTGGCAAGGTTTTAAATTGTGATTGTCATCGTGATTGCATTTATGTTGCTTTTTAGCATCGTTACAGGCAATTGGGGGAAATGTGGTCGGTGTGATTGCAATTACAATTGCATTGCGGTTGTAAAGACTAACAAAATTATATATAACATTATGATCTCAGTTGTGATTATGGATCTCATTTAAAAACTGAGACACGTAGGGGACATCATATATATATGGGGATCAAAGAATATTGTTTGGCTCATGATATCAAGGAAAACCTCAAAGACCGTTGCTCTGTCTAGCATTTAGATTAACCTTGATAGACTCTAATCAACTTTCCATTGTGTTTTTTTTTTTTTTAACCTTGGGGAGAGAGAAAAAGGAAAGCCAATAGCTAACTATCCTTCTATGATATCAATTCTAGGAGTAGCACTAATAACATGTTCACATTCCAAAAGAAAAGGGCTTGTTTGTTTTGTTTCTAGATTCATATTTTTATTTTTTGTTTTAAAAAATAATTACAAAATTATCACATTGTTTTCATTATGTTTCTTGTTTTCAAAGATTTGTACAGGAACCAGTGAAAACAGAAAAAGTTGTTTTGTCTTCAGTGTTTCCTGTATAATTTTTTGAAAACAAGAAACAAAATGAAAATAAGATGTCATTTTTGTAATTATTTCTGAAAACATGAAATAAAAACAGAAAACAGAAAACAAAACAAACAAGCCCAAAATGTGCTGCACTTGTTGGGTTAATCTTTTATTTTTTATTTAAAAAAAAAAAACCAGAGACTAGTACTTAACCAATTGAAATAGGGGGGAAAGAGGTCAATATCATCAATGTGGTCTAGGTGTGTGTATAGGTCATTGATCTATTCTCGGGAATTAATTCAATTAATAGAGTAAGTGGTAAAGCAGAAAGTGTGGGAACTTGAATACTGGTTATAATTTGAGCTATTTTTACACATGTTGTTGGAGGTTGGTTTGGACACATAAATCGGAATTTTGGCTTTGGCATGTTATTTAGAAAATTGTTTCGTACGTCTTTTATTCTTTGCATAAAAATAAATAAATCTTGTATAAATACGGTATATATCGAATACAATCAATCAAATTTTCAATAAATAGTCACTAAAATAATAATTTAAAAAGATAATAAAATCCTTACTAAAATTATTTTAGGATATCCTGTTTGTGTAATTAAAATCAATCTTATTAGTCAACAATTTATTGATAACGTATAACACATGATTCCACTCTTACATTGAAAATGAATTAAAATTAAACTCATTTTTTTGAATATATAGTTAAATCCCCACGTCATCCAGCTTATATGCAGCATCCTCTCACCCATATATAAAGTCCTATTATTTTTTGAATTTGCAGCTTGAATGAAAAGATTAGTTGATATTTTCAGAACAGGTAAACCTGATGGAGACACTTGAAATAAGATACTTTAAAGTGAACGATAAGTAAGCATCAGCTTGTGAATTGTGATAGATACTGGAACATTTTGTGTGTAAGCTCTGAAACACAGTGTTATTCAATAGACAATTCAACGCTAAAGCCGTGATCAATCTTTGCAATATCATAACTACCTACCTTTGAAAAACCATCAACAATTAAAGGACAGCAAGTATAATTCACTATCCTCCCGACAATTTAAACTACGTATGAAACACGTAAATGCAGCTTTCTCATTTGAAGACAAGATTAGTTATAAATCACAAAACATTAGCCAAGGAAAATCCTGCTTAATGAAAGCTCTTATCAGTTTGGCCTTTTGTATTACACATATACGTTCAAATTAATCCTTGTACTAATTAAAGTTTATCTGTCTGACTGGCCACTTACCAAACGATGAGTTTACGAGAGGCCAATTATTTTGTTGTAGATACTCTTTGGGGTTTTTGGTTTCTGTTTTCCTGTTTATTTTGGCTGTGTCCTTCTTTTTGTTGGGGGCCTTTGCTGGTTTTTCTGTACTTTGGTTAAATTTCAATTGGGTATTGGTGCTACTGGGGCTTTAGGTAGATCTTCAACCTGATGGCATGCTCTTCTATGGGTTCAACAATTATCTTCTTTCTCTTTGTGATTTGGGTTCCTTTGTATATGATTTCGAATACCCCGGGTACTATAAAATTTTGCTTATAAAAAAAAAAACTTAATTAACACAGAAAAAGCTAGTAAGAAATTAAACTTTGTGCCCCTCATGAGCTACTATTGAGCTTCATCAATATATTTTTGTTTTGGAATTCTAAAAATGGTGGCGAGTAAGCTATCATTTCAAGGTCGCGAGCGACATAGGTATAACTCATCTTCAAAAAAGTTTATTTTTCACAAGAATTCAAGCCAGAAATCTCTCACTTATCGAGAGTACCCTTGTACACACCATGCACCTTGCAAACCTAACACGCTTTCATTAGATCAACCCCTTTGGGTAGCATCAACAGTATAAACGGATCACAGTCATTATTAATCTTAGGGTCTTGCTAACGAGTGTCCTTAGGACACTAGTTAAGGAACAAAAAAATGGCAAGATTTCGTTGGAAAATCAAGTGTTTATCTTATCAAAACATTAATGCACCACTTTCTAATAAGATATCTCTTTTTTTGGTTTCTTAACCAGTGCTTTAGCCCCTAAGGGCACTCGTAAGTATTCTCCTTGATCTTAAATCACACACACACAATTAAAGGAATCTGCTATATATAGATCCCAATTAAAAGAAACTGCTATAGCTTTGGTGCAATTAATATAAAGAAGTAGCAATTATTCTGATTTGGTGAAGGGATAAAAGGGCCTACCATCCTGCGCGTAGAAAGGAGACCTGAAGAAAAACTCTACAATATCATCACATATATGAAGAACTTTACATGTTTCTATCATCCAATTTCTTGGTATGATTTAACTAAAAAAGGAGACCTGAAAGTATGAAACATGACAATGGACACTCTGACTCACCCAATGTCTTGATTGCTTAATGCTTTTGCTAATTTGTTTATTTTCAATAGTTTAGAAAGTCATCACCGCTATTTACTGCTCATCAAGACTAATTAACCAAAGAAACTCTTACAAAGGGCAGCCCAACGAAGATGATTCAACAATGAAATTATTTACCCTCCAGTTAGGGGTGGAATATAATGGCCACTGTCTAATTTTCCTGTCTCACTCCCTGTCCCACACCAATTATAATTTGTCATTTAATAAAATAAAATCTTAACTCTTTAACACTTATTCACATTTTCAGTTTTTGATTGGTTGGGAACATCGAGACATCATTTTTTTGGATATATAGCAGATTTGTATCCTTTAGATACATACAGGTACAGCAGCTGTGAGAAAAGTGCAAAACCCAAACACTTGGCTCGATCTTCACTATATATTCCGCTGTAAAATACCTACCAAGACGAGAGGGTCATTAATTGTATGACATCACACATGTATTTTACCCACAAGTCTATCCCAACTCCACACTAGTGGGACTTCCAATTGGTTGCAACTTCCTCAATTTTGTCAAACAAATTACATGTATACGTTAGGTACTTATACAATATGGATCTTTTTTAAGTTATAACATCTCTGGTTAGTTCACACATATATCAGTTCTAGGCCTCTAGCCATACGAGAACGAGAATTGGACAAGAAAATAATGCCAGAAGATAGCTTTGCATAGAGATTTTCCCGTATACAATATAGGAAAAAGCTACCTATATTGGATATATGACACATGCATAGATCAAACGGAGCCGTTGATTTCTAACAGTGATGTACGAATGCTCATGAGAAAGTTGAGTATATAGCTCAAGTTCAAGAATGTTTCACGGTTTAATAAGACAAATTCTAGAATGTGATGCGTGGTTTTAGTTTTATACCTTGTCCATATATAATTCATTCCTTGTTTGATCATATGCATGAAATTCCACACACGCACAACACACATGGAGAAAAAGAAACTATTTAAAACAATGAATTTATTTTTAGTTTTTCAACGTGAGACTGTAGTTGGAAAATATGAGTGATCAATTAGGCGAGAATGCGAAAGAATTTACTAGCTAATTCATGTTGAAAAGTTAACTAACAATCAAACATTCAAACTCTACTAATAATTAACATGTATGGCGAAGTATCCTCAAGCTGTAGGATGCATTTAGCATTTTTTTTAGCTTTAAATGAACAATAGGACTCAACTCAATGAAAATCATGTAAGATATTACAGTTATCCTAAGCATGTTCCTGATATCAAATGAAACATTCGAGATCAATACTTTGAAATGCTACAGTGATTTTGTGTTTGGAGTAAGAAATAAACGAGAGAAAATGATAGAATAAGAAAACAAAAAAAAAAGACAAAAATTTATTGAATAACAAAATTGTGTGATAGAAACCTATTACATGACTTTTTTTTTTATTTGAGATCATCCACATTCGAAAATCACAATGGACTTGGACTAATCCGAGTCGAGTCAGGAAGATCCGTTTAAGGGAACAAAACTTTCCTAACACATTTTTTTTCCATTCATAAGACTCGAATCCGATACCTTATTTAAGGGGGACCAAATTCCTTACCACTTGAAGCAACAGGCAAACCTAATATAAACTACAGATAACAACTAACTAATCATCGACTAACTAAAAATAACTTTATCATCCACATCTTATATTTTACTCGTACTTAAATTCCATCATAGGCCAACATGTAGTTGGTCCAAGTGATAAGGGACTTGAACACCTTAAGCAAGTGATCCAGGTGTTCGAATCCAGGCTTGTGTATGGAGAAAACCTGATTGGGAGGGGAGAACCCACCTTGTGTGCCCAATAGGTTCCTCGACGAAGATTAGTCACTGCTAACGGTGGTAGATACTTCATATCTACAACATGGTTAAAAAAAAAATTACAACATAGATATAGCAGCTAAATTAAGTAAAAGAAAAATATACACAAATAAAAAAATGCTCAATATATTTGTCTTAAACATTGTGCATTATATATGCTGGTGCGGGAGACCTTAGTCAAACTTCAACAACAGCACAAGATTTGCTGGATATATTGTAGCCGAGTGTAGGCCAATAAATATACATAAAGATAAAAACTGGAAATGTTTTGAATTATATCGTAGGTGTTTTACATAGAGTACTATAGACAGGTATACAAACGCCAAAAACTTCCCCAGGATGCTGGCGACTATGTAGCCTATCAGTTGCCATGCTTTTCGCTTCCGGTTTCTCTCTAGCTTTTAGCACAAGCGAATCTCATGACCAATGCGACACACATATATGTATACAGTATTTTTTTTGGTTTTCCCATGCGCAACTGCAGAGACTAATCCCTCGAGGTACTTGACGACATTGAAGGATTGACATCTTCCAACTAGGTTTTCTCTATACGCAAATATATGTATACAATATACATACACTTTTTTTGGTTCTAAACCCAGTGTATCCCAACGCTGTCAACGAAGGACTAATCACTGTTCGCAAGGTGTGGCTTCCGCTGGCCAAGACATTATTTTAACACCATCAGAAATCGAATCAGGAGCAAACCGAGTCCACCCCAGAATGTCACAGGGTAGGCCTTAGAACCACTGGGCCAAGAAGCTTGGTTAATACACACTCTTAAGCAAGTAAATTTGTATATCTATGTTCTTATCCTGATCACCGTAAGCATTTAACACTTAACAATGTAAATACTGTTTTTAACATTTTCAGATCATTAATTGAGTTGGGTTTTCATCAGTTACATATAAATTAATGCACGCACAAAATTAGGAAGAAATATATATATATATATATATATATATATATATATATATATATATATATATAAGTGATCGGACTGTTGTACTATTTAAATACTAAATGTAATTATATGTGATGATCATGAGAATGAAATATAGGTATCATATCAACTGAATGTGGAAAATGAGGCCACGAGAGAAAGAAGGAAAAAAATAAAAAATAAAAGGAAGATTCCAAGGACAGGGATTCCTGGAAATTGGTCTTCCTTGAAATAAACCATTTTTATATTAGTGGTTGGCGCCCAAGGGAACCCCCAGGGTCCATATATCCATCCAATGACGTGGCTGATCCTAATTGGAAAGTGTAAATCAAATTAGGTGGAAAGTAGGGTCCACTACATCACGTGTGCATGATTGACTCGCATGCATGGTGCCTGGTTGCGGTGCCGGCTCTGAAATCCATATGGATGGATTCTGTCTTGTGTGAACAGAGGAATGATGTTTGTACATTTTTATATCATTTTTATGTTTTATTTGTTTAAGTAAAAAGGGTATTGTTTTCATTTTTAAATATCCAGTGTTTAAGAATTTATAATATAATTAAAAAATAAATTAAATAATATTAACTACTCCCTCCAGTTCATAGTATAAGAAACAAAATCTAAAAACACACGAACCAATGAAATGTATTGGAATAAATAAATTGTAATTAATATTCATATAAATTTCCAAAAACATCCCTTCTAATGTTAATTAATATTCTGATGGCTTATAATTAATGACATTAATTAATAAGGACAATATTAGAAATTAACATTTAATATGTGTGAAATTTGATGCATGTTTCTTATATTTTTGACAAATAAAAGAATCATTTATTTCTTATATTTATATTGCTTAATTAAATTTTTTTTTTTTATGAAAAACTGTTATTTTATGAATAATGTAAATATTAAGAGTTACTGTGTCATAAATGCTTAAGGTATAATTTAAAAATATAATAAATGTTTATTAATATTTTAAAACATCAATCAAAGTATAATAGACTAAATATAGAATGTGTTACAATATGTGCTTTTGTTTATTTTATTACCTAAAATGAATAAATATAAAATTGATATAGAAGTATTATTATTAAAATAAATATAGAAATGTTGCTTTCACATTAAAACTTTTACTATTTTTAATACTTCCTTTGTTTAGGTTAATTAAAAAGAGTAGACAAATATTTGAAAATGTATGTTTTTTATTTTATAATTTTAAAAATAAATGATAATAATGTGAAAATATTTTGTGTTTGCATATTAAAAAATTTACATTGTTATTATAAAGTTAATTTTTGATATAATAAAAGTAGAATATATATATATATATATATATATATATATATATATATATATATATATATATATAGACACACACACACACACACACACATATTATTCACCATCTTTATTTTTTTTTTAATAAGTAAAGTGTAAAAACAATCAATAATTTTGATCAGGGGCAACATGTAGGGTTTAATATATTAGCTGGGACCATCCTAAAGTTTTTAAGGTAATGTTTGGTGTGTGAATAGGGAAGATTGAAACGAGATTTTTGGTTCTGATATCTTGGGTTTCAGCTCCTTAGTAAAATAAAAATGTCTCATTTTTTTTAAAATTTTCATGTATTATGTTTTGTTATATTTGTAAAATACATCCAATATAAATTTAAAATAGAATTTGTATGTTTTGTTTCGTTCCGTTTTAACACATGTATCAAACTATGTAAAGGTAAAACTTTTCACATGTAATTTTTTTTTTTTTTTGAAATGTTTCACATGTAATTTTTTTAAAAAATATATATATAAACTCTTTAATTTGACCGTTATTAATAAAATGATATTTTTCTTTAGCCTTCTCAATAAAATGCTTCTCGCTCCACTTGTAATTTTAATGTGCATATATTATTTCAAAGAATATGTATAGCATATATATGACTTTTTTTTATTAAGTATTACTCAATAACATTGTCTTTGTACGGTATTCATTCATTATCAGAAATAAAATGGTACGTGTCGATATATATATATATATAGGCAAGGTCAAGATCGTCATTTTAACTAGAGTCTCTAGCTATCTTTCTAGGTATTTACAGCTTGCAGCTGGTCTATGCAACTTGATGACGAAGACCCTAATTTGGTGGAATCTTCAGAAACACACTCGCTCCCCCGTGTTTTTCTTCATTGCCTTTATACATAAATTCTCTAACTTCTCATGCATGGTGATTAGTAGCAATTAGAAAGCTTCCTTCAATTTATCTCTTTTATGTGTTCATACTACATATATTTGCAGTATCCCTCAAGTCAGTGTTTCTTTTCCTAGTGATTGATATAAAAAAACATCAAAACCTAAATCGAAGAAAGTTTGTCTCTCCATGCAAGTAAGCAACCACTGCTTATAATTAACTCTTTCATATCACACATCCTATTTGAAGAATAAAGTCTTTGTACTTAGTTTTCTCCCAAAGGGTAGTAGTGATTGAACATTCTACAACCTTTTGAATAGCTTTTTATCTAAGAAGTTTATCATGTCACTTTTTGTGTGCTACAGAAGGAAAAGGAAGCAATCATCAAGGAGGGGGCGGATAAAGAAATGGAAGGGAGTCGTGGAAAGGAGGAAACCCTACCACCAGGATTTCGATTTCATCCTACTGATGAAGAACTCATCACTTACTATCTCATGAATAAGATATCGGATTCTAGTTTTACAGGCAGAGCTGTAACTGATGTAGATCTCAACAAATGTGAGCCATGGGAGCTTCCAGGTTCAGACCTTAATTATCTTCTGTTTAATTAAGATTCGTTCATGCAAGTACAGTTGCAAACATTCATTTCATTAATTTTGAGCTTTTCATCATGCATACTCATTTAATAAAAAATTGATCCATGAAAATATACTATTTGGTATTCATCTACACTACTCAATTTCTTCTTATACTCTCTTTTCATCCATCATTCGGATCTATCATTTGATTCTTGTAAATGTTTCTTGTATACAGGTTAGGTTACTCCTCGTACTCTGTAATTAATATACTTTTTGCTTATAAAAAAAGTCTCTTTTCATCCATGCTATTTGTAAATAAAAAAAAAATAGTAAACACAGTGTCTAGGGTTTCTTCATAATATATAAACACACATGATCATATAGTGTCTTTCTTTATGGGCAAGTGATTGCTGCACTTATTCCAATTCCATCATATTTTAATGTAACACATAAATCTAATTATTCCATAAGGTAGATGTTTGTCTTTTGTGTGATATGGATAAGATTTACGTGATATATAATCTTATGTACCCTCCAATTTCTAAACAAATACAGCATGCTTGTTTTTTCTACTAATTTTACAAAATTTTCCATGAAATAGGGAAGGCGAAAATGGGAGAAAAAGAATGGTACTTCTTTAGTCTGAGAGATCGCAAATACCCGACAGGTGTGAGAACCAATCGAGCAACAAACACCGGGTACTGGAAGACTACAGGGAAAGACAAGGAGATCCTCAACAGTGTTACATCGGAGTTGGTTGGCATGAAGAAGACTCTAGTTTTCTACAAAGGCAGAGCTCCCAGAGGAGAAAAAAGCAACTGGGTCATGCATGAATACCGCATTCACTCAAAATCCACCTTCAGAAACAACAAGGTATATATTGATATACATGTGATTTTTTTTTTTATAAGCAAATAGTATTGATAACGAGCATTAGGGGTGCTCAAACCCATTTACAAGTAACCAAAACAGAGATCTTTGTAGAAATGATACTACCCCTACAAAGAAGAAGGATCATCCATACATAGATACCCTAAGAAGACCAACAAGACCAAACCCAAAAGCTCCACAAGTCCCCTTACGTCACTGGGAGCAAGAAAAGTAGCATGTAGGCCCCTACCACTGATAAAAGTAAAAATTCATACATGCATGCCTCAAGAACAACAAAAAGTTTGTTTATATCATTTAATGTTGAAAATTGTTCGAACGTCCAAGAATTTCTCAAATAAAAGTGCTTTTTGCATCTTCCACTAACCTTTCAACACTATCCTTAAAATAGGATGAATATATGTTCTTTCACTTTGCTGTCACATATTCTCCGTCTAACTAATATACTATCTTGCTACATAGTTAAAAAATGGTGTAATGTTAGAAAGATTGAATATACGATCTTCCACTAACCTTTCAACACTTTCCTAGTTGTTGTTTCTTAGCTAGTTGGTGTGGTGTAGCCAGGGCCGTGTCGAGACATTTTGGGGCCTAAGACAGACTTATTAGAGGATTCTTTTTTCAAATTTTATTGTATATATAGAAAAAATAACCATTACATAATTAATTTCAATTTATTGTTATTAACAAAATCGTATGCACAACTTATTTTTCTCCAACGGTACCAACGCTTAATCTTCTTAGACGAAAGGAACAAACAATTTCAATTGCAATCAATTTTTACTTTTCCAAAATCTCACCCCTACACACTCATAAGTATTAAGACCATCCCGTTTTAAAAAAAAAACGTATTAGGATTGTTGGGTCATATAATTATAGCACTTGCTATCAACTTGGGTTAGAAAGTCACGTTGCTACTTGATGCTTTAATAAAATCTCTCTCACATACATATTGTTATTGTTGGGCCTTTGTCATGTTCTGATGTATTTATTACATGTTAGATTTTTGGGTCTTTATGTAATATATAAAATTACAAAGGATCAATAACTAATTGAATGTGGGGCCTAAGGCAAGTGCCTTACTTGCCTTGTCGCTTCCACAGCCCTGGGTGTAGCTATATCTCAACCAGGTGGTCATTCTGTAATGCTTGATTGATTATATATCTTACTGTCCTACTATGTACCTTTTCTGCTCTCTTGTATATGGGTTGAGTACCCCTGTGCTCTCTTATTATACAATTCTTTGCTTATATAAAAAAAAAATGATAACATAATATTGATGGGGATGAATGTGTGACAACAGAGTGAGACAATAGATCTTCATCCATATGTTATCAAAATTCAAAAGCGAAAAAAGAATTGGGTAGCCTTTACAATGGAGTCATATATGCTTTGCACAACTAAACAAACATGAACTAACTAAAATAACACTCATTTTTATATATACAGCAGGATGAATGGGTGGTTTGCCGGGTATTCCAGAAGAGTGCTGGTGTCAAAAAGTACCCTTCTTCCAACCATGCAAGAGCAGTGAATCCATATAGCCTTGAAATAGGCCCTAACATGGTGCCGCCACCAATGATACAGCTTGGAGATCCTGCTGCTCATTTCCTTTATGGAAGGCATTACATGAGCAGTGCAGAGTTAGCTGAAGTTGCTAGGGTTCTGAGAGGGAGTGGATCAACCAGTCACAGTGTAGACCTATCAATGCAATCCCAGCTGAACTACCCAGTAACTGCAGCAGGAGGAGGAGGATTCACCATTTCAGGGCTTAATTTGAATCTGGGGGGAGGAGGAGCAGGAGCACCAGCTCCAATAACACAACCTATTTTCCGGCCAATGCAACCGCCGCCGCCTCCTCCACAGAATTTGGCTCAACTGCATGATGGAAGTTCCAACATGATGATGTCAGCCACTTCTCTTGGTGCAGAGAATGTAGGTTATGGTGCAGAAATGAGCAATGCAAATCCACATGGGAATAGGTACGTGGGCATGGACCAATGCATGGATCTAGAGAATTACTGGCCTTCCTACTAAATTAGAAGGCCTTCATTTAGTTATAAATCAGACATAGTTTATTTCTATATAACTTCAGTTGGATCAGCTACTATACAATTAAGTTATGCTTTTTTGCTTGTGTTTCTAAGTTTCATGCTGGTAAATAACGAGCAGTACTATGTATCCAAGTAATCTTGTGCCCTTGCTTCAAGAAACTTTTTGAATGTTATTGTTTATCGATTACTATCTTTCTTACATTGAGACTCAATTTGAAGGTCATCGTTGTTAGGGATGTCTATGAGTGAAGCTATTCATGAAGTATTCGAGTTATTGGACTCATTAATACTTGATCTAACTCTTGTGTTTGGCTAAATAAAGCAACCTAAGCTTGAAGTTAGACTTGATTATCTAAATGAGTCGATCTCAAGCTTTGTAGACTCACTATAACATTTTTTGCTTTTGACTTATCATTAAGATCGCTAATAAATATTTTATTCAAAAAATCACACATTCACGTATTAATATATTAATATATCATTGGATCAATCTTAGGCTTTCTTAAACACTTTTTTTGATTGATTTAATGGTACATTAATACATGAATACGCGAATGCATTGTATTTTAAATGCATCAAATCCATTTTCCTCATGTATATGTATTGCATATATAGTTAGTTATATGTTTATTTATTACATATATTTACATTAACTGTAATGGATTTTTGATTTATAAATATAATAAAGATGTTTGTTAAATTAATATTAAATTAATAAAATTAAAAATAATTCAAGAGGGAAATTTAATAAAAGAAGAGTTACTAATCAAAATTTAAATGAGTTAATTAAAAGAGTCAAGCTCAAGTTTCTCATTTTTAAACTAGTCAAGCTTGAGTATCCTTTTATTTTCAAGAGTTAAGCTTATAAGCTTCAAAATTTAATAGGAATACTGATTTCACAGTAAAATTTTGTATTGTTTTTTTGGCTTGGATGGCTTTGGCACAACTTGTGCTTTAGTCTAGTCTTTATTTTAATAAAATTCATTTTCTCATAAAAAAAACTGTAAAATTCACTATTTTACTTACATATATAGGATCTTATCTGATTTTTGTCTTTTATATACGGGTTACAATATCCCTTGTAATATATATATTACGGATCCATTGACTCCAAGAATAAGTTTAAAATACTTATTCTTGATCCCACCTTTAAATTTACTATATAATCCAATAATCTATACTCATTCGTTAAAAAAAAAAAAACAAATGTCTTCCATTGGAGTAGAAAAACTAAAGGATAGCCCTTGTCCCTGATTATTTGTTGAGTATCACTGTTTTCTTGATATGCTAGAAGGGGCTTGCGAACATTGATTGGAATTCAGAAGGGATTGTGATTATTTTGTGTTGTATTACTTTTACACCATTTTTATTTACTGTACCTACAAAGCCAAGGGAACCTGGATTTGTGCGAAAAACTTTAATCCATAAAAGCGATGTAGATGCAAAATAATGTACAAGAGTCGTTTTCCATTTAGAAAGCATCTGCAGGTAGCCACTCTGTAGGAATTTGATTGCTCATATTACAATAATGTTCTTTATGCAACATTGTGGTGGGATGACAGTTGGTGTTGGAAACTAAAATGGAGGAGAAGATTTCATACTAAGTTGGTTAATTTACTGCATTGAATTGGTGCAATTAACCAAAGGAAAACTAAATGAATGGATTTGGTCGTGTGATAGTTCTAGAATTTTTTTCTAAACACAAAACTTGTCTGGTTGTACTTCTGGTTTTTCAGCTATGTTATTTGAACACAAAATTTTGACATCGTATGTGATACCGTATATATTAGAATTCTATTTCTCACTTACTTTTTATCTTCTTGTATACACGCATTCCAAAAATACACAATAAAAACAAAGGGACACCATATTTGTGTCCATTTTTTGTGTTCAAAAATCATTTTCCCAAAAGTAAACATGTTTGCTGGAAATGTATTGTCAGCACAGGAGAATGTCGTATACGCATTTTGCCAACAAGAGATTACGGTACCCTTATTGTTATCTTGTTTGATTGATTAATTAATTAAACTTGGGTTATATATGGGTTGAGGTTTCCTTGTGCCTTCCTTAATATATTTTACTTTTCAAAAAGAAAAAAAAAAGAAAAAGAAATAGGACAAAATATGATATACCGCCACATACAAATTAATATGTATGGTGTCTAATAGGATTTCCCATATTTTGCTATCAAAGAAGGACTCATCAAATCCAATAGTATACGCTAAGGATGAGATTATTAAGGATGTCGTTGGAAAGGAAGTGAAAATAACATTTGCTTACATATTTCGCAATATCAATATATTATAGATATATCACCACTATATATATTGTAGCAATTCTTTCAAGGTTAACGAATAATTTTACTACCAGTACAGACTATTTTCAGAACTTGTGAAATGGTTTCATATTTGTGCAATTCTTAGCAATTTTAGTGTGTGTTTGGGAAAGTTGTAAAAAATAGATTATACTGATAATCGATTATTGTGATAATCGATTATAATCAGAATCTATTTTTGTTTGGAGATGTTTGCTGAAAAGCAATTTTAAGATAATCTATTACGTTTGGATGGTACCAAAAAAATCACTTTTAGATAGTAAATTATGAAAAAGGGTACGAAGTTATTTGTTTTTAATATTTAGCAGAAAAATGAATAATATTTTATGTATTTTTTACAGTATTTTTTTTTTTATCTTGGCATCGATTTTTTTTTTCTATTTGTGAAAAATTGAATGAAAAGAGCTAACCACAAGACTGCTCATGGTAACCACCCCAAGCTGCGTGAAGAGAAGGACGTGTGAAGGGTTATACTTGCAGCTTTGAAAAAATATACAACTTGCAGCTTTGAAAAATCAGTTATTGTACAAGAAATGTTGGGGGTTATTTGGGAAAAGATCTTTCACGTTATAGTATCACAAAAAATAATCCATCTAAAAAACGGCTGTTTCTAAAAACAGTCATCAACTCCAGATGGTTAAAATCAGTTGTTTCTAAAAAAATAAAAGCTTTTTTTAAAATTTGATCTAATCACCCAAACATAACATTTTCTTGTAAAAAAGCTTTTTTTCTAAAAAAAAACAGTTGAAATTTCGAAAAATAAGCATTCCCAAACAACCTAGAGACTACCCGTTCAAAAAAAAACTTCTTAGCGACTACGTACTACTTCAAGAAACTTTATTTATTCACTTTATATATTCGAAAATGCTAATATGTGTTCTTACGACGTTATTCAAGAAATGAAGGTAGTTTTGTATGAAAAACAATATATTTAAAATATTGAAAAGTGTTGCTTAATTTTTTTAATACAAGTTTTTTTTTATTGAATTCTTAAATAATGTGCTTAAGACACTCTTTAGCAAAACTCCTATAAATGCTTAAAAAAAAAAAGACCCTTATAAATAAATTGAATTTATTTTTGAAAAGTTTGTTGGTAGGTGTACGGTATTACCGCATTAAGGTGACAATTGTTAACTGGAATGTTTTTATTCCCAGACAAACTACATTCCTGAAAATCATATTCCTGAACATAGAGTTTTCCCACCTTCACACATAGGAATAAAGTGTCCCCAAATTTCTAACTATCATTCACATATTTTATTCTCGAGAATATTTTATGCCTTAAAATAAATTTTTAAAATTTGTATCAAATATGGAAAACTTTTATTTCCATGCTGACATTCCCGAGAATTTTTTTTTCAAAACTTTAACAAACACTACCAAAATGAAAAGTACTTGCGCGATGTTACACGGGAGAGATTCAGGGTTGGACAAAGCTACAGAATTTGCAACTGCCGCGCGCCCTGCCTCACATCATAGGAACGTGCAGCCAAAGTAGAAGATTTTTTCTAAGGTAATTCTGTCAATACGGCAACATTTACATGCCCATCCTATAGATAACATACTCAATCCAATATTGAATATTAAATATTGATAGAAACATCAAACAGAGGCTTCTTTACTTAACGTGCTGCATGGCGAAACAGGTTCACCAAATTAGTTTGTCGTTTTTTCCATTCAACGCGGCTGCTACTAAGTGCATGTTTAATTCCATGGTATGAATAACCAAACTCACTTTTACAATAATCAAACATTAATTTGACCATTTTCAAATATTTTGCTATTGGATGCATAAGCAATTTTGAATTCCAGAATCAATTCTATCAAAAGCAGCTTGGAGTAATTTCTGCTTTTGAATTGAAAAATTACACTAAGTTTTATATCAAACTTGTTTTTAAAATAAAATCATCCAAATATAAATCACTTCACTTCAAACTCAATTATATTGAAATCAATTCTACAAAATCAATTTCATTCAAAATCACGTTTGTCAAACACTCATCCAAACACATGCCAAGTATCTGATCTCGAGCAGTGAAGAGAGGAGGCATACGTACGCAGAATCAATTCAACAAAGGAAAATGGTATCAACATATCAAGAGGACCGTGCTCAATATTCTATGTTCACCCACACCCATTCCTATTGAATATTAGCACGATATTCATCTTGCATATCCCCTAACAAACTCTATAAAGTCAGACGTTCGAATCTTAAAAAGCATCACTTTGGAAAGTTATGCTTAACTTGAACCTTTTAATAGATACAGCATAAATTGCCCAAAAAAGAAATACAAGTACACTGGTTTCGCAATAGGATCGAAATTGGATTTGGATTCCCTCCAACAGTGTAACTAAAAAATTTGTACAACTATCGCATGAGGTAAACATGGACATGTATCGCATATATCCAATGATTGAAAATCAGCTACAAAGATGCTAGAGAGAAAGGAACTGGAGGATCCAAATTCGAACCATACTGATCTCGCGAGCTGAACCATAGTGATCTTATTTTTCTAAATCAAATCAAATTAAACCACACTAAAGAAACGAACCTAAACTAGTTTATCGTTTTTCCATCCAACACCTGTAATCAGGAAAAATTTCATCCCTCTTCTAACAAGTCTCCAAATTTGGTAAATTGTTACACATAATTCGAACAGAATTATTATGCGATTTTCAAGGGATAAAAACAAAACAATAATTTCGTCCCAGCAAAGAATAATCCATAACTTGGTTTGTTTTGATTAGTTTCCTTTACTTCCACTTCCACAGACAACCTCAATAGGAGAACTAGCTGTGATTGAAATAAACATACACGAAGTGGAGGCATTTTTACTATGTCAAGAATTTATAAATAAATAAAAAACAAAAGAGTTTTAAAGGGAAGGGAGGTCTAATAACGAATATAAGACAACCATAATACATGAATACCTAAACATGTTGTGCGCCCCAGCTCTACAGTGCAACATCCTAAAGTTACTTCACTCGAAAACAAGAAACTAAGTATTCAAAATTCACAGGAGAGGAAGGAGGATATAGCCCCCAACAAGCCCATGCTAACAGGAAAAACCATCTGCAAGAAACAGAAACAGTGTTTTCAGCAATGTTGCCCCGAGGTTAGGGAAAATCAAAAGGAAGCACAAAGCTCAACCGCACAATGAAAAAGTAAAACGTCATTAGCTAGTTCGTATAGTTTCATGCTTCCATTTATGACACTCAATATGAAAGATGCATGTCCAGCACTCCCACCTTCCAAGTGTCCGATCCTCTCACTACATAATGAGGAATTTGAGAAGACTTGTGAGCTTCCCAATAGAACCCATTTCAATCAACTAAGCGATTCTCTAAAAATAAGATGCTCATACAATGTCACCAATTTCATTCACTATTCTTTTCTTCCCCCTTTTTTTTTGCTCTCTTTCCGCTCATATCAAATAACTTTGCGTAGTTTACCCAAGAGCCTTAACTTCCCTTGCAGACAGGGAGATCCAGGGATGAATACCACTTGGGTCCCTTTTTCTCCACTTTAACCTACCCTCCCTCTCCCCATACTAGGTCTTAGACCTCCTTTGTAACCCTAAGGAAAAAAGAAAAACAATGTATTTCAAGAAACTAATTTGCTAAGGTAGATCGTCATCTCTTCTACAATGGTGTAACCCCTAATGCCAGACATTGTGGTAGTTTCAAAGAAATCAGTTTTACTATTCAAAATGAAATTAGAAAAATTGACATAAACTAGGACATTCACTACATTGAATTACGCATGCTATGGCACTAAATGTCCGTCCTCACCTTCAAAGACGATGGTATTATATGCCAGTGACTTCTTGAACTCCACATCATGTCATGTTCTAAATGTTAACAAAATTAGAGCCAGGAGGAATGTTAACCGATATTGTTAAGAATACAAGGGGCATTATTCTATTAACAATTGCAAACAAAATCCTCCCAGAGAAGCACAATAAGTAACTCAAAGCTTATGGTAAAGATATCAAGGCAGCTTTGCATCACGCAGGCCTCATAAATGATATAAGATGAAAGCAGGTTTCAGTTTTCACATCCATGGGCAATAATAGAACAGCATACCTAAGTTCCTCTCCCTAAAAATAAAGCAGGACCCACTTCATGCCATCTACTTGTCCACATGCCCTCGTTTAGCTTTACGTCGTGTGTGGTGGGTGTTTCCATTTCTAGTGGGTTTCTTCACCTTTTTGCTGTGGCAGACATATAATAAAAGTTCGTAACCATAAATTCCAAATTCGAATATATATAGCAAGAGGACATACAGAATAAAAATAGCCAATAAACATATTGATTTTGAAAAAACATTTAAGACTGACCAGAAAATGGCAGAAAAAACTCTAGCCAGTAAAATAATAGGCAAGGCCAAAAGGGCAGAGGCCTGCAAATTAACAGAGTGGTTGTCAATTCACCTAATCATCATTAGGTTAATTTCAGAAATACTAGTCAGCACATAGACAATCATTTGAAGCATACCGCAAACCATTCCAGCTCTTTAGTAGCAAGAGGTCTAGTAAGCTCATGCTTTTTCAGTGTCTCCCGAACAGTAGCTTGGACCTTAACACCAAAAGAAAATTCAACACTCAGAAAGCAATATACAATTTATCCTTATATCAATAACAGGCCTGATCTTCAGCATTTTCATGATTCAACAATATTTGAGAAAGTGAACAAAACCCTTCAATAGTGTAGCATTAAAGAAAAAAGCGATTCCAGATAACAGAACTAATATCAATTGCAGTGAACAAGCACTCAAAAAAAACACTATGATGTACACATAACACAATGTAACTTAAGAGACATGTTTTAAC
The DNA here is from genome assembly GCA_035048595.1 of Echinosophora koreensis. Lineage (NCBI taxonomy): Eukaryota > Viridiplantae > Streptophyta > Magnoliopsida > Fabales > Fabaceae > Echinosophora > Echinosophora koreensis. The sequence goes on along the minus strand of JAPCYP010000001.1, from coordinate 7,726,098 downwards.
CAAATCTGCCTCCACCAACATCACTACTATACCAAGTTATGGTCTCCAAACTCCGAAATAAATAAATACATAAAATATCGTAATGCAAAATATTAGATTGGCTTTGAATTTTTTTTTAACTGGATAAACAACTAAGACTGCTCGTAGGAATGAGCAGCAGCTATAACTTTCAACAGGTAGATAGACAACCAAAAATATATCTATTTGATATGCAGATACAGTATGCAACAGAAAATACATGTAAAGAACAATACAAGTGTTGACATCAGCAATAACTAGTGACAGATGCAAAAGGATTTGCATAAAGTTTTTCAATAGCAAGAGGAAAAATGAGGCATGAAACCTGGCGATGATATGTAGTTGCTGATTCCAAGAACTTCCCATAAGCATGAATAACTTTCTTTGTGTAGGGCTTCAAGACCACTTGTACTTTATCAACATGAGGCTTGGCTGCAATAGCAACCTGATCGATGTATGGCTTGCTAAACTTTTTAGTTTCCTGTCAATCAGTGGAGAATGCTTTAAGAAACACATCAGAGAGCAAACAAACAATAAGGATGAAGTAACTATACCTGATAATAAGGATCTACAAATTCCTTTGCCCTGCTTAAGTGGGGAGAAATTGCATCCTTTGATGCCTCATAAACTTCAACAGTTTTTGTTGTCAATAATTGCACATGAGGTTTGGCATTCGTTTTCACAACAGACCACTGTTCTTTTACAGCTGGTATCCATTTCTTCAAGTGAAAACCAAGGTGTGAGAAAGAATAACTTGACAGGGTATTTAAAAAAACCAAGAGCTTCTAACAAACACTGACACTCCCAAATGGAAGAGATTTTCAAACAAATTCATCTTCTCCTTTTTTATAGGCAAATGTTAATGTTACTATTTCGTTAGTGGGTGAGGTTTGAACCCTCAACCTCCTTATCACTCCACTCCTTAACTCCCTCACCCTCAACCTCCTCATCTTCAAGGCTTAGGCCAAAGTAATTGCTGTAATACATTGCTTAATAAAGCATGCCTTTAAGCAATCGCTCTCACATCAAGAGAAGCATCTCCAGATATAACAGATAAAAAATCTGAAAGATATAAACAGAGTACTTACAGTTTTAATAGTTTCCACATGAGGTTCAGCCCATTTTCCAGCTTGTGCCTTTTTCTCTAGAACCTAAAATAAACAGGAAAGACGTTGAAAGGCGGAAGCAAATAGGAATTGTTTGTAGTGATGAAGAAAAAAATTTAAACCTGGAATCTATAATTGATTAAGGTGTCAGAAGAAGCACCAATTGAGAAACGAATGCAACAATAGAAACCAAAATAGTACCTTCTGAGTAACTACTTCCAAAGCAGGTTTCCCGTGTTCATTCCAATGACTCTCAACCAAGGACTAACCAAAAAACAAATTTCTCAGAACTTGTGAAGAAGGCTTTTCTAACAAACATCATAGGGGATACAACATAAACTTACCTTACTACGAATGTAGTGTACAGCAAGCCAAGGTGGAAGCCAGGCACCATGAACCTGAACATTAACGGCAGTATGCATCAATTAAGTACATCATTAAAAGTACTCATGTAATAAAAATTTCATAAGAGAATGAATAATTTTTCAAAACTACCAATAGTATTGCAGCTAGAGGCAGCTGCTGCATACAAAACCAAAACAGAAATCTCATTAAGCAACCAAGTACTGTGTTTCAGACTTTCTTTTTCTTTATTGTGAATTTGAACCTAGGAATCAACAAGTAACCACTTGAGTGGCTAATGAGTGAGAAGTAACCGTTCATTGACTAGAAATAGTTCTACCAATGCTTCTTTCCTGATAATTTTCCCCAAAATATAACTACACGGTCGACAGCCCAAAAATATGATTTTCATTATTTCCTTACATCAGTAATAAATCATTCAATGTTCAAGTTGAAAACATTATCCCTTCTCAACAAACACTTCAAAAATCATCTAAACTTTCAGGCTCTTGAATACCAAACTAGTCTTCGATCATTTTCTAATCCCATATTCCTAATATTAAATCTTTTGTATAAGTTAACATTCCCAATAATAATCCAGAAATTACTAAGACAGACAAGAATGATTCAAGCAATAAGAAGCTATCTGTGTCACTGACACCATGTCTATCACGCAGACAGGGCAGGGCCTAGAAGCAGACTAAGCAATGATATCCAATCAGTAATGATTAATTTTCATGCATTTAGTGCCATGATGTTGACATTTTCAAACACAACCCTGTCACTAATCTATAGCTACCTAGTTGAACTATTCACATTTATGCAAGGTTTCCTCCATTTATCTCTGAGGGGGGAAAATGACAGGAAGAATTAAACAATTTCCCAGTGCCAAATCAATGGCATACTATTCAAAATTAGCCTGGTTTAATATGGAGATTTCAACTGAGTGTCAAATTTCACACACGTGGGAAAGATAAGATGGTTTAGGTAGTCAACTGAATTATTACCTCCATTAGCTCTTTTACTCTGGAAGTTGCCTCAAACTTCGCCTTCATCATTTCTTCCTAAACAAGAATATTAGGAGGAAAACATAGACTTCCATCAAAATCTCACCAAACATCCTGCACAACATGGACAAAAAACTCTATGCACTCACATACCTCAGCAACTTTAAGAGCACGCTCAATTTTACGAATTTTTGTCTTCTGTTCCTCATTTATCTTTTGCATCTGTGAAGAATACAATACTCAAGTCACCATATCATCCTCAAAGAAAATATGTTTTGATAATTAGATATTTAAATTGACATCAGTACAGGTAACTGTTTTTGAAAAATAAACTATTAATATCAACATGACATTTTGTGTGGAAGTAATTGGGTTCAAGAGTTGTAATGTAATTAATTAATTATATTCTTTTTCATCTAAAATGACAGTAGGAACATACTAAAGCAAACAGAAACGGATATTGTACTAACACGACAATAACAGCAAAGATGAAGAAGCTTTCTCATGAAAGCATAACATTGAACAAGCCAAGGTAAAATTTACACAGGATATTCCTAGACAAGATCAATTTTTTTATTAGGCACCCAATTCTACAAAAAGAAGGGAAATGAAAAGGGGAAAGATGGTCAGCATAAGTATTTTCAAGAGAGTAAATTAAGTTGCACGGCTTCAACATGAAAAATTACACACAAAAAATCATATATATATATATATAAGAACTAGTTCCAATTACTACAAACTTGGGATGTAATTAGAGCAGAATTTGAACAACCTAGCTAAATGCAGAACTTACATCCTCTAATTTTGAGTTCAAGTCACGACTCTTTCTCTCTGCCTCAGCTAACCGAGTTTCCCAGGTCACTTTCTCCTTGTTTTGTGTTTCTAGTTCCCTTTTAAGCTTGTCCACCTGCATAAAGAATCTCAGAGTATGCACAAAAGAATTATAATCATTTATGTGATACGTCCTATAGTTCATTCATATATAACCTGCTTTTGTAGTTCATCAGCACGTGCATGAGCCTTTCCAACCTGCTCTTCGGCATGCAACGAGCCTTTTGTCTGTGAGGAAAAATTAATTTTGAAGGGATTAATAATTTAATATACAAAATTAAAATTAAAATAAGTAACAAATAACAGAGTATGTGATTCCAATTCCAATAGTGCTTCATAATGCTCCAAGAATAATAAGAGTATGAAAATAACATTTTAATCCCTTACTTAAATTATCTGAAGTAAGAAATACAGTCATATTTTCAATGAAGGATGAAAACCGAGAACATGATGAGAAAATTTTGCCCGCCAAGTCTAATCTAAGACCTCCTCACCTGGAGAGAAGCAATCTCATTCTGCAAGGACTCAATGGTACTGGATCTATCTTGAATGATTTTTTCCTTTTCTGCTATTAACTCATCCTGCTTCTTCGCTTGTTGGGACTGTTTCACTGATGCGAGATTCTTCAAAATAAAATTAGGCATAACATGTATTATTAACCATAAAAAACCACCACATGTCCAGATTTTTTTAAAAAAATAAAATAGAAAAAACAAAACAGAAAAGAAAAAACGAGGCAAAATAACTGCTTGAAATCTGAAGGAAACCACAAAAAATAGGTCTCTCCCTCCAATTGTGAATCACTGTGCAAAAAGTTGACTTGTTTGGAGATCAAACAACAATCAACAAACAACTGTATCTGACTCTATTGCCAATAACATAAACCAACTCCACCAATTGTTTTCGAAACACAACATTTTTCCACCATAATTGCAACGACGATTTTTTAAAAATGGATCGTAAACTTTAAAGTGTATGCTTATTTCAGTAACCGAACATTGTAAGTCAAATTAAAATATAAGTCATCGAAAAAGAATCAGAAAAATAAATTGAATAAAAATTGATGAATAAAGAAATTACCAAGGGTTTGGATCTTAGAGTTGAGTTGATCGAATTGGATCTTGGAATCATGTGAAGCGCCTCCATGTCCTTCGATGAGAACATCATCAACATCGGCTTCTGCCCTAACGAGAGAGAAAATTAGGGCAACGGAAAGCGCAAGAAGAAGGAACACCTTCGGAGGCGCCATCGTCATCGAAATTGCAGATTTTCCTTTGCCGCCAACAAACCCCACCACCAAATAAATAGAACAACAGAGTGACAGACACATACACACTTTCATATTTTTATATATCTTCATATAGTCGTTTTATTATTATTATTATTATCATCATCATCGAATGATATACAATGAACAAAGTTTAATTTTTATTTTTGGAATTTTAATTAAAAATAAAAAAGTTAGGAAATTATTAAAAAAAAGGAAAAACACGTGGTTGTGTCTAAGGCAGCCTTGTGCCTTTGCCCCAAAGGGAATATCATATTGGGGCTGAGTTAAAGTATATTAAAGTAAAGTAATCTAGACATGTGGCAATCCAGGGTATCCAAGATTTGGAAACTCATAATAATTTATTAACTAATCAATGGAAAATTTTAGTAAATATCTTTTGACATTCAATTTAACTTAACTTAATTGTCATGATTAAGTGAGGAATTCAATTTACAAATTTATCAATCAAGGATCCCGAATTTTTTTTTAAGTGCTCTCCGTCAAAGGATTTTTTTTTTGGTGAATGCTCTCCGTCAAAGGATGATCATAACTATAGCGGTACTACGATAACGAAATTCCTTGTCGGATAAGTTCTGATCCCCATAAAAGACGTTGGTTGGGGAGAGGAAGAGTTCCCCTTTTTAGGATACTCCGAGGTTTCAGGATGATTATTTTTTTGTCGGGTAAGTTTCAACTCGCATAAAAGACATTGGTTGGTGAGATGAAAGGTTCACTTTTTTGTTTTACGACAGTCCAAGATTTCAAGATGATTGACCTGATGTATAAAATAGTAATTTTTTGAGATATAATCAAATGTTTAAGTAAAGGTTCTTTTTAGGGAAATGCTTATTAGTACGAAATGAAGTTTCATACTCGGAGAAATGTAACTGGAATGTCATTCGTACTAGCTTCACACCACAAATTTTCACACTATATAGCAATCCCCTTCTTTTTATTTATATTTTTTTCATAAAAAATGAAATTGAATACATGACCACATATTTATAGGACCCAAGTTCCTCCCACTCCAACCAATACACATTAATATCTCTATTTTATTTAAATGCTAATTAAGGACCTTAGTTTTAATTAAAATTACTTTAAAAATATTTAGCAATTGAAAATTAATGACATATATACCTTGTATTTCACTTGCCAAATTAGCAATTTTTATCTTTTTAACATTTTATATTTATTTATATATAAAATTAAAGAGATTAATTGAATTATTGTAATTAAATTACCATGAAAAAATTACTTCCTCATGATATATTTAATTTTTTTCCAATTATAATAAAAAAAAACTATTCTTCTATAAAGGTATAATTTTATTACTGATATTTTTAATAATTAAATACTTTTGAAAAAAAAATCAAATTTTTGGTATATTATAATTAAACATTTTTTATCATTCAATATTGTAAAAATAACTATAAGTATTATATTTTATAATTTTTTTTTTTTTTTGCATTGGGTTAATTCGCTAGTATATACTATGTTTTAGTTAATTTATTTATTGTATTAATTAATTATAAGTGTGTAAAATGAATGAATTGGTTGAGTAGGTGTGAATGTATGATGGGGGTAGGTGATGACTGATCGACCAGTGCCGCCGAGGAAGGTCCCTAATAAACAATAGGGACCAGCATAGAAGATGGGCACCTTTGAGATGATTTTTTTTTTTTAACCATTATATAGATATAAAGTATCGACCAACGTTAGAAGTGATTAATCTTTGTTGGGGAACCTGTTAGGCATATAAGATAGGTTCTCCCCTCCCAACCAGGTTTTCTCCATACACAAAGAGTCAGAATTTGAATCCCTGACCACTTATTTAAGGTGTCCAAGTCCCTTACCACTTGGATCAACCACATGTTGATATCGTTAAGATGATTTGAAAATATTACTCTTTTTTTCTTTTTTTTGGAAGTTGATTTGAAAATATTACTATAGGAAATAAAAAAAAAATTAAACTTTGAAAATTAAGCGAGGTTGGCAAAATGATAATCCTAATCATTTATTTATTATATGGTGGTCATCAATTAACGTTGTTGATTGTTGTTTATTTATTGAGCAGAAGTATTCTCATCAGAAATGGGGCGTGTCACCGTATAAATATAAATATAAAAATAATGGATAAAACTTCTCCAAAGTATGAAAAAAAATATATAAAAAAATAAGAATACATCAACTATTTATTAGTTAAAATAAGTTGAAATTTCAATACACTTTAATAATATATGATAAATATATTTTTTATATATGATAGATATATCTTTACTTTTTTATTTTATACTTTTATTCGTTTTAAATGAGTTTAATCTAATCTAAAAATAATAATTGTGAGAACAAAAATTTTACAGATGGTGGATGGAGGTTGCTTTTACTTATTTATTAGATAATTATGAATACGGCTCCTCAGTTTATGTGACAATGACCAATTCACTGCAGCAACTAAATCAAATCCACGGAATTATAATATAGAAGATTGTCACTTTCCTTTTAGCGGAAAAGTCATAAAAGAAAAAGAGAAGAATATTGACCAAACAAATATTAAGAGAAAAATCTAATTCAACGGTTGAGCAGTGACACTGTTCAGTAGGGGCGGGAATAGGCTAGGTCGAGCTTAAGGATGACAATTTTATCCGCACCCGCGGGTAATATCCACGACTGGCACGGGCGGGGAGATTAAATGGGTATCCGCGGATTAAATAAACGGGTATTTTACACTACCCGTTTATTCACGGGCGGGGACGGGTACCAACATACCCGTGCCCGCTAGGTATTACTTATTTACTTAACTACCCCTAGGTATAACTTGGTCTGAGACACAAATTAAACAAAAGTTGCTCACTTGCGCCGTTTTGTTTCTGCTCCCCAATCTCAAGTTCTCAACCGAACTCCAAATCTCCAATCTCATCTCCTCCCTTGCTTAGCTGCGTGCCTGGCTGAACAACGTGGAGCAGAAACGCCAGCCATCTCGTCAAATAGGAACAAAATGAAAGGACAAATCACAAAGGCTTGGCCTTTCCAACGTTACCAACAGAGTCAAGGAAGGAGATGGCTGAACAACACTGATGCAGGTGTGGCAGTAGCGAACTCGAACGGCGGAGGGAGCGGCTTGATGCCACGGTGGTGGTGGCGGCCTGTGGTGGCTGAGAAGCGGACCTGAACCGCGTGGATCTGAGCGGGACGCGGCTGGGGATGCGGCGAAGCACAAGCAGCGGCGAGGGTGGACGTCGGAGGAGCTCCGTGACGGCGGTGAGACCGAGGGGGTGTGAACGGCGGCTTCTAGGCGAGTTGGAGTGGTGGTGGTTCGGAGCTACTTGGGTTCGTCTCTGTTCAGATCTTTTTTTTTTTTTCCCCTCCAAACTTTGCAAAGAGGAAGAAAGAGATCAATAGAGACAGAAGGGGGGAGGTTCAGTTACTGGTAGTATCCATGGGTACCCGCGAAACCCGCAGATACCCACAAAACCCGTCAAATACCCGCCCGCCAGATACCCGCGCTGGTGGCGGGCGGGGACGGGCTTAGATTTGCCTGCGGCGGGCGGGGGCGGGTATGGTGGTATCCGTGCCCGCCCGTGCCCGTTGCCATTCCTAGTCGAGCTAGGTCCTGGTAAGCCTGGGTCTGGCCTGTGTTCCAATCACCAGGCCTGAGGCTGATCTATAGCCTAACATAGGCCAATTTCTAAAACTTGAGCCTGACCTACTTTAAAGTCTGGTCTGACCTGAAAGCCTACTTATCAACAAGACCTTTAAATATGTCTCCATCTATAAATAGTTCACAGTCCCTCACTTGTAAATAAGCTCGTAGGTCTCTAATAACAAAGAAGTTGGTAGACATATACTAATAAATAGGTTACTAGGCATTCACAAATAAATATGCAAGTAGGCCGGCCTGGTAAGCCTGGTATATATATATATATTTAAATATTATGAATAATTTAAATATATATGTATACATATACATATATATATATATACATATATATTGTGTGTGTGTGTGTGTTAAATAGGCCGGTCTGGTAAGCCTAGTAGGCTTTTTTTAAAGCCTTAGGCCTGACATATTTAGCTATATAGGCTTTTTATAAAGCCTTGACCTGGCCTTTTAACAAAATATGCTAGACTTAGGTAGGCTTTAAATAGGCTAGGTCGTAGGCTCCCGACAAGCGGTCTGGCCTATTCTCATCTCTATTGTTCAGAGTCTAATTTAATATTGGAAATGTCCACTAAATTTTAGGAACAAAGAAAAAACACTATAAAAGGACGCCTATATCAACGCTCCTCATTTTTATTTTTAGATATTCTTAAGTGGGTCTCACTCTTCCAGTTTCTCTTGGTGATACAAATATAGTTCTTGTCCCTAAATGTGATACACCAAATTCTATGAAAGACCTTCGCCCAATCTCTTTATGTAATGTTGTTTATAAAATTTTAGCTAAAACTCTAGCTAATAGATTATAGAAGGTCCCCTTTAAATGTATTTCTGAATAGCAATCTGGTTTTGTTTCGGGTAGATCGATTATAGATAATGTATTGGTTGCTTCAGAAATTGTTCATTATTTGAAATGTAAGACAGGTGGAAAGAAAGTGGAGGCAGCTCTGAAAATTGACATAAGCAAGGCCTATGACAGGGTTGATTGGGGTTACCTTCTTGCCAACTTAGAGCGTATGGGCTTTGCCAATAGATGGATTGGTTGGATCAAAATTTGCATCACAACGGTAAACTATTCTATTATGATGAATGATGATTGAGTGGGACCTATCTTTCTTAACAGAGGCCTCAGACAAGGTGATTCGTTGTTCTCATATCTTTTTATTATTTGTTCTGAGGGTCTAACCTCTCTAATTAAGCAGGCTGAAAGAAGAGGGCTTATTCATGGGTCCAAGTGTGTAGAAGAGCTCCTTCTATTAGTCATCTATGTTGCTGCATCTGGCCGATTCATTAATTTGCATAAGTCTAAGATTTATTTTAGCAGGAATGCTGATATTGATACTAGGAATGCTCTTGTTACTATTTTGGAGGCACAGGAATGTCTGGGCATTGGAAAATATTTAGGCCTTCCTTCTATGATTAGAAGAAGCAAAAAAATCCATCTTCAAGTATATTAAAGACAGGGTTTGGAAGAAGATTTCTAGCTGGAGTAGCAAGACTTTATCCTAAGCTGGAAGAGAAGTGTTGATCAAATCAGTGGTGCAAGTTATCCCAGCTTATTGCATGAGTGTTTTTCTCTTACTGACTAGCATTGAAGATGAGATTCAGAAGATGATGAACTCATTTTGGTGGGGTTCGAATAAAGGAGGCAAAAAGGATATGAATTGGCTTAAACGAGAAAAGCTCACTATGCGAAAGGAGTGGGGTGGCATGGGCTTTCGAGACTTGCATGGCTTTAATCTAGCAATATTGGAGAAGCAATGTTGGAAATTTTTAACCAACCCAGATACTATAGTAATAAGAGTTTTCAAAGAAAAATATTTCCCTAGAGGGGATTTTTTGGGGGCTGCAATTGGGCATAACCCTAGTTATGTTTGGCGTAGTATGTGGTCATCCTGAATGTTGTTGCAAGAAGGCTTTCGATGGAAGATTGGAGATGGTTCCCATGTTAGTGTTTGGAATACTCCTTGGCTCAGAGACATTAATGAACCGAGGGTAAGGACTACACCATCCTCACAATTAGAGTCCCTAAAGGTTAGCAATCTTATTAATGAGCATGATGGTTTGTGGAATGAGCACTTGTTGAAAAATATTTTTGTAGACAGAGATGTAAAGGAGATTTTGAAAATTCCTCTCCTACATTTAAATGAGACGGATTCAGTGTTGTGGGGATTTGATAAGAGGTGTGCATACGCTGTTAAGAGTGCATACAGTGTTTGTGTTGATAAATTGGTGGATAGAACGGATTTAAAATGCCTAGGAGATTGGTCACTCATTTGATCACTTCGCATTCCTCCAAAAGTTAGAGTGTTCATGTGGAGGTTGCTTCGTGATTGCCTTCCAGTGAGAACGTGTTTGACAACTAGGGGGGTTGATTGCCCATCTCTATGTGTGTGCTGCCAAAATGACCTTGAGAATAGATGGCATCTGTTTTTAAAGTGCCCCTTGAGCGTGGAGGTCTGGAGGAAACTGAATATATGGAACAAACTGCAATCAATGTTACAACATGCATAAAGTTTCAATGAGCTGGTCTTTGAAGCATGTAGGCAACTTGCTATAGCTGATATAGAGCATTTTAGTATGCAAGTATGAAGTATGTGGAAGAGAAGGAACTTGAAGCATTGGGAAGGAAAGGTGGAGTCGGTTGAGCAGGTTATATGTAGAGCAAAAGAGTCCATAGGGCATGCGGTTATGCACGTGAAAGCCCAAGAAGAGACCGCATGCAGGGACATGAAGAACAAGTTGTGTGGAAGCCTCCCCCTACAGATTACCTAAAATGCAATGTAGATGCAACATTACTCTCTTTATCAAATCATGTGGGTGTTGCTGCTTGTATCCGTAATGCAACATAGAGTTTTGTCCAAGCTTTTTCTTTTCATAGCAGTGCTAGTATGTCACTAGTAGAGGTAAAAGCTTGGGGACTCCTTCAAACTCTCAATTGGCTCAAATTCATAAACTTCTCAAATGTCATGGTGGAAATGGACTACAAACAAGTTGTTGATGATGTGCTCAATGCCAAGATAGATTACTCTGAGTATGGATCAATCATCAAGACTTGTAGAAACTTGTTATCCTTTTGTAACAACTTTAAGGTTGTTTTCTCAAAGCGTCTAGCAAATGATAGTGCTCATGCTTTAGCAAAAGCATATATCAATTACGCTAATCACACTGTTTTTAATCATATCCCAAGTTGTATTTGGAATATTATCATGAATGAAATTCCTTGATTTGCTTTGAGTCAGGAAAAAAAAGGGGTCTCACTCTTATATATTACTCTTTTTTTTTTTTTACAATTTAAGCACTTCATTTTTTCAACCCAACACCTCTCTTTAGATTGTGCTTACGAAGCATCTCACTCCAATAGTGTAATCTTAGTATAGATTAGTGCTTAATAAGAATTTTCTTTACTAGAACCTCCATTGGAGATGGCCTAAGTGCAACCAGCCGACTTATGGGATGTGGAACTGGAGCAATAGCTCAATACTTAAATGGCATTGATGCACAGCAAACTCCCATAACCAAAGAGTTGTTTCCCGAACCACTTTTGCAGCAGAAACAACATAGGGAGACATTTAAACCTCTTTGGGCATTGAGTGATGACTTTTTTTTTAGATCCTTTTTTTTATATTAGTTTTATTTCGTTTCATCAATCGTAAGCCTTTTTTACATTAATTTGGATGTGACAGAGAGATTAACTATTTCGCAAATATTGCAATAGAAAAAGTAATATCAAAATTCAAAGTTCATAATGAATAAAACAGTCAACATATCAATACCAAAGAAAAAAAAAATTAGTCAACATAATATATTAGATACCTGGCTTAAATTTCTATCTTATGTCATCCTAGTTATAACAACTAAGTATTTCTTAAAGCTAGATTAATTGATTTTCTGTCACGTATCAATTAAAGTGATAGCTTGAGATATGTGTTAAAGACAATGGCACATATACAAAAACTAACTCACGATATTTTATTAAAATATGCATAATTGCAGTCATATAGGTGTATGTTGGAACACAAACATTCACACTCACTCATGATACACATACATAAAAAGAATAAAAAGATTGAGAAAGAGAGAACTAGAGAAGAAGACTTAAAACTAAATTTTATTCAAATGCTGACACTTTCACACCACACTAGCACCTCTATTTATGGAGTACTATTACACTTCTTCACAATCAACAATATTCAACTAATTCACCAACTAACACCTAACCACTTTATTTAACAAACTATAACACTAACTAATTACTAATTTGAATTACACTCCAACAAGGTGTACATGTAAAGGGACACCAAAGGAAAATGAAGGCTAATTCTCGATATTCAGCTTGTGTTCTCCTTTGTTAATATCTGAAAAATGGGACTGAAACAAGCCAAGATCCCGATGAAGTGGTTAATTGTTCATAAATTCGAAATGCTTTTAACAAGACTTATATCATTTGTAATTTCCTCATAAAGAATTATATTTAACAAGTCAGAAGTAGTATTATACTTTAAAAGAATTATCAGAAGAGTTAACATTTTTGCTTACCAAAAAAAAAAAAGAGTTAATATTTTAAATTGAAACAAAAATAAATGTAAATAAAAATGCAGAATAATTTGTAAAATTCAATTGATGAACTTTTGAAAGTTGTATTATTAGAATGTAAAGTTACTTAAAGTAATATAAAATAAAAAATAATTAGGTGACATGCTTATTACATCCCTAAAGTATTATTAGATTTCAAAATCAAGTACTACATGCAATTATTTAGCATTTTGTCCTTTCGAACTTATTGCCTGTGAAAATAACTGTAAGATGTAGTATCTCCAATTTAGTCACAATTTGATGTTAATTAATTTTAGGCTGATTAGTTAAGGTTAAAAATGTTGTGACAATTCTTTTGACTCAAGGACATTGAAATTAGTGGAATTTAACATTTTCACTATTAATTGACCCAATATTTATGATAAATGGCCCCATTTTAAAATGGGTCAAAACTTACATACAGTTCTATATGTCCAGTTCATCCTGTTCCTGGAAAATATATCAAAAACTGTCAAAAACTGATCAAAGAGTGTATTATAAAACTGCCTCATTGCACCTTTTTAATAAAAATAACCGTTTTTTTTGTGAGTGGAACATGAGGAACAGTAGTTAAGATACTGTATCTAAGTTTTATCCTTTTAAAATGACCATTGCTTGGTGGTATCCAATGAAATTTATACCGAATAGAGCACATTAAAGTCCCGCATTTAAGGGTCCGTTTGGAATACTCTATAAATAACTTATTTGGGCTTATGAGAATAACTTATAAAAATAAATTTATGCAAATATTTTATGATATTTCTATAAACTCTTTTTAACTTATTTCAATAAGCTTGAAAAAAAGCTTATGAAAATAAATTATTTTTAGTTAATTTGAAAAAAAAAATCTGAATAAGTATTTAATTAAACTGTTTACTCAAATGTACCCTAAAAAAGAAATAAATCCTTACATCAATATAAAATGTATGCTGTTCAATATTTTCCAAACATTCCTATGTGGTTTCACGAAACTATCATCTAGATTATTTTAAAATTGACCAATATAAGAATTATCCCAATTTTAAGATTTGATCAAAGGGGCTGACTTGTTCGAACAAAATGTTTAATCGCATCGAGCCAATCCAAGAAAGTAATGAGATTAATAAAAGCTGTTCCGGCCTAAAAAATCATCAGATCGAATGAGAAGAATCAAACCCAATTGTGCCAATTTGTTTTTGGGCTAAGGCCAGCCCTAATTACATGGTATAATTAGAATTTTTTGGGGGGAGACGGACTTGAATGTTCCTTTATCGGCACAGTTGGTACTTGGTACCTAGTTTATATTTTGAAAGAGAGGCAACACTTTTTTTTTTTAATAAAAATTTAGATGAGTTGGATACTGACAGGCCTCACAGGACTCAAAGAAAATTTATAAATATACAAATAGACTATCCATAAAAAAAGTTATCACATCAACATCGGGATTCAAACTCATGTTCTTATGTTCTTGTAGAACATGGGCGAAGGCTAGGGTGAGAGACTCAACATGTCTCTCACCATGAGCAACTTTATTTGCAAAAAAAAATTATTATTTTAAAGTCCTCAAGTTTTTCAAATCTACCAATCTGGCCCCATTTAATTCTCTCTCACTTCCTTGTCTCTCTCTCTCTCACCATCATCTCAGTCCCAAAACCACCACCACCGAAGCTTCCTTCCACCCTCACCACCACCACCATAGCTCCTTCTTCCATGGCAGATCTGGTTTGATGGCTTGTAAGAGAAACAGAAGCACGAAGATCCCTCCACACCTCACCCGGTCCCTCTCAATCACGGCGGCGCTGCCAGTTTTTTCGTTCTCCGTCGTCGGTCTCCGTTAGCCATGCCACACACCACCGTCGTCCCCTCTTCGGCGCCGGTCTCCCTTCTGCAACCCAAATCTGCAACTTTACCCACTTCCCCCCTCTCTCCATTCCAATAGTCGTCCCCTTCCACCGCCTCAGCCACCAAGTTGGAACCCTTGAACCTTGACTTGCAGATTGAAAACGGAGAAGACAATCAGGGAGTGGGCGAAAGCGAAGGAGACCAACTCGCGGTGGCGAGTCCGGTTCAGCGTGGCGGCAGCCATCGAAACTACAGTGGAGACGTGGCGACTGGGCGGATCTGCCACGTTTGGAGGAGTGGAAAGGGTGGTGGTGGTGATGGAGGAGGAAGACAAAAGTGCCATTGGTGTGGTCTGGTCTTTGTTTGTTTATTATGGAATGAGAATTAAGGAAGAGAAGAAAAGAACGTGACAGCAATGGGAGGAGGCAGTAGTAGTGGAGGAAGAAGAGGGCGACAGCGGCGACGATAGGGTTGTGATCTGTTTCTGGAGTTGGATGGGGTTGGGAAGAAGATGAGGAGAGAGATGAGTGAAAAAAAATGGGGTCAAATTTTTAAATTTAAAAAAATAAGGGATTTTAAAATAATAAAAAATTTACATAAAAGGAATTGCTCATGGTGGGAGACATGCCAAGTCTCCCACCCTAGAATTTGCCCCATAACATCTCTGGTGTCATACATTGAATTTCCAACTCTATCAAATCATGTCTCTGGAAGGATTTAAAAATAGTCCACGTGATATGAACAAACAATTCATGCTGGAAGAAGCCCAACAAATCATAGAAAAATAAATTTAAATATTGATGGTACAACAACAAAACGCGCTTTCTTGCCCATAAGTGTTTTAAGAAATGGTTGTACATGCAGCAAAGGATCTTTTTAACAAGTCTGATTGGATCTAGAGCTTAATGTCATAAATTATTTGCTACTGATATTGTGGTGAATTAATTGATTAAAGTCAGTGTCTTCAAGGAAGCTACTGCCTACTGGGATTGAGACCTAACCAAGCAAGTGGCCTTATTATTGTCTACACTTTTCTCTTTTCTATCAGTTATTTTGATTCTGTTATTTAATATATATATATATATTATATATATATTATGTGGGCGAATAAAAACTTCCATGGAGAGCTGGATATAGAAATCTCGACTATGAATCGGATTCCAAAACTGCTCCTCTGATTCAGTATATCCAGAGTTTCAAATCTCTGTCATGGACCTTGTGCTTTCAACAAGTGCTTATAGAATGGAATGCCTGTGCATATTGGTTTGCTAAACAAGGAGCCATTCTAACCAAAGCTTGATCTTGTGGGATACTTGCCCCATCAGCTCTCTTCATTATTGTTGGCTGATGCTTTGGGGATAGTTAGACTTCGAACTTGATTTTCTTTCTTTTTGTTTCTTGTTTTTCCCATTGATCAAAAAACATAAAAAAAAATTGTAAGTTTATGAATAATTTCAGGAGGAGTTGAAAGTAAACAATATTTAAAGGGAAGAGAGTGCGGCTCTAAGAAACTTCCCAATCAAGATGAGCATCTGGACCAGCTTATATTATTTATTAACTATAGGAGCACAATATGCAAGAGGAGCTTCACACTCATTTTGGACCAGCTGGAGAGAGCAATTATTATTCCCCATCTATCTTTACACATGAAATTTTACATCTAACTAGAGAATTAATCCATCTATATGGGAGGTTTTCTACTGATTCGTTTATTGAACTTCACTATATACAAAACTTATCTCCATCAAAGAGATATATGTCATCAGCTAAGAAGAACAAGTAAACATATACTCAATTTATAAAGGTGGGGATGGAAAAGTACTGTCCACTAGGTGGGGAACATGGCTCCAAAATAAGCCTCGGGAAAGGGCAATTTCTTGATGGCCAATTAGATTTAAGTATCTCTTACAACGGGCATCTGCTATATATGTCCCTTTTTCAAGCAATGAAATCCCAGGAAAGTCATACATTGCGCTCAGATTCATCAGGATCATGGCTTAATTAATTTCTCAATGCTATAGTACTTAATTAATAGCAAAAGGCTGAACATATCATAATTAAAATATACCTTGTTAATTTCATGTCTTGAACAATGAAGACCACACAGTGTGGAGTGTTAAGGACTAGGACAAAATTTATAATACATCTAATATCTAATATATACATAATGCATAACCCCTCCCCTTAATGCATTCATTTTATATGCCAGCTGCCATAGAATTCTATAATGCCAATTAGTTGCATACAATTATTATAATTATTTAAGTGATAATTGCACCATACAATGGCACTTGAGTGATTTACAATTGAAACAAGGGTGTAATATCATTGATCTAACTATAAAAGAGGTGCCACATGAAGTTTAAGCACTGTACCTGTATACCAAATTATTGCAGTTTAAGCACTGTTGTTGGTTCATTGGATCAAATGGGCTTAACCAGATTGATCGGGGACTTTTTACATGCATTCAAAAGCTCACCACCAAGCTCAATGCCTCACCTTGATCACAATCACAATCCTACCTGCAAGCCCCATAATTTGGTGAAACTTGATGACAAGATGGTTCGTGCTCTTGTTACTGTCTTTGGCATGCAAACCAATGGAAGAATCAAGAAGGAAAATGCTAGGCAGGTGGTGGAGAAGCTTGGTTTGATGTGTGGTTCTAAGGAGGACAAGCCCTCTAGATTTGAGCTAACTGGTGAGGGTGGCTTGCAGGATGATGAAGTGCCTGTAGAAGAGGTGCTTGGTGAGTTGGAGGACATGTCGAAGCGCAGCGAGCTATTACATGAAGCCTTCAAAATCTTTGATGAGGATGGGGATGGATACATAGATGCAATGGAGTTGAAGATGGTGCTTGATTGCTTGGGTTTGGACAAAGGTTGGGATATAAATACAATTGAAAAGATGGTGAAGGTTGTAGATTTGAACTTTGATGGCAAGGTTGATTTCAGTGAGTTTGAATTGATGATGATGGGGTAGCAGTTTATTCATTGATTTTAGGAATAATTATTACATTGATTGATTCCAGCATCCTTTGATGAAAATCAGAAGATTGTTCTATATTGTAACATTTGTTCCCTTCATTCTTGCATTGCAATGTTGCATGCAAATCCCATTTAGTCTGTTCATCATGAATTCACACATTTTAGTTTGTCCTACTATACACACAAAATTGAAAATCTCAGCTCACAAGTAGTTGTTTACTTGTTTCTACCATTTCATGGTTATCAAAGGTTGAAAAAAATTTAAGCAGTAACATAATTCAATTGCTTGGAAGCATACAACTGTGTAAGAATTATAGACCATCTGTTATCTGCAAGAGTCATATTGCAACAGGTCGTAGACCAGTTGATGTGACAAAGGAGAAAAAAATAAAATCTTATAGAAATGGCTATGTATACAGATCATTCAAGTGCTTCCCCAATTAATTGTCAAAATATAACTAATATCTTTATTAATTTCTTTTGAATTTGTTCAAAAATATGTATATTTCTTTCATTTTAGAAATTACAGTGGCTTTTATTTAACATATTATGCTTGTAAATAGCACTATAGCTTTCTATACAAATGAAAATATAAGAATAAAATTAATGCAGTTTTGAAACAAGAAATAAGAAGGTATGAGTATAATTTAGATAAACGTTATGGATGTTGACATAATTTATTCATATAATATACAATGAATCTTCCTATGACATAATTTGGTGCAATGTTAAGTTACTCTACACTAGTTATCTTAAGCTCACTCTCAACTTTGACTTGACACTTAAGAAACCAGCTCATCTCAGTTTACATGCATTCAGTGATGCTGATTGGGGTGGTAATTTGGATGATAGAACATCTACTTCTGCATTTGTTATCTATTTTGGTGGCAATCTTGTTTCATGGTTATCAAAACGACAAAGAACAGTTGCTAGATCCTCCATAGAGGCTGAATATCGATCAGTTGCTAATACATCTGCAGAAGTTATGTGGTTGATGAATTTGCTTGGTGAACTTGGAGTTTCCACTCATACACCTACCCTATTTTGTGATAATATTGGTGCCACTTATTTATGTTCTAATCCAGTGTTTCATTCAAGAATGAAACATATTGCTCTTGATTATCATTATGTTAGACAACTTGTGCAAATGGGCAAACTAAAAGTATCTCATATCTCCACAAAAGATCAGCTCGCAGATATTCTCACCAAGCCATTGTCAAGAGCATGATTTGTTCCTCTTAGAGCCAAGCTTGTTGTCACTGATGGTGACCCAATCTTGAGGGGGTGTAATAGATAAGTTAGACTGAGTCACAGATGATATGCTACAGCTGGTCAAATAGATAAGATTTCTTTGCTATCAAAGTTGTTATTGTGGCTGAGATTGTATTGTTGTAACTGTTGTATCAGCTCCTAGTTTCTAGGATCTAATTAGCTAGTTTAAACTCAGTTTGTATCTATTTAAACTAGGTTGTATCTTCTCTGTTTAACAAGGAATAATAGAATCCTTTTATTTGGCACATGAATAGGTGTAATAAGATCTAAAGCAATAAAGACTAAATGAAGATGAAGCAAAGAATGATAGCAAGGAGCTGTCAGCATGCCATTTGTTTAGTACTCTTAGCAACTGTAATCTGGTTTCATTTCATTCAGAACTAAAGAAAGGTAATGGGAGCTCAGGAAACCAACATTGACTCCGGGAACGTGAGGCAGAGCAATTGAACTAGGTTTTCATTTCATCATGTTTCTCCAGCCGAACATATATCTTTGGGACCATTTAAGTGCGATAATTTTTAGCTTTTCATGGAGTTTTGGAGTAATAAGTACATTACAAATATTTGTATTTAGCTACAAATTTATGTTTCTATATGCGTGTATAATCATAGAGTTAGTCTTCCACATTTGGAAACTACAGCTAATTAAGAAGCCATGTCTAAGGTTTGTATATCCCGTCCTCAAATTAATTAAAAACCAAATCAGAATAAGATTTGGTTTATATTGGATTATATGGCAAAGTGAGATAGTTTTCTTACAAATGACAATTAGAAATTTAGAGATGGACAAAGCAATCAAGTCCTTTTATACACAACGAAATACTAGGGAAGACACTATTTTAATGGACATAACTTAAAGAGGAACAACCGAAGACAGTAAGATAACCTGCTAATCTAAGTAGACAAGACGTACAATATAAAGTTGGATCTAACTGGATGCTACAAAGGGTCTAGTGAAGTGAAACCCTTATTGCCACATAGTCACAGAGCTCACAGCATCACTTAGGACTCCACTGTTGACATTGTTGTAAGCTACATCCAAATTTCCAAGCCCAAGAGTTGAATTCTGTCCACCAACTGTAATACCACCATATGAGGTATCATTTCCATTGACAGTGATGGTTGGTGAGACATGTGTCATGCGGCGCAGACTAGTTGTGTTGTTGAGTTGTGGTGGTGTGCTCAATTGACATTGAGTCTGAAGAAGAGGGTTGTTTAAGGTGAAAGAACTTCGAGTGACCATATCCTCAGCTAGCTTCACCTAAAAGTAAATAGAAATTTGTCATATATATATTTAGGGTGTATTTGGATATACCAATCACTTATGTAATAAATTTTTTCTCAAGTAAGCTAAAAACAACTTATTTTTACAAGCTTCTTTGACAAGCTTATGAAAATAAGCTAAAACAGAACTTAATTAGGGAAAGATCATAAATTGTATTAATAAACTATTTGTTTAGGTTTGTTATCATAAGCTATTTTCATAAGCTCTCTATAATGTGTGTCCCTTGACTCTTGAGTACATATTTATGGAAATAAGGGTAACCAAGGGCCTAATTTTTTAACTGTACTTGAACCAAATAGCTTATCTTATTTCTTAGGACAAAGGATCACTTCTCACAGTTGAACTTCTGTTTTGAGATAGTTTCTATCTACCTGAATTAAAACTAAGCTACCTTTGTTCCAGGTTACTTCTCCATTTCTCTTCTTTTCCCAAGTTGTTATTTGTTTTTCTTCTGTTACCACTCATCCATTTACGAATCTAAATAAAATATAATTTCAACATGATAGTAATATGTTAGCTAGAACAATATCTCTAAAAGAACCTCATACCTTAGCTCTCAAAGCTTCTACATCTGACTTCAGCACTCGGTTATTCGTATCAGCATCACGAAATTGTTGACTTGCATCTGTAAACTGCTTGTATAGGGCTGCATTTTCCAGTTTCAGTTTTTCAACCTGATAAAGCAAAAATCAAAGGAAAAGAAAATTATTGCTTCAACAGTCCACTGAAAAATTAAGCTTTGGCTTCTTCCAACAAAGACTTGTCAAACACCCTCTTTGTACTCCCAAAACTTTAGTTACCTGCAACTCAAGGTCAGCCAAATGAGCTTGTTTTCTTCTTCTTGACCTCCGAGCAGACTCGCGATTAGAAACCTTCCTGAAACCCATGTTAACTTTCAAGGTAAGGATCAAACTATGAATGAGTTTTATACCCTATTTTGATTTGACATACCTTCTAAGGCGCTTCATATAAACAGGATTTGTGCTCTGTTCACAAGGACCTGCTTCATCATCTTCATCAGAAGGGTCAGAGGAACCACTTGTAGCTCCTTTGGTTTGATTCTCTCTGCCGTTTGGTTTGTTAGCTGAAACTGGGCTGCCAACTGGCCAGTTTGCAATTCAATCCAAAATGTTAAACTACATAAACTAAGTTTTTGTGAGCTATATATCTTATGTGATCCTATGCAAAAATAAAGAACTATTAATAGGGTTAAGGGAACTTGACATGCAAGAAATAATTATATATTGTGCCCAAATCATTTACCAGTGCCACAATTCGATGCTTGAGAATCAATAGTAGCAGAAATGGTTGAGTGCTTGGGAGTGACGTCTTGGGAACAGATAATGGTATCTCCACAGGTTGAAAATGAAGTCACTGCATCCTGCAATTACCAACGGCTGCATGAGCTCGAATTTTGTACATCAATTTTAGTTATACTTATATAGCACCATAAGATCTACTTCCAGGCTTTCATTCACGTCTATTTATTTATTTTTAAAAGAAGCTAAAGCTTTCCTTACTCTTGGTCACAATTAAAAAGTTTTCATTGACAAATCAACTTTTTCTTTTTCTTTTTCCAGGGAAGTAAGAAAACATCTCTCAATTAGCCCACAGCCCTTGAACATAGGTCCATTTAGATTGTGTCGATAATATTAGGGCTTTTTAATGTCGTACAAACCTTTTATTATTTTTTAATGAAGGATGGCAGATTCTATGTATTTCATTTAACAAATTGGAAAGTTTGTAATTTACAACTATATAAAAAAAGAAAAAAGCAAAAATGTATTTTGAGATTTTATTCGAAAAACGTAAATGAAATAAAACACCCTGTCTGTACTTTACTTAGTAGTGATTATCGACCAAAGATGGAGGGGTTGATTCATATATTGCTTATGATCAACCATCAACGGAATGCAATTTGACTTCCTTTATATTCATTTTCTTTAAATTAAGCCCAATAATGTGTCAAAGCTTTTTAAGATTATAATAATAATTTGTGCACAAATATACATAAACATTACTAGCATGTAAATTTGCGCAAAACATTTTTTAATGTAATTTGTGCACAGCTAAAGATAAATCTAATGGTGTAAAAATAAACATGAGTTTTTTTAATGAAAAAATATTTTTTATATAGCAGTATAAAAACAGAGTTGACAGATGCTTGATAAACTTTGCGTAAAGTATTTTTAAAATCTTGAAAACTGCTCATATGGTCATATGTGTTTAATAGTAAAGGAAAAAAACAAAGTTGCGCTGTTGTTTGTTTTATGATTTATCATGTGGTATACACTTGTATGTAGTCTTGGAGAAAACTTACCTGTCTGGCTGTCTCGCTCCTGGTCTAATGGTGTATTCACTCTCATCTTATAAAAATAGACCATCTTATGTAATATGTGAAAATAAAGAAATACGTACACACCTTAAATCAGGTTTCATAAATTTTAAAAAGATCCAAATCAGGTTAATTTTAAATTTTAAATTTTAAAAAGATCCAAATAAAGTTGACCACTCCATATTTAATTTTATAGAAAACTTTTCATACAACTTTATTTTATTATTATTAGGATTAAAGTTGTATGCATTATTAGTATAAAAAAAAATTATACTGATATCCACTAACATTTTGATATGTATGTTTTTATTTTAATAAAAAAGAGAAAGAAATAATAATAATAATAATATTGATTTGTTGAGATATTATTGGATGTCAGTATATTTTTTTTACAGACAATACATAAAAATTAAACTATTATTATTATTATTATTATTACTATCATAATTATTTATCCGTATGATACTACATATAAATAAAATAATAAGAGCAAAATTAAAGTTAAAATAGCGGGGTAAAATAAATAAAGAAAGTTGTACCACTATTGTTACCATTAATTACAACAGATTATACACAATTATTAATATAGCTATGTTGTACAATAACTTATAACGAGTCATGTCAAGTAACCCTGCTGAAGGTAGTATTTGGTATCAACATATTTTAATATTTTTTGGAAACTGATATGGGAATAAAGTTTCTAATATTTTATTTATCTTCTTTTTTTGAAGAAAATATTTTATTTATCTTAAACAATAATAAATTTAAAAAATTATTTAAATAATAACACATGAGACATCAAGAATGAAAGCATAATTTTTTTTTTGTCAGACTATACCTTTAATTTAAATCATGAGTTTAATTATTATATACTGACGGTGTAAAATTTTTTACAATGTCAATCAATCATTAATCAAGATATGGGTGACTTTTGAGGTATTTATGATAAAAGTCAACAAAATTTACTGATATAACAATTTATAATTTATGATTGAATGTATGTATAAAAGGGCTTTACACTCTCAACATATATCAATTAAACTCTTAAATCATATAAACAAGGCCTTAAAAAAAAGTCATACATACAAGTCTAATAATTTACTAAAATAGACTTGGAGTGTGATGCCAAGTGCCGACCGCTGAGTGACACAATTACCCTTGTGTAAAGTCGTGGAGTGTGCGGATAGCACACAAGAAAGTAGATCATGGGTCCCCACTCCAAAGCATGCAATACAAGTAAAACAAGAAAGCCCTATATAGTATCCAAAAAAAAAAGTCCTGCGTTCCCACAAGTTCTTAACACACCCCAATAATGAACCACGCCATATCAACAAGCTCCTTTTCTCCAACAACTTCCACAAGTGCAAATCACGCTTTCATTCACACCATATATTCACCTCTTCATTATTTATTAGCCCCTTAGTCTTTTTTTTTTTTACCCGGGTATGGTTAAGAGCAAGAGAATTCCTCGAGATACTGAGATCCATTTAAGGGGTTGATCTGTTTATCAAAAAAAAAAAGGGGTTGATCTCTCCCAATAAATGTTCCTCTACATACATGAACCAGGAATTGAACCCCTGACCATATGTTTAAGGGATCGAGTTATCTACCAATCGTATCACGTTATGTTGGTTTTAGCTTCTTAGTCTTTAATCGAATATATCTCTTCACAATTTTGTAGACTCGGTTATAAATTTTTCTTTCTGGTTCACAAAATTAGTTGAATTTACATATATTTAACAGAACAAAAATTCTCGATCCAAAAGCTTTGAAAATTTCTGATACCTCCTCCTACTCAGTATTTCTCTAAATTTTGCTATGCTATTATAAAACAGAACATGTTTCACAAACTTTCCTACTTAACTGAGTTAACTTGAACTTTTTTTTTTCACTTAACTCTTTCCTAGAATTCGAAGTTAAAAGGAAAAATCATCATTATTATTAGTTTGTTAGTCAACGAGTTTATTATTATGAATTATTACGATTAGGAAGCGTTGAGCGCACGGTGTTACCTTGTTAACCAGTTACAAGCACGGGGTTGCCACGTCATACAGCATGGTGGATGACGTGGCAAAAGATGGGTCCAACGAACTTTCAGTTTGAGAATTCAATCTAGACACAGTGTGTGTGTGAGAGAGAAACTAACCGTGTTGTTTTGGATGGCGGCGGGAGCGAGGTGATCGGAGCAAACGCCGGCGATCAATGCATCGGTGCTGTTGAAGCGGAAATAGTCGGGTTTAACGTCGTCGACGTCGTTTGCGAGTCCGTTATACCAGTGATCATCATAGAGATCTAACTCCGACATCCGTTTGAAGAAGCTAGGGTAAACCGACGGCGGCGTAATCAGAGATTGCGACACAGACTCCATTTCGCCGGAGAGAAGAGAAAACCTTAACAGCAAGAAAGCAATATAAAATATATAGAGAGAGAGGAGAGGGAGAGAAAAGGGAATGAGTGAAGCAGCTAGATGGGTATAAATAGGAGAAACCGAAGCTGAAGACATTTTTTTTAATTTAATAAAAAGAAAAGAAAAAAACAGGAAATGGGCGGCCATGATGTTAAAACTTACCAGAAAGTTTCTGTCGACGTGAAATCACGAAAGTGACCTGATCTTTCACGTGTAATTACGTGTTGGACCCGTGAGGTGGGGAGAGAGGTAAAGAAATTCTTTTTTGATTAACTTAATCAATATAGAATTTACTGGTATCTATTGTTATATTTTTTTTATTTAAAAGAATTACTACATTACATTAATAATCAAGAAAGTAATATAAATAAATTGTATTTACATTATCAATAAATTATAAATTGTTATTTTTTAAAAAATATTTAATTATTTTAATAATTATCTTAAAAATTAATGTAGAATAATTTGTGATTAATTGATAGTATAAAAAATTTACTATTAAAATTAAACACATATAGAGATATTATACAGGAGTATTCTTGCTTAGCCGAAAAAAAAAATAAAAAAAATACAGGAGTATTCTTATTTATTTTTTCATTTCATAATATATGACATAGAGATAGATATAAATAGGATAGCTATCAAATAAGATGATTAGCAAAAGGAATCCGAACCTTTGTCTCCCGCTCCCGGATATTGGAAGCACCGGTTATTTGACACGTAGTAACGTGAAAATATAGGTGGCATTCAACTTTAATTCTGCTTGATTTTGCGGTTGATTTACATAATTGTTATGAACTGAGATAAAATAAAATAGATTAGAAACAAGGGGGCGTACGTCCAAAATTCCAATTACACAATGGATTATTAGTGTACTGTAAATGGGGTTGGGTTAAGATGCACCACCCTAAAATACACCCCCTAATATACTACCCCTGTGGCAATTTGTGGGTCAATAGAATTGTCATATGGATGGTCAAAGTTTCAAACCTTGGAGGTGTATTTATACAGTAGTCAAAGCTTGTATGTACTGTATACTGCAGTATAGTATATGTATTTATGGTATTTAATTATATATTTTCCCCAAAACAATTTATTTATTATTTTTAATATTAGAAATAGTTTAATTTGTATTATGGACGATCCTGTAGGCACTCATCGTTGGAGCTATTCTGGACAACAATACACAGAACATAATACAAATTAAACTAATTCTGATATTAAAAATAATAAATAAATTTTTTGGGCAAAATATATAAATACCATAAATACATATACTATACTACAGTATACAGTACATACAAGCTTTGACTAATGTATAAATACACCTCCAAGGTTTGAAACTTTGACCATCCATGTGGTAATTCTATTGGCCCACAAATTACCACACGGGTGGTACATTAGGAAGTGTAATTTTAGGGTGGTACATCTTAGCCCAACCACTGTAAATGACAGAAGATGTTGATTAGTTTAATCAAGATCACCAATCTTTTTTTGGTTTTATTGAGCATTAATAATCACAACTTTGTTAACATATATAAAAGAACACCAGAATAAAATATAATTATAAAATAAAATATATTAGAAACAAGGGTAAGTCCAAAACTCCAATCACACAATATGGATTATCAGTGTCCTGAAAATGGCATACTCAAGATGTTGATTAGTTTAATCAAGATCACCAATATGTATTTTTTGTTTTATTGAGGAATAATAATTACAACTTTGTTAGTATATATATAAATTATTTATTGCTAGTTCTGGCCACTTTGACTTTCGTAGGCCAAGTAGGGAGGGAATTTCATTCTCTCAAAAACTCCAAGGGACAAATCTTCTGTTCAAGCTCAACCTCAATTCGTGGCTACTCTCATTCAGAACAGGGAAGCAGAAAAGGAAGT
Source organism: Echinosophora koreensis (assembly GCA_035048595.1). Classification (NCBI taxonomy): domain Eukaryota; kingdom Viridiplantae; phylum Streptophyta; class Magnoliopsida; order Fabales; family Fabaceae; genus Echinosophora; species Echinosophora koreensis. The sequence goes on along the minus strand of JAPCYP010000001.1, from coordinate 7,699,293 downwards.
GCAGAAAATATTCTCTCTTATGTAATCCCTCTCATCTATATTGGCTAGAAAGTGATAAATTTTAATATAGTATCATATCATATACAGAAGATTCTAGATGACAACTTGAGTTTGCATCCTGTTGGTTGACATGGGAGTTCATAAATTAGTTAGTGCCAGCTGTAAGTTAGTCAATGCCAACTATATATTCAGTTAGAAGCAGTTTTGGTAGTTTAGCTGGTTGGTTGCTAATTGGCGCCGAAATCACTTGTATATATAGAAGCTAGATACTCTAAATTAGTTTAGTTATAGAGTTCATTTCTTTAATGCAAATTCAGAAGAGAGCTTTCATATTGAAGCTTCTCTCAAATTGCTCATTGTGTTCTTGAGCTCTTTTGCATTTTTGCATACTCTACCTTCTTCTTCATCTTAATCATGGTTAGCAATCTTAATATGGTATTAGAGCTCCTTTCCTAGGGACTCTGCTACCGTTGCTACCATACTCTGATTCATTCCTTGATTCATTGAGATCCTTGATCTCATACGGTTCCTTTGTGAATTTTTTCCTTGTTTCGATTTGAAACTGTACTTCGAGGTCCTACAATGGTGGAGGCAGTGCAAGATGTCAATGTGAATGTTGGAAAGGTGAATGTTGTAGCGGATCCATTTGCAAATCCACTGTATTTACATCCAAATGAAAATCCTGGATTACTGTTGGTAACTCCGATTCTTGAGAGTATCAAGACAAAGAACAAAGTATGTTTTGTTAATGGCGGCTTGGCAAAGCCAGCGATTGATCATCCCACCTTCTTGGCATGGGATAGATGTAATACGATGGTGCTATCTTGGATATATCACTCGATGGAGCAATCAGTGAAGCAAAGTGTTGCTGGTGCTGATAGAGCAGAAAAGGTTTGGAAAGAAATTCGAGAAAGATATTACCAAGGTGATGTGTTTAAAATTGGTGATTTGCAAGAAGAATTATATGCATGTAAACAAGGTGATGATTCTATCACAGCTTATTTCACTAGATTGAAGGGAATTTGGCAAGAATTGGAAGGATTTAGACCGATTCCATTATGTTTATGCCAAGTAACCTGCACTTGTACTTTGACTCCAATTATTAGAGCATATAGAGATAATGACTATGTGATTAGGTTTCTAAAGGGACTTAATGAACAGTACTCAGCTGTTAAGTCTTCAATAATGTTGATGAATCCTTTCCCTACAATAAACAAGCCATTTTCATTGCTTATTCAACAAGAAAGGGAAATGAATCCAAGAATGAAAGAATCCAGGATTCTTGCAAACTCTTCTGACACATATGGAAGAGGGAGAGGAAATGGAGGCAGAGGCAAGAGAGGAAGAGGCAATGGCAGTTATGGCAGAGGAGGAAGAGGCAGGAAGATTTGCACCTACTGTAATAGGAGTGGCCACATGGTAGATACATGCTATAAGAAGCATGGTTATCCACCTTATTTCCAAAAATCAGCAAACAACTTCTTAGCTGTTGAGGAAATTGAGGATGAGGATCAAGATTTCAATGATAGCAAGTCTCTTATGGGACAACCTAATACTCATGGCTTCACTCCTGAACAGCATAAAGCCATCCTTAGCATGTTGCAGAACTTGGGAACATCAAGCTCATCCTCAGTCATGATGTCAGTGCAAATCAAATAGTGATAGCTTCTGCAACAAACAAGTCAGGTACAATTTGTACTATTATGCCTCATAGGAAGACTAAGTGCTGGATCTTGGACACTGGAGCCATAGATCATGTGTGCTATTCCCTTGATTCCTTTCATTGTCATAAAAGGATCAAGCCTATTTCAGTAAGATTACCTGATGGCTCTCGGGTAACTGCTAACATAGCAGGAACAGTGTTCTTTTCTGAAGATCTCTATTTGACTGATGTACTTTACATACCAGCATTCACATTTAACTTACTTTATGTATCTAGAATGTCCAAACTATTGAATTGCCATTTTGTTTTTGATGATCTTGTTTGTCAAATACAGGACAAAACTATTTTGAAGAAGATTGGTGCAGTTGAGTTGGAGGCTGGCTTGTACACCTTCTATCCCAAGTCTCCTCTTTCTTTCATTCCTCATTGTGTAAACAATTTCCATTCTTACAGTAATAAATGGCATGTAAGATTAGGCCATCCCTCACACCAAAAACTTGTTGAATTACATAGAACCTTTCCCTTCATTGACTGTGTAAAGAGTACAGATCCTTGTGATGTATGCCATTTGTCAAAACAAAAGAAATTACCTTTTGGAAACAGTGTTTCAAAGTCTGACAACCTTTTTGATTTACTGCATATGGATATATAGGGGCCTATTTCTACCCCTTCTATGCTAGGCCACAAATATTTTCTCACAATTGTTGATGATGCTAGTAGGCACACTTGGCTAGTTTTTATGAAGCTAAAATCAGAAACTCAACAGCATATTAGAGACTTCATCTCTATGGTTGAGACACAATTTGACACCAAAGTCAAAATTGTTAGATCAGATAATGGATTTGAGTTTAAAATCAATCAATTTTATGCCTCAAAAGGGATTGTTCATCAAACCTCCTATGTGGAAACTCCACAACAGAATGGCATAGTAGAAAGAAAGTATCAACACATACTTGCCATGACTAAAGCCCTTTTCTTTCAATCATACTTATCTAAAGGTTTCTGGACCTATGTAGCAACACATGCTGTTTATCTAATCAACAGGTTACCTAGTCCATATCTCGCTAACAAATCACCTTTTCAAGTTCTACATAAAAAGAATCCTGACCTGACCCCACTTAGAATCTTTGGTTGCCTATGCTTTGCTACCACTCTAGCCAATCACAGACTGAAACTTGATAGCAGAGCCAGAAAATGTGTGCATTTGGGGCTTAGGCCTGGAACAAAGGGCTACTTGCTCTTTGATTTAAAATATAAAGAAATCTTTGTCTCTAGAAATGTTGATTTCTATGAGAAAGTCTTTCCCTTCATGAGTCACAACTCCTCCAATCCACATTATTCTGTCCAAAATTCTGATATGAACATCCAAACAGAAAACAATTGGCTACCAGACTTCAATCCCCCTATACCTCAACCTCATTGTCCACCCTATCCAAAGACTGATATGCCTCCTTCTCCACCATGCCAAACCACACCAGCTGAACCACCACCTTCTCCACCTTCCCCAATACCTTTGAGACAGTCCCAAAGAGTCAGAAAACCACCTACATACCTTAATGACTACCAATGCAATCTCTTAGCCACACCAATTAAGAACTCAGTTCTCCTATCATCAAACAAAGTGAGGTATCCTATGTCTCATCATGACTCTTTTGATAAATTATCATCTAAACATAAATGTTTTTCAATAGTTGTATCTTCTAACAATGAGCCAAGTTCTTATGATGAGGCAATCCAATCAGCTTGTTGGAAAGAAGCTATAGCCAATGAGTTACTAGCACCGAACAACAACAACACTTGGAAACTCACAACCCTTCCTTCAAACAAGAAAGCTATAGGATGTAAATGGGTTTTCAAGGTTAAACATAGAGCTGATGGGTCAGTTGAGAGACACAAGGACCGGTTGGTGGCTAAGGGCTTCACACAAACTGATGGCCTGGACTACATGGAAACCTTCAGCCCTATTGTTAAAATGACAACCATCAGGGTCATTCTTGCTCTAGCCTCATCTCTTAAATGGCACTTGCATCAACTAGATGTCAACACAACCTTCCTTCATAAGGACTTACATGAGGAAGTTTACATGCGTGTGCCCCCAGGCCTGCAAGTCACTGATTCCAGCTTGGTATGCCAATTAACCAAGTCACTTTATGGCTTGAAGCAGGCAAGTCGACAGTGGAACGCCAAGCTCACAAAGACACTTTTAGCTTCTGGCTACAATTAGTCTAAGGCTGATTATTCTCTCTTTACTAAATCATCCAACACAGGCTTCACAGTGATCTTAGTTTATGTTGATGATCTAGTGTTGACTGGGAATGATATGCTTGAAATCTCTGCCATCAAAGCCACACTCCATCAGAAATTTAGCATCAAAGACCTAGGAAAGTTGAAGTATTTTCTTGGATTCGAAATAGGAAGGTCTTCTACTGGAATCACACTCTACCAGAGAAAGTATGCACTTGACCTTCTAACTGATACAGGTATGCTTGCATCCAAGCCATGTTCTACACCTATGGACCCCACTTTAAAGCTTAGCAAGGATTCTGGCTCAACACTTCCTGATCCCTCACCTTACAGAAGACTCCTTGGGCGTCTATTATACTTTACACATAGCAGACCTGACATATGCTATGCTGTAAGCAAGCTTAGCCAGTATCTGGATTGCCCAACTGAGTTACACCATCAAGCTGCATTGCATATCCTTAGATACATCAAGCAGTCTCCTGGATCTGGCTTGTTCTTTTCATATCATGAGTCACTCACCCTAAGGGGCTTCACTGATTCAGATTGGGGGACTTGTCCCGACACTAGAAGGTCAATCACAGGGTTCTGCTTCTACTTAGGAAACTCTCTCATTTCCTGGAAAAGTAAGAAACAATCCATTGTGTCTAGATCATCGGCTGAGGCCGAGTATAGAGCTCTAGCTCAGGCCACATGCAAAGCTCAGTGGCTCATGTTCCTACTACATGATCTCAAGATAGCACACTCCAGACCTGTGATTCTATATTGTGACAATCAATCCGCTCTTCATATCGCGGCAAATCCGGTATTCCACGAAAGAACCAAACATATAGAGATGGATTGTCACACAGTTCGGGATAAAGTCCAAGCTGGAATGCTTTATCTCATGCCTATTGACTATTGACACCAAGGAACAAACTGCAGATATCCTCACTAAGCCTTTGCACCCTGGCCCTTTTCAGAAACTCCACAGCAAGCTAGGCATGATCAATATTCACCTTCCAGCTTGAGGAGGGGGGCCGGGGGGGGGGGGGGGTGGTGTTAGTTGATATGGGAGTTCATAAATTAGTTAGTGCCAGCTGTAAGTTAGTCAATGCCAACTGTACATTCAGTTAGAAGCAGTTTTGGTAGTTTAGCTAGTTGGTTGCTAATTGGCGCCCAAATCACTTGTATATATAGAAGCTAGATACTCTAAATTAGTTTAGTTGTATAGTTCATTTCTTTAATGCAAATTCAGAAGAGAGCTTTCAGATTGAAGCTTCTCCCAAATTGCTCATTGTGTTCTTGAGCTCTTTTGCATTTTCGCATACTCTACCTTCTTCTTCATCTTAATCATGGTTAGCAATCTTAATACATCCATCTCCACTAGTGACTTGCTGCTTAAGATACTTTAGATTTACATATCTAATTCCTTACATTTTCTTTGTTATTGTTATTGTTGTTGTTATATTATTTTTATTATTATCATTATTTGCATGACAATATTACATTTTTAAATTTAAGATTGCATGTCTGTAATCCATAAACATACACAATAGCTTACACATTGATGAATGAATAATATAATATAATATAATATAATATAATAGTTCAATTTCCATATAGAAGTACACGTACTGCACTATTGTTTTAAACTTGAGAAATTGCAATACACGGAATACAAATTACAAAAGTAAGCGCATCATAGCTTTGGTCTTTTGTTTTCTTCTCCGTACGGATATGAAGCATGACGATAACAAGATAATAATAAATGATGCATTTGGTGCCATTTGCGAATTAGCCATTAATTAAAAGCCATAATTACCACAGTTGGCAGTCACAATCTCAATCATGCAAAAGTTTACCTTCTTGACTACAAATGAAAAGGGTGATGAACCAGGATGGAGATCATCTATCACGCATTTTCTGTCACATTCTCTATCTCTCATTAATTATAATTTGTCACTTAATAAAATAAAATCTTAACTCATTAACACTGTGTTAATACACATTCTCGGTTTTTGATTGGTTTGGAACATCGAGACACTATTTTTTGGGACAGCAGATTTGTATCCGATGAATCAATATACAAGTACAATATATGTATTTTTTTTTTATCAAAAGTACAATATATGTATAATTAATCTCACAAAGTGCTGTGCCACTAAAATATAGCAACCACACCCAAAGAGATCCGGTCCAAATTCCAAACCCAACAAAGCCATGGGAACTTTTACTTTTGGAAAAGCATTAAAGCCATTTTTAGTGACTTGATGTGGCTTATGCAACAATGGAATGGAAGGCAAAGAGAAGGGGGATCTATCAACAAAGCAAAGGCGTCTAGGAGCAACGGGTGTTTGTTTGAGCAATTAAAACTTAAAAGTGGGTTTCTTAACGTGGAAGTTCTTGTTAAAGTAATGGAGTTTGATTGGGACAAGCACCGACCCTAAGCAAATTAAAAGTTGCTAACATGTATACATGCTTTATGGGTCGTGTTAAAAAAGCAGGTTAACCTTCGCTTTCTCTCAGAGGAGTTTAAAGATAACTAGCTACCTTTGCATTATTATTTATTTGTTTATTTAATTCTAACATCACCTTTTTCCTGTTATCATCACACAATACCTAGCTTTCTAAAATAGTACATCCAATAAGTTTCCTAGTTAAAACCACACCTTGAAAAAGTTTATGCAATAGCAAGAGTAGTGTATTGTGATATAATCTGGTGGGAACAAATCAGGGGGCGATGAAAGAATAGTGGAATTGCATTTTGCACTTGTCGTTTTTGGTTGTCATAATTGTACGTATATATTTAACATTTTTCATCGATGAATTCATACCTTGTCTGCCCCTCACATGGAGCATGTCACACGTGTTCAACTCCATAGTAAAATATTTTACCATAAACATTATATTGAGGACACGACATACCCTAGAAGCATCCAAGCACTCCTATATGTAGTGCAAGATTGATGTTAATACTGTGGCTGAGTAGACATATAATTGACCCAGGGGCATAGAATTAATGGTGCTACTTCAAGTTTCTTGATTTGTACAAGTTAACAATCAAGAATACAATATATAAAGATTTAAATATATTTTTGTCTCTAAAAAATATCATGTTTTGGTTCCCTTCTATTTTCGCAAACCCCCTTTTTTTTTTTTTTTTTGGGATTCAGCCCTCTAATTCTTTTCCCAAGTCCACATATAGGTTTCACATAAGCTTTTAATGGCTCATTTGGGCCGGGGAACGATATTTTTTTTAGAGGACCGAATACAAAAAAGAATAAATAAATGAAGGGACAAAATCGTGATACTAAGAGTCCTTGAGGATTATAAGCCATATATAAAAGCAAGCTACATGATTGAACCCATCACTGTGTCAGTTTATGCTGTCATCACGTGCCCTCAAATTCTGCCATGTGACATCTACACTCTTTAAAGGGATGGCAACGGGGCGGGGCGAGGCGAGGCGGGTATGGGTCCCCTGCTACCTGCCTCGCTAGATAAAAATCAGACTCGCACCCACCCCATACCTGCACGGGTATATGCTAGACAGGTTCTAAATGGATTTTACGGATATTTCCAGTTCCATAGATACTTGTTAAATGCATAAGATAATGATAAAATGTAATAAGTAATAAGTTAAAAAGGCTATATGTTAGATAGCTAAAAGTCCTTATTAGGTACCTAGAAGTCAAAAGCCTAGACAACTTTGTCAAAAGGCCAGAACTAAGTGTCCAAAAATCTAAGTTAGGTGAACGAAAAGTCTTTGTCAAGTTTAGTAAGTCAAAAAGTTTACTAAAGTAGCCAAAGACTTTGTAAAACGGGTACTAGATTAGGATTTGTCTTTTCCTAAGCTCCATCTCTATATAAGGAGCATTCGTGTAACATATTGACGCTGAGACAAACCAAGAAAGAAATAAACTTGTGTGTTCCATAAACATGTGTTGCTAAACTCTTTCTCTTCTTCCTAAAAACCAGAATTATCATGTTCGTATCATAAGCACTTCTATAGAGATGATAATATACTCGACACTTGCCTCGATAATGAGGAGAAAAAAAAGGTACAGTGCAATCCATGGTTAGTAAAGAATATAACACTTGTTGTGTCTTGATTAAATGCAATCCGTAACATCACAAAGACTAGCAACTGTCTAATGAATTGTATCAATCTCCAGACTAAGGAAAGAGAATTAGAAAATGTGTTAAGAATTCAACAAGAAATGCTGGCAGACCAAAGAAAAAATGAGTACACGAACATCCATATCAATAGTTGAGTCTTTGAAAAGGTCAAGCTCTCAAGGGGATGAATGAGAGATCAACCTGAAAGCTTGACTTCACCAAGCTCACTCAAATCAAATGCCTTACAAACATAGTATATAAATGGGTGGCAGAGGAAGTTTCCAATAATGCTTCACCCACAAGTTACTTCTCTAGCAGACAAGAAAACCAAAGCGTGGAACAGAAAACATACAAACTAAAAAGCAATAACAGCTGCTGCATTATGAAGTGCAAAAGGTCCAATAACATATAAAACCAACTCCCCAGCATGGTTCACTAAACGAAACCTTTGAGAAAATCAACTAAATATGTTTAAACAGTACAGAAGCATAAAAAACTATATGCCAATATCATCACTGAATTTGATTCATGTAAGTGGATAGCTTGCAACACAATAGCAAAACAACAACAGAACACATCACCAAGAACAGAAACAGATTTTCTGATTTTGCAACCTTGATCAATTAAAGAAAGATAAAGGAAGACGATCAAACACGAAGAATTTAACATGGTTCAGCCAGTGTGACTTACATCCATGGGGAGAGAGCAAAATTGTCCACTATGAGAGAAACCAAGTACAAGATCAGATCAAGTCAACGACAATAGAATTTCATTGGCCCCCTTGCTGTACACTGTTGAGAAACAGAACAAGAATACCCAAAAGTCTTTCACCACTCTATTTTTTACGCTCCCTTGATCTCTCACACTCTTTCTTTTCTTCACAAGTTCAGAGAATTTACATGAATGGTTCTAGCTCAATTACATACTCCTGAAATAGACTAATACCTATGCTATAATATATATACAATCAGACCCAAGACCTTGCACGTGCTCCGTTAGAATTTGCTGCACTAAGTTGGTTTTATTTTAACTGATTAATTAACTAACTATAACAGAAAAAACTGAATGCTTAAAAGGGCTTGTCACCGATTTTGAGACACCAATCAACAATTCATTATCCAAAATAGAATAAGCCAAAAACCATGAAAATTAATCAATCTCTCCAATAACTAAATACCATTAATTTAGCTATAACCGCAAGAAACCATTACAAAGTCTAGAAGATATTACACAGATTCTGGGAGGAGGCAACGCAGGGTATCAAGTTGTTGTTTCCTCTGCAACATTTTGACGTTGAACATAATCTTCTCTTCAAAAGAGCGAACCCCATCTGCAATGATGAGGTAAAGATAAACAAGGAACAAAAAGAATGGCAACGTAGTTGTTCCCTTAGCCATTGTTGGGGGATGCTAAGGAATTTTAAATAAAGAAAAAATTGGAAAGAGTGATCCTAGACATGGAAAATAATTTACACGAAGTGGTTTGAGATGGACTGGGTCACGCCAATATTGAGCAAGAAAGTCCTACTGTATGCCCAGACCTATCTGCAGGTTTGAATTTGATGATCTGAATTTGCCGCCCCAAACTACGTCATTCTGTGCACAAACATCACTTCAATAATAGATTGAAGGGTGCTTCTAGATTGAATACCATGTTTTCCAAACACAGCATAATTGAAACCCAGGAAATTGAAGGCTATAATGGAATAGAGATTCCAATTAAGTTTGTTCACAATTTAGATCTCACTCTCTAATAACTTGTCAGGTTGTTATTCTTACAAGTTACTCATCTATTGGATATTTACTAGATATTAATGAACAAACCAAACCGCCAAACCAAATTGTCAAATTAATGCAATTTATAGCATGAAATTCAACCTCTAGCCGCATTCGCATAGTCTACCTGTGGACAAATTGCTTAGAGATTCTGACAACAGTCCTCCCGGCCCAAGTTGTCAAAGAACAGACACAGTCACACAGTTAACCAAAACCTTCTAAGAAACTCAAAGCCACCGAAAGTGGTTTGCCACAATTTTCAGTTTCACAAATTCAATAAACGAAACGAAACGAAAATATGCCAAGCATCCATAAGAAGAAAACAGCAACAAATATTGTATCAGTGGAGTAAAATAACTAAGAGAGCTCATGCCATTATCTTGGCAGACCTAACATAAAGACTATCCACGACTTTCCCAACATTGGAAATGGTTTCTAAAGTTGCAGGATATATTGCATCAGTCTTGGGATCATCAAATATGATGAGGCATCCAGCACCTTGGTCTAATGTCCCTGCAAACTTCTTGTCCAAAATCATCTGAGACAACTTTCGCTCCACATGATCAAAGGGAAGTTCAATAAGCTCAGCAATGTGAGCAATCTCAACCCTTGAGAATGGCTCAATCAATCTGCAAAGATTCTGCTCCAGGAGGGTATCATATAGGGATGACAGGTGCCTGTGGACAATAGGGTCTTCCTCCAATTGTGCCTTGTAGTCGCGCAAAGCAATTTCAAATAACTTCAGGGATCGCTTAGAATGAGCATCCGCAACAGCTTTCATAGCATCCAAGTCAAGCCCAACATATTGAAGCCCTGCTTTAGAAGAAATGATTCCACCCACGTCGTCAGCTTGATTCACCATGATCTTACACAACAACATGTATTTGAGGCTAAAAACAGCCTTGGGGTCTTCAAGAGCATTGAAAGACTCAAAAGCTTCAAAGAAATAACTATATGCAGTTTTATAATCCTTTTCCTCGGCATGAAGTATTCCACTCTGCAGATCTATGGCACCTTGTTGAGCTGGAGGAACATAAATAGCATTTGCAGCTGTTCTTGCAGCCGTTAGGGCAGCTTTTGCCTTTGGAAGGTTTCTTAATGAGAAGTGTAGTTTGCTTTCCAGCAAGTCTATGTCTACAAGGAGAAGCTTGTCATCTAATCTTCTAACCTCTTTGACCAAGCCAGAAAGAAGGGTCAAAGCTTCTGAATACTCCTTATTTTCCATCAGAAGCGCTGCAAGCCTTGCCTCAACTCGCTGCCTCAGAAATGTACGTTTTTCAGCACGAGTCCATTGCACCATCTCTTTGCAGAGTGCAATTTGTAGATCGGATGTCCCTGGTATTTTAGCAACTGAGTCAATTATTACCCTAACTATCTTTGCAGTTTTTGCTTTAGGAATCAGGGAGAAGAAAGGCCTCAACTGAGTGAGAAGGCTGCGCAGATCCTCTCCCCTGTTCTCTTGCCTGAGAAGGTCACTGAGGTTTGTGATAGCCTGCTCTTTCATACGCAGAGCTTCTGGAGAAGAAGAAGGATCATCAAGTATGCGATAAAGAATGGAGATTGCCTGAGATGGGTCTTTGGCCTCCAATGCCAGAGCAATTGACTCTGTTGTTGCAGGAAGATAAGATGAAGACATGATTGCTGATTAGATAAACTCCTGCAAGAAAACAAATCTAAATTGAGAGAAACATTTAAAAATTGGATGCCTTTAAAATAATCAGAGAAAGGGAGAAAAATAGGTTGTGTAAAAAAACAAGAGGAGGCAGACATGGGTTTTTATAATTTTTACATTATTTTATACTTGTACAGGTTAGACTGATTTTTCTCAGTACTAAAACTTGTTGGGTTATTGTTTTGCATCAAAATTTTGCCACCACTTTCTGTTATTCAAATCAGTCACAGTAATTAGTCAGTACTGTCAGTGGTGTATAGTTTATAGCATTTTCAACCATTAAAGACAAGCCCTAAAAGAGTCACCATAGCGTCACTGCCCACTGGTGACATGACAGCCATCAACAAGACGCAAAAAGTTAATTTTTGAAATACAACAGCAGCAGCAGCAGCAGCAGCAGCAAGCAACAATGTATTGAATCTATGAATGATAATAATCAACAAAGATGCCTCAGTTTAGTCCCAAAAATGTAGTGTTTTGTGAGTTTCCAGAGTTTCATCCTACAGTGTTTTTTCATTTCCACTCTCCCAGGGTGTCTATTATGTTATTTTCTTCACTTAAATCATCTTCAAGATTCAGCTTCAAATATTTTCTTCACTTAAACTATTTTCTACAAAATATATATACTGAATTTTGCTGTTCTAGCTTCAAATTTCCCACAATATCAAATCCATGTGTTTCAATGCCATTGATAGAGATAATACATTAATAACCAACCCAAAATTAACTTCTTGGACCCAAAGCCATAATTCCACAAGCAACAAGCTGCTAATGGTGTATAAGGCACTCATGAGACATAGCTAAACAAACACTTTCCCAGTTCACACCATCATCTCTAGTAAATAAAAAAACATTCATAACAGATCACGGAAGCAGGCAAAGACATTATCTCATAGCAAATTACCTTAAAAAGAACTTGAATGAAAACATACATATCCATAAAGAGACATTACTGCTATTCAAAAGCATGAAAACAGAAGTTTAATCAACTACGACACAGTTCAGGCATTCTGTCATCTAATTTGAGTGCAATCAAAATATCAGAATCTTCATCACAACAACAACAACAATAATAATATCAACAAACACTTGATAATCAGAATATCATAATTCATAACAATTTATATCAAAAAAACACTTGATATTAACAATAACAACAATGAAAAAAAATGAAGATTTGCCAGATAGACAAAATAGACAAATTATCAACGGTGGCAAAATATCAGGTACCAAATTGAGAAATGAAATCAAGATTAAACACATTAGAAGTTATCTGCAACTGTAAATCACTTGTTTGCAAAACTCGATGAATGTTAAACATTAAAAACTCCAACTTTTCTGGCTTCCTTTCAACATCGAAGGCACTTGCAACATGGGTAAATATTGAGCAACAAAACCCTAAATCCCTTTACAACAGTAAAAGTACAGGGCAGAAAGGCACAGAAATCTTACCAATGGTGCGTGAGAGTGTGAGACGCAGCGAGAGAAGAGGGAGTTTGAGTTAGGGATTTCAGATTTCGGAATGGAAGCGGAAGCTATGCTGTTTCGTGAAGTAAAACACGGAAGGTAAAGTGGTAAACGGGTTAAGACACATTTTTTATATAAGGATTTTAGTTTTGTTCGGATTTTCTTTTTTTATTGATTTGTAGTTTTTTATTTATTTAATTAATTTGAATCTGAACACTCTTATTTAACAAGGTAAATTGTTCTTATCAAAAAAAAAAAAAAAATTTGTTCTTATAAAAAAAAAAGGTAAATTGTTGACTTGTTTATTTTATAATTGGAGTGATGATACTAAAAACTTTGGATTACGACAAAAAAAAAAATCATACAAAAGTCACAAATTATTATACAGCGCATGTCTATAACATATTAGAAAAAAATAAGTATATTTGTGTCAAATAAATAAAAAATAAGTATATAAAATAAATAAATATTGTTACAGGTTTGGATTCTTACCATCAAGCCTCTCTACATCCCCTCTTCATCCTTTCTATCTCTCCTTAATTTTTTCTCCATCTTTATGATTTCCCCACTTTCCTTCCTTTTTCTCTTTCCCTCTCATCCTAGGTAGGGGGGAATGAGAGAATCTATTTCGAGCTTTATCCCATTCACCACATCTATCATCTTTCTTCTCATTAACTTGAGTGTTGAGTGTTGGAAATACACCACTTTGCTTTACCTGTTGAACTTGGAGGAGAACCATACTCTTAAAGAGGTTTAAATCACAACCCGAGGATATATACACATACAAATGTCAGCTTAGGTGCCTGACCGTGCCTTGATAAGTTAGTCTATTACTTATTGGATGAGATGATACTATGGTAAACCAAAAAAAAATGCCTGTGATATTTTTTTAATTTTTTTTTACATTTGAAAGTTTAAGAACCCGTGTATAACGAATTAAACTCGATATTCCTACCCGGTTAATGATCACTTAAACTAAGCATAGCTTAGCTGCATAGATGACAAAAAACAATTTTAATCTCACTATATTATGCGATTACAAAATAAAGCCATGGTCTTGGAAAGCTTCATACATGTTGCTAACCATACACTAGTGCGAAATATGCTTTTAACATCGGGGTTTTAACATCGGTTTACTGAAAACCGATGTGGAAAAGAAGGCGGTGACATTTTTGAAATTAAATTGAAGACTTTTAACATCGGTTCTAAAATAAACCGATGTTATAAACATTTTAACATCGGTTTTGTATAAACCCGATGTTGAAAATTGAACCAAAAATAAAATTTTTAAAATACGTAATTTTAACACATCGATTTTTTTAATAACAGATGTGAAAAGTTTTATGTTTTAACATGAGTTTTTTATAAACCGATGTGGAAAACCAATTAAAGAAAAATTGGGGAAAATACTAATATAATTTTAACATCGATTTTCTAAAAAAACCGATGTGGAAAAGTTTTAACATCGGTTGGTTTTCGAAACCGATGTGGAAAAGTAAGAAACAACATCGATTTTTATATTAACCGATGTGTAAATTCTATCTGCTTTCTATTCCTTCCCTCCCTTCTTCCAAAACCATCTCACCCGCGCCTTTCTCTTCTCTTCCAAGACCTAAACCTCGCCGTCATCTGCTGAACGCCAAGTGCATGTGGGAACGCCAAGACCTAAACCCTTACAACCTCCACCTCCATATACTTTCCTCCACCCCTTTCATTCAAGGTTCTCTTCACGGCATTCCCTTACTCTCTTTCTCACTCTGTTCTCACTCTCCCCGCGCCATTTTCACTGTCATCCTCCCACAAGTCATCGTCATTGTCATCTTCACGACATTCCAGTCGTCGTAGTGGGATTCTTCCCCTTTTCTCCCATCCACGAGCCACCACCACTGTCGTGCCACTCCCTACACCGCGACATTCCAGTTGAGTTGAAGAAGTTTGCAATATCATCAGAAAACAAAAACCCAGCTCTCACTGTGAAGCTAGCAGGTTGGTTATTCTTCTCTTTCCTCTACCTACTTTCACTGGTTAGCTATATATAGCGAGTAAACTATATATATATATATGCTTGTGTGAGGTGATTTCTGATATGATAGAAGTGGCTTTTATGATTCTACCAGTTACTTGTTGAAATAATAGTGGCTTTGAAACCTTTATTAAGCAGAAAAGGTTAAACTCTCTGTGATTGAAATGAGCTTTTTGGGGATTGAAAAGTAAAAGTGTTTAATTTAGTATCCCTGCTTAAAGAACAATATATACAGTGATATTGTATTTCTGAATCAGATTTCTTGTCCTAAACACATTTGTCATGGTCTGTCCAATTGCATGGAAAACTGCAATTTGAATAAGGAAACTCGTGGCACTACTTTGATTTCAATGGCAGACACAGCATCTAATTCCCCACGAAACAGGTTTGGCCCTCTTCTCTCCCTCTCAAACATTTTCATTTTCCTTCCTATTCTTTAGGCTAAGTTGCTAAGTTTATATTGGAGGAAATGGGGGAGTGGAATGAAATGAGATAGTACTAGGATCCAAAATTTAGATTATTTAAAATAGGATAGAATGGAGTGTATTATATGAATCATAACAAAGGCATCAAATAGATCAGCATACTAGGATTATTTAAAACTCCTTATACTACAGCGCCAAAAAAATTATAATAAAAGAAAACTCCTTATACTAAGCAGTGTCTTGAGAAATTATCCTCGGACTACATAAATACAAACGTTTATTCCTCCAACTTACTGGAAATTCAGAAATTAAAAAAAACAAAAACAAAAAACAGCAGAAACAAAAAACAAACTAGACTAATCTCCAGTATAATGATAATGTTTCTCAGCATCTTAATTATTATTATTATTCTTATATATACAAATTAGACAAACAGCCGGATCATCTAGTTTTACCAAAATCCTGCCGTCACATATTTTAAAATCAACTTCCTTATAGGTAGCTGAGTATGGCCAAAAGTGGAAACACAAGTCACTGAAGTATTATTCACTCCTCGATCCTATTGCTTTGCCTGCAAAAATGAGTAGAAGGAGAAATAAGAGTAAATACTAAATACACCCGCCATTCAAATTCAGATTGTTATTTCTAAAAGAAAACCACATATATTGTCTTAAGAATATACATATTCAATATTCAATATTCAGCTCTTTCTTACCATCAATTTAATATCACTGTATTTAATTGAGATTCAAACAATCTGTTTTGTATTAATGCATAAGCACATGTTGTAATCAAAGCTTCCACACTTGTTGTGTTTCTTCCCACACTTGTTGTTTGTTTTAACTTGGGGATTGGAGTGTTTTATTATTTTTTTAGTGTTAATTAATTAGTAAAGCCTTAGTTTCCCGTTTGAGATGCAATATTAAAGAGCACACGTGTACGTGCTTAAGGTACAACTCATTATATTGGATCTTGAATTGTCCAAGTTGGACAGTTTGGGAAAAAACTTTTTCTTCATTCAGTTAAAATAGTTATTCATTGATTCTCATGTTATATACTTGATGAAAGTTCGGATTGGTACATTTCCTTTCGTTCTCCGGGTGCATACTTTATCGTGGTGGATGTCATCACGTTCAAGTCGTGTACGTCGGAGACCGAAGGGAAATGCTGCCGAAATTTCGTCGAGTATGAGCATGAGAGTTAAGGACTAACTGTTAACCGAATGTTGAAAAAGTTTCTTCTCGAATGGGATAGGGCCATACCCTATCATAAGAAGTAGTTGATGAAGATGTTGGACTAAGTATGAAGTTAATGTTTTAGTCATGGATCGCGGTTGGATGAATGCTAGACGGACAAGTGATGAGTATGAGAATGGAGTGGAAGATTTTCTACAATTTGCAAAAACAAATGCTCCTGATAGTAGTGACGAAGGTTTTATTGTCCTTGTGTTAACTATTTGAATGAGAGACGACTAGAAGCTGACGAGATACGGGATCATCTTATTTGTGAGGGGATTTGCAAGAGTTATACAATATGGATATGTCATGGTGAATCGTTAGACATGCCAAGGGTGTCGGATAGAGAGGAAGTTGATGACGTAGATATGGACGATGGACTAGAGGACATGATCCGTGATATTGGGCAAGAATCCTTTCGGCGAGCACATGTGTATGATACTTTGTGCAGTGATGCGGAAGTAGTTTTGTATTCGGGGTGCACTAATTTCACACGGTTGTCAGCAGTGTTAAGATTGTTAAATGTGAAGGCGAGAACTGGGTGGAGCGACAAAAGCTTTACCGAATTGCTTGAGTTATTGAAAGACATGCTTCCAGAAGGTAACACATTACCATCCCGAAACTATGAGGCGAAGAAGATATTGTGTCCGATGGGTATGGAGTATAAGAAAATACACGCTTGCCCCAATGATTGCATATTGTACAGGAAAGAGTTTGAAGAGATGCACGAGTGCCCCAGGTGTGGGGTATCACGCTACAAAGTGAAGGATGGTGATTTTAGTTGTGATGCGGTCACCAAGGGTCCTCCTACGAAGGTGTTATGGTATCTTCCAGTAATTCTGCGGTTCCAGTGATTGTTTGCTAATGAAAAGGATGCAAAGAATATTAGATGGCATGCAGATGAGAGGAAATGTGATGCACAGCTTCGTTATCCGGCTGATTCTTTGCAATGGAAGAGATTGATAGTTTGTTTCCGGAGTTTGGCAATGAGCCCAGAAACCTCAGGCTTGGACTTGCTACCGATGGAATGAATCCATATAGAAACTTAAGTAGTATTCATAGTTCATGGCCTGTTCTCCTGATATCTTAGCTGCTGCCATCGGTAAACCAGACCACCCGGGCCGTGTCATTGGTGTTGGATGGGGCGTTGGCATTCGCCAATACCATGGTTCATCTTCACACCAACGCCACAGGGATGTTGCTGCAGATAGAGAATGGCTAAAACAGGAGATTGTAGATGAGCTTAGACAGGAGATGGCCCAACAGTTTTCCCAGCAGATGGCAATAATGGCTGTTATGTCCCAGCAATTCACAAGTGTCCAACCTTCTGTCCAACCCTCTGTCCATGTGAGCACTAAGGGCTCATGTGATCCTCCTCATCAGCCTGATGATGATGATGATGATGATGATGATGATGATGATGATGATGATGATGACGCCCCTGATAGGTGTGAACTGTATGTTGATGATCATCATGATATTCTGCCTAAAAGGTCAGATCCAGGAAGACCAGAGAAGTCTGCTCCTGCCAAGGTATTCATTTGACCATTCAATTAATTACGAATGAAATAACTTAACTGTGATTACTAATGTATATCTTTTTTGTTGTTTAGGGGAACGACAAAGGGGATCCTGGTGATGTTTTTAAACTTCTTGCTATACAGGTTGTCACCATGGAGGTTGATGCAGCTTTGGTAAGGTTGGAACATGATGCCAGGCCAGGTGACGAACTGTATATCCTAAAGAAGGAAATTATGGAGATGGCGCTCGAGCATGAAATGGCTAGTGCTGCACACATCTCGTTATGGTGCACGTAAGTACATTTTATTTATAAGTTAAATAATTAAATTTTAAATACTATGATAATTAACATGTTTTATCAATATATTAGGTATCTGCATCGCATGTTAGTTGATCAGGGCAACCTCACCCTTTATGGGTTCATTGACCCCATGCTCATTCAGGGTGATGTTCTCCTAACATCAGAAGACCCCGTCGCCACCATACGTGATATAGTTGCCCGAGACCATCATCAGTTCTACCTTGCGCCTTATCTCAATAAGTAAGTACCGGTTATTTAATTATAACTATATATGACTTAGTCACTAATTGTTCCGTAAATGCAGACAACATTGGCTGTTGTTGATCTTGTGCCCTCGGTTGAATGCCGTGGTCTTCTTCTGCTCGATGGGAAATAAGCCGACGAATGAACTGAAGCACATCATGGAAACGTAAGCATTAAAACAATTTATAATCAGTAATGAAGTTGTTTTAATTATCTGAAATCTATTAGATATACTTTAATTAATGTTTATTTTCTTATGATAGGTCTATTGATGCAAGCTGCATGCTGCGTGGTGAAAGGCGTCGGGCTATTAGATGGATTATTCCTAACGTAAGATATTTATTAGTTCAAACGCTTCAAACGCAGTGGGTATAATTATTGATTTCTATTTAATTCCTCATATTCTAATTGGGTTTCATTTGTACGTAGTCCCGTAGACAACGTGGATCATGAGAATGTAGATATTATGTGATGAAGTGGATGGTCGAAATTATCTCCTCCGGTATCACTGAAAGATGGCCGGAGGTAAATGCTAATTGGTAACAATTAGTTGCAACAATTATATATAGATTCGTTATATGTTTAATTTTAGTTTATTACTTAAAAGATATAATCTTATGTCCAATTAAACTTGCAGATATTCAACAATCCGACTCCACTCTCTGATGCCGACATAAAAAACATAAGGATGCGTTGGGCAACTTTCTTTCTTGAAGTGTACCAACAATAGTTTGTATGTAGTTAGTATATAAACACATCATGTACTAGCTATAGTGTAATTTTGACTGATATATGTTTTGACATGAAATCTATAATATATCATATGTAGCTTTTTGGTTTCTAATTATCTTTGTTGTCTGAATGTAATTGAATATACTTATTGTTAGTAATCTTTTAATTTAGTGTGTTTTGGTTGTACAAAAGTGATTTTGTTGACAATATTTAGATTCTGTATTGATCTGGATTATTGGATTACTGAAACAGGGGAAAGGACTGTCACTACTGTAAAGGGTGATTTTTTTTTTAAAAAAAAACTTTCACATCGGTTTCTGAAAAAATCGATGTAGTAACCCCACTTTCCACATCGCTTTCTTAAAAAACCGATGTGGTAACCCAACTTTCCACATCGGTTTTTTAAGAAACCGATGTGGAAAGTGCTGAACAGAATTTATTGTCTTCCAAAAACAGAATTTTTTACATCGGTTTTAAAACCGATGTGAAAAGTGGCAATAAACCACATCGGCATTATTTTCAACATTAGTTTGAAAACCGATGTGAAAAGCAAAAAAAAACCGATGTGAAATCCCTTTTCTGCACTAATGATATATAGACACAACTGACCTAAGGATGAGAATATGTACCCAACTCATTGGGTACCCACATAAACTAACCATGATGGGTAGGATAATTACTCACATAATGGGTAGGGGTTTGGGTACAGGTAATTACCTGCAAATTTAAATGGGCGTGGGTGCAGGTGTGGGGATATGTATATATAATTACTTATTTACTTATTTACTTATTTATATTACTAATACATATAATTTTAACTATATTACAAAATTTTAAATCAAAATTAATCTAAAGATTCTTAACTTTCTAAACCTAATTGCATCTATAATTCCTTTTTGAATATTTTTATTTATTTAAATATTTTGATATGTAGTATTTTATGAGTACATTTAAAAGACCTTTGAATCATTTTTTAATTGTTATAAAATTTCTTTTGTTATTTATTTTTTGTTCAAATTTAAAGTGCAGGTAACGGGTACGAGTGCTTAGGGACCCAGAGAGTATGGGTAAGGGTACTAAAGTTGCTGTCCACGCGGGTATGGGTACGTGTAACTTTTTCAAGTGTGGGCAGGGACGGACTTATGTCATTGACATTGGGGGCATCTGCCCCCACTAACTTTTTTTTCCCTTTATTAACTCTTAAATAATTTGTTTTCCCCCATTAAAAAATATTGTTACCCTCATTGCCCCACAATTATATTCTACATAACACTAAAATATATTGTCCCCATTATCCTACAATGCTACTCTACATAACACTTTTATTTTTTCATTACAACAGTACAACTTCAATTATAAACTTATTTAGAATTAGTAAAATGGATAAAGAATCTTCTTTGTCCCATCTATAGAGTAAAGAAAGGTCTCACTCTTTATGCAATAACCAAAAAAAAAAAAAAATTTGAAATGTTATGTTTCTTGTTTGGTCACATACATATGAATTCTTGAATGATTGTTTGGTCACATACACAGATAGAGATATTTTTTAAAGTGTTGAAAATGAAAAAAGTCTTCAATATCAAAATATGAAGACAAGTAGAGAGCAATTATAGTTTGTGGAAGTTGATATGTCTTCCATTTTTTGGGTATACAATGATATAGTTTTTGTAATCTATAATTTTTTATTTAATGATAATAATGTTATTATTTTATATTTATAGTATATGATCTTGCTTCCACTAATAAAAAATTTTGGGTCCGTCCCTGAGCACGGGTATGGGGACGGATACTATAATACCCTACCCGGGCCCTACTCATTGCCATCCCTAACGTGACCACTCTGGATAGAGAAAGCAGAATAAGAATAACCACTCCAAAATGCCAAAAAGACAAAAGAAACAATAGGCCGTTGAAGTTAAGCATAAGAGAAATGCTAGTATCACACTCTTTTGAATACTCTCTGCAGCACATTCTTGATTATTGGGTAGTAAATTTCCTCTCAGACCCATCAAATAGAGTGAGTTCCACATAAAGTTTATGTTTCCCATGAAATTTATCCAATAACAAAGAATGTTTTGAAGAGAGGGTTCAAAATAGTGTGATGCTAGTAATTCTCTAATCATAATTAGAGTGCTGGCATCGATTAATATCTATTAGCAGGTTTTTGCATGCTTTTACTCTCAGTCTCTCATCACCAAGTCATGGTAATTCTGTTTACTTGATCTTCAGCATGAAAACTCTAATTATATGCTTTCACTCTCAGTCTCTTACCAAGTCGTGGTAATTGTTCATGTAGATCATCCATTATATGAACAATTGAATATGACCCGCTACTGTATATGAAAACATGAGATTGATTTCATCTTTTTTGTCTTTTGCTTCCGAACGCCATAAACTTATTTCTTGATATATATACCCTTTTCAAATTAGTCTAAGTGGAGATGATAATTGAATTATTAGTTAAAGAATAATGGAGAGTGGTTGAACCATTCTAGTTAAAAAAGCAAGGGGAACAAAGTGCAACTTCTATATGTCCTGCAAAAGGACAAAGCAAATCAAAATCAATGCACAGGATGTAACATGTTATATTTGTATTCAAAATCAAAAAGACCAACTTCAATAAACTCTTGTTTCATATATTATATGACTACAATATTACATTACACAAATTCCCTGTTCTCATTCAGTACCATCTTTCCCTTTCTACTAGTGACCACAAAGTCAAGGTTGTAAAGCACTGGAACCATAGTGAGAGAGCATAGGAACACCAACACAGGGCCAAAGATCCAAAGCAACAGAGGAATTGCAGCATAGAAGAGTCTGTTTCCCACAGTGTTCAAAATGAAGCCTTTCTCTAAGATCTCACTAACATACTCGGGGGTCACCAAGGACATGGGGTCCTGAGGGGTGTTGATTAGGATGTTCACTTGGTTTATGAACCTTATGGATAGAGAGTGGCAGAAGAATGAGAAGAGGAGGATGGTGAGCAAAGTGACATATTTGAGTGCCACCATGAACTCCCCATGAGCCCCATACACTGTATCGTCCAGTGGTTTCTTCACACTGTAGGTGCTGCTTATCACTGCTGCTAGGCCTGAGCAGAGGAGAACAGAGGTAGTGGCCATTAAGGTGGAACCCATGATTGTGTTCCTAAGTGATTGTACTGCAAGGATGTTTTTTTTGTCATTGTCCTGCAAAATCAAGACACATTACAAAATTTTCAATACACATCTCTTTCTCTTTTACTTTTTCACATTTTTTAAGGTATTAGAATTAGAAATAAGCTAAGCATTAATCAAAAAGATATGAAATGACAAAGATTTAATTGCAATGTACCAAAAGTATAAATATATGTTTCATACTTGCAACCAATTATATATTAGAATATCCTTAGAAATATTTGACTCTTGTGATAATTATCTTAAATGTCACGTATATAATGATATATGAGTGATTGTAAGGTATAACTTTTTGTGAAAACAGAGATCAAAAATTAAACTCAAATAACGAATATAAGATAATGTATATAAATGTGTATGTGTAATATTATTGCACACATTATTAGATTATGTGCACTTTCTTTTCCACAGAAAACTACAATATTAAGTCACAAATCCATGCACTACAGTACAGTCTACAAAACTAGTGGAAGAAAACATTTTGTGATGGTGCTCCTTTAATTTTAGGTGAAATAGTACAATAATGAAAGGTGCACTGGTAGCCACTTCGCAGAAAGCTAAGTCGCTGGCAATGACACAGCATATATTTGCATATCAGTATTGTCGCTTAAAATTTAAATTTTGAATATCATATTTAATATTGCATATATTTATATCTATATTTACTTAATTTTTTTTATCTTTTCTGTATATATATTTTAAAAATATATCAATAAAATAAAGAGACATCATATGGTGTCCCATGAGTTGATGTAAAAAAAAAAAAAAACAATACTCATTGCATATGTGAGTACATGTTAGACATTCAAGACTATATTTAATTTATTCATGATTTATATATAATACATCCATTTTAGTTTCACATATAGCATAATATATCCAACTCTACTCATAAAAATTCTTGTATCTCATTGAATATCAAATACTGTATCAAAAAAAACATTTTTCCTTTTAGTACATGTGATACCACATATTTGGAAAAAAGTTGATAGTGGCACAAACTAAAAACAAAAGTCTTCTTTTTTAGTTTATTTTCCTTTGCAGGATACTGTGTTATCTTGTTTTGATTGGCATTTTAAAGGAACTGTTTAAGCACATGCGACGATTCTTAGATTATGTATTTTAATATGTGGATTTGCATGAACATTAATTATCTAGGTGGGTCTAGTTAGAACGCATTTTGGATTGCATATTCACCTAATCTTACCATAAAGAACCATTCCATCCTGCTTTGCCTGTGCTCTATTAACTAAATAATAGCATTTTGATTTTATCTGGTAGGAACCAGAATAAATTAAGAAAACCAAAGTGGAACAGGAATATATAAAATGCCATATGCTGTTGTGAATAGAATCCTTTCACTTTTAATAACTCCATTATTCCCTTCTTATTCTCCTAGGAAATGCAATATATGGTAAAATTCCAACACCAGTTACTGATCAGCTCAACCATTTGTTACAGAAAAATAATGTCCCTCTCAATTTAATCACCAATAATGTTCCTCTAACAATATTAAATTTTAGCTTTTAATATAAATAATCAATTAATAATAAGAACTAACATGGAATGCATCAAATTCAAAACTGAATGTTCAGATATATTAATTAAATTTCAGAATTAAGTAGAAAATGAAATAAGAGAGGCACCTTCATCATGGCAGCAACCCAATTCCTTCGGCCACTAGCATTGATGCCAATGATAGTTGTATGTGGATGAGTTCGAACTGTATACCACAGCCAAAAATGGTAACCAATGCTTAATAGAAATCCTAAGGGTACCAATATCACATCCAAGTAACACTTCTTCCATTCCATGATCTTTGCTTGATGAGAGAATTGAGCTGCTACCTACCTAGAGATATATTTCTTGGAAATATAATATTTATACTTGCACTTCCACTAATTGTGCCTTAAGAAAGCAATGTCAGTTGAAATATAATTTATATTCGTCTCTTCTCTATGGCAATGCCAACATTAGTTTATATAGACATTAAGGAAGAATGTATGTGGACTTGTTTGACTACACGATTCAGTCTGCTGTCAAAGCTAAACATGAAAAGCCCTTGCTTTTTCACTAAATTACAAACCTTAGCATGATAATATTGCGTGAGTGACTTCTATCCACCTTTTTTTGTTCTTCCAGTATCTGGGGCCCCGTTGCTACTTGCCTACTTGGAAATTGGTATATTCAAATATTATATAGAGTATAGTTTTTTTTTTTTTTTTTTTTTTGAGTATAGGTTGTATTGAAGTAAGTGATGTGAAGAATATAATTGGCTAATTATTATGTTATCAGGCTAGCATATATAATAGATTTTTTGATTTATTTATTGTGGATTACACACACACCCCTAAAGTTAGGTTCATGAATACAAGTGATCTTGAGCCCACAATAACACGCGGTTTTAATTATCATTTTTTTTCTGAATAACGGTGGATTCTAAGGAGAGTATACAACGAAATGCATCAAGTAGAACCAAACACGCGATTCTTTACTTTTCTTTTGTATGATTTACACTCACCAGGCAATAGAAAATTATTATAGAGATAATGTCATTGTTATTTCACTTATTTGTATACTTAAGCATCTTGGTCTTATATATGGTCCTAATTCCACTTCCACATCATGTTTTCTTAAGCGCATAATTACATATCATTATTAAATTTCATCGTAATACCTAATATCACTTAAATAAGTTAGAAGTGATCCTTAAGTTAATTATGCAACACTGCTATATTATACGAAAGTTCTTTTACAAAAACCTCTGAATGAAGTGGCAAATAATAATGGAGGACAAAAGTCATTAAACAGCTTGCGAAGACTAGGAACTAGTAGCCGCCCTAGCTAGACTATGAGCAACCACATTACCTTAACTTCTAACAAACTCAACAATAAGATTTAAATGAGAATTCAAGAGCCCTTTTCGGTTAGAGTTACGAAGATTTTATAAGGATAAAGTTTTTAGAAAGATTAATCTGTCCAAATGATATACTAATTAACTAAGAAGAATGGCATTTGGGTTAAAATAAAAAGAAGTGAGGGTTAGAACGAAAAGGGCATGGAAAAGGGGGAAGAGTGAAAATCTGACTAAGCGCATTGCAATTGTTAGTGTGGAATAGCAGAACAGAGGAGATAAGAGAAATGGGCCCAACAGCAGGACACTGTACACACCTTCCTCGTGCATGACCATACGATGGGTGTGGCAAGTCACAAGTGCGTTCACTCTTCACTCACACTATTAATAATTTCCCTATTTTATTGCGCTATACAACAAAGCATTGCGGTTAGGAGAGCCGTTTCGTTCACAACTTCCTGCGTATTTGCATCACACTTTGTGCATCCCTTGATCATTTTTTTAAAGCGACTAAACTTGGATAAACGCGTGTATCATCTTTAGATGTAGCCTCTCTGTTTTAGATTCTGCAAATAGCAAATTTCCGTTCAAAATCACATTGGCTAAGTGCCTTCTTCATTGAGTCAAAAATTTTTTTTTTTTGCTTTCTTCACGTAACTGTTAAAAAAATTGTCTTGGTATTCGTTTATTTCATGTTTGCGATGGATTTAATCTCAACCAAATAAGAAGATAATAAAGTTGTAATTTGAGAAGACATTTGAAAAGGTCAAAAATTCAGTTTGTAAGAACTGAGACATACATATAATGAAAATAGCAAAGTTTAATTTTGTAAATACTTTTCATTTAATGTTTTGATTTAATTTTAATATATTGTAAGTATCAAATTTTTATATTAACATCCAATCATGCATTGTCACTTGATTAGAAATAATTGATTTTCACAATAATTATCTTAAAAGTCATATATATAATAGCATACAAGTAATTGATCATGTACATTTTTATATACCGACAATATATCAAAATTAAATTTTAGTTTTTTTTTCCTCCTATCCACCACTTTCTCACAAGAAGTCATTTATAAGACTCCTCCACCAAACACATTGGATGAAGCCTAGGTCTTGCCCAAAAAAGGCGGAAAGAAAAAAGAAACTAAGAAAGGTAATCGTAGTAACCTCAAACATGTTTTTTATACCAGGAAAAAAAAAACTTTTTTTATACCATCATCTAATATATATGGTGTTGACATGGTACTCTTGAATGTTATGATTTTCGTGAATGGTCAAACATTAATTTGTCAACTATTGGCTATAATGATAATGTTTGAAGTTTGCTAAGTATTAGTTGTTAAAAAAAAATATTCAGTACAAAAAGAAAAAAATTATATTGTTAATAACAAATTATCATATCATTAAAAAATATTTATCTCAAAAGTCACTCATACCATGAATTGTGATTGACTACTAATATAAATTTTTTTACACTAATAATACATATTACAGAACAATTAAACTCAATAAACTATTGATAAAAGATAAGTAGCAAAGTGATGTTTACCATGTTTTTTTTTTTACATGAATTCAATATTTTAACTATTATCCATACTTCCAAAGAAATTAACTGGTTGTGTTGGGATAAGCTGGTGGTTAGAAAGGAGTTTGATGGAATGGGTTTCCGTAGCCTCCAAGGCTTCAATTTATCTATGTTGGGGAAGCAAGGTTAGAAATTTATTTCTGATCCTAATGCTATAGTATCTCGTATTTTCAAAGCTAAATATTTTCCTAATGGGAATTTTTTGGAGTCTTGACTTAGCCATAATGCAAGTTATTCATGGCATAGCATTTGGAGTTCCCGAGTAATAGTTAAAGAGGGAGTTAGGTGGAGTATCGGTGATGGTTTCAACATTCGAGTTTTTTATGATCCCTGGCTTCGTGATGAAGAGAATAATTCTTTTATGGGTCATATACATGCGGGTGTGGAAAATCTTAAAGTCAGTAGCCTCTTTATTGCAGGGACCAAGCGTTGGAATGTGCCACTTCTTAATGAGTTGTTCCTGCCCCATTAAGTTGATAGCATCAGGCGAGTTCCTACTTTCAAGTCAGTGGCGCGTGACACTCTTATTTGGTGGCCCAGTTCGCATGGCATATATACAGTGAAATCAGCCTACCAAGTCTTTGTTAACAAGATAGTTGATGTCACTCACATGCAGTTGAATGGTAATTGGAAGATGTTATAGGAGTTGGATGTTCCTCCCAAGGTTCAAGTGTTTCTTTGGCAGGTAGCTAGAGATGTGCTCCCTGTTAGACTAAAACTCCAGGATAAGGGAGTTTGTTGCCCAGCCATATGCCCCTTATGTTATTCTTCGTTGGAAAGCACTTAGCACTTATTTCTTTCCTGTTCGAATAGCCAAAGGTGTTGGAGAGAGGCGAGTTTGTTTGAGCACATGGAGTCCTCTATGCTTGCGGTGGAGAGCTTCCCTGAGTTTATTTTTCATGCTGGTGCAACTTTGAACTTGGAGAAAAGGGAAGTCTTTGCAATGGTCCTTTGGAGTATTTGGAGGCACAGGAACTTGAAAGTGTGGGAGGAGAAGGATGAGGATGCAAGGACTGTTTGGCAACGTGCGTCCCAAACTCTCCAAGATTGGAAGGTAGCGAGAAGAGTGGAGCTGCATGTAGCTGGTCATGAAATTGGTAATATTAGCTGGACAAAACCGCATGCTGGGTGGATGAAGTGCAATATAGACGCGGGTGCCTTTAAAGGTGAAATTTTGTCTTCATTTGGCATTTGTTTGCGTGATGAACATGCATGGCCTTTTGTCCTTGCTAAGTCCATTCACACTTATGGTGAGGAGTTTAGAAGGGGAAGCCATGGCTCTCTTGGAAGGCATCTAATGGGTTCTTGACCTGGGCTTGGAGAAGGTTATTTTTGAGGTGGACTGCAAACTAGTAGTTGATTCCTATAATTCTTCTAAGTTTGATATTTCAGATTTTGGCTTTGTTATTTCGCATTGTAGGGACATTTTGAATTCTAGAACAAACTATGTTGTTAAGTTTGCTAGGAGGGAATGTAATATAGTTGTTCATAAGCTTGCTAGGGTGGCTACTAGATATCCTACTATGCAAACTACTATTGTACCTGCATAATAATTAAATGGGCATGGATTTACTTAAAATTAATTTAGCCTTTTCAATTTACCATTTAGTGATAAAATATATATTATAATTCAATTATATATTTTTACTATCAATAGGGGTTGGATGTAGTGATAAGCAAATTCTACTTTCAATCAAAGTTGTTATCAAAAAAAAAAAAAAAAGAGGATCAAAGTTTAAACCCTATATGAGACAATTCTTAAGAGGGCAATTCGTAATACATGATTAAAGACCAAAACTATACTTGTTAATTAAAACATCATTAAAAAAAATATATTTAACTAGGATAACAAACTATATGAAAAGTCAAAAATTTCAAGTAACGTTTTTTTTGGTGCATAGATTTTTTAATGGTTCAATACATAGTTAGTTGATGATATAAATAATTTATACAAAAGTTAAACATGACTTTAATTTAATGCAATTCATCAATAATCTCTAATAATTAGTATAGATTTACTTGATTTATACTAAGAATATATTAGTAAAAGAATAATTTTAAGTATGATCATAATTCTTGTCAAAAAAAAAAAAAGTATGATCATAATTAATAGCCATTGAAATGAAATACATTGAATTTTTATACTTTTTTTTCCATTTACACACGCCCACACTCCTCGATGTTGGCTCAATGATTTATAGATTTTCTTAGCCAGAAATATTTTAATTGTAAATCATTTCCTACTTTAGAAAAGTTGGTCAAAGTAGAAATAAAAGCAAGTTAAAGACCAAGGACTCCGATAAAGGAATGTACGTATTTAGTTTTTATATATGTTTGGCCTGCTGCATTCATTTACATGACATTTTATAATATTTCTAGTTGTTTCCTTGATGAGGAATGTGATTTGAGTTGGTGTCCTTTTCTGCCAAAGTAATGTTTGGACATGAGGATATATAGTGGGATGTGCATGATTGTTAAGGACTTGTCCCTATGGAATTATAAAATCTCCAAAGGCATGCGATATGGGCTAGAAAAGCCTCCTCATCACACTTAGGACTTAGCTTAGGGAAAAAAAAAAAAAAAAAAATCTTCCTTATCTTTGCGTCTCTATTTGCATGTCTTTCTGGATAATTATCTTTAATCAAGAGAGGAAGAAAGACAAGAAAAGTCAAATAATCAATGAAAAGCTAAAGGGGTAGTCCAATCAAACACATAATACGTAATGGGGTGCCCTAAGAAGTGAGTGGGCAACAAACCTTTGCGATAAGTGGATATATGATGTCCACTGTTTGCCTAGTGCTCCAAGACCAAGAGACAAATTAAAATAAAGGTAGCACCAAATCTTCCATGTGCAGGTTTCAACTTTCATCACAATTGTAATATTTGAGAAACACGCCCATTTTATTATGGCTGTGTTAATTGATCTAAGCTTTTCCAACATACCTAGCACCTAATTTTATCGGGCCTTCATCAAAATGATCAAATTGACAACCAGAAGGAACCCATTTAAACCCATTTATGCGAATATGCCTACGAAGATGCTTGCGCACAATTAGTTTGTGTACACTAAGTAATTTGAATTACAGTATGATTGGTAGCCAAATAAACTAACACCCCACCACTTTAAAGTTAAGGAACTTATAGTGATTTAGATTAAGATGGCGTTTGGAAGAGTTTATTTAAGCTCCTTTTGACTTATCTGATGACATAAGCTCTTATGCAGTGTGTTTGGCAGAGCTTATAAAAGTAACTTATGCCATCCCATAAGGCGTTTTTGACTTATTTTCATAAGTCACTAGAACAAGCTTATGGAATTTTAACAAGTGCTTATGACCCCTCCGTGTTTTCCCCCTTCGAATCCTCTCCTGCCCCTTTCTTCATAAGCTCTTATGGCATAAGCTCTCATGCGATAAGGTTTTATGTGATAAGCTCCTAATTAAGTTGTTTACCCAAACGCGGCCTAAAGTATTAACGTCAGCTTCTTGTGAAACTTATATCTGCATTATTTACAGCATGTTATTATTATTTATTTTTTTGACAATATTTACAGCATGTTATATGAATATGTGAATATATTTCTATAAGTGTTCATTTGACGTTTGAAATTAAGTATGAAATTGGAATTGAACTTTGAAATTTTAATTTTAATTTTTTTTTCTTTTTGATAATTCGATGGAATTTTTTCAAAATGCCTATCTGCAGCATCACTGTGCACAACTCTACCCACCTTCTATGAGGGGTTGCAAAGTACACACACTATCATCATTTGACAAGATTGTTTAGAAGTCCTTTTAGAATTAGAATTCTATTATTATTTTTTTTATTTTTTTTATTTTTTACACTAAGAATTCTAATTCTAAGGAACAATTATATGGAATTAACATATAACATACTGAAACTCTTCTCAATTTTAAGCACCGACTCCAAGAATTGTCAAGATAACATAATTCGAATAACACAAGACAAATTGCCGCAAATGCCCCATAACCATAACCATTGTTGCTGCCGATGTCACCGATGCCACGGTTGCCACTATTACTATCAACACTATGAAATTGAATTTAAAATTATAATTTTATACATGTTATGAAAAGAGCTAAAATAAGAGCATAATGATATAGAATAATAGAGACAAGAGAGAGGTTAGAGAGACAAGAGAGGAGAATAGAGTCTTTCATACTCTTCAAATGGGCAAAGCTTGCAATGCATATAAGTCTTATTTATAGGACATAAAACTTGTAACCTATAAATCTATTGTAAGCCAATATATAAGTGTTATTTACAATACACATTTAAGAGGAATTTAACTTGGATGTTACAAGATGAAGATGGACATCCACATTTGTCACACGTTTCCTAACAATACCCTAATTCTTTGCGGAACCCAAATATGAAATTTATGACTCTAAATCAATTCCAGTTATGCTAGAATTGAAATGGGAATTAAGATCCTGAACTATAATTAGAGTTCCATGTGCCGGATATTTCCCTATCATTCCACAATTGCTTATCTTATCATAATAATCATAATAACTTATTTATAATAAGATTCTGTAACGGCTTACTGACCAAGATTCTATTACGAATTTACACTATAAATAAAGTGTTGTACACTAGTAACACTACAGGTAAACCCAGCTCGAACTCTTTCTCTCCCATATAATACACACTCACTAACTAACTTCAGTGTCAAGTGTCTTCGTACGTAGAAAATGAATTCAGACCGCATTCTAGCTTTAGACGGAACATTTGGCTTGTTAATTCTGAATTATTAAACAGATAATCCCTCATGAGCTAAAAGTACGAATTTGAAATTTTGACTTGTTTAAAGAAGAGCCAAGCCCCCTGGAAATCGAATTGCCCCTTATATCCCATGTTTATGAACTTAATGACTGAATCTACATACAAATACCTTTTATTATGCACCCTGTTAGGAATCAAGAGGGGCAATACAGTAATTCAAACAATTCTGAATTGGTTAGCCAAATGGGACATGTGCCTCATGATCCACCAAATGTAACAGTGAGGAACACAGTACCAAAGCAAGGTAATATATGTAATAACCTTCACTTATTTATATAGCAATTAGCAGTACAATAGGGGACTACCAAGTGTCAACCTACTGAGCTAAGTACACTGAAATGGAAGCTATATGACTGAGTACTATACTGGACAATGACAGAGAATAATCAGAGAATGGGCCAAGGGAAGAAGAGATATTAGACTTCACATAATGCACACCCTACTCCCTTGATTCCCCTCTTTTTATCCTACAAAATCCTCATATTTTCTGTTGGTCTTCCTCATTCTGTTGCTGTGCCTAGGTTCCTGGATTGGTGGATCATGAGGCACGTGTCCCATTCGGCTAACCAATTCAGAATTGTTTGAATTACTGTATTGCCCCTCTTGATTCCTAACATCACTTCCCCCATTGAAAACAACCTTGTCCTCAAGGTTGAGGAAGGGGTAATCATTGGATAAGGTGGACCAATCATCCCAAGTAGCTTCAGCTGGAGGAAAACCTTCCCATTGAACCAAGACTTGTGTGATGGATTGCCCATTCTTGAGGAGTGTTCTGCGTTGTAATAGGGCCTTGGGCAAGGGTATAGGGCCTTGTTCAGAAGACATTAGAGGCAGAGGCATGTATTGGGAAGTATGATTTCCCTTACATGGTTTGAGCAAGGATATGTGAAAGACTGGGTGTATTTTTGCAGAGGGGGGTAACAAGAGTTTGTAAGCTACAGAGCCTATCTTTTCCAAAACAGGGAATGGACCAAAATACCTGAGACCCAACTTGTGATTTTTGCGCGGGGAAACTGAATGCTGGCGGTAGGGTTGAAGCTTCACCAGGACCATATCCCCAATTTGCAACTCTAAAGGCCGCCTTTTGTGATCAGCATATTTTTTCATAAATTGCTGAGCTCTATGCAGATTTGCCTTAAGCTGCACCAGCACTGCATCACGCAGCTGCAACATTTCCTGTAAATCCGGAGGGTCCGTAGGACAGACTTGGTAACGGACAAGCGTGGGAGCTTCACGACCATATACGGCCTTAAAAGGAGTCATTCCAATACTGCTGTGATGAGAGCTATTATACCAGAACTCCGCCCATGCCAGCAAGTTAAACCACGATTTCGGATTTTCAAAGGTAAAACAGCGCAAATACAATTCCAGACACTTGTTCAAGGCCTCGGACTGCCCATCGGATTGGGGATGATAGGAAGAACTCATGGATAGCGTTGTGCCGCTTAACCGAAACAAGTGACGCCAAAACTTGCTAGTAAACACCTTGTCCCGGTCTGATACAATACTCCTTGGGAACCCGTGCAACTTGACCACCATTTTGATGAAGGTATCTGCGACTGTTAGGCTAGTGTAATCAGCTCTAAGAGGAGCAAAATGGCCATATTTGGAGAGGCGATCGATCACTACCATAATGACTGTGTAGCCGTGTGAAGTGGGTAAGCCAGTAATGAAATCCATGGCGACGTCCTCCCAAATTTGGGATGGTACGGGTAACGGTTGTAAAAGACCAGCAGGCAGGGCATTAGAAGTTTTGGCTTGTTGACAGATAAGGCAATGAGAGACAAAGAGCTTAATATCTTTCGCCATGCTGGGCCAAAAGAAAAGACTAGCAATCCGGGCCTTAGTTCGAGCAATACCTGAATGGCCCCCAAGAGGTGATGAGTGAAATTCATTAAGAATCATAGAGATTAAATTCTCTTGCTGAGGAACCACAATTTTCTGTTGCCAATACAGCAAGTTATTGATAACCTGATAATGGGGATTTGGTGCTGCACCCTGTAAACACCTCTCTTTAATCGCTGCCAATTGGGAATCATTATTGGTGGCTTGTTCAATTTGTAACAGCAACTCAGATTTTGGGCTTGAAACAGCCATGAAAAAGGACCGAGATAAGGCATCCGCTACAATATTATCCTTGCCAGGCTTGTACTCAATAGTAAAATCATACCCCAAAAATTTGTGGAGCCATACTGGTTGCTCGGGCGTCTGGATGGTTTGATCCGTCAAGGACTTAAGACTTCGTTGGTCGGCGCGAATAATGAACTTATGTCCGAGCAAGTAATGACAAAATTTTGCTAAAGCCTCCGTGATAGCATACAATTCTCTGCTATATGCAGATTGTTTTTGCATTCTTGGGGATAATTGCTTGGAAAAGTAAGCGATAGGGTGGTGGCCTTGGCTGAGGACGACACCAATACCAGTACCCGATGCGTCAGTCTCAAGGACAAAAGGCAACGAAAAATCTGGTAAGGCCAGGACTGGTGCAGAAGTGATAGCCTGTTTCAACTTAGTAAAGGCATCAGTAGCTTCAGGGGACCAATTAAAAGCATCTTTCTTAAGTAAAGCAGTTAAAGGAGAAGCAAGAGAAGCATACCCCTTTATAAAACGCCTATAATAACCTGTCAGACCCAAGAAACCACGAAGCTGTTTAAGAGAGCGTGGTTCAGGCCAGTCTAAAACAGATTGAACCTTGGAGCCATCCATCTCCACGCCCTGACTGGATACTGTATGACCCAGATAATCGACCTTGGTCAACCCGAAACTGCATTTTGAGATCTTTGCAAAAAAGGAATGGTTACTTAGAATTTGGAGAACCTCTTCCAAGTGGGCTAAATGAGCAGGCCATGAGGGGTTGTAAATTAATATGTCGTCAAAATATACCAGAACTGACTTTCGCAACTGCTGCTGGAAAATGGTGTTCATGAGGCTTTGAAAGGTGGCCAGGGCGTTGGTGAGCCCAAAAGGCATGACCAGCCACTCATACAAGCCTTGATGTGTGCGGAAAGCAGTTTTATGCCTATCTTCAGGTCGGACCAGTATTTGATGGTATCTGGAACGAAGGTCCAGCTTGGAGAAGTAGTGTGCGCCACAGAGTTCATCTAGCAACTCAGCAATAGTGGGAATGGGAAAACTATCCTTAATTGTGATAGCATTTAGGGCCCGGTAGCCAGTGCAACAGCGCCAAGTACCATCCTTCTTTTTAACTAAAAGGATTGGGGAAGAAAAAGGGCTGGTACTAGGGCGTATGATTCCTTCTTGTAACATTTCAGCCACCACTTTTTCAATTTGTGTTTTCTAGCTATAAGGGTATCTATATGGTTTTACCTTAACCGGATTGCTACCCTCTAACAGTGGAATAGCATGATCATGGGATCTGGTAAGGGGTAGGCCTATTGGGTTGGAAAAAACATGTTTAAATTTTAGAAGTAAGGCTTGTAGGTCATGGTCTAAGGTGGTTGGAAGATTAAGGTTACTGTCAGAGTTTCTGGTTTCAGATATGGGTTGGATATGGAGGGTGAAACATTCAGATATGGCATGGGTGGATTGGAGTCTTTTTATGTGATGGAATTAGGCAGGGATGGGAAGGGTGGGACGCTCACCAAGGAGAGTGACAAAGTTATTTTTTAGATAAAATTTCAAGGATAAGGCACTGTAGTCAGCAATATGTGGCCCCAATGTTGCCAACCAAGCTGCACCAAGCACTAAATCAGCTCCAGTAATTGGCAACATATATACTAGCAGTTCCAGTGAGTGACCCTACACCTGAACAACTAATTTACGGACAAAACCCTCTGCTGTGAATGTATTTCCATTTCCCACGAGAACCTGGAAATTTGGGGCAGGTTCGACGGGTAACTGGAGAAACTGAGCTAGCCGAGGCTGGAGGAAGTTGTCGGAGCTTCTACTATCCAAGAGTATTTGCAGATTCACTCCTTGGATAGAGCCCTGGAACCTGAGGGTACCAATTTGGTTGGAGCCTTTTAGGGCATTAAAGGAGAGGTGATGGTTGGGCTCGTCAGTGTTGGTTGGGGAGTGGGGGTGGTCGGTCATGGCGAGGTGAGAGAGGTCCGGTGGGTCTGGTTCAGGCTCCGGGGTGTGGTTTTCGTCGTGGTCACCTAAAAGGAGGAGGTAATGGCGATTTGGGCAGCGGTGAGAGGGGGAGAACTTGGCATCACAAGTGTAGCAAAGGTCTTTGTCTCGCCGGAGCTATACCTCGGCGGCGGAGATGTGCTTAATCGGCGTCTCTTTGGGCTGGGAGTGTAAGATGGTGAGTTAGGTGTGGGGAGTAGGGGTGGCAAGGTAGGGCTGCGGGTGGCGGGATACTGGTGAGGGGGGTTTGTGCGGCTAGGGTAATGGGAAGGGTAGGATTTGGGCTTGGGGGGTACCTTTCCTCAAACAAACGGGCCAGAGACACTGCCTTTGAAATTGAATAGGGACTTTGGGCCAAAACGTCACGACGGATCTCAGCCTTTAAGCCACTCATGAAGCAGTCCAGCAAGGCTTCTTGGCTAAGGCCCTGGACTCGGTTGGCTAATGCAGTGAAGGCTGTATAGTAGTCATTTACGGAGCCCAGTTGATGTAACTTGAACAAGGTGGATCGTGGGCAATCAAAAGGGGAAGGCCCAAACTCCAGCTCTAGAGCGCGAGTAAACCCGACCCAGGACTGAAATGGGTTCGTGCGTGAGAGCATCTGAAACCAGGGAACCACCTCCCTCTCCATGTGCACGGCGGCGATGGTCAAACGTTGCTCATCCGGCGCCTTATAGTAATCAAAAAATTGTTTCGCCTTGAAAATCCATTGTAAAACCTCGGTACCATCAAAGCGGGGAAAATCAAGTTTAATGTTCCTCACTTGAAATGAAAATGAACCAGAGGAATTAATTGAGTTCGACCTACCAGGAGAAGATAGTTGCAATGAGCCAAGAGAGACTTCCAACTGTTCCATTCTCTGCAGATTCGTGGCACGGTGTTGGAGGTACTCTTGATGGCGTGATTCCATCAGATCTATCATCTTCTTCATGTCTGCTTGGAGGTTCTTAAGACGGGTATTTTCAACCATGGTGGGACAACGAGAGCACCAAATGTAACAGTGAGGAACACAGTACCAAAGCAAGGTAATATATGTAATAAGCTTCACTTATTTATATAGCAATTAGCAGTACAATAGGGGACTATCAAGTGTCAACCTACTGAGCTAAGTACACTGAAATGGAAGCTATATGACTGAGTACTATACTGGACAATGACAGAGAATAATCAGAGAATGGGCCAAGGGAAGAAGAGATATCAGACTTCACATAATGCACACCCTACTCCCTTGATTCCCCTCTTTTTATCCTACAAAATCCTCATATTTTCTGTTGGCCTTCCTCATTCTGTTGCTGCGCCTAGGTTCCTGGATTGGTGGATCATGAGGCACGTGTCCCATTTGGCTAACCAATTCAGAATTGTTTGAATTATTGTATTGCCCCTCTTGATTCCTAACACACCCATAATTTGAGCAGTGGGTTGACTTCTACTGGAATTGTTGCCTTTTGTTTAGTTGGGTGCAGGGTGTTTGTCTGGGTGATTTTTTCTGTTCTTTTGGGCAGCTTGTGTGGTTTAGGCTTATGTAATAGGCATACTGTTTTTTGTCTCATAGGAATAGTATTCTATTTACATTTGGCTTTGCCATCTATGGGTTACAGTACTCCTTGTACTCTCATCAATATACTTCTTTGCTTAGCAAAAAAAAACAAACAAACAAACAAACTACTCTAGTACCAAAATCATTAAAATGAGTTCATTTCAGGTTAAAGTTTTTGTTTTTTATTTTGTTCATTGCTTTAAGTTAAAGCTAGAATTTGGTTAAAAAAAATGTTAAAGCTAGATTGTGATGTTTGAATTTGGTATCGGTAACATATTTATTGTCTTGCACTCGATTACTCTATTGGGCTTCATTTTATACAGGACTGAAAGCCCAAGGCAGTGTATGAGGAGTTGAAATAGAAATGACGTTGTCTCACCAATGATGAAGATTTAGGTTGAGGAGGCCCATCTGTGACACCCTTCTACCCCACATGTTATAAGGCATTAAAATACAAAACAATTAATAAGAAAAACATGCATTTAACTGAAGTAAATAAAACAGTTGTCCATGGGTAGAAAAGTCCCACATGAACTCGTTTACAACGCGGAAAAATAACAAAATAAGTTAATTAAATAAAAACATAAACAAATAAATAACCCAACCCCGATGTCACAATTCAGAGCTGGTATAACCGTTCCGGAAATAAATCCTCGGAATACAACTGAAAACAAACTATCTAAACTTAAACAACCCTACTATGAGTGGCGGCTCCTCAGAGCCACTCCTCTCCGGGCTGCTCGTCATCCTATGCCAATCAGGCCAAACACAAACAATACAGGGAGTAAGATTCATGTAATCATATAAACCACAGAGGAATAGCACGCAAGGTAAACATACACATAAGCATACATCAACATCCATCAGTATCATAACAACCAAGTATGCTATGCTATGCTATGCAATGCATCAACTACTCCGCTACTCCAAATATGCATGTGGATCCAAACTAACTCAGGATGAATGACTTTGGAGTTACATATCCGTATTGGCCATAAAAGCACCAACACCGGCAGTTCACCAAACCTTGGGTGAACCCCATGGATAGCCAACGCATCAAACCGTGGATGCCTCATCACGGGGGGCCTCGGTCACCAAACCTTGGGTGACCTACCGTGGATGGCCAAATCACCGTACTCTCGGGCGATCTCCCCTTTGTCGAACCTCCCCCATCAACTACTCCAATGCTTTATGCAAATGACACAACAACAAACAATCTCAACCACCTCCTTGCTTGGGCCATGAAGCTCCCAAGACTTTCAACATCAAACTCAACGTAACCTTAGACCCAAACCGTGGGGTCAAGGCTCCCTTGGCCAATAAGCACCAAGGTTCAACTCAACGTGCTTGGGCCAATAAACACCCAAGACTTCAACTTATCAACGTGCGGTAACCCAACGGAGACCGACTTAATATTTGATTAATTAATTATCTTATATAATTAATAACCAGGTTGTCTAATCTTTATCTTTGAT
Source organism: Echinosophora koreensis (assembly GCA_035048595.1). Classification (NCBI taxonomy): domain Eukaryota; kingdom Viridiplantae; phylum Streptophyta; class Magnoliopsida; order Fabales; family Fabaceae; genus Echinosophora; species Echinosophora koreensis. The sequence continues at coordinate 7,660,361 of JAPCYP010000001.1, read as the reverse complement.
TAGTTATCTCAACTTATCATCATTGGGAATGGGGTTTAAAACCCCTTAAGTCTTTTAATTGTATCACTGTCCAGGAGGTCAGCACGGTCGTGCTTAGACCTTAGCACGGTCGTGCTTGGACACGTGAGGGCGTGCTGCCCTTTTAAGTGAAGCAAGGTCGTGCTTCACACTCAGCACGGTCGTGCTCAGCAGCACGATCGTGCTGTTGACCTGTTTGGCCGTGCTGAGCAGCGCGGCCATTTTCCAGAATTTAAGTGGGAGCACGACACGGTCGTGCTCAGTGCACGACTGCACTGTTCTGGGCAGAAACAGAAGCTAATTTCTAATCAATTATGCTAGGGATTGATCCCCTTAACTTAACACATTTTTAGACCTATATAATCAGTTAACATCTTTTATCAACCATCCATCATCGCAACAGTCCAAACAACAACAACACTGTTAAATCATAACATCAATCATCATATCATATTAATAACCAACATATCCATAACATACATATGTCATCACAATCAACCAATATAGCATGTTTTTGACGGAAACAATAATCAACATACAAATCATACAGCATACAATGATACCGGAGTCATGGGGACCCCGTTACCTTACTCTACACACTGCCTAATGAGTACAATCCCACTTCTCCCCATACCTGGATTGAAGGTAGCTCTAACACGTCCCAACGAACGAACCGGTTCCTCCCCTTACGGCGACTCACACCAACACGAACCTTGGATCAACAAAACAAACCAAGGATTAGTTCCCTATTCACAATAATGAAAGGAAACCAAGGAAGGGTAAGGAACGTTACCTATACACTGACACAGTCAAGCTAGCGATCTCCCAAGGCTCCCAAAACTGATCAAGAGGAAGGAAAAAGGAGGAAAGCTAGTTCTGGCCGCACAAGACTGCTACACTACACCAAAAGTAGGGTTATCTGCCAACCCTCGACTCTGTTTACGTATTTAACGTTCGGACCTGAGCACGGTCGTGCTTAGCACTCTAGCACGGTCGTGCTCCACTTAACGTCAGCGAGACGCGGTCCACGCATTGAGCACGGGCGTGCTCACTATTGAGCACGGTCGTGCTCAACTTAAAATCAGAAACACGCTTCTGACTTTAAGCACGGGCTTGCTGGCTGTGAGCACGAGCGTGCTCATGTACCAGAAAGGGACTTTTAGGCTAAAATCCCACTTAGCCCTTAACCATCAAATTTAAATAAATAAAATTAACTTAATAAAACATTTTAAGAAAAACAGGGTGTTACAATTCCACCCCCCTTATAAAAATTTCGTCCTCGAAATTTCTACGTACCTCAAACGAAAAGATGCGGATACGCCTCCATCATCTGACTCTCGAGCTCCCAGGTAGCGCTTTCCTCAGTTGCCCCGCTCCAAACTACTTTAACCAAGGGAATCTCCTTGCCTCGTAGCTGCTTCACCCTCTTATCTTCGACTCGAAGGGGTAACACCTCAAATGTCAAGTTCTCTTTTAACTGTATTGTATCGGGAACTATCACGTGACTAGGGTCATGAATGTATTTCCTGAGTTGAGACACATGAAAAACATTGTGGAGGTTTGACAAGAACGTGGGTAAGGCTATCTGGTAGGCGACTTCACCGACTCTTTTGAGGATTTGGTAAGGACCAATGAACCTCGGAGTAAGTTTCCTCGCCTTCATCACTCTACCAATCCCAGTCGTCGGGGTAACTCTCAAGAATACATGATCTCCTTCCTGGAATTCGAGCGCCTTCCTCCTTTTATCATGGTAGCTCTTCTGCCTACTCTGTGCAACTCTCATCTTTTCCTGAACTAACCTGATCTTTTCTGTTGTTTCCTGGACTATCTCTGGCCCTAGCACCACACTATCACTAGGTTCACTCCAACACAAGGGTGTCCTACATCTCCTCCCATACAGAGCTTCATAAGGTGCCATCCCAATGCTGGAATGGAAGCTGTTGTTGTAGGTGAACTCTATTAGGGGCAAAAACTTGTCCCAACTTCCAGACTGTTCTAACACACAAGCCCTCAACAAGTCCTCTAAGGACTGGATGGTCCGCTCAGACTGCCCATCAGTCTGTGGGTGGTAAGCTGAACTAAGCCTAAGCTTTGTCCCTAAAGCCTCTTGCAAACTATTCCAAAACCTAGAGGTAAACCTCGGGTCTCTATCTGAAACTATGCTAGAGGGTACACCATGAAGCCTAACTATCTCCTTGATGTACAGCTTAGCTAACTTCTACAATGGATACTCCATGTTCATCGGAATGAAATGGGCAGACTTAGTCAGTCTATCCACAACAACCCATATAGCCTCAAAACCAGCTGGAGTCCTAGGGAGTCCAGACACAAAATCCATGGAGATGCTATCCCATTTCCATTCTGGGATACTCAAAGGTTGCAACTTACCCGAAGGCCTTTGATGCTCTATCTTAGCCTTCTGGCAAACTAGGCACGCATACACAAACTCAACTACATCCTTTTTCATCCTAGGCCACCAAAACATCCTCTTAAGGTCCTGATACATCTTAGTGGCACCTGGGTGCACACTCAATCCACTCCTATGACCTTCTTCTAAGATCAACTTCCTAAGCTCAGGAACATCAGGCACACAGACTCTATCCTTAAACCTCAAGATGCCATCACTGCCATCCTTAAAACTTAGGTCTCTACCCTGAGCGAGCAACTCTCGCTGGTCTAAGAGAAACTTGTCTAACTGCTGACCCTCTCTAATCTGATCCATCAAACTGTTGGTAACCTTCAAGGTACCAAGCCTAATACTCTTAGGGGTAAACTCACAAGCTAGACTAAGGTCTCTAAATTCCTCAATCAGATCCATCTCCCTAACCATCAAAGCGGAGACATGCAGGGTTTTCCTACTCAAGGCATCGGCCACCACATTGGCCTTTCCTGGGTGATAGGTCAGCTCGAAGTCATAGTCCTTTAAAAACTCCATCCACCTACGCTGCCTCATATTCAACTCTTTTTGATCAAAGAGGTACTTCAAACTCTTATGATCACTAAAAACCTCAAATCTTGCTCCATACAGGTAATGCCTCCAAATCTTTAAGGCAAATACCACAGCTCCTAACTCTAGGTCATGGGTAGGGTAGTTCTTCTCATGGGTTTTCAACTGCCTAGAAGCATAAGCAACTACCTTACCATTCTGCATCAGCACACCACCTAACCCTTGCTTAGAAGCATCGCAGTAAACTACGAAGGGTTCACTAGGATCTGGCAAAACTAACACTGGTGCTGACGTCAACCTATTCTTAAGGGTTTGGAAACTCTCTTCACACTTGGAGTCCCACACAAACAACTGTCCCTTCTTGGTGAGACGGGTTAAGGGCAAAGCTATCTTAGAGAAACCTTCTATGAACCGCCTATAGTACCCGGCTAACCCCAAGAAACTCCTAATCTCGGTTACAGACTTTGGCGCTTCCCACTGGAGCACCGTCTCTACCTTAGCTGGGTCCACTGCTATGCCACCCTTAGAGATGACATGTCCTAAGAAGCTCACTTCCTCTAACCAGAACTCACACTTAGACAACTTAGCATACAACTGCTTTTCCTTAAGGGTCTGCAAGACAACCCTCAGGTGTTCCTCATGTTCCTCCTTACTCTTGGAGTACACTTAAGATGTCATCTATGAACACTACCACAAACTTATCCAAGTAAGGGTGAAAGGTCTTGTTCATGTAGTCCATGAAGACCGCAGGAGCATTGGACACACCGAAAGGCATAACCAAGTACTCATAGTGACCGTATCGCGTCCTAAACGCTGTCTTCCGGATGTCCTCAGACTTAACCCGAATCTGATGGTACCCTGATCTCAAATCTATCTTTGAAAAGACGCAAGCGCCCATCAACTGGTCCATAAGATCATCAATCCTAGGGAGGGGATACCGATTCTTTATGGTCACCTTGTTGAGCTGTCGAAAGTCGACACACAACCTCATACTACCATCCTTTTTCTTCACCAACAACACAGGTGCTCCCCACGGAGACACACTAGGCCTAATGAACTGCTTCTTCATCAGGTCCTCCAATTGTTCCTTCAACTTAGCTAGCTCTAGAGGAGACATTCTATAGGGTGCTATGGAGATTGGCCCGGTGCCAGGCACTAAATCTATGGTAAACTCAACATCTCTCTCTGGGGGTAAGTTATAAACATCCCCCGGAAACACTTCAGGAAATTCTCGCACAACAGGCAAGCTGGCGACATCAGGAGGGCTGCTCTCTACTTCCAGGGAAGCTAACATCATGTATACTTGGGCTTCGTCTTTCATCGAAGCTTGAACTTGACTGGCAGAGAGAAGGTCCGGATTCTTAGACTCCTTTGGAGTTCCAAAAATCAAGGTTTTGTCAAAACAGTTCAGGAGGACATGGTTGGAAGATAACCAGTCCATACCCAGAATGATATCCAGGTCTTTCAAAGGCAAGCATACAAGATCAGCAATGAATGTTCTATCATTTATAACTATATGACAGTTCTTGCATGCATAAGAAGTAGTAACAGGTTTATTTGTAGGTGTAGAAACCAACAAATCATACTCAAGGAAAACAACAGGCAACTCAAGACTCTTGACCCTATCATGCGATATAAATGAGTGAGTAGCACCCGAATCATACAACACAGTTAATCGAGTTCCATCTATAAAACATGTACCTTGAATCAAGTCATCAGACTCGGAGGCTTCAGCTCCACTAAGAGTAAAGACTCTTCCAGTGGTCTTCAGTCGGTTGGCCTGGGACTTCTGATTCTTGCTGGCGCTGGGAGGCTCGGCCTTGGCTCCTTCACACTCTCGGCTGATGTGTCCTGGCTTGCCACACCTGAAGCAGATAACCTGCGTCTCCTTGCACTGAGACGAGTAGTGATCTGTAGCACCACACTTGCCACACCTCATGGGCCTAGAGACGTTAGAGAACCCGCCTCTAAACCCATCCTGCTGAAACTGTGGCTTCTTACCACTCTGCTTGAAATCTCTGCCGGTCGGAGCATACCTCTGCTTACCCTTGTCCCTCTGATCAGTCATCTTGCCACTCTGGCTATCTGACCCTTTGGAACTAGCAACCCTGAATTGGCTGGCATCTTCATAGATCCTGCACTTGTTGACCAGAATAGGGAAGACTCTGATCTCCTGGTAGCTGATGGCCTGCTTGATCTCAGGTCGGAGTCCAGCCTCAAACTTCACACACTTCGAACGGTCATCCGTCTCATGCTGGTAGGGAGTGTAGTACCTGGCCAGCTCCTCAAACTTGGCCGCATAATCACCGACTGACAGCGACCCCTGCCTCAAAGACAAGAATTCCATCTCCTTCTTGTCCTTGATATCCGCTGGAAAGTACTTCTCCAGGAACCTCTGCCTGAACACAGCCCATGTAACCGCTGTGCCCTCAGCCTGCATCCTCTGCCTACAGTTATCCCACCAATGCTCAGCCTCCTCGGTCAGCATGAAGGTAGCAAAGATGAGCTTCTGTTGATCGTTGCAATCCGTGGCTCTGAAGATCTTCTCTGTCTCCCTCAGCCACAACAAAGCTCCTTCCGGATCGTACGCGCCCTTGAACGATGTAGGGTTGTTCCTCTGGAACTTATCCAGTCCCTGGAACTCAGTTGGCCCACCATTGTTAGGGTTAACCTGACCAATAGCATTGGCCAGAAGTGCCAATGCGTCAGCAATTGAGACGCCCCGCTGTGCCCCAGTATTTTATTAGCTTAAAACCTTATTAATTAATTCCTTAATCGCGCGTTTAGCATTAGAGATTTTCATAATTCATTTTCGAAATGTCCCCTTTAAAAATCGGAGATTTGTATGTCGTCGAAAAACACCTGATAGACAATTTATAACTTCAAAACTTTATCCAACCATAATTGGTCTCTGGTCTTACATCAACTGCCAGGAGCGGAAAAATAAATACACAAACTCCAGTCGTGATAAAGACTTAGGAGATAAATAGATACAGTAATCCCAAATTGGTTTTTCATCATTAATAACATATAATATTCGCAAGGTTATAATTTATAAATACACACATGTTTCAAAACACTGTTGAGGGTATCCTCTCAGTAGGAACCCTCACAGGCATAGACTTAGACAAAATTACTAAACAACTGAAAACATTTAAAACGTCTCACAAGACGCACTGGCCATATACTACCCTGACCCTAATCACCATGGGTCACGACTCGACCTCCGGCATCTGGCTCGTAGGGAGTCCCGTCCAATTCCTCTTCGTACATCTCCGACACAGGATCTTCAAGCACGATCCCATATAAGATAAAATAAAACGTACAGAAAGTGTACAGGGGATAAGAAACTATTTAACATCAAAAGTGGAAAGAGTTTAGCAACATTTAAATCCATAACAACACATTAAACATAATTTTCCATATATCTCTATATATATAAAATATACATAGTTAAAACACAACCATCCTCGACAATCGTCTATCATTTTCCTCTACCCTCCATCATGATGCAATGCAATGCAGTATGTATAATCAGTTGCGGCCAGATATCCGGATGTCCATCTCAAGTTAACCAGACTATGTTTCAAGTCCACCAGACTATGTTTCAAGTCAACAAGACTATGTTTCAAGTCCACCAGACTATGTTTCAAGTCAACAAGACTATGTTTCAAGTCCACCATGCGAAAATATCACAGACCATGTTTAAGGTCACCCCCTAATGCCATAACCTCTCATCACTATTTCATAAATAACCTCAACAATAATCACATCTCATCAATTTCCTCACTATATCACAATAATCCTCTTGGTTAGGCACTTTTAAACTCAGATATCATGAACCCGCATACATCACCCTACTCATCATATATCAATACTCATAAAATCTCTAATCACAATAATCACCCATCATATCATCATTCCAATTATCTCCACGTATAATATAACTACATAATTAGATAAATACATAAATAATATAACAACCAGTCCACTTATCATAATATTTCCAGACAATTCATCACATATTAAGCAACATATCCAAGACAGTCAAACAGTCAATCTCAGTAATAAAATAATATATTTTTAATACGCATTGGCGATAAACATACAATTCCAATATCATCATTGGTACCACTACTTGATCCCCAATGTGATATTGACATTGTCTGTTACTCGCTTCCTAGTAGGGTTTAGGTCGCCCTACGCCATTATCGAAATAAATGTCACTTCGCCGTTTCCGACGTTAAGTGGTTTCTTTCCCCCACCTTAAAGATGTTCAATAGTTTCCAGCCACTTGTCAGTTACGCAGTCAGAGTTCCCAGAGAGTAATTTCAGTCTCTTCTAAGCAAGCACGAGCACTAACGACAACGCAGAGAGTCGATCCAAACATAGAAACAGCCAGACAAATCGCCAAATTAATTTCTCAACAATTACACTATAATTATAACTCAATAAAATATTTAATTTCTCAACAACCTCATTGGTTTAAGTCAAACAGATTTTGGGGTTCTTTAGGCTCAAGGTGAAAATTGGGAAAAATCAATTTAACAAGGGATTGATAAAATTAATTTAGGGGAACACTTAATCATAATCCCACTTTCATAAAATACCAATTAATTTCAAAATTCAATATCTGAAATCAAAGCTAGGGTTTGCGTTTGGGGAAAATTTGGGGTTTCATGAAATTGAACCAAGGGAGTGAGAAAACCACTCACCCAAGGAAGAAGATGAGCTTGTGGTGGTGCTAGTGGTGGCGGCGCACGGCTGTGACAGCGGCGGCAGCGGAGGTTCAACAATTTCTAGAGCAAACTAGCATCAAAAGAGAGTGTGTAAGACCAAAGGAAGAAGAAGGAAGCTTAAAACCAACTCACATGGTGGAAACCACCATGAACAATGGCAGCTCGCGGTGCTTACCGTGGCGGAGGCACCAAATCGCGCGACGGAGCTCGGCTGTGACAACGAATCGGAGCAGGCGGTCGGACGCAGTTCCGGTGACTGGGCTGAGGCGGTCGTCGTTCGCGTAGGGGCGGTGGCGCGTCTGGAGCAAGCAAGGAAGAAGGAAGAAATAGAAGAAGAGAAGAAGAAGAAGAAGAAGAAGAAGAAGAAGAAGAAGAAGAAGAAGAAGAAGAAGAAGAAGAAGAAGAAGAAGAAGAAGAAGAAGAAGAAGAAAGAAGAAGAAGAAGAAAGGAGAAGGTAGAAGCAGAAAAGAAAAGAAGAGAAGAGAAGAAAAGAAAAGAAAAGTTACGGGGAGAAGAGAGAAAGGAAGAGAGAGAATAACTAAGCTTCCCCAAGAAGTTTTATAACTGGTAGTTAATTAGGATCTTAAGAGCATTAGGAATATTAATTAATGTAGATATTTAATCAAACTATTTTAACTAAGATTATTGATGGTAAGTTATTGTTGATGTGACACATTTTTCTCATATGTCCGGTCTATCGCTACAACCTCGTGCTCAGCTTTCGAATAGAATATAATATTTTATTCTATTAGCATGAAATATTATTATTATTATTTTTAAAATAGACAGTATCACTAAAAAAAATGATACGATCCATGATTCTTAAATTTCGGGTTAAACCAGGATTTTCGGACCAGTAAAGTTGTACTATCAGTGGAAACGCAGACCGGTTTCCGTCTGAATTTTCAACCCGAAATTTTACGGTAACCTTCTTCCATAAAATGGAGTATGAATAAGAATTTATTTTATTCAAAATCATTTTCTAACTCTCAGATTAAAATATGATTAATTATATTTTAATCGGTTGAACAGCATAATTAAATCAGGCTGTTACAGCAATCGCCTGATCGTTACGTCCTCTACCGGCCATTAGTTCCTGTACAAGTCCAACACAACTCTTAATACAGAAACTTAAGCGAGTAAAAGCTACAGGCAACTAACTTAAAACATCATTATCTATACAAGTATAGACAATTCACACAAGAGTCACACAACAGACTCACAACAGACTCATACCACGTCCGAACAAGGTCGAACTGCTCTGATACCACTAAATGTGACATCCTTCTACCCCACATGTTATAAGGCATTAAAATACAAAACAATTAATAAGAAAAACATGCATTTAACTGAAGTAAATAAAACAGTTGTCCATGGGTAGAAAAGTCCCACATGAACTCGTTTACAACGCGGAAAAATAACAAAATAAGTTAATTAAATAAATACATAAACAAATAAATAACCCAACCCCGATGTCACAATTCAGAGCTGGTATAACCGTTCCGGAAATAAATCCTCGGAATACAACTGAAAACAAACTATCTAAACTTAAACAACCCTACTATGAGTGGCGGCTCCTCAGAGTCACTCCTCTCCGGGCTGCTCGTCATCCTCTGCAAATGCCAATCAGGCCAAACACAAACAATACAGGGAGTAAGATTCATGTAATCATATAAACCGCAGAGGAATAGCACGCAAGGTAAACATACACATAAGCATATATCAACATCCATCAGTATCATAACAACCAAGTATGCTATGCTATGCAATGCATCAACTACTCCGCTACTCCAACTATGCATGTGGATCCAAACTAACTCAGGATGAACGACTTTGGAGTTACATATCCGTATTGGCCATAAAAGCACCAACACCGGCAGTTCACCAAACCTTGGGTGAACCCCATGGATAGTCAACGCATCAAACCGTGGATGCCTCATCATGGGGGGCCTCGGTCACCAAACCTTGGGTGACCAACCGTGGATGGCCAGATCACCGTACTCTCGGGCGATCTCCCCTTTGTCGAACCTCCCCCATCAACTACTCCAATGCTTTATACAAATGGCACAACAACAAACAATCTCAACCACCTCCTTGCTTGGGCCATGAAGCTCCCAAGACTTTCAACATCAAACTCAACGTAACCTTAGACCCAAACCGTGGGGTCAAGGCTCCCTTGGCCAATAAGCACCAAGGTTCAACTCAACGTGCTTGGGTCAATAAGCACCCAAGACTTCAACTTATCAACGTGCGGTAACCCAACGGAGACCGACTTAATATTTGATTAATTAATTATCTTATATAATTAATTAATAACCAGGTTGTCTAATCTTTATCTTTGATTAGTTATCTCAACTTATCATCATTGGGAATGGGGTTTAAAACCCCTTAAGTCCTTTAATTGTATCACTGTCCAGGAGGTCAGCACGGTCGTGCTTAGACCTTAGCACGGTCGTGCTTGGACACGTGAGGGCGTGCTGCCCTTTTAAGTGAAGCACGGTCGTGCTTCACACTCAGCACGGTCGTGCTCAGCAGCACGATCGTGCTATTGACCTGTTTGGTCGTGCTGAGCAGCGCGGCCATTTTTCAGAATTTAAGTGGGAGCACGGTCGTGCTCCCTGTTTAGCACGGTCGTGCTCAGTGCACGACTGCACTGTTCTGGGCAGAAACAGAAGCTAATTTCTAATCAATTATGCTAGGGATTGATCCCCTTAACTTAACACATTTTTACACCTATAAATCAGTTAACATCTTTTATCAACCATCCATCATCGCAACAGTCCAAACAACAACAACACTGTTAAATCATAACATCAATCATCATATCATATTAATAACCAACATATCCATAACATACATATGTCATCACAATCAACCAATATAGCATGTTTTTGACGGAAACAATAATCAACATACAAATCATACAGCATACAATGATACCGGAGTCATGGGGACCCCGTTACCTTACTCTACCCACTGCCTAATGAGTACAATCCCACTTCTCCCCATACCTGGATTGAAGGTAGCTCTAACACGTCCCAACGAACGAACCGGTTCCTCCCCTTACGGCGACTCACACCAACACGAACCTTGGATCAACAAAACAAACCAAGGATTAGTTCCCTATTCACAATAATGAAAGGAAACCAAGGAAGGGTAAGGAACGTTACCTATACACTGACACAGTCAAGCTAGCGATCTCCCAAGGCTCCCAAAACTGATCAAGAGGAAGGAAAAAGGAGGAAAGCTAGTTCTGGCCGCACAAGACTGCTGCACTACACCAAAAGTAGGGTTATCTGCCAACCCTCGACTCTGTTTACGTATTTAACGTTTGGACCTGAGCACGGTCGTGCTTAGCACTCTAGCACGGTCGTGCTCCACTTAACGTCAGCAAGACGCGGTCCACGCATTGAGCACGGGCGTGCTCACTATTGAGCACGGTCGTGCTCAACTTAAAATCAGAAACACGCTTCTGACTTTAAGCACGGGCTTGCTGGCTGATGAGCACGAGCGTGCTCATGTACCAGAAAGGGACTTTTAGGCTAAAATCCCACTTAGCCCTTAACCATCAAATTTAAATAAATAAAATTAACTTAATAAAACATTTTAAGAAAAACAGGGTGTTACACCATCAAAATAAGTCTCCTCCATTTTTACTAGGGCCTAGTGTTTTTCGTTTCTTTTTTAGTCTCAAAAAATAAATAAAATAATAATAATACAGTAAATTCTACCTAATAATAATAGTAATCATAATAATAATGAAATGAGACAGACATTATGCGCGCAGATACATAATGACAATTTCATATGTCAAATATAACAATATTACCATAATTATACTATATTTCTAATTTTCGCAATATTTTCAAATCACGAGTAATAAAATTGGATACCGCAACCACAGTTTCCATTTCTCCTTGATTACTTTTTATTTAAACAAATATACTCTTATATTTCTTATATTGTATCCTCAGTGTCCTCATACTACTCCTGTCTTCATTATTTCTCATTTCTCTCGTCTGTTTTGATGCAACCTTTATCCTTACTAAAGTTTACAACCTTTTCAAGTTACCAAACAAGGATAGTACCGAACACACTTTAAATAAATAATTTACTTAATAATACCCTATTAAGGATTACCCTATTAAGGTAAAAACAGTCAACCCTTACATCCATATATCATTGCATAATATCAAACATTATGATGGTCATTATGTATGGATTCATGCACGCACCTTCAAATTGATATAAACACATAAATAGTGGGTTGGGGCAGTAAAAGCACATTTGTCAATGTTTTTTTTTTCCTTGCCTTCAAAAATATATTGTTTGTTAGATTCTATCATAAAATCAATTAAGATTAAGTGGAGTTGACCAAAAGATATATAAGTCGCATCCCAAGATTTGAGGTAGGTGATGTGGACTTCCAACACCACTCCTCCACATATCAACTTTTAGGAGACAATAAGTTTTCCAACAGAAATGTCCATGGAGACCACTTTTTAAGTTAATGAAACCATGTGATGATCGTAGAAAACCAAGTATATAGTTTTCTTAATCCAATGAATTTTTTTGCTGCGGTCTAAGTAACATCTTTTCAAATTATATAACTGACTTAAAATAATCACTGGTCACTCAATGACATCATCATGCATTGTCAAGTTATCTCAAATGGTGCAGTGGAGTGCGGATCATGGTTGAAGCACCTCGAAATATGATAATTGTCAATTTTATAGAAACAAGGTCACCTGGCTTTTATTTTATTTCAGTAGCATACTAATATTTAATTAATTTTGTTTAGAAAAAATTGTTCATCTCCAATTCTAGATATTCATTATAGTCTGCGTGCGAGCACCAATAATATTGATTTCTCATGTAGTCAAACTACGTGCTTATTGTTATTAGGGCAAGTTTTACTTTATACTAGTGTAGTGTACCCGTACAAGCATGGGTAAATTTTCCATTAAAATCACTTCTTGTTAATAGTTAATAGAAAAAGATCCTTATTTGATATAATAAGACAATGAAGTTAGAAAATTGTATTTTGTAGTTGAGACATAATAAAAGTCCATTTGTTATGGATTTAAAAAATGATTCTGACATTTAATTTAATAATTTAGATATTATTTTTTTAGAGGTTTTGAAGAAAAACATAAGCTATTTTGTGTTTGTCTACAATCATAAAAATCATTTTATTTTTTGAAAAAATAGTTAGTGATTTTAAATTATTATTTTTCAAAACCTCAATTTATACAACTTTTAATCGTGTTTCATTTACATGATCTTTATGCACTTTATCCCTCAAGTAAATCATGTCCACTATTCTTTAACTCTTCAAATACAATTCAATTTTTAGTTTATTTCTACGTAAATTCTTCGAAGATGGTAGATAATGTCGCTGAATTCAGTCACACGTTTTTTTTTTTTTTTTAAATTCACAAAAATTAGATTGAATTCCCCCCCTAGAAATTTATATTTTAATGGTAATCTCTTTGTTAGCCACGAGGAAACAGTAGAAAACCTGCATAAATTGAGCTAGAACTTTCATCTTTCAAGCTCTTCTAGGATCAATTTGATTATTTTATTCTTCTTAAAAAAAGAAGTATCGTAGTGGTTATCTTTCTTTTTCCTACTTTCATCCATGTTCCGTATGTAGTGCAATGAACCTGTACTGTAAAGATGAATTTTAGCTCAAAGTTGGACCCTAGAATTGAACTCCAAAATTGACTCAGCCTTTGTTTACTCTCGATTCATGCAATTGTGATGAACAGAACATTGATCAGATGAGCCAATCTTTATTGACTTTGAAGTTTTCATGGAGGAATTTTTTTAATTCTTCATCACGAAGAATTTTGTTTCTTCACAAAACATCAACATAATTCAATGAGAAACTTAGGGTCTGTTTAATTAATTTTCTATTTTCATTTCCTAATATAGGGGAGGGGGAGAAGGGGATGAGAAACGGACCGGGCGTATTCCGGAAATTTGAACGTGCGTACTCATAATTCATGTCTTACTAACTCAGGGGGACAACAAAATCATTCTTTTAAAACTTTAAAATGTCTTTATTTAATATCATCAAGGCCATTTAGTCAAATATATATATATATAAAATATCATCAAGCCCGTTCAAATAGATAATGGGTTTGATCTTGATTTGTACAACTATGCATATGCAGGCATAGTCTTAAATGAACCTTCTAAAGACATGGTATATAATGCTCGAAATATTTTTTTTAACCATTTGATTGTATCTTAGAATTGATCAATGGTTCATATGTTTTACCATATACCAAAATTATAAGTAACAATTAGAATATTCAATAATTTTAAATCTACTTAGAATCTTAAAAATAATCTATATAGGATTTGCAAAATGACCCTCTTTTGTGAACACAGTCAAGTCAGTCTCTATCTCCAATTCACATTCACCATGAATCACCCAAATGTACAACTGCATTTATTTTCTTTAAATCTCATTCTTTGTCCTTCTCTTTTTCAAAATCAAGGGCCTGAGAATCTCGACTGTTAGCGGTTTTGCGTTGGAAACCAAATCTGCCAGTAGCTATGAGTGAGTCTAATATAGAAAATCTGTTTAATAATTGATAATTTGCTCCTAAATCTCAGTCCTAGTCACCCTTGGTTTAAATTAATCAACCCCATATGGATTTAACTTCCAAAACAAGGAATGGTGAGAAAGAAGAAAGCTCAGACTTGCACTAATCACTCACATGGGGACGTCTGGGAAACACAACTTGAACTTTAACTCATCCTAACCTGGACAACATTTTATGTTGGTTTTTTCATGCATGTGACAGAAAAATACAAATACTGATTATAATATGAGCTTAATTATTATACATTATCGGTGTAAAGTTTTTTACATTGTCAATCAATCACTGACAATTTATAATTTATAATTGTAGAAAACGTAGCGGGCATAATTAAGAGACTCTATTGCTCGTCAGCCGAGTAATAACCACTCAATAAGCAAACAACCAACTCGTAAAAGCAGACACTTGACTACCATAACGAAAAGAGGCATAAGATAAAAGGGTCACAAGGGACTAAGGGAAAGGACAACATTGATAGATCACTTAATTGCTTGGCCGACCGAGTACCTAGCTTCTTAGGCAGAACAATTGATTTGTATCTTAGTAAGCTCTTTCGCTATTTTATAGCTTGGAGCTAGCCAACTAATGGGTGATTAATGGCTCTGTAATTGCCCTCATTAACGAACCTCATAAATCAGTCATAAATAGCTTGCTACCCTCACACTATATATACAAAGCATAGACCTTGAGTAGGATCAACTTTTTGTTACACTAACAAGTCGAGTACCATCTCAGCATCCCTATTCTTTGACAGAACAATACGTTTGTGTAAATGTAAAAAGACTTCACATTGTCAATATATAGTAATTAAACTCTTAAAATATTATTAATTAAGAGAATTGAACTATTAAATTTGAGAATTACCAAGGTATCAGTCTTCTATAAATTGGAGGCATGCACCAACCCACATAGCCAGAGTCAAGTTAGACCCAAAAAAGCAGAGAGCTTATAAGTGCTCAACTCCTCAAGTCCTCACCAAAATATGCGGGAACAATGTTCGAATCTCATTCCTCTAGCTGGGGAATGCTAGCTTCTTCCATAGTCAACTGAAATAACCCAAACCCCATTAAGAGAGACACCCTCTTACATCCATGGATCCTCCAAAGAAATCTAACAAGATCAAAGACATTGTTAGACTTCAACAAGTACTCAAGAAATGGAGAAGGGTAGCCAACTCTTCAAAAACAAGCAGAAGTAACAACAACAACAACAACAGCAATAAAATTAGAACCAACTTTCTGAAAAGAGTACCTTCTTTATCTGAACATGAAGGAGGATCAAGCAATAACGTGGTTCCCAAAGGGTACCTTGCTGTTTGTGTTGGCTTAGAGCTTAGGAGGTTTGTCATACCAACTGAATATTTGGGTCATCAGGCCTTTCACATATTACTCAGAGAAGCTGAAGAAGAATTTGGGTTTGAACAAACTGGTGTTCTGAGGATTCCTTGTGAAGTATCTGTGTTTGAGAGTATCTTGAAGATAGTTTCTACTCAGAAATGTAGATTTAGTGTTGACAAGATAATGGGGTACTGTTCCTCAAACCACCTTGCTTATTCTCAAAGTCCAATGTGCAGATAATCAGGGATGCTAACACTTTTATCTAAAAAAAATTCTCTCTTTTTTATTTTGCTCCTTATAGAAGTTAATCCATGTATGAGAGTACTTAGAGTGAGGAAGTGTGAATTCATCAATTATATGTAAGATAACCTGTTTGAGAATTATTATGAAGCAAAGAATTAAGAATATAAGTTTCATTTTAGAGGTGTTATTATAAGGCTTAAATTATTTGGCAGCACTGCTACTGTCTGAATCTGTTATTCTAGAGGTGGAAGTTTTGGTATTTTACAGTTCAAATCATAACATCCTACTATTAAGAAAAATTTGCATTACCAAACAAGATCTCATCTTTTTCCATCCAGTAGGAAACTAGTGATCATATAAATGCTGTATTCTACAAAAGTTCTTGAAAAGCCCCTTCCTTTCAAAGTGACTAACTATCAATTTATGAAGGACATAATTATTGAATCGAGAAAAAAGTATAGTTTGAAATCTGAGAGCTGAAGGTCAATTAAACACCAAGATTAGAGGATAGCAGTTCCAAAACAGAAACAAATATATTTTTCCATGAAGATATAAACATGTTCTGAACTAAATAATACATGCACTGAATAGTGAAGAGTGGCACTATTCAAGTGGACAGGTTCTTCAAAACACCCCACATTTAGTTTTTAGTAAGAACAAACTTTGACTAATTTTGATAACAAGTTTGACAAATTGGATGAGGGCTGCCTAGAGCAACTTTCAATTTGTTATAATTAAATTATTAACCCAAAGGTGTGCAGCTTAATTAGCCTCCTTGTACGAGATGCTTCTTTCTTAAAGGTCTGAAGTAATATATGAGAATATAATATAATAAACAATCTATTGAAGTTAAATCTTTGAGATCTCAAAACGTCCATAGATGAGATCTACAAGTGAAAACTGGATAGTACTATACGGATAATCTACGGAATTGTGACAGCATGGGGATAATTTATGGAATTCTCCTAAGCCATGCCATTGTTTCCCTCGGATTGAATTCTCTCATAAGTTATTACTACTATCTTGTAAAATCATTGAGATTATCCTATGCAATGCTAACACGTGTATCAATCAATGGTGCAGTTTGCTTAACAATATTAAATTGCAATACTTAACTTAAGTCATGTTCGTCTAAAATTCAAAAAGAAAATAATTTTGGACCAATCTTGGTACAGTTTTCTTAAATGTTTGTAGTACTAATTTCTAATGAGAAAAAAAACATGTATAACAACTTGTCGATAAAAATATAACAATATGTCAAAGCTGTTACATTTGTCCATATTCTCATTGAAAAACATGACTACAAACACTTATAGAAGGGAATTTCTACCGTACCCTTTAAAATTTGACTGATTTGACACAGTTATATTCTGTCCAATAACTGAATAGCATTTCATTTAATGAAGTCAGAACAACTATTTGACCAAAAGTTTTTGTGTTTGCAATTTAGTCCCTACTAGGAAATTTTTTTTTACCTTTTTAATTATTTATAATGTTTATTCTCTAAAAAAAATTATTTATAATGTTTATTTAAAAATTTAAATATTAAAAATAAGTTTCATCTTTTTTTTTTCTTTCTCTTTTGTTGAATGTGTTGTTGTCGAACCCTAATCCCAATTTGTACTCCCCGTTTGTTCTCACTATTTGATTCCAAGCATTCTTGTTTCCTCTTTGCACTTTTCCATTAATTCTGGAGCTGCTCTTGTCTCCTATTGCGACCGGATGTGGTAGAGGATGCGTAGTTCAAAAAGTTTTTATATTGACCGTGCCCCATTTTTGTTTCGTAGCTATTGCCTATGTTGAAGCTATGTACAGTCTAAAACTATGTCCAATTGCGTAATGTAATGTTGATTACAGTTTGAGAACTATTATTGGAGAATCTGATAACTTTGGAGACATTATAAGTCAATATGAGTAAGTATGAAGAGGTCCAAGATGAGAAGGGGGGAAAAAGAAGAAAGTATGTGAAACGATTGCGGCAGAGGGAGAGCCTACATAACGATGAGTAGAGACAGGGAGAAGAAAAAGATGAGTGAGAAGAACAAAGGTCTTTTAGGTTAGATTTCACACAATTAATCCATATTTTTAAATTATTTCATATTTAATAAATTCAAATAATGATTATTAAAATTTACTAGGGGTAAAAAAACATTTTACTGATACGGACTAAATAGCAAAATTAGAAATTTTATTAGTGATATGTGTTGCATTAAATGAGTCTCCTTTAACAATTGGCCAATTTATTTAACTGTATCAAAACAGTTAAATTTATATGGGTACCCTAGAAGCTCCCATAGAACAATGCCCAAGTTTTGCCCAATAATCATCTCACCACTTTGTATCAACTGACGTATAAATTTATAATTAATTATATGTATTAGTTTGTAAATAAGATATTTATATCATTTCATCAATTCATCAAAAAAAAAAATTTATCATTTCATCAAATTTATTTTTGTTAACTAATTAATATACGTAATTAATCACGAAAAATGGCATAAAAAATTGGTTTGAAACCGAATCCATTTCTAAATGGCATATTCTTAAATTTCTATTACGCAGCTCATGTGCGAGCATTGATTTCAGGAACAAAATACACATGTAAATACTGAAGCTTGAGATATTAGCCCTGTGGCATATCACAAGAAAAGACTTATAAACTAGAAGCCACTGCATGCAACATATGGAATCTTACTAAGTTCAAGAAAACTTCTGTCAACTGTAAGTCTGTAATGTAGCACAAGGCCAAATGATCCATCACATAAAATTAATATATACTCTACGTTCATCAATTATTCAATTGAGCAAAACACATTATTTCAAGGTTACTGGCAATTTAGTTGCTCAAGGAAACTGTATTTTTACTGCATGCAAATCAAACATGTTGACTAGATTCGATTCAAACGAGGTACAACAATAGAGAAGTCAAATATCTATCTTTAGATCCAGATTCAAACACCCATATGATATCTGTACTTGAGTTCACCTGAGCAAAAATCCAAAGTCGTTCTATTTAGAAGCGATTGTAGTCAGAATACCAAGGATATCTTTTTTTTTGGTAATTAACCATGACATAGGTATGAAGTATCCACCACTGTTAGTAGTGACTAATCTCCGTTGGGGAACCTGTCGGGCACATAAGGTGGGTACTCCCCTCCCAACCAAGTTTTCTTCATACACAAGAGCCAGGATTCGAACCCCTGACCACTTGTTTAAGATACCCAAGTCCTTTACCACTTGAACCAACCACATGTTGGTAGAATACTAAGGATATCTGTACTTGTGTAATTGCAACTTACAAGGAAATAAAAACAAAAATGTTAAATACACCGAAGTTTTTGGACACAGAACCCACCAACTCCTAGGAGAGCTATTGATCATTAGGGAAGAGAAATGATATTTGCAAACCCAAAGTTGACACCTAAAGTTGACACCTTGGCTAATCGGTACAAATATTTGGTTAATTCAGTTCATTATATGTTAATCACGTGTAAATATTTGGTTAATTTATGATGACCCATTAATCATATAAAGAACTGAATTAACCAGATATTTATATGTGATTAACCAACTATTTACATGATTATGGAAAATAAGCTTCATATAACCCATTAACCATATAATGAACTGAATTAACCATAAATTTACACATGATTAATCAAGGTGTCCACCTGGGTGTCAAACCCAGGTGTGCAAATATCATAACTGATTAGGGAAAGAGGGAATAGAAGAGTGAACGGGGAAGATTAAATCTTGGCCTGAAATTAATAGTTTGCATATGTAATGTAGCATTGATCAATAATACTAGGAGTAAGTTTTACCCATGTTCATCACCATGTCATGAAGATTTGTATTAGCTCACTAGGATGTTACAACATGCAACTCCAATACCAAACAAAAATACCGTCAACTACCTAAGCAAGACATGCACAAACCGGAAGGTATAAGCTGTGAACCAAGCCAAGTAGCAAGTACAAACGATTAATAGGTAAGCAACACAATCAAGCTCTGTTTTGCAACAAAATACCACAGTTTTTCAGAGTAAATATACTTGCTTCAAATTTTGTGAAATTTTGGATACAATTTAGTTACACATGTTACAAGTTTGAGTGAGGTAATTGCGTAATTAATCCAGCTGAAAAGAGCCAATGTTGAAGCAGTTACTTACATTTTTTTTTCCAAACATTAAACTTTGAAAACCATAATTACTACGGATATGTCCTCCCACAGTCTATATCTATCGTTTATCATACTCACGAACTTAAATGCATTTAAAAAAACCTGAAAGATCGGGGATGACACAACAACAGATCTTTGTCCCGTATGGATGAAGATATGTTATCTCAATTTGCTGACACACACTCTATTCTCGCAACATTATTTTGACACGTCAATTAAGATTCCATGTAATGTTAGAAAAGTAAAATATATGACGAGATAGTATTAGTAAAGAGTCTAAAGACGTGTGTGACAACAAGGTGAGACAGCAGTCGTCTAATATTTTGTTGCAAGTTCCTCCTGCTCCTAGTGTCTTAGCTATAACAATGCAGAGAGAGTTTCATACAACTAATTGATCATTCTCAAAACTTACAAAATGAACAGAGAAGCGGAGTCCCTGGCAGTACCACTCCCAAGTTGTTGATCATGAATTGAGAGTATCATTGAAATTAGGGAAAGTGACACATTTGAAGACCTTACAGCTTGAACACAAGACATATCCAACCTGCAGCAGAAAAAGACAAGTGGTAATGTAATGCAATGTAATGAATAAAGAATAAGGGGAAGTGACAAGACAAGGGTGTTTGGGTTACAGACAGCTCTGCAAGAGGGACATCTACGGTAGATACGTTTGTTGTCAGCTTTGACGTTGGTCTTTTGGCCTTTGCAGAAGTCACACAGTAACCATCCTTTTCCATTGCAAGGTTCACACATGATACTCGCTCCTTCCTTAACAAACCACGACTCAATTCAATTCAATTGCACTATAAGTATTTCTCTGTACCTATATATCCAAGTAAGTACCTACCTACCTGTTGCTGAATAGAAGGAATAGGAGCGCAGTGCAATGGCTTCACATGCCTGGGAATGGAAGTTGAAGGAGGAAGGGAACCCCAATTTCCCAAAGACGCTATCCACATCCTCGCCATTTCTCACACGGGGTCTCTGCGTGTGTGTGGATGAATTGGATTTGCGTCACTCCTTCTTTGTCATCTCGTTTCAACAATTTTAACCTCCGCTTTCTGCAAAATAACGTGCCTGCCATTCATTCATTCCCTATTACCATACTTGCCTCCGTTCATGATACAACTTCAACTATTAAAGAGTAAAGACCTAAATTTTTTGTAACTTATGGGGAATAATGGAATATTTCTCATTAAAGATGTACTCCCTCTTGTCTTATATATAAGAGGTAAAACCCTAAAACATACCGATCAAGAAAATACATTGAAATAAGCTATTTGTAATTAATATTCATATAAATTTATAAATTTAACCCTTCAATAATTAATGAACAAACCTACTTGTATTGAAAGTTGCACTGTCTCGTAAATATAAACCATATTATAAATAAAGGTAAAATTGAAAATGAGCATTTAATATTTGTCAAAATACATGCATATCTCTTATATTTTGGACCAAAAAAAAATAGTTATTTACCTCTTATAATAAGGACCGGAGGGAGCATTCATTATCTTCCAAAAGTATATATAAAATAATTTCTCATTAAAGATACGCTCATTCAAGAAAAAATTTCGCTCATTTAAGAGTTATTTTCTCCCAATCTGGTTTTTTTCCACATACGAGAGTCAGAAACCTCTGATCATTTGCTTAAGAGGCCTGAATCCGTTAGCACTCGAACCAATCACATGTTGGTGCTCAACTAAGCATTTATGTATAGTTTTTTTTTGGGTTTTCCAGATTACTCTCCGCACGCAACTGCGGAGACTAATCCCTTGATGTACTAGACAACCTTGAAGGTTGACCTCTCTCAACTTAGTGATTTTCTCTATATGCAATAGTCAGTGATAGAACCCTGATTTATGCACATGTTTAACAATATTTTCTTTGTATCTTTTTTCAAATTAGAGCTGCTTGCCACCTACTAAATATTTATCCATGGTAATTGGTGATGGCATAATGCAGACTGCATATGTATATTACTACTTTTTTCTTATTTATATGGATTTTGAAATTTGCTATAACCTTACGTGTATTGTTTAAATATTGGGTTTAATTTCAGTGAGAAAAAAATTTAATCTGTTTAATATAGCAATATTGTTTTTTATGGGCTGAAGTGGTGGGCGGTAGAAAGGAAATCGAGTGTGTTGGGCCTTACGCGGGAAATGTGTGGTCCCACCCTCCTTTTTCGTGTTTCCACCATAATGAGAATGAATGAATGAAGAAAGCACCAGAAGCATAAACCACTCTCCGTCGCAACAACCCTTCCTAACAGTGAACGATGCTGGTTGCAAGCTCAGAACCTGCATCAAAGCTTCAATTCCACAACACGAACACGAAGAAGCGCAAGGATGCTGTTCTTCTCGAAGATTTTTACCACGACTTTCCTTCCATTCCGTTTCCAATTCCTCCCTCCACAAAATCCAGGAGACTGGTATGGTCACTCATTCATTTAATTTTCCCTCTCTCACTCTCATTATGGTTTAGGGTTTCACTATTTATTTACGAATGCTTGTTGTGTAAAGGACGCGGAGTCATGTGTGATGATGGAGGAAGAAGAGGTGAATGAGGATCCTCCGAGTCCCTCGGAAGAGGTGAATAATGAGAGAGCCGTTGTGCTCTATCATCACCCAAACGATGCCAGTAGCCCTTTTGTAAAGTCCCCCAGCTCCACCGACTTCTCTATCATTGTCAAAGCTGACTTGATTCCAGGTTTAAAGGGTAACCATTCTATACATTTCTTACTGTTTCCTTTTCCATTGTTAATGTTTAGGGTTTACTCTAATCAGTTTACACTAATTATGGATGTTAAATGCTAAATTACATACTGGAAACAGAACTTGCTACCCTAGCCCAGCTACAAGTTTAATCGAGTTATAAAAGGCCTAGCCTCGCGGATTTGAGATCAATTTCTTTGTTTAGAATGAACTTCAAATTTTTAGGCTATGTTTGGGAGTTTTGAAGGAGATGGAATAGAGTGGTTAGTAATGGAGTGTAGTGAAAAGATAAAAGTATATCACTCAATTGTTTGGAAGTTTAATGAGGGAATGCAGAGAGATCCCAAAACCCCCCAAATTGGAGGGTATGAAAATTGGAGGTTTTGCGTGGGATGAAGTGGTTTGGGTTACCATCCTTAATCATTCCACTCCATCACTTAAGGAACTCTCAAACAATGAGTTAATATCTTTTTACCACTTCACTTCATTCATCCAAACATAACCTTAAATTAGTCAACGCCAACGGTATGGGATGTGTGGTTGACCATGACATCAATGTCGACAAATAGATTTCATATTTCTACTTGTTTCTACCGATGAGCTCATAGGTCATCAACCATAGTATGGCAGTATTTACCGTGTCCTTTATATCATGGGTTCTACTTTCTTTTCCAGGCTTTATAAGGCCTCTTGTGTAACCAAAATATATGTAAGCTTCTTGTTTAATTCTTCTCTTTTGGAGGCCTATGAGTTTAATGTTCTTTATTTATTTATTTATTTATTTATTTATTTGCATATCGGGATGCCAAGTAAACTTAAAATCCTTTGCCGAAAACGAATCTGAAGTCATAATTACTTGGGAGGGGAACAAACATAAGTATGCCTTGTGCGTTTACACCTATCAAAGGCTTTCTATGTTTACCACTTTACCTAAGAAAAAGACTTTCTATATAATTCTCTTAGATATAATAATTGATTTAATAATTTCACGTGAACATGATGATAATGCCCTTACTGTTTACTCAATCTAGGTTGGAAAGTAGAATCCTGCTGGATAGGTTCGTGTGGGATGGAACACTTATCAATTTTTTAGTAGGTTGAAATTTTTCGGCGTTTGATAATCATAAATAGGAGGTTCATTCTTTCAGATTATTTGCAACTGTGGAGAAAATAAAATCCTCCCATTGGTTGTTATTGATAATCTCTTCCTCAAATTTATCAATATAACTGACAGCTCTGAAACGCTATCTGGATTTCCCTGGAGAGGATATTCAAAATTATGAGATAGTTTTATTAGATATTATTAGATATTGCTACGGGAATCAGCGATTAGGAGCAATGGTCATTTACAGATATGAAGATAAATGCATGGGAAATGTTGTAGGGAACTGTTGGAAAATTTCAGCCTAGATGAAGTATGTTGTAGCAACCAGTTTTGATATGGTTATTTAAAGATGGGGTTATTGATCTTCCTTGGTATCTTTTGAACAATCGTTGCCATCTTTTGTAGATTATCTGATATCATGGGGAATTGCAAAGCCAGACAACTCTGTGGAAGATGAAGTGAGGAGGGAGAAGAGCTCTGAAGTGTCAAATGACCGTTTGGCTGTTGTCCCATGGGTTGCATTCCATTCTCCTATGGCAAGTGAAGAAATAGTACCAGAAACAGGTCAATCTTTTGAGGCAAAACAAGATGAAATGATGGAGTTGGATGAACCCTATGTCAATAACGGCGGTATGGAGATTGGTGAGATGGTGGAGACAGCTGGAGCATCATCACCGTGGCAACAACAACACTGTATGATGCACAATCACTTGCAGAACACTTCGACTCCAATTCATTGGTGTTATCACTCTTGAGCCCCAGTGTATGAGTTTCTGGTAGTGTTATGTTGCTTCTGGTCACCAACCCCTCCAGTTGCATTTTATTTTATGTACATAAAGAGAGCAAATTTTGGAGAACTATGGGACAGCTGCTCAAATTTCACAGTAGGACAGGTTTAGATTTGTTGCAGGAGGATGTCACATATGTCTCTATGTATATATTGCCATTTCCACGATCCTTTTCTAAGTTGGTACCTTTTTCTCTTTAACCTAGATTGGATATTGATTATCGGGTTATCAGTTTCTCAATTAAATTCCTTAGACCCTATTTCTTTGCATGCCAATGTTTACATGTAGGACTACATTCGTCGCCTGGAACAAACTACTTTTGAGAAATAAATTCGCAATTTTGATGAACATTAGTCTAGCATTTGGCATCAGAATAGAATGGATTGTTTTGTTATGTTTTCTTTGGTTTCACCCTTTTGGTGGAATCAAAATATTCCGATGTTAACTCTCATATCTTGTTTTGCTTACAAAATATGCCAAAAATACAATAGAATTCGTTTGTTCGATTCCGTCTCACTCTCTAACACGTTTATCAAATGTTACTTGTTTGATACTTTGATTTAGAAAGCACTGTCTTTTGTTTTGGTTGATATAAGTTCAGGGAGAAGAGATGGCTTATATTCTATGGCCATGTATGTATACACAAGTCTCACTAAAATGTTGCTTCGGATGGGGCATATAAAAAGAAGCAATTTTTTTAAAGATATAATTTATATAGAAAATTATTTGTGAAAATAAATGATTT
Organism: Echinosophora koreensis; assembly: GCA_035048595.1. Taxonomy (NCBI): domain Eukaryota; kingdom Viridiplantae; phylum Streptophyta; class Magnoliopsida; order Fabales; family Fabaceae; genus Echinosophora; species Echinosophora koreensis. Next base: position 7,634,929 of record JAPCYP010000001.1, on the reverse strand, counting down.
TCAAATTCAAATATTAGTAAAATAATTTAATTGGGATGAATAGTCTGATTCTACCAATAGGGGTTGATATATCTGGTCAAGATTTTCGTCTACATTTGTTGTGATTTGTGTTTGATTCCCAGATTTTTCGTATTGGTAAACGAATGTAAATTTTAATATAAATTCTCGCTGAGGTTGATGATCTTCTTTAGCCTTGTAAGAAAGTGTGTGTTTCCTTAATCTAAACTTTCATGTACAAAAAGAAATCAGATGGATGCGAAATGAGTGGAGCACGTAAATGATGATTAGTTAGTTATACATTGCCCCTAATTGCCGTAAATGTCGTGCCAAAGTGGCAAGGGTAAAGAGTAATGATAAATGGACACATCTTTGGGACATCAAGTATAGACACCATATGATGGTGGGTTGTTTTCAAGTGCTAAATACATGTGATGAGAGAGAAAAAATAATAAACAAGTGTAAATATGTATATATATATATATATATATATATATATATATATACGATGTTGGACACCAGAAGTGTGTTCATTTATCATTACTCAAGGATAAAATCACCATTCCCAACCGTACAACCATAAATCTATTATTATTATTATTATTATTATTATTATTATTATTATTATTATTATTATTAATAAGATGAAGGAGATTACATTTATCTGTATGTCTCTGAATTATTTAAAAAAAATTAAATAGGTTCTTGTGTTTTAAAAATTTGTAATTAGACCCTTAAACACATAAAAATAATGATTCAATTTCTCATATAATTTTTTATTTCAAAAATATAGGAATCAATTTAATTTTTTTAAAGAGTTAATTCTATTTTTGGTCCTCTAACTATTGGTTATGTGCGCTTTTGATTCCTATGTTTTTTTTTTTTAACATATTTGGTTTCCTATTTTTTTCAATGTTGCAAATTCGGTCCTTATATTCATATCCATCAGTTTTCAATGATCAATAGAGATGAACCACTTTTTAAAACACATAGAACATCTGGTTGAACTTATGGTAAACAACCCTGTGGTGGAACCGAAAAATGTCATAAAACGGAGGGACGACAACAAATATCATAGAGAAATCATTAAATCATGTTGAAACTGAGAGACAAAGGAGGGGGAGCTCAATCAGAGGTTTTATGTGCTTAGAACAATGATTTCTCTCTCTAGATCATTGAAAAAATTGATGGACATCGATGTAACGACCAAATTTTCAATATTGAAAAAATAGAAGTAAATGTGCTTAAAAAATACCACGAGGCTTAAAATGGTACATGACCAATGATAATATTCGACGACAGTCATCGCCCAACAGTGTCTGAGCTGTTAGTTACAATAGATCTGAAGAAGGCTTCTTCTTCCACTGGTTAGCTAATAGTTAATGCCTATATGCTAATGCCGCTGCAACTGATGATTTAATATTGATAATGATAGTATAGCCATTTCAACTGCATCATTTCATTTGCACATATTACGATTCTTGCACTCGGGTATATGCATATCTCATTATTTAATTATACTACGGTGACATTGACAATAAACAAATATGATTGCGCATAATAAATACGCTGTAATTGTTGTTGATGTTGTGTTATTGATTTGAAGTTGAAGAGGAAAATGGGGACCCAGGGGGAATGCGAGAAGAAACTGGTGTTCGCTTATTATGTCACTGGTCATGGTTTCGGCCATGCCACTCGTGTCGCCGAGGTCTTTTTTTTCAATCAATCTCTCATTTCTAGCCATTGGCAATAGGTGTGACAAAGTTTGAATCTTTACTTTGTGGGTTGCATTGCATTGTGTAGGTGGTACGGCATCTAATCCTTGCTGGACATGATGTGCATGTCGTCACCGCTGCCCCTGATTTTGTTTTCAACCATGAAATACAGTCTCGCAGCCTATTCATTCGCAGGGTGAGTTTAATTCACTTTTCAATCTCACTTTAATAATTGCTACCTAAAATGGGAAATCTCCTTATTGGCATGCAGCCATGCAGTTTCATTGTAAAAATTTTAACATCGTTAATTAATCATAAATTGGCATGTCATATATAATACAGGAGGCATCTGTTTATACTTTATACCAGTTTATAAGTCATTTTTCATACTTCTAGTCCTTGATTCTATTTTCATCTGGTGATTGCGATTTTAAATTTAGTAGTAGTTTACACCGTTGGATGAACATAAAAATCAAAGCTTGAAAGTGACTGTAGGTGAAAAATGACTCAAGCAGGTGTAGCATGTGAAAATTCACATGCTTTGATAAGTAAAAAGGGTATTATTTTTGTACAGTATCAAAAAATGTTAAAGTTAGTCCAGATGATTACAGTTTGTTACATATTCAATGGAGTACTTATTGCTTTTTGAGAATTGTGTTCTCAAAGCTGGACCTCAGTGTCATCTAAGCACGATGCTGTAGTAATTAAAGATACATATTTGTTCAATTTTACAAAATAGGTGCTTTTGGACTGTGGAGCTGTTCAGTCAGATGCTTTAACAGTTGATCGCCTTGCTTCTTTGGATAAGGTATAGCAATATAATTTCTCATTTGGTTAGTTATAGACTTATAGCCGTAATGCTTCCAGGTAGGTGCTTTAACTTTTATTTTTTCTGTTGCTGGTTCCTTGGTTTGTATTTGGCTATATTAGTATTCTGAGACAGCAGTGAAGCCCCGTGCTAGTATCTTGGCAAGAGAAACAGAGTGGCTGAACTCCATCAAAGCCGACTTAGTGGTACATAAAATATTTTCCCCCTGTTCACTATCAAAGTAAAAGAAAAGAAAAACACAAGAAACAAGTCTCACGTGGACCATTCTTATATGATGTCTGATTAGAGGGAAGCTATCTAATGACTATGAGCTAATGACCAGAATCAAAATGGAACGATATTATGAATTTAATTTCTACTTAAAGTAACTTTGAGTAGAATACATTATATTTGATGGATCATTGTAAAGTTAATACAAAAAAGCAGGTGTCTGATGTTGTTCCGGTCACATGTCGTGCGGCAGCTGATGCTGGCATTCGCTCCGTTTGTGTGGCCAATTTCAGGTAACTTATGTATACAACAATTTTTCATTCTTTAATGATATGTGCAGTAATTGCGTATGGCAGAACTGTCACTGGTAGGATGCATATATGCCTTTTGTCAATGCTGCCACTGTAATAAAAAACGTAGCAAATAAAAATATTGTGTACGCTTGTATATCCTTTCATCTTGGTTTTAGGTCTCTCAGTTATCATTTACTCTTTCATATGCTTGCTTAGTAGAAATATTTTTCATTTCCATCACATCCTTAAGTTGCTTCTGGGGGTTTGAATTCACTTTGTAATTTATGCCTTAATTAGTCTTTACCAGTAATCTAAATTTTAAATGTAAATGAATGTTCAAGAGTAATTATTTTAGTTCATGAGTTGAGACAAATCAGTTTACATTTTTTGTTGTGTCAATAATTACCCTCATTACATATCTGTGATTTCAGTTGGGACTTCGTCTATGTAGATTATGTCATGGCTGCTGGACCTACTTATCGTTCAATAATTTGGCAGGTGACAACAATATTCTTAATAGGAAGTTATCTTGCCCCTTGTATTTGTCCTTTTAGAGAAATGATAGAGGTTGCTGATTGTCTAACTTAAATCTGATGATATATTTACATCTTTGGTTTATGAATGACACATAAACTGGATACCATAAATACTAGCAATTTCTCCTCTCATAAATCTGAGCCTTTGGGGTTTTGGTGTTTCCAGCCTTTGATTGCAAATTCATCGGGGTCACATGGCTGAAATCAGTCATTTCCTCTGAGAGTGTCATCTGTCAAATTAATTCGTGATTGCTTGTGTCAGTGGTTTATTCAGAAGTGGTTCATAATGTTTTCATCATGTGTCAGAGTTCATTTTGGATTCTGAAGTATAAGTTTTGGGATTTATATATTACTTCCTAAATTTATCATATACCTATGAAGTAGACTGATGTTAAGATAATCAACAATTTAGTTACTTGCATGAAACTTGTGACAAATGCCTATCTTTTACTTCTGTGACTTTTTAACATTATAAGCTATCATGATTAATGAGGAGCAAGGCAGAATTCACACAAATTGATGCTTCCTTGCAGCAATCTCTCCTCCTTTCTTGAATGTAACAGTAATTAATAAATGTCTCTTTCAACTAAATGTTTAAACATATTTTCCACTTCCCCTTGATCATAGTTTGAATTTACAAATAAAAGTGAATTTGAATCAGAATATTTGGAGTTCATCTATGCTCCTAGTTTCTAAAGCTGATTTGATAATTACAAAGCATACCAAAGGGCTACATGGAAGTAAAATGTTTTTTTTTTTTTTTTACATAAAAGATTAATTGAAGTAAAACTTTTGAGTTGGAAATTAGTTTCCTTTTTTTCCTTTTGCTGTGGTTTAACCAAGATACATAGGTGTAGTTGTTTATATACTGATGCAGATAGCTGAGGACTATTCCCATTGCGAATTCCTTATTCGTCTTCCAGGATATTGCCCAAGTATGTTGATTCTTATATAGTTTCATGACAAATTCCTAACATAATTTACATGCCCTCCTAAATCTGGACTTGTGAATGACTAAAAAGATTTGCGGCATTGACAATATTTGCAGTGCCTGCTTTCCGTGATGTTATTGACATACCACTTGTTGTGAGGAGGTTGTACAAATCTGCAAGCGAGGTACTACCTCACAAGCCTTTGTGGAGATCCTCCAATAGAAGATTTTGACATTTAGTACCTAATCTATGAGCTTGTTATTTTCCTTTTTGAAGGTGAGGGAAGAACTTGGGATAGCGGACGATGTGAAGTTAGTGATTCTCAACTTTGGTGGCCAGGTGATTACTTAAATCCCTTTTTCAGGGACCAGAACTTGATAATATCTTTTCCTTTTCGTCTGGATATAAAATATTCTTCTACTTTGTCTTGTTATTATATTTCTTTTGTACTTTATTTCAACCTGACCCTTGGATTGCTGCAACTCTGTATAGGTTGGTTTTTTTGGTTTGAGGTACATCTATAATCTTCATCTTTAGTATCAAATATAAAACCATGTGAAGCCCAGATTTATGTGTTCTATGTACACAAGGATTTAAAACAAAACTAATGTATCAAGTTATCAACTCATGTGAGTTTCAAGTCATGAATGTGTTGTGACAAATTTATGATATCTTCCATGTTGCATGAACTGCTTTCCATTAGTTGTGAATATTTTAGTACGTGATACTCTGTACTATCAGCTGTGCATTTATGCATTTATTATAGTTGAGTACTTAAATTTTCTGAGGCATCTTTGGTTGGATATTTCACTTGTATTTTGAATATGGTCTACAGTTCTGATAAAGATATATCACCGGATCTGTTATCATCATACTAGTTTGTTACTGTTTTTTGTCATCTACGACCATATATTTGTAAGATTTTCTGGTATTTGTACCATGGACCTCTTTAGGTCTAAACAGAGCCACTCCCATCATCTGACTTCTTCTGCCTTGTTGATGTCTTGTCTCATGTCCAGCCATCAGGATTGAAGCTAAAGGAGGAGTTCTTACCTCCTGGTTGGTTGTGCCTGGTACTATTCAACCATTCTGCTTTGTATCTTTGTCTGATTGAAATTGTTCTTTGATTAATGAACAACTTTTATGCATTATTCAGTGATTTGCTGCTTTTATGATCCAGGTTTGTGGAGCTTCTGACACCCAGGACCTTCCAGTAAACTTCAAAAAACTTGCCAAAGATGCGTATACACCTGACATTATTGCAGCATCTGACTGCATGCTTGGTTAGTATGAAAATCCCATAGCTCTGAAGCTGGACTAAAGAGAAAGTTATACTTCATTGCATTTTGTAATTTTAGGAAAAATTGGATATGGCACTTTTAGTGAAGCCCTGGCATACAAGTGTCCTTTTATCTTTGTACGCAGAGATTATTTCAATGAAGAACCTTTTTTGAGAAATATGCTTGAGGTACTCTCTCTCTCTGTGTGTGTGTGTGCGTGTGTGTGTGTGTGTATTAGCTTCTTGTCCTCTTCCATGCATGTCGTTGAGAGCTTTACAAGGAAGTAATTATCTTCTGTTTTTTCCTTAGTATTTTCAAGGTGGTGTTGAAATGATTAGGAGGGATTTACTCACTGGTCACTGGAAACCTTATCTTGATCGGGCAATGAGCTTGAAGCCATGCTACGAAGCAGCCATTGATGGTGGCAAGGTACTCTCTTTTTCTTGAATTAATTGACTTTTCAAGAAGTTCTATTTTACTCGGCTAAGTTTTATTCATGTAATTCAATATATAACTGTGGGCTGTATGTGTTGATTATTCTTTGACTCTAAGAATTTCCACTGACATGGTTTATAACAAAACACATTGGTGTCATTTGATCCTTGTAGCCGATTCCACTTGGTGGAAAAGGGCTTTGTTTTGTTGTTGTCCTTAAGAATTTCCCCTAGTCTAGTACACAGAAGCAACGAATGGCTGGTTAATGATGGAAATTGTGGATGGAACCATGTCAACAAAATATAGGGAATGAAGATAACCTTGTGATGGAAATAATCTCCATTTTTTCTATTATAGTTAGTATGACACTTCGTATCTCCATCTCCCGCTTGAATTTTGAATGGCAATCCGTTCCCTATATGAGATTAATAATACAATAGATTTAGGAAAAGGCAATCTTGAAAGCTAGGAGTATTTTAGATTTTATCTTGTCATTCAGTAATAACACCAACACAAAAAATTATTTACCTAGCATTGAGTCCGTGACTACCAATAATTTTACTCTTTTGGGATGGGTTATCCAATCTCATGATGTACCTTGTATTCAAATGCTTTATTTGAACAATATTGGAGGGTTGTTCCTTCCCCCACATAACATTGATGACGGCATGTAGTTTATTAATCTTTGAAGCATTTATGTATTTCCAAAAGAGTTGATAAATTTGTCATAAACATTTTAAAAATGTAGGTGGCAGCCCAAATCCTGCAGGAGACAGCTTTTGGAAAAAATTATGCATCAGATAAGGTAACAGAACTTCTGATATCCGGTACTTGCAGTGTTGATTTTTATCAATTTTGTCAAGCTGCTGGTTACTCTAAGTTCATGAAGATTTTGAGAAAGGGATGAAACTTACAAATTTTTTTTTTCCATTTACATATTGACTTAAATAATGTTTAGCTTAGTGGGGCAAGAAGATTGCGTGATGCTATAGTTCTTGGGTATCAACTACAAAGAGCCATTGGGCGGGATACTGCAATCCCAGAATGGTATGCAACTGCTGAAATCCAACTTGGCCACTCACCACCAGCCTCCCCTACGGATAATGGAAACTCTGCATTCAGCTCGTGAGTATTCGTGGTTATAAACTTATAATATGATTGGTTGTTACCTAATAAACAAGATTACTGCCTTTTCTTTTTGTTTCTTTATATTCTTTCATCTTCTTCAGGCATGCCGAAGACTTTGAGATTCTTCATGGAGATATTCAAGGTCTTCCAGATACAGTGGCTTTCTTAAAGAGCTTATCTGAACTGGATGAGAAACAAACAATGCAGGAGCGGAAGGCTGCTGCGAATCTCTTCAACTGGGAGGTCATGATCATTCCATATGAAATTCATTTTTCTTTATAAATTTCTTTTGTGTTGACTAACGCATCTCAATGGCAACAAGAAATACTCTTAAAGACAAACTTACTGCATAAACTGTTTATTATTATTGTTGTTGTTGAGATTATCAGACCACACTACAAAATTTATTAATTTCAAACACCTACTTTTTATGTTATTTATTCTTTAACTTCAGACTTTGTTCCATTCTTGTCACAGGAAGAAATTTATGTCACAAGAGCTCCTGGCAGGTTAGATGTAATGGGTGGTATTGCTGACTATTCTGGAAGCCTTGTTCTGCAGGTTGAATCTTTCTATCTGCTTAGGTTTTTAATTTTTATTGCATATATATTTTGTAGGCGACCTCACCTAGTGGCAAAAGGGTTGGTTGTTGTTGATCTATTATGCTTCATTTGTAAACTGAACTTTGTTAGAATCTCTGAAAAATATCTCATAAGTCATAATATCTTTATCATATCTTAGAATATTGTAGAGTATCCTAGATGATTTCTTTTCATATCTTGCAAATGTATGGTAAGGCTGCTTATTATAGATCCACAATGTGTCCAAACCTTCCACGGATCCTGCGTGTAGCAGCACTACCATCACATCTTTGTATAATATTCCCAGTTTACATCCACTTCTCTCTTTTCCTTATTCCCTAACCCTAAAACCTAATTTCTTCAACATTGTATAAGAGTCACGGTATCCACCTTGAGGAGAGTTTCTCCTTTTAGTTGTGCAGAGTTCATAGGATTCAATAGATTACTCACTACCATCACCACTGCTGCTACTCCTAAAACTGATTGCTCATTAGTATAGGACACTGTAATCAGCATTTTCAGAGAAATGTATGCATTTATTGACAATGGACAAGCACTAGTTTTGATAATGTTGATTACACTCTAAATGAGCATCTATCTTATATCTTCTTATGAAAATGGATGCATTTAAGTATTGCAAATGTTGAAATTTTAGGGATTAGATGGAAAGGGAAAGGGAAAAGAGAGTGGAGAGAGAACCTTATTGATGATTATAGCAATTAAAAAGCAAATAAGAAATTCCATGAAAAGAAATAATATTAAGCAGATATAACATCAACAACTTCAGCACACAACATATCCAGCAAACTAAAGGTCAATACTTATCCTTCATTCACGAACAGTATGATCAGATTTTAGAAACATGGAAGTACCAAAGTTAATTGTGAAAACTATATAGAACTAGCAAAGTTATTCTTGAATTTTAGACAACCACTCACTCTCCGCTTACTTCTCTTGATTTTCACTCTGTTGCAGATGCCAATCAGAGAAGCCTGCCACGTTGCTTTGCAAAGAATCCATCCAAGTAAGCATAGGCTGTGGAAAAATGTTGAATCTCGCCAGGATGAGAAAAGGCAAAATCCAACAGCTGTCTTGCAAATCGTATGTTGGAGAACTTGCAAAATTACTAAATACTAGTTTATGAGAAAAATAATATGTATCGATCTGGATATCTTAAATTTAGCAATATCCTAATTCCTAGCAATCTTGGAGATGATAATGGCTTTTCTTTGTGTGTTTCCACTGAATTTTTTATCATGTCAGGTATCGTATGGCTCAGACTTGGGCAATCGTAGTCCAACCTTTGATATGGATTTGACCGATTTTATGGAAGGAGGGAAGCCGATCTCATATGAAAAAGCAAAGAAATACTTTGCTCAAGATCCTACCCAAAAGTGGGTAGTACTTATGAACGATTTCATATGCATAAGGCATTTCTGCCATTTTATTATTATACTAATACGATTGCTGCTGCAGGTGGGCAGCATATGTTGCAGGCGCAATTGTGGTCTTGATGAATGAATTGGGTGTGCATTTTGAAGATAGTATCAGCATGCTGGTACCTATTGTTCTCTAACTAAGTAATACTTTATATCAGCAAACAAATATCCTACTGAATGCTGAGAGATTTTCCATAAATGATGATAACATCATTGCCACCGGATTTAATTTATCTTCTTGGTATAAATAATAGACCGGGCATCTTTGGCACTATATTATTGATGACAGGGTGTTTCAGGTTTTTTATTTTTTATACTTGAAATGAAGTTGATATACCTTACTGCTCTGGTTCAATCTCTTTGGTAGAAATGATACTGAGATATGGTTATTCACATTCAAAATGGAATTGTTTTCACTGAGTTTGACATAAAGGCATTAGGAATTATCCGATAAAAATCAATAGGGATACATGTTGATGATATAGTGGATATCCTGGTTGGGTGCTAAAAAACCACTATGTAGGTAGGCCTATAATTGTGCTATGTATTTTATCTCCATCTCTTTTGCTAAGATCTAGATATTGTGAACAAATATGCATAGGTTTCATCCGCTGTCCCGGAAGGGAAAGGTGTATCATCTTCTGCATCTGTGGAGGTTGCTTGCATGTCTGCTATTGCAGCTGCTCATGGTAATCATGCTTTATTTAATTGTGTATTTTACAACAAGTAAACATTATTATTTCTTCTCATGGAATAAACTTAGTGTTCAGGTAGAATGAATTGTTTTGCAAAGGAAATTGCTTTGAAAAACTGTTTTCTGTTCTCTTATCTTTCTAACCTTGATTTCAGTATGACTTTTAAGAAATATGAAACTGAATAGTTTTTTTTCTCTAGGCAAAATCTGGGTGTTCAATAGGCTAAATAGTTTTCTTAAAGGGAGTATTGACTACATTAATTCCTATTTCGACAATGCAGGACTAGATATCAGCTCTAGAGATCTGGCGTTGCTTTGCCAAAAGGTTTGAGCTTTTGCAGAATTCTGATCCATAATTCCCTGTGATGTGGTACATTTTTTCTCTAGAATGATTTTCCACATATGTAACTTCACCCATTCTTTTAAAATTTTCATTAGGTAGAAAATCACATTGTAGGAGCTCCATGTGGTGTCATGGACCAGATGACCTCAGCGTGTGGTGAGGCCAACAAACTTCTTGCAATGATTTGCCAGGTGTGCATCATTGCAAGCAACACAAAACAATATATTTTTTTTTTAGCTTTAGAAACCATATCATACTACTTCTTGTTATCCATGCAGCCTGCAGAGATTGTTGGCCTAGTAGAAATTCCCAAAAATATCCGGTTCTGGGGAATTGATTCTGGAATACGACACAGGTAGGTGGTCTTTCAGTATCTGCAAATTTCCTGCATATATCCTTTATCTGCTACATATGCCATCAGTTTGGGATTGCCTTAACTAAGAATTCCAACGTTTCAAGTAGTATGGTGACGGCAATCAATTAGGCTATAAAAGGTGAGGGTCTCTGAGTTTTATGGGGTCAAAGAAGCTGGAGGTTTCTAGGTCTTTCAGACTATAACTGAGTTTTAATTTAATAACTACCCTTCACATTGACATCCATTCCACTCTTTCTTATTCTCTTCATGATGTCCCTGGACAATTTGTAACGGTTGTATATTATCAGTGTTGGAGGTGCAGATTATGGCTCAGTCAGAATTGGTGCCTGTTGGTCAAAAAGATGTGATGTGCAAGTATACACAATCAAACAAGTAATATAATGATAAAAGATCGTTCCCACGAGGATTGGAGGGTAATTTTTAACGTCCTTAAGTAGTTAATCAAGTTAGGTAATCTTGAGGGCAATTATCATCACAAAAGAACTAGCAAAAATAAATGGAATATTCTGAACTTTTTGTGAATTATGAGTGACTGAAGTAAGATGAAGTAAAGAAATCAAATAAAGGATATGTGATTGTATAATAAAAAATAAGCTAGGAATAGAATCACTTATAAATCCTGTGATGTCATACATGCTCTTAGATGCTGCAGCAATAGTTCCAGAGAATAAAAGCTAATGTGCTTTCCAGCATTTTTTTAAGATAAACCTCATTAATTGTTCCTTATTCCTAAGCCCAATTTAATTACGCTTATCTGCAGTTCAAATATCTCAGCTAACTTATGAGTTTGAAGAATATTCCTATTCACTTCAAGGTAATTTAATTTCCCAATTAATTACTCAACTCATATTGACTCAAGGGTTCCATTTATTGATGTCTTCCAACATTAATAAACTTGAGCTGTAAAATAAGTTGATCACTCTTATTTTCTAGCAATTAAACATGCAAAGCTCTTGGTCAAATTGCTGCAAACAAATTTCATATGTAATTCATCACATTCATTATAAGATCATCACATTCCTAGCTCAAGGGATTTAGCTCATGATAGAAATGGAAATGAAATAAGACATATTATAAAATAAAGTGAATAATAGATTCATTACAAGCTGGAAGGTCAAAGAGGGGAAGTTAAAAGACTGAAGAATGAGTCACCACGCTCTTCCAAGCTTGGCTCCAAATTCTCATGGTCTTTCTCCTTTTCTCCTGGCTTGGCTTCCTCTAGCAGCTTGTAAAAATTGTACTAGGCTAAAAATCTTCGTGTCCAAACTGCCTCTGGCTGCGTGCATGCTAATTCCTTTTATACTGATTCCTTCTAGGGTAAAAACCCTTGGCTCGTGCACCACCCACTCACCAGGAGACCAAAAAGTGATAATAAGACAAAACATGTCCCCTTGGCCCAAAAAGGAATATTTACAATACTTAATGCATGGCCCAAAATGTAAAGAAGTACAGAAACCACAAAACTTTCTCTAAAACTATGCACGTTGAGTACATTAATGCCATGGGTCCACTTTTTCCTCTAGTCAGCTTAAATTGATGTTGACTTCTTCTTGGTTGACTGCTGAACTTCATTCCAAGCTGCAGCACTCTGCAGCATAGACATCAGCTCTGTTTCTTCCAATCTTCCTTAAGCTCCTGTTTATAACACAAAGCTCACAAGCACCATTAAACACAACTTTTCTGATTCCAACTGTTTTCAAGAAAACTATGCAATTGCTTATTCTAGACACTGAGCTTAACCCAAACTACTCCCTTAAAGACCATGTTAAGGACTCAAAGTAGGCTAGATAACCTCTATTTCTAAAGGTTATCACACCCCCAAACTTGAACTGTTACTTGTCCTCAAGTAATGGAAGGGCTTTCAGAGAAAAGAACATAATGCCACAATCAGCATCAGATAGAAACAAACAGCAGCTATCCTTGCCATGACCTTACTATGCACAAATCCCTTTATTCTCTTTTTTTTTTTTTTTTTTTTAACACTGTAAGGAGTGTGTGATCCAGAAAGAACTTAGGAGAATTGAGTTAACTTAGAGTTCCAGATAGTCTTTCTTATCTGAATTTACTTCACTACCCTCACTTCATCAAACAAGTGAATTTCAGGACCAATCATAGCTCAAGCACTTTAACCTGGGGTAAGGAAAAGCTCTCATTTAGATTCAGAATTTCATTCCCAGCTCTCAAAACTACTCTCAAAACTAATTTTTACAGAATAAGGCTTCACTCTATCATCACCTCACATGCATCCTCTATTATAGGCTTGACCCAATTCTAACTAGTAGAACATGATCAGAATTGCACACTGCAAGAGGGCTTAAATTTGGTTGTAATATGGCTGAGGTGGGGGTGGAAGACAAATTTATGGAAGGGCTCTGACTAGGTGGAAACAACTGTGCCTTTCTTTTCTAATTGATCTTCAATTCTTTGATCCTCAAAATTTCTCTTTTAGCATCAGAGTGCTAGAGTGCTGCCCATTTTTTTTTTTTTTTTTTTTTTTTTTTTTTTAGAAATGTGAAATTTTAAGAACTGATACTGCCTTATTTAGCAGTCTTTTTATTCTTAACAACTTACTTTCCAGGCAGCACCCCCAAACTTGTTTTTAGCAGACTTGTTTCTGAAATGCACAGATAGTTTCACCTAGCATGGGTAGTTGTTTGTTTTCTAGGGTATAGGCTTGTACCTTGGCTTTGTTACAGAAGAATAGATTTCAGGCTCAAGTGGGCTTCAAAACAAAGTTTTTACTTTCAGGTAGGCCAATTAAGCTGAACTGGGATGAATTTAAAATGCCTCAAGCAAAAATGTGCACAAAACTGACATGCAAAACAGATCAGAATCAGGGCAAACCTTATAAAGCACACACATGAGTGGGACTGTCAGTTTCAATAATTGTTGAGGTTCAAAATCTCACAGGTTTAATATTCTTCCTACTCTCCTCACACTGCTATCCTATGGTTAGTGCCTTACGTTCATTGTTCACTGAATTTGGGTAGATTAGTGTTCAGAGAATCAGACATCTCTTCCCTCTAGAGTCTTCTCAACTTTCCAAGCTCACTGGAATAATGTGTATTGAGTGCAACAAAAATTATTCAGGGATTTCCACAAGGCAAAAATCAAAAACATCAATTATAGCTGCTACTTGCATTAAAAACATCAAGCCAATTCCAAATTCCTCCCCCAAATTTTAGATTACTCTGAAGAGAAAGCTAAAAGTTTAAGGAAAGGAAATGGCTAGCAACATTGCTGATGAGGGCAAATAACCCAACCAAAACCTAGGGCTCCTAACAAAACAGACCAGCAGGGACACACAAAAACAAGAGAAGAAAAACATAAACACAAACAAAAGACAAGGTTCAGAAATATCAGGGTAATGATGCTGCAGCAGTAAGAAGCATAGCTGCAGGCTATTCTTTCTTCAGCCTAGTGCTGAGCCTCCTGTTCTCAAAGTTGAGCATCTGCTTCAGGGTTCTCTTGCCAGTTCCTTTGACCTCCTTGGTGATGGCCACTTCTCCCTCCTCAGAATTGGGGGTAGTATGCTTTGCAGAGACAGGGCTTGCTTGAGCACCCTTAGCTTTGGCCTTCTTCACAGGCTGATGGGACTGAGTGGATTCAGTATGAGCTTCTGGAGCAGAAGGTGCCACTCCACTACTCCCAGCATCACCTTTTCTTGGTTTCTTAGCAGGTTTAGGCTGCTGAGGCTCTTTGCCTTTTCTGGAAGTGACAGGGGCTTGGGCTTGAGAGGGTGGGGGTGGACACCAATCCAAAGAGTCTTCTTCATTGTCTGGTTCAGCATTGGGTGGAGTGGGTTCAGGGGATTGAGTGGATTGGGAGTTTGTTCCTTCAAAGGGGAAAGGGGCCAGTAGTTCTCTGGGGAATGGTGGTGGTACAATCATCAATTTGGGATGATCAATTCTGTTGATCTTTTTCTGCCACTGGTACACATTGTTGGCAAAATCATAATACCTTCTCTGCTGTCCCAATTGATACTTGACCAACTCAGTTAATTGCTCCACTTTCCTTTCCAAATCTTCACTATTTCTTGAAGGTTGAACCTGGGGCTTGGAAGTGGCAAACCTGTTAATGGCTTTGACATTCAGAATGCCCTTGTTCACCATGATTTCTTCTCCTTCAAAAATCTCAACTCCATTTCTGATACACAGTTCAGTGATAAGAGATGAGAAGAACAGCCTGTTGCTTCCCTTGAATGCGCACTCAGAAATCTGCTTCTCAATTATCAGCCCTACATTCACCTTCTTGCCACTTAAGATACAGCTTAAGAGTACCAACCTATCTTTATCCACAGTTTCTAGATGGGTGGTTGGTAAAAGCCTATGGCGCACAAAGTGATGCCAAACCTTGGCCAAGGGTTTCAGTGATGGTCTTGCAATCTTCCACGTGCTGTCTCCAGCATCATCAAGCCACTGTGTTCCTTCTACAGTCAGCTCCTTCATCATAGCGTTCAGTTCCACTTCAGAAATGTTGTTTAGCAGCACCTGGTATTCATCTTCCTCACTCTCCCATCCCCACCTCAGATTGATAGAGCTTGCAGAAAAATTCACCTTGATACCTCTCACCATTGAGTGTCTCAGGTCAGTGGAAGTGATATTGGCATAGAATTCTCGGACCAGAGGAACAACAGGGGTTCTCGGGTGTGCTGCAAACTTCTTCCAATTGTTGAGAGTGATGACTTGAGCTACATCAGGGGTGAGGCCATAGTTAGGTTCCTTCTTGATAGCAAACCCCAACTCCAAATGAAACTGCCTCTCCTTGATTTCCTTGTCAAAGCGAGCCTTAGCTTCAGCATCCTTGAAAACCCTAGGAGTATCAGACTCTGAATCAGACATTACCACTGGGTTCTTGCCCTTGACACCAATTGACTTTTGCCTCACCATTGAATACTTGAGAGGGTGAAGGGGGGGTAAGGGTAGAGGACAGCGAAATTGCGTAGGGTTTGTGGAGAAGGGATGAGGGGTTAAAGCTGGGTGTGGCTTGTCAGAACAGGTGCACGGTTATAAGAAGGGGGAAATGAGAGTGGAGAGTGGAGGGATTTATGGGAAGTGGCAGAGAGGGTGTAATGAGAGTGGCAGGTGAGGGTTATGTGGGAAAGTGGAGAACATTTAATGAGAACATTTAATGGGAGAATATTGCTTTGAAAGTGTCCAAATTCTCCCCCACTATGCAAATAACCGTTACTTTTAAATCTGCCACATGATATTGGGCCTTGCTATTTTCCATTCTCAGCCCATTAGCTCTGTGAACCTTGGGCCATTTACTACTAACCCCCAATTCTGGTACTTCTTACAACCTGCCAAAACTGCATCATACTAACTAAAAAATTTATTAACAATTAAAGACTCTAGATTAACGAAATAAGCAAGTAAAATAAATAAAATTTCTGGGCTGCCTCCCAGTAGCGCTTGGTTTTAAAGTCCTCAGCCTGACTTTGAAGTCAATTGTCACAAGTCACTTAAGGTGACTGTGGCTTTCATCCTAGCCACTTGATCACCTAAGTATTGCTTCACTCTTTGCCCATTTACTTTGAAAATTCTTCCACTTGAGTCATCTTTGAGATCCACAGCTCCATGGTCATACACTTGGACAATAGTGAATGGGCCTGACCATCTTGATTTTAGTTTCCCTGGGAATAATTTAAGTCTAGAATTGAACAACAAAACTTTCTCCCCCATCTTGAGCTCTCTTTTTTTTATTCTCTTGTCATGCCAAATTTTTGTTTTAGCTTTGTAACTTTCAGCATTCTCATATGAAAACCATCTCAATTCATCTAATTCATTCAACTGCAAAAATCTTGCTTTAGCAGCTTGAGACAAATCCAAATTTAATTTCTTTAGAGCCCAATAAGCCTTATGTTCAAGCTCAATGGGGAGATGGCATGCCTTGCCAAAGACTAGTCTGTAAGGAGACATTCCCAGAGGTGTTTTGAAAGCTGTTCTATAAGCCCATAAAGCATCATCCAAGTGTATGGACCAGTCTTTTCTTGAAGGATTCACAACTTTTTCAAGTATCCTCTTAATTTCCCTGTTAGAAACTTCAGCTTGCCCATTAGATTGAGGGTGATAGGCAGTGGCTATTTTATGTTTTATGCCATACTTAGCTAGTAAGTTGGTCATAATCTTGTTGCAAAAGTGAGTGCCTTCATCACTAATTAGAGCTCTAGGTGTGCCAAATCTTGTGAAGATGTTTTTATGTAAGAACTTGACCACCACCTTAGAGTCATTAGTAGATGTAGCCACTGCCTCCACCCATTTTGAAACATAATCAACAGCTACTAACACATATAGATTGCCAAAAGAGGGGGGAAAGGGTCCCATAAAGTCTATGCCCCAAACATCAAATAATTCAACTTCTAGAATATTGGTTAAGGGCATTTCATTTCTGTTGGACAGATTCCCCACTCTTTGGCATTTATCACAATTAAGTGCATAAGTGTGTGCATCTTTGAACAAGGAAGGCCAGAAATAACCTGTTTGCAGGACCTTAGCTGCTGTCCTCATGCCTCCATAATGGCCCCCACAGGGTGAGGTATGACAGTGTTGGAGGATGCCTTTTTGCTCCTCCTCTGTTGCACACTTCCTCAGTATCTGATCTGGGCAGATCTTGTATAAGATGGGGTCATCCCACAGATATTGCCTCACAGTGTGGAGAAACTTCTTCCTCTGTTGATAGTTCAGGTCAGTGGGAATAATTCTGCTTGCTAGGAAGTTTGCCAAATCAGCATACCAAGGGGAGACAGATTCATGTATAGCTAGCAGCTTTTCATCAGGAAAGGAATCTTGTAATATGTGATTGGACCCCAAATCACCTTCTAATTGCAGCCTAGATAAGTGATCAGCCACTTGATTTTCTACCCCCTTTTTATCTCTTATTTCCAGATCAAATTCTTGCAACAGAAGTACCCATCTTATTAGCCTAGGCTTTGCATCCTTTTTGGCAATCAGATACTTGATGGCTGAGTGATCTGTATAAACAATGACCTTTGTTCCCACTAAGTATGACCTGAACTTTTCAAAGGCAAACACCACTGCTAGTAATTCTTTTTCTGTTGTGGTGTAATTCAGCTGAGCATCAATTAAAGTTTTGCTTGCATAATAGATGGAATGAAAGATCCTTCCTTGCCTCTGCCCAAGCACAGCTCCTATTGCATAATCACTGGCATCACACATCAATTCAAAAGATTTCTCCCAGTCAGGTGCCACAATTACAGGCGCAGTGATTAGGGCCTGCTTCAGAGTTTCAAATGCCCTTAAACAGCTGTCATCAAATTCAAATGCTGCCTCATGCTGCAGCAACTGGCACAGAGGTTTGGAGATTGTTGAAAAATCCTTTATGAATCTTCTGTAAAATCCTGCGTGCCCCAAAAAACTTCTCACCCCTTTTACATTTTTGGGAGGGGGTAGTTTTTCAATAACTTCCACCTTGGCTTTGTCAACTTCCATTCCTTTCTTGGAAATCTTGTGCCCTAGGACAATACCTTCTTGTACCATGAAATGGCACTTTTCCCAGTTTAGCACTAAGTTGGTTTCTTCACACCTTTCTAATATCTGCTCCAAATTTGTCAGACAATCATGGAATGATTCTCCAAACACTGAGAAATCATCCATGAAAATTTCCACTGATTTTTCTATCAAGTCTGAAAAAATAGCCATCATGCATCTTTGGAATGTGGCAGGGGCATTACACAACCCAAATGGCATCCTTCTAAAAGCAAAAGTTCCATAAGGACATGTGAAGGTAGTCTTCTGTTGATCATCAGGGGCTATAGCTATTTGATTGTAACCTGAATATCCATCCAAAAAGCAATAGAATTCCTTTCCTGCCAATCTGTCCAGCATCTGATCTATGAAAGGGAGTGGGAAATGGTCCTTTCTAGTAGCCTTGTTTAGCTTTCTATAATCCATGCAGATTCTCCATCCTGTAACTGTTCTTGTTGGAATCAATTCATTCTTGTCATTTGTGACAACAGTGACTCCTCCTTTCTTTGGCACACATTGGATTGGACTGACCCACACACTGTCTGAAATTGGATAAATGATGCCTGCATCCAACCATTTAATGATCTCCTTCTTCACAACTTCTTTCATGATAGGATTTAATCTCCTTTGACTTTCAATACTGTTTTTGGCCTCATCTTCCAAAAGGATTTTATGCATGCATAATGTGGGGCTAATTCCTTTTATATCTGCTATTTGCCAACCAATAGCTTTTGTATGCTTTTTGAGTACCTCTATCAAGTGTGATTCTTGAGTTGAAGTCAACCCTGCTGAGATGATGACTGGTAAATGGTTGCCTTCAGCCAAATACACATATTTGAGATGTGTAGGAAGCTGTTTCAGTTCCAAGATAGGGGGTTTCATTATTGAAGGAACATTCTCCTTTATATCAGAAGGTTGTACTCCCAAAGGTTCATACTTCCTAAACCATCTAGGATGAGGATTCTGCTCACTGCTCAGTTCAATTCCCTTGTTGGCATCCTCTTCTTTATCATAGAGCATATATGCTTCCTTGGCTAGATGGTTGTGCTCTTTCATAAGCTGCCTGTGCACCAAAGAATCCAAATGTTGGATCAGAGAACACTCTTCTACTGCTTCATCAGGGTACTTTAAAGCATTCAAAACATTGAATTTTACTTCTTGGTCATTCACCCTCATAGTTAACTCTCCTTTTTGCACATCTATCAGAGTTCTCCCTGTTGCAAGGAAGGGTCTTCCAAGGATTATGGGCACTTCCTTGTCAGCTTCAAAATCCAGAATAATAAAGTCCACAGGGAAAACAAACTTGTCAACCTTTATAAGCACATCTTCAATTTTTCCTTCTGGGTAAGCTATAGATCTATCTGCTAACTGTAAGGTGACAGTGGTTGGCCTTGCATCTCCTATTGCCAGTTGCTGGAAAACAGACTTGGGCATCAGATTTATGCTAGCTCCCAAATCACATAGAGCCTTTCCTTTATATGAGTCTCCTATGGAACAAGGAATAGTGAAACTGCCAGGATCCTTCAGTTTTTGGGGCACTTTGTTTTGCAGCATGAGACTGCACTCCTTTGTCATAGCTACTGTTTCAAACTCACCTAGCCTTTTTCTCTTTGACAACACATCTTTCATATACTTAGCATAATTGGGCATTTGTTGGAGAGCTTCCATCAAGGGAACATTGATGTGCAGCTGCTTCAGTATCTCCAGAAATTTGCCAAATTGCTTGTCTTGGTTTGCCTTTTTCAATCTGTGAGGGAATGGTGGTGGAGGTCTGTCCTGTGTGACTTTAGGGGCATCTTGCTTAGTAGATTCTTGTTCTATCCCTGCCTGCTCTTCATCAACTCTAGGAGAGGCTATCTTCTTAGGTGTACTTGTGGCTTCATCAACTTTCTGTTCTGGTCCAAGTAATTCCTTCCCACTTCTGAGATTTATAACCTTGCATTGCTCCTTTCCCTTGTCAGTAGGAGTTTCAGTTGTGCTGGGCAAGGTTCCTGCTGGCCTTGAGTTTATAGCAGTGGCTAATTGTCCCATCTGAGTTTCTAAATTCCTCATAACAGCTCCTTGATTTTGAAGCTGAGTTTGAGTGTGAGTCATAAATGCCTTCAGTATGGCTTCAAGGGAAGTATCCTGGCTTGCACCTTGAGATTGCTGTTGTTGTTGAACAGGGAATCCTGGTGGTTGAGTTGCTTTGTTAACAATACTAGAGCTTCCAGGTGCTGACTGAGTATTATTCCAAGAGAAATTTGGGTGTTGTTTCCACCCTGCATTATAAGTGTTGGAGTAAGGATTGAAATTTTTGTTGAAGTTACCAACATAATTCACTGAGGCTGGATTGTTGGGGCATTCTTCAAACAGATGGCCTTCTCCACAGTACACACACGAGATTGCATTCACTGTGTCCTTACTCATGTCCACCATACTCTGCTCTGCTCTGGAAGGTTGTGCAGTTGCTGGACTTTGTGCAGTAGTGAGGTTCTTCAGCATGTGAGAAATTGCTGACAGTTGAGCTGACAGTGCAGTGACTTCACTTACTTCATGCATTCTCCCTGTTCCTTTTGGAGCATTTACTCTTGCAGTGGGCCATTGGTAGCTGTTTGCAGCTATACTCTCTATCAGTTCATGACATTCATTATAGGATTTGGTCAACAAAGCTCCTCCAGATGAGGCATCCAGCATCACTCTTGTAGCTGGAGTTAATCCATTGTAAAATGTTTCTATCTGAATACAGAAGGGTATCCCATGATGTGGACACTTTCTCAGCAGATCTTTAAACCTTTCCCAAGCTTCATATAAAGGCTCATCATCAAGTTGCCTGAATGAGGTTATGTCATTCCTCATCCTGGCATTTTTGATTGGGGGAAAATACTTTGTCAGAAACTTTTCAGCTAACCTATTCCATGATGTGATGGAATTAGGTTCCAATGAGTTTAACCAAGCCTTGGCCCTATCTTTCAGTGAATATGGAAACAATCTGAGTTTGAAAGCATCTTCACTTACACCAGGATTTTTGATATTACTTGCTACCTCTAGGAACTGCCTCAAGTGCAGGTGAGGATCTTCAGTTGGTAGGCCACCAAATTGTCCCACAGTTTGTAGCATCTGGAACATCATTGGCTTGAATTCAAAGTGCTGAGTAGTAATCTCAGGCCTTACAATTCCAGTGTTCATGGTGCAAGGATCAAACACAGCATATTCCCTGATAGATCTATCCTTGTCATTTGCCATTTCAATCATATCAGGTTGATCCTCTTCTTCATTAAGTAGATTAGCCATGAAGCCTAGATCTGAGTGTTGGGCTCGAGCCTTGTTTTCTCTGCTTTGCTTTCTTAGTCTTCTAGCTGTCTTCTCAATCTCAGGATCAAGCTGAAATTCAGGTGCTCCTTTTCCACGCATGCAGTACAAAAGCCTACTGTTGAAAAGTACACAACCAGTAGAATTAAAAACACAACTAACTTGATTAACTAGCTTATAAGCTTGTAAAAATTAGCACCATTCAATCCCCGGCAACGGCGCCAAAAACTTGTTGGTCAAAAAGATGTGATGTGCAAGTATACACAATCAAACAAGTAATATAATGATAAAAGATCGTTCCCACGAGGATTGGAGGGTAATTTTTAACGTCCTTAAGTAGTTAATCAAGTTAGGTAATCTTGAGGGCAATTATCATCACAAAAGAACTAGCAAAAATAAATGGAATATTCTGAACTTTTTGTGAATTATGAGTGACTGAAGTAAGATGAAGTAAAGAAATCAAATAAAGGATATGTGATTGTATAATAAAAAATAAGCTAGGAATAGAATCACTTATAAATCCTGTGATGTCATACATGCTCTTAGATGCTGCAGCAATAGTTCCAGAGAATAAAAGCTAATGTGCTTTCCAGCATTTTTTTAAGATAAACCTCATTAATTGTTCCTTATTCCTAAGCCCAATTTAATTACGCTTATCTGCAGTTCAAATATCTCAGCTAACTTATGAGTTTGAAGAATATTCCTATTCACTTCAAGGTAATTTAATTTCCCAATTAATTACTCAACTCATATTGACTCAAGGGTTCCATTTATTGATGTCTTCCAACATTAATAAACTTGAGCTGTAAAATAAGTTGATCACTCTTATTTTCTAGCAATTAAACATGCAAAGCTCTTGGTCAAATTGCTGCAAACAAATTTCATATGTAATTCATCACATTCATTATAAGATCATCACATTCCTAGCTCAAGGGATTTAGCTCATGATAGAAATGGAAATGAAATAAGACATATTATAAAATAAAGTGAATAATAGATTCATTACAAGCTGGAAGGTCAAAGAGGGGAAGTTAAAAGACTGAAGAATGAGTCACCACGCTCTTCCAAGCTTGGCTCCAAATTCTCATGGTCTTTCTCCTTTTCTCCTGGCTTGGCTTCCTCTAGCAGCTTGTAAAAATTGTACTAGGCTAAAAATCTTCGTGTCCAAACTGCCTCTGGCTGCGTGCATGCTAATTCCTTTTATACTGATTCCTTCTAGGGTAAAAACCCTTGGCTCGTGCACCACCCACTCACCAGGAGACCAAAAAGTGATAATAAGACAAAACATGTCCCCTTGGCCCAAAAAGGAATATTTACAATACTTAATGCATGGCCCAAAATGTAAAGAAGTACAGAAACCACAAAACTTTCTCTAAAACTATGCACGTTGAGTACATTAATGCCATGGGTCCACTTTTTCCTCTAGTCAGCTTAAATTGATGTTGACTTCTTCTTGGTTGACTGCTGAACTTCATTCCAAGCTGCAGCACTCTGCAGCATAGACATCAGCTCTGTTTCTTCCAATCTTCCTTAAGCTCCTGTTTATAACACAAAGCTCACAAGCACCATTAAACACAACTTTTCTGATTCCAACTGTTTTCAAGAAAACTATGCAATTGCTTATTCTAGACACTGAGCTTAACCCAAACTACTCCCTTAAAGACCATGTTAAGGACTCAAAGTAGGCTAGATAACCTCTATTTCTAAAGGTTATCAGTGCCTTTATGGGTCTAAAGATGATAAAGTCCAGGGCTTCTGAGGTATTGTCTGAGACACGTAGCACTGAGTTGAGTTGTGATGAAATGGAGCAAGATGATATCGAACTACTTAAAAAAGAAGCCTCGTTAGATTACTTATGTAATTTGTCACCCCACAGGTAAAGTCTTGTTCTTTCTTTACTTAAATAGGTTACCTATCTAGCTGTTAGAAGACAAATTGATCTTATAATCTGTTAGTTGGATTATGAAGTTCTAGATTTTTTTGGCATGTTTGATTCCTTCCGCCACATTGCCCTTTTGGGCACGAGCACCACTCCTTAGTCGTTATATCTTCGAGTAAATATAGAATTTATTCTTTTTAATTTTATTTTTTTGCAGATACGAGGCTCTTTATGCTAAGATAATTCCTGTGTCCATTATTGGTGGGACATTTTTGGAGAAACACAAAAATCACAATGATTCTGTTACTGTTATTGATCAGAAGCATACTTATGGAGTGAGAGCCCCCACTAAACATCCTATCTATGAAAATTTCCGAGTCAAGGTTAGGACTTCGTCCAAATATTTAATTGGTTAACAAAGAAACTAATTGTTTACTCTACTTCTTGCATCATATACCCCAATTATTATGATTATAATTCGTGAAATTAAGAGCTTTTGCTGTGTTTGAGTTTGTTTTGTTGGAAAATAGTAATTTAGAAAATTCTAGGAATTTATGATTGCAATAAGGTGTTCAAGGCTCGCTTTGAAAATGCATACATGATTGTAGGCATTCATGAATTAGAGGTAGATGTATGTGGCCTTGTATGACCATAAAAGACTAGACATGATAAGATTTTCTTCCAAGACCCCTTGCCTACCAAATTTCTGTTATCCAACATGTTTTACTATGGGCAAACACAGAATTCTAGTAGTGTTTTAGTAAACACTGCTGTGGTAATCTGCTACTCAGAAGATTCTATCTTGAAAATATATTTTCTTTACATAGTCAAGCCAAACAAAACTTTTACAACTCAATCGTGTACTTGCAACTTATTATTACTGTAATTTGGAGATCAATGGATATAGTGCATTAACATGTTTGTTTGCATCCATTGCCACGCAAAATATAAATTATTTAAGACAATGAGCTGCATTACACTTTTTCTTTTCTAGATATGGTAACTTATACCTGTTATCGTGCATCAGTTATTTTTCATGTTCCTGTTATGCACTATTTGAATCAATTGTCTACCATGATATGGTATGCAGACCTTTAAAGCACTGCTAACATCAGCAACTTCGAATGAGCAACTTACAGCCTTAGGAGAATTGCTATATCAGGTACAATAATTTATGGTTTCAGTTGATTAATTATTTCATACGACTCTTACATTGTTAAAATGAAACTGGCAAAAAAAAACAATTTTAAATGAACATTTTGGAAATGTCGGTTCTGTATTTTGGTATTTGCTATTATCATTTTGGTAGGTCATGAACAATTACCTTGTTACATGTTAAAAGCATTCGCTGTTAAAGGTAAAATGCTTGGTATTGGAATTGAAGAAAGAAAACCAAAATATAAAAAAGAGAAAAGTGGTTTTCACTTATAGCTACATTTGCAGTGCCACTATAGCTACAGTGCCTGTGGACTTGGCTCTGATGGAACAGATAGGCTTGTACACATAGTGCAAGAGTTGCAGCATAGTGCAACATCTAATTCTGAAGGTGGGACATTATCCGGAGCCAAGATTACAGGTGGGGGTTCTGGTGGAACAGTTTGTGTAATCGGTAGAAATTGCCCCAAGAGCACTGAACAAATTTTTGAGGTAATTTATTCTGTTACGAATTTAAGATATTATAAGAAATCCTTCATATCTCTTTTGGATGAGCTGTAACTTTTTTTCTAAAGAAAAAATAATAACATGCTTCAGATAAAAATTTTGTATAGTTCTTAATATGTACTTTGTGTGCTTCATAGTTCATACAATCAGTCATATTTCATTGCATGGGCCTAAAAGAGCTAAACTAAACTTGACTTCATATTTATTCCATTTTTTCACGTTGTTTTACATGTATTTTTTTTTAAAGATAGCTAGTAATTTGGTTACAGATTCAATCTTGATGTCTTGATGCGTAATTCTTTTCCATTTCTTTTTTTTTTTTTCCTTTCCATGTCATCTTCTCTCTAAAATTTGTTAACAAAGACTTAGTGGGAAGGGATTCATAAATGAGGCTTCATGAAATGATCTGAATTTGCTATATGCATTTCTATTTCAGCTTCAGCAGAGGTACAAAAAAGGCACCGGTTATTTGCCCTATATTTTTGAGGGTTCATCACCGGGTGCAGGAAAGTTTGGGTACCTGAAAATACGCCACCGTTCTGCTCCCCAAAAAAGTTAATTTCAGTTGTGCGGATGATAGAGCAGTCATGGTGGCGAAGAACATCTAATTATGGATTACATTGAAGTACCTTTATAATCCTTGTCTTTATCTTTCACCCAAACTTGTAGAGTACGGCAAAATTTTGATTAGCTTTCAAATTTCGTTAGTTTAACAACATTTTATTGAGGCTTGTGTTTATGATTCTTCTAATGCAATTTATGGCCAGAACTATGATTGTTGGCCTCTTGTCTGAAATATAATAAGAGCATGAAAGAAGTTTGGCGATTGAAGCCAAAATGAATAAGAAATTGTTTTTGTGGATGCAATATCTTAAATAGAAGTTTTCTTTTTCTTTCTTTTCTTTTTTTTTGGATGTTGCTATTTGCGCTCCTTCCTTAACACGGCTGATTAGTGATTACACTGTTCTTATTCAAGCTGGTCAATCAACCTATTCACATTCCTCATTAACCAATTATAATATTAAAAAATATTAATGTTACCCTAATTTTAAAGCTTTGACTAAATGCTTTAAATGTAGTGTTTACTTGGCATTGTTTTGTCGTGGTTCAAGAGCTACAAAGAGGACTATCAACTTCCAAGACGTAAGTAACCCCCTTCCTCCCAAAAAAGGACAATTGACAGAGGACTTCCATTTTGAGTCTTTGACATCCTACAGCCAATATCTAAACAATTACAACTTCATTCTACATCTTGTCCTGTAACAATTTTCTATGTGCATGCATCCCTGTTTTAAAGAAAAGGGGGTGGGGTGGGGGGCGCGATCGAAATAAAAGATAATATACATAAATGTATTACTGAAACCTTGTCATTGTAAAGAGATAGCATTTCGATGCTTATTAAATCATCAAATGAATGATTCGCAGACTGATAATTATTAACAGGGAACAGTATGATTCTTAATTGAACCATACAACACTGCACCATACACATTATGCAGAATTTTTACAAATAGTAAACATCAAGGCTCAATTGACTTATCATTTGCTTGCTCATAGAAGGATTCATAAGTCTGAACTCTCGGCTTTGATTCTGGCAACTCCAACTCTTGCATAAAGCCATCAGTCATCTTGACGAAATCTTTCATGTGAACTTGTTTCCATTCCTTTTTAATGTCACAAAATCAGAAAGAAAATAAGAACATAATTCTAGAATGAGGAGGGAAGCATAAGTATTTAAATTTTAATCTTGAACTTGAAACAAAGAAATTAAAAGTGCATTTAAGGACATTGACACAAACTAAGCTTGTAAGACAAAATGATTGTTAGTGCCCAGTCCAATAAGTAATAAAGATAAATATAAGGGTTTGTTAGTAGATTAGGGAGTTAGCTAGTAATGGCTATTATTAGATTAGGATATTCAGTTAGCTTTGTTAAAAGTTGTTCTTATCTGTTAGGAGTTTGTTAGCCTTTATAAGCGTGGTTGTTAGGTATTGTTAGACCTATAAATGAGAGGCTAATCTGTAATCAATGGCATGAATGAATAATTATATTTTGTAAACTAAACAGTGCTTTAGTTGTGAAACGAGAGTGCTCCTTTGGGGTACATTTCTACCATTCTTTCCCTATCTCTCTTTTTTTTTTTTTTTTTCCTGTTTTGGTTTAGGAGAGGTTCTCTCCATAGTTAGGATCTTCATCTTCCTAAAAGACGGTTCCTAACAGATTGTATATTCAATATCTATGAAAAGACGATAATCGTGTCAGAGGTAAGGCCTTTAAGATCTAATCCTAAAGAATTTGTTTTGCCATTAATATAATAAAATGACCTCCAATAAGTCACTTCTCTCCTTAACTACAAGATCAGACTTATGTTCCGTGATACTAATGAGCCAAAAAACATGAAAAGAACCTCCTTTTATGGATCCCTTTAAAACCAATCATAATATTAACCTTGAAAAAACTACAGAACTTTCAAGCACTTGCATAGTCTATCTCTTTAAGTAATTTCAAGATCTTGACCAAAATAAAACATAAGGAAAGGAAAGGGAAACCATAAAGAGAGGTGCTCAACAATGAACCAGACACCAAGATACTCAGATAGAATTAATAAAATACCATCCACCTTTTGATTTGTATGCACAAAAGAAATACCCATAAGTTGTTCATCTCGGAATTTGATTCATTATAGATAACATATTACACAAGGCTTTAGACAAAATAATCACAATTGATTTGGAAATCCCCTTCCCCCAAACTACCCTGCAGCATAATTTCTCAGTCATCAGGGATACTCTGCCCAACTTAACCTCCTTTCCCTTTATCCAAAGTGCTTTATAATGCAAACATGAACATTTATGGCCAGGAATAGGTCACAATTAGCTGGCATAATGAATTAATTTTCCCAACATATGAAGGAGAAAACAGAAGAATAAACACATTCGAAGATCATTTCATGCTTCTCTTTTGTCCATAAAACATATCGCAAATTATGTTCATTTTGAGTTTGGCAAGTGAAAATAAGAAAGATAGCATGCTTACCTCAAAATCCCACTCTCCATATAAGTTAGGATCACTTGGGTTGCTCCAAACATAAGTGTGAACTCGTAACTTTTCAGAATTGTCCTGTACCATTATTATTTTTAGCTTTCTTATTAGGATTCTTAGGAAAACACAGATATAACGAATTTTTAAATAATGCCTTTTGGAAAATGCAATATGTGCCTCATTTGTCATGAAATACTTGAGCAAATAAAAAGTATTCGAGCTAGCTAGACTTACAATCAAGAGAACCTCGACATCAGTTCTGGTATATTCAACATCCTCAAATTCATCTAAAATATCTAGTTCGGCTCCTGAGATACCAAGAAGGACCTGACCAGAGAAAGTAGCATAAGCTACCAGGCAGGAAGTAAAATGATATGGCATGATGAATTGATGATGATGTTAAGGAAGACAAACCCTGCCAGTAACTTTCTTATTCTCGACAGGTAGAATAGCGGGATAAACGCGACCTTTGATCTTAAACCTGTGACTGCAACAACAACATAAATCAAATCAAACAACAAAACAAGATCATTGATTGTCCAATGATGAGAGAGAGAGAGTAACTGACTAGTCATGGAGAGTGGCGGATGCTGATGTAGGGAGTCGTTTCAAGAGGACATGGACAACCTCATCTGCTAAGAGGCTGCCATACACGAACACGTTGTGACACTCTCCACAGTTCACCTTCATCGCGCTCATCTTCTTCTCTCCTCTCTTCAACTCACCCTCTGGCCTCTGCTTCTGATTCCAACAAACTCGCTCTCCTACACTTTTTAAGGTTTTTTTTTTTTTGTTTTTTTTTTTTTTTGGTTTACAGGAGGGCAAAACAGCCCACTTTTTAAGGTTTTTGACCATCGCATGCTAAAAGATTCACGCAATAATTAATAATTTTTTATTATCAACGGTTAAATAAGTTTTTAGCCGCTATTTTTTTACAAAAGTTCGATTTTTGTCCCTCGTTTGAAAAACATACCTTTTTAGTCCCTTAATTTTTAAAATATGTCAGAAATGGTCCCTACACGGCTATACCACACTTCCTTTTAAAAAATAAAGGACTAAAACTGAATATTTCTAAAAAATAATGGACTAAAAATATGTGATTGTAAAAAATGAAGGACTAAAAATATGTGATGTAGGGACTACTTCTGACACAGTTTAAAAAACGTGAGGCTAAAAAAGTACATTTTCCAAACGGTGGACTAAAACTAAACTTTTGTAAAAAAATGAGGAACTAAAAATATATTTAATCCTATTATCAATTTTAAACTTTTTTTTTAAATTGTAATTTGTTTATTAGAAAGAAAATAATTTTCAACAAAAAAGTTATAAGTTTGAAGCTTCTTCGTAAAATATTTTTGATTATTTTGAAATCAATCACATTTTTCTATTACCCTTGTATAACTAACTATCAAGCAAATTTATTCTATACAATCAACTTCGTTCCTTTTTTTTTACTATACAAACTGATTTTTTTTTTATACAATTCAAATGAAAGAAATTATTTTAAAATCATTTTTCAACAAACATGTATAAATAAAAATAAATTTTAATTATAATCAATTATCACAATAACCTGATTATACTTATATTTATGATTTCTAACCTATAAATTAATTTTTTTGGGTACATAAAAAGTTTAGATTAAGGGAAGACACACCCCAATGTAATGTCAGAAAAGACTACCAACCTCAACAAGAATTTACATTGAAATTTATATACCACCTCCCAAGTCTAATGAACCTATTACCTAACAATATCCGGTCCTTTGTACAATTCAATTCATCAACTGAGTTGTTTTTAATTCTTGAAAGTTGAACTTGAAATCTCTTGGTATTTTGTACTACTAACTGAAAAGACCACAACCAAAACAGAGCTGGTAATTGCTTTGTATACATAACCATAGTACATGTTACTTGGCGACCATATATGCTTTTAAAAAAAGGATTCATTGTACACAACATGAAAAGTTGAGAACATAACGCAACCAATGACAATATCCAACCAAACAATGCAACCGGTTACACAAATCATTAAACTGGTTCAGAAAAAGAACAGGGTATAATCTAGCCCGGCAAGATTCTTAACCACAGCAACTTCTTCAGATGTTCATTGGCTCGGGGGCACCAAGAATGTCTAGCAATGAGTTGTGAGGCTCCAGTTCCTCATGCCATAACGGAAGTTGATCGCCAGGGTAGAAATTCCTGGTCACTCCCTCCGAGTTTATCTACAAGGAACAAGGAATTCAAATCAAGCGGTTTCAAATTATTGTGCATGGTTAAATTACAAACCTTATTTATAAAAAACAAAAAACCAAAGTCACTGATGAAGCTGTCTTACTATGACTGTTCGGACAACACCGCCACTTGCACCATCACGAGCAATGGCCAGTGAAACTGCCTTTTTTACTAAATCCTGCCGTACAATATAAAATGGACTGTCAGTAATAACTAATAAGGATTTAGACATAAATTTCATCCCCCCGAAAAAACAATCATCCTCATATGTTCTGATAGATATAGCCATTGTCCATATCTGAACTCAGAAGCATAAGTTTGCCATGACATGAAAAACCAGGTCAGGTCCCCAAAATCCACAACAATCTATTTGGCACTGAATTCATTCTTTTTTAACTTTGGAAATGCAGTGGCAAGAATTGAGAGTCATACCTCAGCTTCATCCTTGGTCATTCCTTCTTTCCAGGCTTGGTCAAAAAATCCATACAAGTAACTGGAGCCAGATCCTGCAAAGCACATCTCACGTAAATCAAAGCTTCATCAACAAAAGCAAGGCTATGAGGCCATCCAGGATTCAAGGCTATTCCAATTGATATATAAGACTAGAAAAAGTGCTAAAACCAAATCATCATAGACATAACAATTTCAAAATTAATCGTCTTCAGTTGAAAAAATGCACCATTCTACAAGCCTAAGCAACGCTACAAAAGATACATATGAGGGGAAGAAATTTATCAGGTTTCCATAATGAAACTATTATGAAGAAATATTTTCCCACTTTAATTTTCTTCTTTCTTTTTCTCCACATCAGACCAGAAGAGGAGAGAGCCTTTTGAGCTGTGATTGGGTCTTTTTTTTAATCTTCAATTTCTACAAGTCTAAATAGACAATATAGATTAGTTTTTCTGCGAAGGATTCAACCGCATCATTAATCCTCAGGAACTAAAATATATCTACAATTCTACACTGTCAGATCTGGATATCAAGATCTAATAACCAATCTGTGTGCAAGTGATACTCATACAAGCAATATAGTAAGTATATAGGGAAACACACATGTATAATTGAAGTGCATTCAGAAATCATAATAGAAATATTCAGAAACATATTATAACTGCAAAATACCTCCAATAGTAAAAGGTTGCTGCACTATTGTTCCACCCAGAGGAACTCCATAAATTTGACCACCTTCATATTTGTCCCAACCACCAATAATCAACCCGGTCTCTAAGAAATTCTGCCAATGAAAATAGATTTACAACAAAGCTAGCTATATAATGGCAGCATATATGGATAAGGAGTGTCCATCAGGCTAACTGGCTAACATAATGTCTTTCTAAAATCTGTAGAAGTGTTAATTCTTTATCATACTTGTACAGCTTCCCAAACGCTCATTGCTTTAGCAAAAGGCACTCAGGCCAATAACCATAAAACTTAAATAAATAATGATGATGATAATAATAATAATAATAACAACAACAACAACAACAACAATAACAATAATAGTAATAATAATAAGAATAATAATAATAATAACAGCTTTTTTTGGTGTACCATCAGCTGATGTGAATTCGTCATAATTGAAATTTATCAGTTCCTAGTTTAAAAATTAAATGTGACAGTAACATGAAAAAACCCATCATAATTTTTTTTTATCACAAATGTCCCAAGGCATACAATAGTGTCATGTCCTTAACTGTAAACAAGGCAGAAGAATATCATATTAATACACGTGTTACTAGAGTAGGAAAGGCACAGGATAAAGTATTTCTTTCTCACTGATTTATAACAATAGTAGCAAAGAATAAAACTCACTTAGCACAAATATCATGATTGACGTAGACTGGGTAATATCTGTCAACAAAAATGAAAGTAATAGACAGGATAATTCTTTTACAATCCAATGCAAACTTCAATTTCTTGACTTCTTATTTTGTAAAGAGAAGATTGGGATTGCTATAATTAATGTTAGAAACACAACAATGCCCATCTAATTAACAAAGAAAAGCTTTAAAGTCAAACCTTGTTGTTATATGAGAGAAGCCGGACAAGGTTCGCAGCAACTTTGACAGTTGCAGGTTGTCCTTGCTGTATACTACACAAACAGAAAGCTAACACCACTGTAAATACACACAAAATCATAGTCTAAAACTTTATTTTACAAAAGAGATAATCTTATAGTACATAAAGGAGGAGTGAATTAACTTACGTGTGTTGATGGAGGAAGTAGCGCACATAATCAGAGACAACCTGAGAATCTGCAGCCTGAAAAAAAATGCAAATCAACATTTTCATGACCTAAAACAGTAGCAGTGCATGAGAGATTCTGTAATCATGTGCATTATGAAGAGTACAATTGCATAACTACATCAAATAAATCAGGTTAACATCAAAAGCTTAAATGGACTGAGAAAATAGTAAAGAGGAAGAATATAATTGCATACCGATCCAGAGCGACAGACATAGACGTTATCAGTGAGCTGTGTGATTTTATCTGATGCACGATTGGCAACATAAACTCCTGAAACAGGACAAATCAAACATCAATCAACTCAACTCGACAACGAAAACGAAAAGAAAAGGAAATGATCAAATTGATTTGTGAAAGCAGAGAGAGAGAGAGTACCGGTGCTGGTTCGAGAGTCAGCTCCGAGAACGACACCGCCGTTGTAAGTAACGCCGATGATGGTGGTCCCCATCGAATGGGGGGCGCTTAGATCCGCCTTGCATT
Organism: Echinosophora koreensis; assembly: GCA_035048595.1. Lineage (NCBI taxonomy): Eukaryota > Viridiplantae > Streptophyta > Magnoliopsida > Fabales > Fabaceae > Echinosophora > Echinosophora koreensis. Next base: position 7,601,815 of record JAPCYP010000001.1, on the reverse strand, counting down.
CCATCGTTCCGATTCCGATTACGATTAGCCGCACAATGAAAGAAAGGGTAAAGTAAGAGAAAGAATGCCCTAGTGCCACGGAGTATAAAGTATAAACAATGAATGGGAAGTAAACTAGTATTTTGCACCCGTGCAAATGCACGGGTAATTCAACTATCAACATAATTATTATTTACATTTTTAAAAATAAATTTAAGTTATATTTTATTATTTTAAACAGAAATATAGAAGTTATTGTCACCAAAATTATACTAAGCTAAGTAAGATATAAATAGCAAGTGGTTCTAACGAATACATATCAAAATTTATCACTGAACTAATCAAAGGATGGAACTAATAAGGCCATCTCCAACGGTTAGGGGAAAAAAATAGGATCTTGCCTCTTAAGATCTGACGCTTGTAAGCACCCATTGTTAGAGTTCATTTTGAAAAAGATATGCTTGTTGAAGCATCGATTTTTATCTTGATGTGTTGGTCATTTGTATTTGCATAAATAAAAAAAAATGTAGAATAGGGGTAATAAATAAAATTATTGATAAAATATAAGGATGTGGGGTTACTGGTAAAACCCATTAGAGCATCCGCATCGGTTCCAAATACGAGGTGCTTAAACATATAAGCAGCGGTGCTTATGATTTTGTACCGATAGAGTAGATGCTTGTTAAGCACCACAAAATTGATGGGTGCTTATAGAAGCACTTGTTGCTTATGATTTTCCTTTGACTTTTTGCTTTTTCTTTATAAAAAAAAAAAAACATATTGTTGATGTAATAAATAAATTATTGATGAAATGTAAGGATGTGGGGTTACTGATGGGGTCTATTAAGAACTTTTTAAGAGTTGTGGGATGGAGAGATGAGGTGCTTAAGTTTATTAAAAATAAAAATGAGTGATGTGTAATGATGGGATCCATTTAAAAACTCCAAAATGGGGTGCTGGGATGTAGATGTTCTTAGAACTTTTTTGAAGTTACTGGATTGGAGAGATGAGGTGCTTAAATTACAAAAATAAAAATAAATAATATATAAAAGTGAGGACCCAATTAAGAACTCCAAAAAATAAAAAACATGGGATGCTAGAAAAAAGATGCACTAAAAAGGATTTTTTGGTTAATCACGAACTGAAGAAACAATACAAGTGAATGATGATACTTTTTTTTTTTAAAGTTATCCTTTACACTATAAAAGAATTGATGATGAGTAAGACTCTCCTACAGAGTATAAAAGTTAATCATATAGATTAACCATTAAATATTTAATATTATAGAGTCAAACAATATAAACATTTGGATATGAAATATTATCTAAATATTAATCTAACTGAAATAATTCTAAATATATTGGTGAAATAAGAATCCAAAAGCATTAAAGAATAATATCTTTAATTAATATTATACAAAAGTAGTCATATGTAATTAAATGGGAGAATAATATTTTAACATTATTCACCTTGAAATCACAAATTTTATTAACTTAAATAAAAATACAAAAAATAGATTAAATATACTTTATTAACAATATGTCATCGACAGAAAAAAAAAAAAAAAGGTTATCATTTACCATTATAAAATATTATATAATTATATATCACAATTTTTAAAACCTGTATAAAATTATTTTTGAGAACAGGTTTTTGCAAATTATGCTTATTATTTCATTTGGTTATTTGTTATTTCTATCACATATATTCATATTGTTAATCCTCAAATAGTACTCCATATTTATAATTTATAATTTATAATCTGAGATCAAGAGATCTTCTGAACATTATATCAAAAAAAAAAAAAGAGAGAGATCTTCTGAACACTAAGTTATATCATTCCTATGATTACATCAAATGCACACCTTCAATTTAACTTTGATTACATAAAACATGTAGCTCAGAATTGTATCATAGCTCGTGTGAATTTTGAAAGTTTTAAACTCGGGTCGTTATATTGAACATGGCTAAAGAATACCATTGACCAAATAGAAAGAATGACTATATGATGATAGTGAATGCACTAAAGAAACAATATTTTGCTAAGCAGGACATCTAACAATGGTTTTCCATTTAGTTAAATAAGTCAGTACATGTAACACAAGAAAAAGAGAAAAATTTAAGATAGACTTTAATATCAATAACTTACCACTTTTTTCAAATGGAACAATAATTAGTATCTATCATTTTGAAAAACCTGGTTAAAGAGAGAAAATGCATGGCAAAAGTAAAATAAGGAATCATCCTTAAAATATCATTATTAATATCGAAAGATAAAAACTCAAAAGTATGCAATTATAGTTAGATGATCTCATATTCAAATTAAGGAACTTTGTCTCTACTGTGTTGACTTTAATTGTGGAGTTGTAAATTCTGAACTATTCAATGCCTTTTCTGAAGAGCATAGGCGTGGTTCTGGTGTAATAGGAGAAAGTCTCAACAGTATTTACCTTTTTGGATTATAAAGTGGGATGATTCACATGTACTGCTTTGTAGGCTTGTTGTGATATAATTATGCAGCTGTACATTGTCTTCATTCTACTCTATATAGTTGTGGTTCTGGTGGGCTGGGTTTATAATCAATAGATATCTAAGGACTACAAAGTGGATGATATACTGGTAGGTAGCACATGTTTCTGTTGGTTTTTCTGTGTTGATAATGGGCACAGATTTGCAATTGCAAGTGGTTTGATGTATTGGGTTAGAGTACCCTTTATATTCATTCCTATTTAATATAACTCATTTGCTTATAAAAAACAGAAAAGAATAGAATATGCTATAAAGTCTAAATCCTATTCAAACCCTAATTTTTCAGTTTACCTTATTGAAATCCTACAAAAATGAAAATAGAAGGTACCATGTGCTCCCATTTTTTCATTTCAAAATAGGCATGGAGTGTCTAACATAGAGTGTCTTACACCCTGAACCTGGTTTTACACCAAATAACAAAAGAGGCATAAAGCTCACCATTTATTTAAGATCTCAAACCTCATCATCCACCATTTGTTCTCAAACATGATCTTCCTAATTCCATTAGACAGTTGAAATTCCACCGCAAACCCCCAACAAAAAGATAGATTAAATAAACAAAATAAACAAATGAAAAAACACAGAATTTTCAATTACCCAATGTAAATGAAGCTAGGTTACCCAGTTTGTTGTCTGCACAATTATGTTCCATAAAATGTCCTTTAGTGACATAATAGTTAATGCTTCTATGCAGTGTTTGAGTATAGTTTTTCTTGTCCAAAACCATTTCACTTTAACATGCTATTTTACTACTTTTAAGACTTTCATAGTCATCTAGTGATCAGAATGCATGCCACTTAAGAGAATAGAAGAACTATAGAAGCACACTTCCTTTATTTTAGTACATTAATTTTATGTTCAAAATAAGTAGAGTAGACGTAGAAGAAAATCAACTATGTCCCAGCTTCTCAATTCAACAGAGCGGGTTAATATATGATAATTGCCAACAGTGATCACTTACTGTCATACGTTATACAAAAATTAAATAATTATAAAACTCAAGATACTACAAATCCACCATTAAATAATATGAAAATAGGTATTACAATTACTATAAGACAAGCTCAACCAACCTGAGCCAATTTTTAAAAGGAATGATGAATCAGCCAACATTGGATTGCAAAAAAACATGATTTCATGGCAAAGCCTAAAGGTCAAAAAGATCCCTGCAATTTAAATATCATAAACAAAAAGTTTAAAGTCCAAGGTAATTGTCCCCATTGTCTAACACAATAGTTGATGCTGATAATCCATTTTAAGTCACTATTTTAGAAGACAGTGGAATTAAATGAATGGATATTTAAAAACCATACCTGCAAATCCAAATATCTAAGAAGAAGCACCTTGTGGATTCCCACTCTTAGCAGCCCCCAACATATTTAAAGGAAGAGTAGCCCCAAGAGCCTCTGTCTCTCTCATCACCTCAATCATACTTCAATATTGACCCAAACTTCTCTTCTTCTTTGTCACTACCATCACCATCATCATCACCACCATTACTTCTGTCTCCTGCTACACCACATCCAACAGTGGCGGACCTTAACAAGAAATTTGGGGGGAGCCACAAACTGTTAACAAAAATAATATAATTTTTTTTTTTTGAACAAAAACTAAAATAATATATTAATTATATATATATAGAATTTTTTATTAAGTTTGAAAATAGCATTATTAATGTCAAGTAACGAAAAAATATATAAAAGGAAAAGTGCATCAAAAATATATAAAAGGAAAATTGCATATGGATGTTATTAAATTGTTTTTTTCTTGATGAATAGTATTATTAAATTGATGATGATTATTATAATCAAAATAGGAATGTGAAGGAGCTCTGCCAACGTCGTGGAGGTGCAGCTATATGTGTGGCACGCCAACCAAAATCGTTTTATGCTATAAAGTCATTGGAAAAACAAGCAAATGGGTAGAGTGCTCAAAATGGCCCAAAGGCCCATTACAGTGTGATAACACCACACAACCCTACAGGCTACAGCAATCGTGTTCCCTTCTTCCCAGAGGCCAGCTCAGAAACGGCGCAGCAAAGAAGACTCCCTGGTTTGGCAAGAAGAACCAGAGGCCAGCTCTCCACTCCGCTGCCTTCTTCCCCCTTCGCACGCCCTCTTCTGTTTTCCTTTACCTTTTTTAGGGGTGCCATGAAAAAAAATTGTATACTAAAAAAAAAATATTGGGGGGAGCCGTTGCTCCCCCCCGCCACTGAGAAGGTCGCCTCTGACATCCAAAGCTTCCATTACCACCATTATCATCAAATAGAGTTCTATAGCTATCACTCCTATCACTTACGGAGTCTAGCCCCCTATCCCAAAATTTATGATCCTTTTTCATAATACTGCCCTCCACCTTCTGATAAAATTATTGTAGTTAGCGCAGATTGTGGTTTATCCAGCGGTCGCGACATACACATTATATAAAATGTTTCTTTCTTTTGCATAAACACATATCTACTGCACTTGTTCCCACAAAAGATTGGAAATGCAGTCTCCTTCAGCACACTGATAACATTGATAACACGAGCTTCTTTCCTTAACATGAGCGACCCCAAAATTTGAAGAACAAACCACCATTATCCTAAAAAATTGTAACACTTCTCTCACTACTCAAAAAATTTGACGAACTCTTAATTTCTACTAAGTAGCTCCAAGGAAACTACCAGCAGCCTATACCAATCAAAACACACCTCAAATCTGTATGAGACACAGAATCAAACAAACAAAACAGTCACTAAAACCAAAGAAATTTATGATTATGGGAATGTTCTGAAAAAACAACAACAAATATCAAGGAATGCAATCTATGACATGAGAGTTCACCAAAAACATAAAGTAAAACAGCTGGGAAAATGAAAGGAAAGTGCAAAATGAGTAAATGACAGAGAAAAAAAGCTGTGAAATCTATCAACCAATAAAAAAATGAAAGCAAACAGAGCGCACCCCAAATCTGCAAGAGACACAATCAATCAATCATCCAATCAAAAAAAAAAAAATACTAAACCAAACAAATGCCCGCTTCAAGGAATGTTTAAAATCAATAACAACCCTCAGAATTTGCAATTTTTGCATAAAAGTTCATTGAAAGAAGAAGAAAGTAAAACAGTCGAGAAAATATTTACCAAATGACAAATAAACCAAAAATGAAGGAAAACTGCAAAATGACTTTGGAAAAATAAAAACAAAAAAAACTTTGGAATTTACCTTGTTATGAACCCGGGAAAAAAAATGTGTGAAGTCCTAACAATCATATATCATATAAGGAAAAAAAGTTTCAAATAAAGAAAGACAAGAACAACACAAGAGGTATTTCAACCTAAAGTTCTTAAAAAAAATGCAAAGTCCTAACAATTTCAGAAGGAAAATTCATATAAGTCTATGCCAATTACAAAGTACACAATCATTGAAATACTAAAATATTATATCATTGGATAACCTTTATTTTATGTCACCAAGGGCAGCAGTAAATTGCTATATTCATGAAGGAAAACTGCAAAATGACTTTGGAAAAATAAAAACAAAAAAAAAACTTTGGAATTTACCTTGTTATGAACTTGGGAAAAAAAAAGTGTGTGAAGTCCTAACAATTATATATCATATAAGGAAAAAAGTTTCAAATAAAGAAAGACAAGAACAACACAAGAGGTATTCAACCTAAAGTTCTTAAAAAAAATGCAAAGTCCTAACAATTTCAGAAGGAAAAATCATATAAGTCTATGCAATTACAAAGTACACAATCATTGAAATACTAAAATATTATATCATTGGATAACTTTTATTTTATGTCACCAAGCAACAGTAAATTGCTATATCATGTAAAGAAGTAATAAAAATCATCACTAAATGATAGATAATTGTGCTTTACTAAGAAGGCAAAAATAACCAACATAAACATTAAACATACATGATTAAAAACCAATGTTAAATCACAAAACCCTGTCAAAAGCTCAACTTTCCCGGGTGTGTGCCCAGTTTGGTCCACACGTAGTGACCTGTGAGCTGAGTGAAGCTCCCAAAGCATGCAGAGAGAGAAAGCATCAAGAGTTTCCAAAATCATCAATCACCAAGCAACAATGTACAAAAGGATGGTTCAAGAATGTGCAAGAAGAGATCATGGAGCTTACCACCAACAGAAACGGCCACCTCCACCCATAAACAGTCTTAAATTCCATTCAACACACTTCACCTATAGATGTCAAAAGATTGTTGGTTAATAATGTATAGTAGGCTTAAACCACAATTTTATTCATCATGAACAACAAATAAATGCATCTGGTAATATCAAAATCATTATTATATGCTCCATTATCTCAATTTTTTTTTTAATAATTATAGATTTATAGAATAAGATAATGAAATCCCAGAAATGCAGCACCATGAAACAAAAAAGAACATGATATTACAACAAAAACAACAAATAATTATAAAAAAAAAGTACCCTCTATTAGCCCAAAGAGGCTTGAAGTGAAACTCTAAGAGCATCCGCATCCCAGCATTTCATTTATGGGGTTCTTAAATGGGCCCCACCATTACACATCAACTCATTTTTACTTTTAATAACTTAAGCAACCTCATCTCTCCATCCCAGCAACTCTTACAAAGTCTTAAACGGACCCCACCAGTGACCCCACATCCTTACAATCACAAAATTTATATTATTTTTTAAATGGACCCCACCAGTAATTCCTAATATAAATTTTTTTATTAAATAAAAAATAGAAAATTAAAATTAAAAACCTTGTAATAAAAAATTAGAACATTTGATGAAATTTAAGAAGGAATTGATATTGGCTTGGTCAGGATCCATTGTGTGAGATGAAAGTTTGAGTAAAAAAAGAAGGATAAAATTTGAGAAACTATGAGAATATGATTGAGAAAATTTAGATAGGTTTGGGTTGTGTAAAAAAAATGGAAGTTCCTCAACATATTTATACATAGTAATTGGTACACTAAAAATATAAAATTTAGACCAAACGGTATTTTTTTGCCCGTTCCCCAACGCTTATTTCCCCTCCCATACTGTTTCAATTGTTTTGAATTAAAAAAAAAAAAAAAAAAAGCACCACGGATCACCACAAGCACTCGGTGCTTGTGGAAGATCTGTGCTTATTAAGCACCTCGCAAAGAATCGACTGCATCGCCACTGGAAAGTTAAGCACCGGTGCTTGTAAAGTTAAGCACCCCGAAAATTCAAGCGATGCGGATGGCCTAAGTAAGTATACTTCTCCCTATGTACTGCACACAGGACCATTCAAGAGCATTCCCACTGGCTTCCTTTTAATAAATTGGATCACCTTAACATTTGTTTTTCATAATACAGAATAATATTCATGCCATATCAAGGGAATGCGTTGATTTTTTATTCCTTCAGAATTTTCAATACAACAATGCAACAGAGGAGAGAAAATAGTCAAGGGAAGGTTACCTGAAACAGTGTTATGCCCAATTGCAAGCAACAATAGGATTTTTATAGAAATACTCACCTATTCCCAAAATGACGCCACTCACCGCCACCATTCCCTTCCCTCTTCGACTCCCCCTTCCTCCACCGCCTCATCTCCACAACAAATAGCAACGACGCCATTTTTTGAAGACCTTAAACGGAGAAGAGAAAAAATGGAAAGGGGACGAGATAAGAGAAAGAGAGATCGAAGAAAAAAACGGAAGAAAGGATAGTGACGAAGTGCACCCAAGAAGGGAACGTCATGTCCAGCCTCTGCTGCTCTGCAAATGCCAGATGAAAGAGTCTTGTACTATTTTCAAATAAAAATACGATGGGGTAGAGAGGTGTCGTCCCATCTTAAAATCACATGCAAAAAGACAAAATTCTTGGAGCTGAGTTTTCCTTTTTCAAAATAAAAGCCAAAAACGCTAGAAAAAAATATGGTGCTGACACCTGGATCTACAGTAAAATCCAGGATAAGACATAGTAAAGTTATAATTCAAGTCTTGATTTTCCTCGGTTTGTTCAGCTTTGAATTCAAGTGTATATTTCGATTAGCATAAGAAAATAATTGATTATTTCAATTGAATGTATTATTTGAAAAATAATTTTTATCTATTTGATTTGAGTGAAAAAATCATTTTTATACATTAAATAATAAAAACAGTTATAGAGTTATTTGTATAATTTAATATGATTGGTTTGATATTTATTTTTGTAGGTGAAATGTAGAGAGTATTATAATTCAGGATAATCTAACAGATTTTAATAAGTTTTAAACTTCTAATTTTTTAAAAAATTGTTTTTTTCCTTATATTTTTAAATTTAATCAGGTTTACCAAAAATATCACTTAACTAAACACAATTTTTTCTTTTCAAAATAAAATTTGTTAAATTGTTTAGTTGGGTGGCTTCTAGCATGAAGCAGCTTGAAATATGATATACTTATGGATCATTAAAATGATCGATAATAGTAGGTCCAACTGATTCTTTTTTTTTTTTTTTTTTGGAAACCCCAACCCTACCTTTTGTCTTCTCTGTTTCGCCATAGACCATAGTCATCCATGGCTGATGGTGCTAATCTCCTCCCTTCCTCTGCTTTGTCCTTTTGTCAGACCCAGCCTCCTCTCTTTTGTTTCTCTCTCTGTTACATTCTTTATTGTTTGCTCTATTTGAATCTCTGTTTTCCCGTCGACGAGATGGGCGGCCATGGCGGAGGAGTAGAGTGAGTTGAGGATTTACAATTCCATGGCTAATGATAAGAAGATCTTCAAGCCCAAAGTTCTCGGCAAGGTTTCCATGTAATCGTGTTCGTCCGGAAACACCACGTGAGCTCCCCCATCGCAACGTGTTAAGGGTTTTTTTCCAAAGATCTTTGTTATTTCATGTGAGCTCCTCCACCATTTCAATTGCTTATCCTTGTTTTTGTGTGTTGCCATTTCTTTTTCCAGAGATCTTTAGACCATGGCACACCATCAAAATGGAGGTCCTATCAACGATAAAGCTGGTTGCGATTTCGATAGCAATGATAGTGAAGGATGCTGGTGGTGCGACCCGCCACGACTGGATCTGGTAGGCAAGGGTAAGGGTGGTTCGAAGCAGGGGAAGAGAGACAGGTCGATCGGAGCCAACGAGGGAGAGAAGAGAGTCAAAAGAAGGGCAAAATTGTCATAATATTTTTGTTACCTGTATTACAAGGTCGAGGTTTTTTTTTGTACTGCCAAATCTAGACCATTGATTATTTTAGTGTTATATCTAATGACTCAGATTGATAGTCCATGGATGTACCAGATTCCAAGATACTTCATGCTGGAAGACACGTTTGCTTGGGTTGGGAAGTAATATTTTTCAAGCATACTCCAATTGAATTAGAATTTCCGCTTGCTCCGTAATTTTTTCTATTCACGAAATAAATAAAAAAACTAAGAAGAAAATTTGTCCACTGATCAATTATTCACTATTATTTACAATTTATATAGAATGTTCGAAATCAATTTTGTGTAATTCGAAATTAGATTTTTAATTATATTATTTTGTTGTTTTCATTATAAGTATATTAATCTAAAATAGTGCGTTGTCAATAGATTAAACAGGAAATTTCATTGCTTAGAAGGCAACTAATTTTGTAAGGGTTGGAAAAAATCGGACAGAAATATACCCAGAAAACATTTTTTTCCAGCAAAAAGCATTTTTTGGGTAGACAGGAAGGGTAAAACCCTAAACTAAGTAGCTACACTACGAGGAAATGAGACACTTTTTCCATCCTGGAATAAAAACTTCGCACAAGCCCGAGGCGGATCTGACAGAATATGAAGACCCAACTCAAGAGAATAAGCCCAGATCGCCAAACAATCATCAGCAACATGGTTAGCTTCTCTCATAACATGAGTTATATGCAACTCCCAGGGAAGAGCTTTAAACTCAACAATGGCTCTAACAATAGGGGCATAGGGATGACTAGCATTACAACCCTATTGGACAAGACCCACCACAACCGCATAATCACTTTTTGTTGTATGTTTTATGTGAAAACAAAGATGTATTGATGTACTTACACAGATGTAATTAATTTGGATTTTGAATACATTGATGTATTTGGTTGTATGTTGATGTAAAAATAATTTTTTACACAGATGTAAATACATCGATATACTATTTAAATACATCAATGTACTTTTATTTAAATACATCGATGTACATCGATATACTATTTAAGTACATCGATGTACAAGCGCAAACTTTGTTTTTCTGCCCTTTTTTGAGTCGTTGTTGCTCATTAGAAAAACTTATTATTACACGTTTTTATTTGTATATGATACGCTTTCTATGGTTTTGGCTATACAAACTTGGTTTTGGGAAAGGTTTTGATATACAAAACATCATATTGAGAGAGCTTTCTTCCAAAGCTTCTTTGAATCTCCTTTTTTCTGAGTTCCTGAGTAGTAAAGTGTATGAGGGTGTTTGTTGGTGGTTCTTCATTGTGCAGGAAGGACCATATTTCTGGTGAGGCTGTTTTATCCTAGGGACGACGGGCCTGTACACTGATGCACAAACTAGGCAGAGCCACAAAACGTCTTAAAGAGAGCGATCAAGTCCGCGACCCAGCCTTCTGTTTCTTGTTCAAGTTCATCATTTGCAGCAACACTTTCAATCCAAACTTTGGTGAATTGTTTACTCCAAGCCAACTCAAGAGTTGTAAATATTCCCCATAGCTCAGCCATCAAAACATTAGTAGACCCAAGATTACGAGCAAAGCCAGTCAACCATTTGCCGGAAGCAATCTCTAAACACACCACCATAAACAGCTCTATTAGTGCCTTGCTTTACTGAACCATCAATATTCCCCTTAATCCACTGCAGAGGTGGAAAAGACCACCCAATCAAACGTTGTTGATAACGAGGCTCCCTTGTACCCACACTTCTATCTGCATGCAAAACGTCATGCACATGAGACTTCGCTAAGGCTATGTTTGGGAGGATGGGTGGGATGGTTAGTAATGGAGTGGAGTGCTGAAAATCCTCTAACCCATTGTTTGGGAGTTTATTCATTAATGGGGTGGGATGGTTGAGGATGGGAACCCAAATCCAAAACCTCTCATTTTCATTCTCTCCAAATTGGGGGAATTGGGATTTTATTTCATTCCCTCATTAAACTTCCAAACAATGGAGTGAGATGCTCTTCCCTTTCCACTCCACTTCATTACTAACTACTCTATTATTAACCACTTCACTCCACCCTCTTGAAAATTTCCAAATATAGCCTAACTGAATAACAGAAGCATGGGAGAATTGTTTAGACTCAAAAACCCACTGGTTCATATTATTCCATAGCCCAAACAATGAAACCCAAAACAGAAGGTGCCAAGGCACTCCATCACAAACACGCGAGTTCACTCTCAAATTACCAATAAGCCAACTACGAATATCACCAGTGAAGAACTCATCATGGAGGCTTAACCCACACCACTGCCAAATAGGCTCGACACAGCAGCAATCTCTCAACACATGAATGTTACTTTCGTCCTCTCTATTCACACAACGGGCAAGTAGGAGAAAGTTTCATGTCTTTGCCATCTATACTCGTTGGTTAACAAGCCCCCACGCGCTACCTTCCAAAATCATGCATCTCACACTCTGCGCCTGGCCACTTCCATACCACGTTCCACAACTCATCCCCACGGCCAACCTCCCTACCAATCACCAAGTCATAAGAGATTTGGTTGAGAAGTTACCAACAGGAGTAGCCCCCAAACCAAAGAGTCCTCCTCTCCCCTATTAACCATAGCAAGAGACCCCATAATTTCCATTACAATCCAGCTAGGGAGTAAGTGCTCAAACTTGTAACCCAGCTCCCTGAATCCGACGTATATGCAGAAACTGGGTCAAGAAAAGAAAAACGGCATGCCCAATTCATCGCATCATTACCCCTATCAAGTCCAGTTTCATTTTGCCCCGTATGATCATTCCAACCATCAAGTAACTACAAGTTAGGTGCTAGATGCATTTCCTTTCCTTTTCTTTTGATGTTGGTGGGGCGAATGAAATTGTGAAATGCAAATATTAAAAAATCATTTCCAGGTAGCTATTATTATAACAAAAAAACTATTCGGTAGAATTGCCAGAAACTAAATAGAAATAACAATTGACCTTTCAGTTCAAACCATGGCACATTAGGTGTAACATCCGTAAATAAATCCTTCCGATTCGAAACATTGTGTTTTGCCTCACTAAACCTAAGCAATATCTCACGATAATGGCTGGAAAAGCCGCTAAAACTAGTCAAAGGAAGTGGAAAAGCTATTTATTTTATTTAAAAAAAGGCTACTAGAAGAAAATGAATGTGTTAGCAGGTTCCGCAGTGAATCAGTTAAGTTGCCAAATTCAGCATCAGTTGTCATTCCTCTCTGGCCCTCAACTATCCAAAGCAATAGGTTCCGGCAGTGGGTGCAGTTGGAGGGTTGGGATAGGCACGTGAGGAGAGTGTTGAAGTTGTGCTGGTGCTACCAACTTCTTGTCCTTCGGTAGTACATTCACCATTCCAAGTACTTTTCTCACTTCATTGGCGAGCTCTATCACCGAGTCATCCTCATGGCCTGCACATCAAACCTCTCAACTCATCAGCATGTACATAATAACAAGCAAGTGTCAACAAACTTAAATGCAAATATATTTTTATGTACTAGCTACAAGAAGAATAAATTATGATTGTAATGCTACAGATAGATGACTTACCAATAGCATACATGGCCTTTTCTAGAAGGAAAAGATAATCCCTATTGTTTCCACAAGGACCATAAGCAGTTGCTATTTGCCTGAATAGATGAAGCAGAAATTAGAGGAACCAAAGGACAGGACAGGAGACAATTCCATAAAAAAAGTGTGGGGGGTGGGGGAGGAAAATATAAATGTGCAATAATATACCTAGCCATGTCTTCAATTGGAGCAGGTCCCAGGTAGTATTTGTTTGCTTTATCTGGAGTAGATGTGAATCTGTATAGATTGACATAAGTTCTGTTAGCAAACTTGTTCTCTGAAGTCTGGACTAACCAATTATGTAATTTATTACTAGGTCAATAAGCTAAAAATATGGAAAAAGAATATATCTAACTTACACTATGACTCCAGTTAAAGCAGGGTTTAGGGAATCTCCTTCCTAAAAGAAAGAAAGATCACAAATCATCAGTAATAGTCATTAAAAATTAAATAAATAACAACCACTTAGAAATAATAAAGAAAACAAAGTTGATGATTGCAGGTAACTCACCTTGTAGAAGCTTACAAGAGTCTTTTGATCATATTCACACTCCCGTCTCTCCAAATACTACAAAACAACCGAGTAAAAAAATTGAGGCTCCACACTTAAAGAAGGTGGAAGGAATGCTAGTAAGTACATAAATTAGTGGGCTTCGCATGAAATCCACCCAATAATAGAAATTGTATAGAAGATTGTGTTAAAGAATGTATTGCGAACATTTCTTTTGGATGCATTACTTTTTATTTAATACTTTCTTGATTTAGTATTGAGAGGATTAGTAGGAGAGTATAGCAAAACTCAAATCAGTTTGAAAAGGTTTAAAAAGGAAAGCAAATCAAAATGATTGTTGTGCCATTTAGTGTAAAACATCAATTAAAATACTACACCTAAAAAACCCATTTACTGTGATTGATGGAATTTGGATATAAACGGGTTAGATTTTTAGTGGGTAAATTAATACTTCAGATGGAAACAGAATACTCATACGCCCTGGAAGGAAAGAATAATACAAGTTGGCATTCAAGATAAACTGTCTAATCAAAAATTACAACTTGGCATTTCAAGCTATGGAAACTGTCTAGTCAAAAATAATATTACCTGCATAGCCAATTTTTCCCTTTTCAGGACCTCCTCGAACACAATAAGCAGCACCCCACTGCAAAAAGATTGAAGAAATTATAAGAAAAAACAACATATAAGAATGAATCACTGCCAATGTCCAAGGCATTAACAAAAAAAAAAAAAAAAACTATGACAATAGAAAAAAAAATATGCCCTTACGCAAAGTGCCCCTTCTTTCTGCTCCAATGTGCAAGTTCTTGCAGGGTTTTCAGGTGTTCCTCTGTGATCAATGCAAGCTGCAAAAAAAATGAAAATCACATGTCTAAGCGATTATGAAAGCTATGCAAACTGAAGGAAAAAGATATCAGGATGTGAAGAATGAGCTTACCTAAATCAAATACACGTCTATAGTCCTTAATGAAGCCAATAATTTTCTCATCGTATTCGAAACCTGGGTTCCATACCAGTGAACCATAGCCAAAAACCCAGAACACCATGGCTGTATGACTTCTGAGGAAAGATCACACAATCAGTGAAAGGTATTCACCAAATTGAATGAAGATAAGCATGATATGATGATAACAACACTAATTATTTCAAATGAAGTTAATTAAAATTTATTTAATCCCTAAAATAGCAGCATTCTATTACTCGTTAAGTAAGGAAATAGGGTATGAATTGGAAAATGAAAAACGAAAAGGGGGAAAACAAAAACTGGGACAGGGATTCTTACATTTGGATGCGGAAACTTTCCCGAGAAAATGAGAAAGAAATTAGGGAAGGGAAAGCAGGAAAGAGAGAAACAACAAGAAGAATGCTAACCAATTAGGGTTTAGCTTGCAAAAAAGGGTTGCGATCGTTCCTCTCTCTCTCTCTCTATCTCTGTCTCTCTCTCTCGGGTAAGGGTTATTGCGTGAGGAGCTTCACGAGGAAAAGCTTAATATTTATGGTGTAAGGAGGGACACGGGACACCAATTCAACCTCTGTCACGTGCCTTTCATAGATCCCTGTGCTTTAGTTTTTTTTATTTCCTAATTTCGATTTTTGTAACTTGTGTAATTTGCACATCTTAAGGAATCTTAGAATAGGATTGTTGTATTGGAATAAGTAGCTTTTAAGTTTTGAAGGAGTTTGATACACAACTTCCAATACAACATTTCTTCTTTTGATTCTTTAATATGTGTAAAGTTACATAGGTTAGAAAAATCATTCCTAATTTAAGGGATCCAAGTTCCAAGCCCTCTCTGTTTATTTTTTAAAAATTAATTGTTTAAATAAATACCACAAAATTGATTATTGTTTTGTTCAATATAGTTCATTTTTATAAAAAAAATATTAATGAATTCAATTAATCCAATTATAATTTATAAATAATAACAATATAGTAGTTGTCAAAATTAGAAAAAGTGAATGGTTGGATGAAGTGTAGAGAAATACATTGAACCTGGACTGCATTGGACGCCATCGTGGGATTGAAGTATAAGAGAATAAAAATTAAAAAGGAAGAAACAGAATTGAATTGAAGTAAAGAAAAGAAAAGAGAATGAAAAGTATGAGGGATGAAGTAAAACAGAATTGAATTGGGTTCATTGAACCTGGACATATGAATGTGATGTTACATCCCGCGGATTTATGGTTGACCGATTTAATTAGGTTAGTCGTTAGAGTAGAGATGTTAGGTTTAACGCGTCCAGCTTGCAGCATGCCCCCTCCAGCACGCTTGGAATTTTGAAAATAATCATCCGTGTTGATCGATGACTATAATGGTTTACTTTTTCTGGTTAACGAGTAACGTTGGTCAAGGAATTTATAAAGGAAACATTTGTATTGAAAAATTAAGGGATTGTTTGTTTTGTTTTCAGTTTCATTTTTTCATTTCCTGCTTTCATAAATATTTATAAAACTGTCATCTTGTTTTCATTCACAGAAAAATATTGTTTTCAGTGTTTCCTGTACAAATTTCTGAAAATAGGAAACAAAATGAAAATAAGGTGACAGTTTTGAAATTATTTCTGAAAACTGGAAATGAAAACAGGAAACAGGAAACAAAGCAAACATGCCCTGAGTGTTACGCTTTTCGAAATGTTAAATACATCATTTTTCATATAAATTTTCCTTTCTTGGTTCTTTAAACAATGCCTTAAAGGCACTTGTTAGCATTATCCTACTTTTAATGTCTAATAATTTAGTCCTTAAAAAAAATTATAAGAATGTGTTTGTTTCAAGTATTGTAACATTATTCCCGGAAAAGTGAGGGAGGAAATACAACATTATCATGTTTGTTTTAAGTATTAAAAAAAATATTCCTAGGTACACGTGGTGCCCACTTCTTATTCCCATCTCAAATGGTGGGAATCTAACATTCTTATAGGAATAAAACTCAACTACCTATAACTTTTCGCTCTCACCTCATTTTACCATATTAATTTGTATTATTAAATTATAAAAACATTCCCAGGAATTTAAAATACTTATCAAACAAACATATAAGTAGGAATAACATTCCTGGTAATAATATTCCTAGGAATATTATTCCCAGGAATGTGATTTTATATTTTGAAACAAACACACCCTGAGTATATTTTTTTCTTGAAAAAAATAATTAATTATTTGGTCCATCAAATTTATAAATGTGAAATATGTTAGTCTCTTAGGTCTATTCCAACGTTCGTTTACTTGCTTATGTGTCCCGTTAACTACCATGTATGTAGTTCTACATGACCTGTGATGAACTTCCACCGTAAAAAACGAATCAAAGAAAAAATATATATAGTCAATTTTCATGTTTGGATTTTGAAATTGTGAATGTTTGTTTACTTTTCTTTGTTTCCCACCGTGGAAATTCGCCATAAGTCACATAAGACTACCGACAGACCAGGCAAAATGGTTAATAAGATACTAGACAAGTAAATAGACGATAAAACTAGACGGAGGGACCAAAAGTGTCCTCATGAATATTTTTTAGGGATCAAATGAGGCATTTATTCTTATTTTTAAAAATGAAAATTAGAATAGTAAAGATATTTGCATGTTTGAATCTTTATATCATTTTTCTAAAAAAACTTTATACCATTCTTATATTATTTTTTATATTTAATAAAAAATGAATTTTAACATTTTTTTATTTGAATTTTTCAAATAAATATTACATAAAATAACAATAATGTTGATCAATCTTCTTTCCGGTAGCTATGTGAATCTAATGTTCTATCATAAACTATGTCTATAGTCAAATCATTGACGTTTATATTCATTTTAATGGTTTTGCCTGTAATTTTTTTCTAGTCTTTCTCTGCTTTTAGCGATTATATTACCTTTTATTTGTTCTAGCCTTCATACTAAGGCCTTGTATATGTCTTTTCCACACACGTCCAAACCACTTAAGGCAAGATTTTACCATTTTTCTATATTAGATGTTATCCGAACTTTTATCTCTAATGCATTCACTCCTAGTCATTTGTTGTTCAGTGTCCACTCGTCCAATGAAGCATTTTCATCATTACTAAATTAAGTTTGTTTGCTTGTTGGCTTTATACTACCTAAGATTCAATCTCATACAACATCGCACATCTTATAGTCATGCAATAAATTTTTTCCTTAAGCATTATCTTTGTGTCATAGATAACACTTGAGTGCTCATCCATTTTGTCCACATCAGTTCAATCCTATGGTTTACATCTCCTTTTATTTTTTCACAGTTTTGCATGATGAGCCAATACATATATTGTGTTACTTGTAGCATAATTAGTGTGCATACTAAACTTACATTTCATATGCTTCGTCTTACTTTTACTTAGATGAAAGTGAAGCATACTCCCAAAGCTTATCTCCAAATCTCAACATTCCTATTTGTTTCATTTCTCGACTCTCCAATTGGGATGATATCATCTAAAAAAAAAACATGCATCATGATTGATGACACTAACTCTTGTATATGTTCTGTAAGCACATTCAAGACCAAGGTAAAAAAAAAAAGGGGGTTAAAAGTAAACCCCTATTAGAGGACTCACACATGTGTGAAAACCACTAGCTATATATGACTTTCATATATACATCTCTTAGGCATTTGGCGTACCCAAAACTAGAATATATGTGTACAAATGGTAATATATATATGGGGGCACCTCAAGTGAGAGGAAAGCATTATTATAAGTGTGAGAGGAGCAAATCTGGGTCATTAAACCATTTATGGATAGTCAGGATTAGAAGTTAATTGGTGGTCATGTGATCACTTAAAAAAATCACATGACTTTATGTTCTAATATTGACCATTTGTAACACCCTGTTTTTCGGAATTAATTTTATTAAGCTGGTTTTATTAAGTTGGATATATCGTTCGAGGGCTTAGTGGGATTTTTGGCTAAAAGTCCCTTTCTGGTACATGAGCACGCCCGTGCTCATTAGCCAGCACGCCCGTACTTAAAGTCAGGAGCGTGTTTCTGATTTTAAATTGAGCACGACCGTGCTCAACGTGCTGACCGCGTCTCGTAACGCTAAGTCGAACACGACTGTGCTCAAGGGTAAGCACGACCGTGCTCAAGTCCGGGCCTATAACGTTGTGCAGACTCGGGGGTTGCGTCGTACACTTCATTTTTGGTGGCTAAAACCCTAGTGCGGCTACAACGTCCTTTTTCCCTTTTTCCTTCATACTCAGTGTGGTTATTGAGTATTAGAGACCCTAGGGAAACGTGGTTTCGTCTGTACTTCGTGCATAGGTAACGTTTCGTTCCTTTTCATTGGTTTCCTTTCGTTTTGTGGTTGGGAAACTAATAACGTTTATGTTTTGATCGTTTAAGGATTGTTCGAGTGTGAGCCGCTTAAGGGAGAGGAACCGTTTGCCGTTAAGACCGGCGTTAGAGCTACCTTCAATCCAGGTATGGGGAGAAGGGTAGTGTAATCATAGGCTCGGGGTTAAAGTAGAGTAAAGGGGTTCCCATAACCCCAGTTTGTTTGTGTGAATATCTGTTTATATATATATATATATGATTCGTTGATTATTCTGATAACCTGTTAGTGATTGATAATATGTTATGCCTATGTTCATAACGTTTGGTTTGAGTTTATGTTGTTGTGATGACTATGAACATGATGATATTGTGGGTTGATGCTAATGTTGAGTTGATGCTGATGTTGTTGATGAGTTTAATCCTTAAAACGCACTAATAATTTATTTAGGAGGATTAACTGATTAAACCCTTAAAATTGGTTAGAACACGGTTACTGTTCCTGCCCAGAACAACACTGTCGCGCGATGAGCACGACCGTGCTGAACAGGGAGCACGACCGTGCTCCCAGTAGCATTCTGGGAAGATGGCCGCGCTGTTTAGCACGGTCGTGCAGGACAAAGAGCACGACCGTGCTGCTGAGCACAGTCGTGCTCAATAAGAAGCACGACCGTGCTTCACTTCACTTAAAGGGCAGCACGCCCCTCACGTGTTTAAGCACGACCGTGCTAAGGGTTAAGCACGACCGTGCTCAACCCTCTTGGACAGAACAGAATTAAAGGACTTTAAGGGGTTTCAAACCCCATTCCCCAATAATGATAAGTGATTAGACGACTTGGCTAATGTCTACTAAAGATAATTAAGATGATGAGATGGTGAGGTGTTAAGTCTGGTAAGTCGGTGCCCATTGGGTACCGCAAGTTGTCGAGCTGTGCCTTGGTGCTTTTGGCCCAGGAAGCCTTGACCCCGCGGTTTGGATTTAAGGTGTTGTTGTTATGTACGTTGGTAGCCGAGAGTTTGCCTCAGGTACTGCGGTTGAATCCGCTAAAGTCCTCAGGTAGATTCCGCGAGGCAAGTTGGTGCGGTCGATTCCGCTGTTATCTTCGGTCGATTCCGTTGGAGTTATGGAGGTGGTGTTGCCATTGTTGTTGTGTTGCATACGCATTGCATCGGAGTTGTTGTTTAGGGATGTTCGACATAGGGGAGGTCGTCCTAGAGTACGGCGATCTGGCCATCCAAGGTTTGAGTAGATGCTCCTACCGCCCCCGTGACGAGGCATTTGTTGGTTTGATGCGTTGGCTATCCAAGGAGTAGATTCTCCGACGTTGAGTAGATTCTCAATGTGGATATTTAACTCTGAAGTCGTTCATCCCGAGTTTAGTGGATCCACATGCATTGTTGGTTTAGCGAAGTAGGATTGCATTGCACTACATAACATGTTGAATGTTAATGTTGTTGGTGTATGTTGGTGCCATGTCTGTTTGTGTTTACTTTACTTCCTACTTCCTTGCTATTATGTTTACATGATTCTTACTCCCTATATCTGTTTGTTTGTTTGTGTTTGGCCTGATTGACACCTTGTAGAGGATGACGAGCAGCCCAGAGATGAGTGACTCTGAGGAGCCGCCACTCATAGTTAGGGCTAGTTTATGTTCATTTAGTTTTATAGTTTTCAGTTGTAATTCCGTGGATTTTATTCCGGAACGGTTATATCAGCTCTGTATGTGACATTGGGGTTGAGATATGTTTATTTCTTTGTGATGTTTTAATTGTTTTAAACTTATTTTATTTTCCGCGTTGTAACTGGTTCATGTGGGACTTTTCTACCCATGGACAAATATTTTATTTATTTCAGTAAAATGCATGTTTTCTTTTTTAATTGTTTTTATATTAAATGCTTTATAACATGCGGGGTAGAAGTGTGTCACACCATTCATGTATGATCTAAAGGTCCAGATTTACCTCTCCCATCTCTAATAATAATACACTCCTATCACTTTAGTTGCTCCATATATATATATATATATATTACATATTGCAGATATGTGATATTGTTGTATACATATCAAGCCATGTATTATACCTTTTCAACATTACATAAAATTTAACTTACATAACAAGATATTATTTTATTTATGGGAATAGAAGATGTAGTATATCAAAAGGAAACAACAAAATTTCATTATTTCACATTTAGTTATGACCGGCAACCCTTTTTATTAAAAAATGATTGCATTTAAAATTAAGAGAGTTGTTCCAAAAATAGCCAATCGTAGTGATATGAAGATAGCTCATGGCTCGGGAAGGATTAAATGAATTGGAAGGCTAAGAATAAGAGAACATCTAGTTTTCTACTTTTCTTGGATGCTAACAATTGCTGGATATGCAGTTACTATGTATAGACTTATTTGGGCCCATGAAAACTTAGGAACCTACTCGGTCAAGTCCGCCTGTAGCATGGTGATGAACACAATGCTTGATACTGACCACTTACGAATAGGAGGCAGCTGGTCGATCATCTGGAAGATGGAGGTTCTTGCGAGAGTTAAAGTCTTCCTCTGGAGATTGTGCAGAGACTGTCTCCCAACCAGAATGAAACTTCAGCAGAGAGGAGTTACGTGCCCTAGCATATGCACCATGTGTGAGTCCAATATGGAGTCCGCATGGCACCTTTTTTTAACATCCAACCAGTGTTGAATGTTGGCAAGATCAAGACCTCTGGGAGCAGCTGGAAGGGCGCCTTCTTCAGCATGAAAATGTGAAGGATCTTTGTTTCTCTATACTTGAAAACTTGGATGCAGTGGGTCAAGCAAAACTTGCCATGCTGCTGTGGAGTTTGTGGCGGAGTAGGAATGAGAAATTTTGGGATGGCAAAACCATCTCAGCTAGGCATGTTTCTCATAGAGCCATGGGTGTTTCTTAATGACTGGGATAGAGCAAGACAAATCTCAAATGCCTCCCACTCGGTGTGGCGGTCTAGTCATGATTCGGTTTGGCATCCCCCTCCATCTGGTTACTATAAGTGTAATGTGGACGCAGGATTTTTCAGTGAGCAGAGGTAGACCTCTTTTGGCCTGTGCTTGCGGGACTCATCTGGATCTTTCTTAGCAGCAAGAACCGTCTCTATCCCTCATCCTTTACCTGTAGCAGAAGGTGAAGCTTCAGGTTTGCTTTATGCTCTTCATTGGATTAGGGAGAGAGTTCTTGATAATGTTGTGGTAGAGCTGGATTGTAAGGTAATTGTTGACTATGTTAACAGCCATAGGGAGGATATTTCAGAGCTGGGTGTAATTGTTAAAAATTGTATAGCTCTTATATCTTTGTTTCAAAACCTTAGTGTGAGGTTTATTAGACGACAAGCTAATAGGGTTGCTCACTCTCTTGCTAGAGCTACCCAGTTCATGTCTATTCACCGAGATTTATATCATGTCCCACATTGTATTGCTTCCTTAATTAATAATAAAATGCATTAGCATTCTTGAGTTTAAAAAAAACAAAAACAACAATTGCTGGATACCATATAAAAAACAGTGATGATGTAAGCAAATCTCTATTATCAATTTCTCACTAATTGAAAGAGTACAATTTGTGCTTTTTCGATCATTTTTTTTTTACTATTTTTTTAAGGCTACGAGGGACTGTCAAGTTGAGTCAATTTATACAATTAATGGATTTTATTTTGATTTTAGAAAACTTTCAATATATTTAACTTTCTTTTAGTTTGTCCTTGGCACGTGTGTGAATATATATGGGAAGTGATGGATTTTGTAATAGTATTGAATCATTGATTGACACACTAATTTTCAACGTATAAAGCATGTCCGCCAATTTCAAACTTTACCCTTGAAAGGATACATTATATCTCTTTTATAAAATAAAATTGAATAAACAAAAGATCACAAGTCTTGATGAACAACTTATTTTAAAGATAAAATATTGACATGTGGAACATGACTATGTTAACTTAGCAGTCATACATATCACAGAGTCATTTTTATGTGCTGATTGTAGGCCATCTAACCTGATTCGCGTCTAATAGCGCCAAAAGGCCTAATTTACATCCGGAGTGAACGTCCAAATTGATCCTTGGAAAAATTTTAGGGACCTACTTTTAGTCCCTTAATCCCTGAAAAAAAATATAATAATTTAGTCCCTCAAATTTTCAAAGCGGGATATATTAGTCCATAGATTTAGTTCCGACATCTATTTACTTGCCTACATGTTCCATTAACCATCCTACTTGTCTCATTAGTGGTCCTGCGTGACTTATGACAAATATCATCGGTGGAAAATGAACAAAAAGTGAAAAAAATGCACAATTTTAATCCGAAAATTATACATTTTTTTTTTACTTTTCTTTAACTTTTCACGGCAGAAATTCGTCATAGGCTATGCAGGACCACTAACGAGCCAAATAGGATTGTTAATGGGACACATAGGCAAGTAATTAGACATCGGATCTAAATTCAGTGAATAATGTGCCCCATTTTAAAATTTTAAGGGACTAAATAATTAATTTATTTTTTTCAGGGACTAAAAGTGGATCCCCGAAATTTTTTAAAGACCAATTTGGGTATTTACTCTTACATCTATCATCACGAGAGATGAAGAAAGGCAAGTCACCACTCGCCATGCAAGACTCAACGTTGTTCCAACACACGTAGTTTTGATTAGGGGTGGGAATAGGCTAGGTCGGGCTAAGCCCTGACAAGCCTGGGCCTGGCATGCATTCCAATCTCGAGGCCTGAGCTTGACCTATTAGCCTGATATAGGCCAATTTTTAAGGCTTGAGCCTGGTCTACTTTAAAGCCTGGGCTGACATGAAAGCCCACTTAAAAGCCCACTTATCAATAAGATCTTAAAATATGTCACCTCCTATAAATAAGTCATAAGCCTTCACTTGTAAATAGGCTCGTAGGCCTTTAATGATATAGAAGTTGGTAGACCTATACTAATAAATAAGTCACCAGATATTCAAAAATAAATAGGCAAGTATGTCACTACATGGCCAATATGCCTTTACTTTCAAATGTTATAAATAATGTAAATAATATATTATTGTATTATAATATATTTATTATTATACATATATATTTATGTGTATGTATGTGTTAAATAGACCGGCCTGATAGGCCTAATAAGCTTTTTTTAAAGCCTTAAGCTGACCTCTTTAGCTATATAGGCTTTTTAAAAAGTCTTGATCTAACCTTTTTATTAAATAGATTAGACCGAGTTAGATCTTAAATAGGCTAGGCCATAAGTTGCCCCACGAGTGGCCTGACCTACACTTCTTATTCTGTCACTAAATTTAATCCAAGTATAAGCCTAGTGGAGGAGGGAGATGAACATGTGCACCAAGCCTGGGCCCACCTTATATGTTAATTTATCTTTTATATTTCAAGGCAATATCATGTTCGAGAGGGGTGTTGTCTTAGGTGCACCACCCACCAAAATGGTTGTAGTGATGCCACCACCCAAGTGGCAAAATCTGGACCATCCAGATTGCCACTTGGGTTTTTGACTTTTCAATAATTTTTGTATGGTCAAATTTTTAAAATACTGCATTTATTGTATTTGCACCAAGGACCTTCGTATTTGCACATTCTAGCAAGAAGCTATGGAACTATCACAACCACACTAGCAGCCATGGAAGCTTACCAGGAAGCTTCTGTCTCTGAAGTTTCAGTAACCCGTTCATGTGCTCCGAACCCGAATCCAGCTCCGAGCACGCGGGGGCACGGACAGCCGACGCTGTGCTGGTGGGGTGTTTGTTGTCCTCCAACTCCCTCTCAGCTCCCGTCACTAGAAACCATACCCAATCCCAGATCCCCTCCTCCTTCTTCTTCCTCTCCACCCCGCCGCCGCGCCATCATAGGCAAACAGATCCGCAACCACCGCCCACCAAAAGAACACCCCTGCATGACTTCAGCCTCTTCCCTGTCGTCACTACTCTGCCGCCCAATCCAATCGCACCAGATCCGTCGACGCCTGCCGTGAGCCCAACTGCGCCCGCCATTCACGCGCCCGCCGTCGCCGCCACGAACCACGCGGCTACCTTGAGCAACGCCCAAACCACGAATCTGGGTCAACACGTCTTGCTCCTCCACGTCACCCCGACAGATCCGCATCCACAGAGCTGCTCCGTCATCGAAGCTGCGCCGCCGCCATAGATGTTCTTAGTTTTCTCACAGAGGAAGAAAGACACCGACCGATAAAGAAAAAAACAAAGTAGAAAGCAATGAACAAAAAAAAAGATCAGAATACACAACTTATTTTTAATTAGAATACAGGATCATTATACTAATGTACGTTTGACCATTTAAAAAAAGATTGAGGGTTGAAAAGTCAAACATCCAAGTAGCAATCTGGGTGGTCCAGATTTTGCCACTTGGGTGGTGCCACCACTGCACCATTTGGTGGGTGGTGCACCATAGAAGGCACCGAGAGAGGGACAAAATAAACAGCAAACGAAAATATTGCTTGAATTCCAGACAATATCATTTCAGTCCCGTGATCTAACAAAAATTTAGGGTTTTGTTTAATATAATTCATAAATTCTTATTTTGGTTTTTTTCAATTTGAGTTGTAAAAATTATGTATAATAGTTCGCGTTGAAGCTTGAATAGACAATATAACTAATTCATTTATCTCTGTGACATGGTTTGTTTTTCATCAATCAAAAAAATAATGTTAATCAGAGTGTAAAGGGTATTCATTCAAAAACACTTACAGTAAAACATATACTGTTACATTGATATATACATTCCCATAGATTCACAGACCATTCATAAAAGAAAGTGCCACATGATCACATTTTGCTTTAATCCAAGATCAAGATCTCACCTTAATTATATAATCAAATAAACTATAAACTATCAATAACTGCCATATCTTGTGTGTGGCGGTTATACTTGTCTCAGGTTTCGAATTCAGAAATATTTTTTTGGACAACCGAAGTTGACAACTATACGGGGGACAAACCCGTATAGTTGCACAGTGTAGTGCTACTATGCTGTACTGTGTGGCACTGTAGCGCTACACTGTTCACTTTTTTTTTTATTTTATTTAATTTTATTTATTTATAAATTTCGAATTGTAAAAAAAAATGCATTTTTTTTTGTTCTAAACATTTTTTAAGTATGTGCAAATATCTGGTTAATCAGGTACAAATATCTGGTGAATTCGGTTAATTGATCTGGTTAATGGGTTTTTTTGAGAAATAAAATTTTTGGTTAAGTACGTACAAATATGTGGTTAATCAGGTACAAATATCCGGTGAATCATGTTCATTATCTAGTTAATGGGTTTTTTTGAGAAATAAAATTTTTGGTTAAGTATGTGCAAATATCTGGTTAATCAGATACAAATATTGGTGAATTCAGTTCATTATTTGGTTAATGGTTTTTTGGATAAATAAAATATTTTGGTTAAGTATGTGCAAATATCTGGTTAATCGGGTACAAATATCTGGTGAATTCGGTTCATTATCTGGTTAATGGGTTTTGTTGAGAAATAAATTTTTGGTTAAGAATGTGCAAATATCTGGTTAATCGGGTACAAAATCTGGTGAATTCGGTTCATTATCTGGTTAATGGGTTTTGTTGAGAAAAATTTTTTGATTACGTATGTGCAAATATCTGGTTAATTAGGTACAAATATTTGGTTAATTCGGTCATTATCTGGTTAATGGGTCTTTTTGAAAAAAATAAAAGTTTTCTTTTTTTTAAAAAAGTCAAAATTTAAAAAAAAAAAAAAAAAAAAGGGGGGGGGGGAGCTACAGTAGCGCTACAGTGTGCTACAGTAGCGCTATTGTAGCAAGTTGTCCCGTATTTGGGTTGTCCAAATAACAGCACTCTGTATGTTAAGGCCATTTGTACTCTTGGTTGTAATAACCACATTGTTTTTATAGTATGTTCTTCTTTTCTGGTGCTCTTGTATATAGGTCTCGGTACCTTTATACATCGTTTAATATAATTTTAGCTTAAAAAAAAACATAGTTGATCTCTTTATGGAAAACGATTCAATTAATTTTAATTTTAAAAAACTTCTTTTGACGATAACAACGGTATTGTCAATAATATTTTATAGCAATACATGCATCTGGAAAGAAAAAGAATGATGTAGTTTAATAATTCTAATGGGATAGTAAATTCTTTTGTTATCATTTATTTCAATACCTTCAAATTTGAAAATAAAAAAAAAAAAAAATTTTCCAAAAAGTTTTTTTTTGAAATTATCAATATCAAAATGCTCACAAAAACTTTAAAGCTTTTTCAAGGATTTTAATACAATATTTTTTCAATTTATTCTCATCTAAAGTTGTATATATAATTTTCTTTTTTGTGGTTCAAATAAAAAAAAATCAAAAATAATTTCATATTCTAAAAATTTGTTCAAATCGAGGTCTCAATAAAATAAATCACATCAATTCAATATGTATAAAAAAAACAATCATTCAAAAAGAATCTCGTGGTGAATGTGTGATCTTACTACGAACATTTATCTAAATTTTTTTTTTTTTATGGAGTATATGTTTTTCATGAAATTTGGGGTCAATATACATTTAATACCCAGTTTTTGGTGGAGTCCAAAGCACCGAAGAGACGAGGCATAGAGACGAGAGAGATAATTAAAATATTAGATAGTTATAAAATTTTTGTGATAAATAGCTAGGAAAAAATGTGATTAGTACAATTATTAGTGGATTATTTGAGAAATTATAATAATAAACTTAGATATAAAATTGAGAATTTATCCAGTCAAAAAATTTGAGAAATTATAATAATTATTACGTTGACAGTAAAATTTATTTTAGAATGACATAAATAATTTTAAAAAAAATCAATAAAAAATATCATAATTAAACTTATCACCAAAGGATTTTTAAAAAATTGGTGGCCTTGACGATTTAGGGGTGGCCTAAGGCTCTCCAAGGCCCTGTATCATGCTTGAGATAACATTTGATTACTTTTTTCAAATGATTGCATATAAATCTACCTTAAAGTGGTTTGTGAAAAATGTACAAAAATCAAATATCATAAGAGCTATAGCCATCTCCCGTATCATGCCTATTGCCTAGCAATTGTCATATCAAAAAAACAAGCACACCAGACAAATAAAAGTCACATAAAATTGTAATAATTAACATTATTTTAGAGACGAGTAATGCAATACAAAATACACCATCGATCCTCACCATTAACAAGAAAAAAAACAGCTTCAACCAGCCCACCTACTTGGCCGGCCTAACCAGGCTCATTCTTTCAAGGAATGGCATTGTCAATGTCACCCTCAAGCCATTATGTCTAATTAATTTCTTATGCATACTTTACTCTTCAACTCTCATCATTCCTCATTCTCTCTATTATCATCTTTTTCATCTACCAATTATGGCTCATAAAAGAGAATACTACTATCTTCTCATGTTATTTATGTTAGCCACTTATTTTTTGCCATCATGGGGTGACACAAATACTCAAGCTTTGGTGAAATTCAAAAGCTTTTTGTCCAATGCTGATGCCTTAAACAACTGGGGTGATGAGACTATCAGTCTGTGCAGCTGGACTGGTTTATTATGCACCAATCAGACATTTTATGGCTTGAGACTAGAGAATATGGGACTAAGTGGCACCATCAACATAGACACCCTTTTGGAGTTATCCAATTTGATCAGTTTTAGTGTCATCAACAACAACTTTGAGGGTCCAATGCCTGCATTCAAAAGGATTGTGACTTTGAGGGCATTGTTTCTAACCAATAACAAGTTCTCTGGGGATATTCCTGATGATGGTTTTGAAGGCATGAGAAGGCTGAAGAGGGTATTCTTGGCACAAAATGGGTTCACTGGTCATATTCCTACCTCCCTTGCTAAGTTGCCTAGACTTTTGGATGTGGACTTGCATGGAAATAGTTTTCAAGGTAACATACCAGAATTTCAACAGAGAGATTTCAGAGTGTTTAATTTATCCAACAACCAATTGGTGGGTCCAATACCAGAAAGCTTAAGCAATGTGGATCCAAGTTCATTTGATGGTAAGATAACAATCATCTCAGGTTTTTAACCATAGACTTACTTTTTATTTGTTTTTACTTTTTACTCATTATATGAAAATTAAAAAACCTCCATGTTTGTTGTTAAATTTGATCTGACTCTGCCAAAACCAAAGCTTTTCCCTCTCAAGTACTATATAGATCATAGAAGTTTTCTTGTATATTTGCACACTGCTTTACTATTGATTCTCGACCTACTTGGAAAATTAATGACATGATTTCTTGATAAAAAGCTAACTGGTATTGGATGCACGTTTATGTGTCAGCATTTGACTACAAAACCAAACAGCTAATTAATGATAATCAATTTGGAAAATATTTCTTATATACTTGGATTATATACCTCTTATACATGATGAACATAGATTTCCTATGGTCATTTTACCTCATAGTCACTATATATTTTCTAGAAATCGTACACAATTTAACGATTTCTGTATAAATCATATTATAAATGACCGCAGAAAATCCAAATTCATGCAGATGAGTAAATTACCGTAACTTGTATTACTTGACTATTGAAAGTGGAATCAACTACAGATAAGTAGAGAATATATTGCTACTTTAATATAAGTTACTAACCAACAATTTAAAAGTTGTTATGAGAGGTGTAGGATTTCAGGAGTAGAAATAACAAAAAAAAGATTCATATTATATGCTCAACAAACTTGTAAAGGATATCTTGGATACAATTTCTTCTTCTTGGTAAAACATGTTTTTTTTGTTATATAACTTTTCTAGTGTAACAGGCAACCAGGGTACTCTATGTGGAAAACCTCTAAGCCGCCCCTGCATCCCTCCCTCCTCTGATCAAAAACCAAACTTCATCCTTCCACATGAAGAAAAAGGAAAAAGGAAACACCGCATCCTTATTATTGTTATTGTAGTGGTTGTTGTGCTTGTCTTGGCTTCAATACTAGCACTTCTCTTCATCCATTTCCGTAGAAGGCAACATGCACAACCCATGTTGGCCGAGGCTGCACAAACACAACCTCAGAACATTAGTGCAGTTTCAACAAGTGAGGCCAAATCCATTGACGTGGCAGTAGGTAAACCAAGAAGAGTGAAGATGAAGGCTTCAGCTTTGTTGGGAACGAGAGGGAGGGGTTTGATTTGCAAGACCTGCTTAGGGCCCCAGCTGAGGTATTGGGTAGTGGCAGTTTTGGATCCACGTACAAGGCAATGATCTCGAATGGGCCAGTTGTGGTGGTGAAGAGATTTAAGCATATGAACAGTGTTGGGAAACAACAGTTTTTTGAGCACATGAAAAGGCTTGGAAGGTTGACACATCCCAATCTACTCCCTCTTGTTGCATTCTACCAAGGAAAAGAAGAGAAGCTTCTGGCTTATGACTTTGTTGAAAATGGCAGTTTGGCTAGTCACCTTCATGGTATGGCATGGCATGTATGGCCACGTTTTATTTTACACTAATAACAAACATGAAAAACTATAAAAATATACTTTATGATAATAGATTATGAAATGCTTCAATAAATACATGTTACCAATGGTTGGTCCTAGTGGTAATAGACTAAGACCCTTTAACCAAATGGTTAGGAGTTCCTGGTTCTTGTGTATGGAGAAAACCTTATTGAGAGGGAGTCCAGGTCTGCCAATGAAGATTAGTCATTGTTTATGATATTGGATATTTTGGATCAATGACATGTTAATCCAATATATAAGTACATGTTGATGGTGATGACCAATGTAGAATTAGTATGCAAAAAATGGAATATGAATATTTTTTCCTTTATCATACACATACATACACATATATACATGCATACATGTTAATAAGAATTTAAAGTCTTTTTTGGCTCATTTTGACATTGATATGCAGGTAGGGGTGGTAGTGAGTTGGATTGGCCAACTCGTTTGAAGATCATAAAAGGAGTAGCAAGTGGCTTGGCTTACTTGTATAGAGAGTTCCCAGACCAGAAGCTACCTCATGGTCATCTTAAATCCTCCAATGTTGTGTTGGACAGTTCATTTGAGCCTCGTTTGACAGAGTATGGACTTGTGCCGGTGGTGAACAAGAAGCATGCTCAGCAGTTCATGGCAGCCTTCAAGTCCCCAGAGGTGAGCCAGTTTGAGCAGGCAAGTGAGAAGACTGATGTATGGTGTTTTGGGATCCTGATACTGGAAGTTCTGACTGGGAAGTTTCCAGCAAATTACCTGAGGCATGGGAAGGGAGGGTGTGATGAGTTGGAAACATGGGTTAAGGCAATTGTGAGGGAAGGGTGGAGTGGGGAGGTGCTTGATAAGGACCTTTTGGGGGGAAGGAATAGTAGTGATCAGGGTGAGATGTTGAAGCTGTTGAGGATTGGGATGGGTTGCTGTGAGTGGAGTTTGGAGGGTAGGTGGGATTGGAGGGAGGCAGTGGCCAAGATTGAGGAGTTGAAGGTGAGTGATGGACATGGTGGAGATGAATCCTATGGTGTTAGTGAAGGGGATTTGTCCTCAATGAGTATTGATCATGAGGATCATCACTTGTCTTTTCCTCCTAGTAACTAGTTGATGATTTTGGGGTGCCTGGGATAAAGAAAGGCAACATACCTCACACATGCCTAAGAGTTTTTGGTGGGAATGGGATGGCCATTTACAGCTTGCTTTTGCTGTTTTGGATATACTCCAAATGTATCATTATTTTTTATGTGATGATATTGATCATTGATTTGAACGTCTTGAACTCAAACAATCATACTCTACTAATAATGGATACTGTTGCAAATGTTTGACTATGCCTATAACGATAGCATTTTCAACATGGTTCACAATTGGAAACTAGAATCATGCATAACATGTTTCGAATTACTTTCAAATACTTCAGAATTACTTTTAAACGGGAGAAACTACTTACGTTAGCTTCTCTCAAAAGCACTTTCATTCCTTCAATTTTGTGTTTTCAAAAACACACTAAGCTATCACATAATCTACCTATGTTTATATGTATAAGTAAAAGTGATATAAAACAGAAATTATATTTGTGCATAATTTTTAAGAGTTTAATTGTGACATACTATCCGTGTATATATTTTACACCGTTAATTAATAACAAATTATTTTATATGTGACTTTTTTAAGTTAGTTATGATAAGAATCAATTTTTTTTAACGATAAAATTATTTATAACCGATTGACACCAATTAAATTAAATTTTGAATACCATAATAATCGTACAAAAATGGAAAGTTGGAGGTGGTTCAAAATTCGATTAGATTCCCTAATAAAGGGTTGGGCCTGGGCCCTATTGGTCCGGGTCGGTTAGAAGAATGTGCAATTATCCACAAGTAGTAGAAGATGATTTTAATGAATGCAATGGCGATTCGATTTCTGACAACACTCCCGCGCGCGC
This sequence comes from Echinosophora koreensis, assembly GCA_035048595.1. Lineage (NCBI taxonomy): Eukaryota > Viridiplantae > Streptophyta > Magnoliopsida > Fabales > Fabaceae > Echinosophora > Echinosophora koreensis. The sequence goes on along the minus strand of JAPCYP010000001.1, from coordinate 7,569,417 downwards.
GCCCATTTGGTTTGTTGAGTGGTGGCGCTATTGCTACTGCTAGTGTTAGGGCTTTTCGATCCTTTTGTGCTAAACCTATGGCGGGTTGGTGGCAAGGCGTCGACGAAACCCGGGTTCTCATTGCACCTGGTATTTTACTATTTTTACTTCCATTTTCCCAATTATTATTATTATTATTGCTTAATGTCATCATTCTATTTTTCATTTCTGCACTTGAACCTCATATTATTTCAGATCATTCCTCATATGTTTAACATGATTAATTCGATTACATGTTTTTGAACAAATGGTAGGGAGTCTCGTGATTTATAACTGTACTATGACTGTCAAATTTTTTCTATGAGAAACACAAGAACACTACAAGAACCACAAAATTAGATCTAACAAAAATGTGATATTAGTGTATACTTTCCGTTCATTAATATATGCCTCAGTAGCCTAGTAAAGTTCAGCTGCAGATTAATTGTTTCAACTTTTGTTCTTCTTCTGTGACCAGTGACCACCTTCTTATTGTTATTTAGTTAAAGATATTTTTGCCCCCCTTTTTGCATTACTTTACAATCACGTGTTAATACTTTGTTTTTCTTCTTAATTTATTTTCTGCTAGTACAGATCCTGGTACAAGTGGAAATGGTTTGGGACGCACAATATTGCTTCGTCATCCCAAATCCGGTAATTCAGAGAATATCCATTATTTTTATGTCCTTATTTATCATGTTTTCGTTAATATTTATATTTATGTATGATTTATTCTAATTTGTCTATCTCGATTTCTTAATGTGTTGATTAAAATTCAATACAGTTCTGTTAATTTAGAAATCTTCCTTGAGGAATTGGACCTTGTTGAGGCTTTTGATCGTTCTGCCCCCCCCCCTATCTTGTATTTTGGCTCTTTAATATGTTTTCGCGTGTTTGACAGGAAATGCAACACAATATCTCTTTGTAAATGGGGTGCTCCTAGAACTTCAATGGTTTAAGAACTCATATGGATCTTGGTTTTTGGGAGATTATATTAGTGAAGGTAGATGTTTATTTATGTAAGCTGCAAAGTGTGTATTTTGCCTTTTTTTTTTTTTTTGATGTTTATATTGCATGAGGTACATTACTTTCTCTTACTAGCCTCTTCTCTGATGATATCATTTACTTCTACTTTTCTTCAAAATAATATTTATGTTCTTCCTCTGTTCATCTCATGTTCTTGTACTTCTAACTGACAATTATATTTTTATAAGCTAATCCTCCCTTGTTCTTACTTAGACTGAGTGAAAGCATCATGATTTCTCTTATTTTAGTAGTCTCTAGGTATTCTATTGACGAAGAAACTATAGTGAGACAATAGTCTTGGCAGAAATCATTCGAATTTTTTTTCATCATTATCTTTATCATTTTGTTCTCCAACAGATGGTAGGCTGTATTTATCCACACCAGTTGATCCTGTTTTCATCATGTTGCCTACATTTGAGGAAGCTAGAATGAAGGTAATATTTTATGTTTGTTTCCAACTGATAGCTACTAGAAATTTACTAAAGGAAAATGGAACTAAGCTCCTTGCACTAGAGCTATTCCTCTGATAATACAGAAAAAACAGCAACACCGAAACAGAAGTTAAACAGAAAAGAGAAAGAAAAGAAACCATAGGTCATTCAAGAGACCCATGACCTCCCTGCCCAAGGGCTCCAAAACCTCAGTCAATATCTGCCTACCATTCTCTCCTTCCTCCCACATATATAACCCTCTTTTATATTTCTAGCTAACCTGCCATGTTGCCAGGTTTGTTACATTTCCTGGTCTAGCCTAGGGTTCTGTATAGTTGCACGTCTGGCAGCTCCCGCCACACTAAAATAAGTTCAACCATAGAGGAACCCACATACAAAGTCAAAGATATGCCTTGTTTGTGATGGCCACTAAACTTCCGCTTTTGAGGATTGCCAATGTATTAGTTAGACCTAAATTGCATCCCCCCAAAAGAAATTTTATTTGTGAATATTACTCGTTTCTTTATAATGCATGCAGAAAGGGGATGATCTTGGGAAGTTCAGGCAATTAGATGAGATCTTGTTTATTGATGGGTATCCTAGTTATCAGCAATTAATATCCATTGCAGAGAACTGTATGCAAGTGGTTTGTGAAGTCAAAGGTGATTACAGTGCTTGCACACCTTCTATTTACAACTTTAGTTTGAAACTTTGCTAAGTTATCTTATGATTTATGTAATTTATTGAGAGGATAACATAGAAAGAAAATAACAAGTTTGTTGTTGAATTAACGTCTTTTATACTGCTGATGGCAACGAAGCATCGTGGCTTCATTATTAATCATCTTATTTCTTGTTCTTAATTCTCCTGGTTCTGTGAATCAGTAGAGGATACGATTGTGATCTTGTAGGTGATAAGATAGATTCCCTGTGTAAAGTTGCAATAATACTGTTTATATGGTGTGGCTGTCTGCTGGGAATACACGAGAGAAATATTGCATTTAAACTATACTGAGATGATATTTTCATTATAGTTATGAAAAGTTAAATGTTATTGTGGATATTAAACCCATCTGCTTGTCTCCTTGTGCATATGCAGAAATTGGATCCTTGAAATATTTTAGGCTTGATGACTCAAAAGTTCTACGCTGGCTGTGCTATAAGGTGGGTCTATGCTTCCTTTACTGTGAATTTAGTTTACATGTTGTTCATGACATGACTCATCTATTTCATCATGCTAAAAACTTCGAGTCTCTAGAGATTCATGTCGTATCTTCAGAGCTGGTTGCTGATACACGTATCCTCTATAAAGCAACCCTAAGGGATACTTGGGTTACTTTATTGAGGGTTCGCAGTCTAACTTTTCTGTTTATATTGGGATATATGTGACCAACTGTTTCGGTGGTTAGCAAATTTTCGCTTGTATTGAATTGTATTATTTTCATTTCTCTTATTTTAGGTTTGTCAGCTAAAACAGACACTACCCAAATTGGACAAAAACTATGCTGTTCAAGAAGAGAAAGACACATGTAATATGTCTGCTACCATTTTGTTCTGCTAGCTTTTGCAGATTTTTTTTCTGTTGAGGTTAAATTGAGAAAGGAGAACATTTTGTATACGGAAAAGGAAAACACTAATAAATGGGGCCCTTGAAATGTGTGCTTGTGCATCTGCTCCCATATTTAGCCTTTTTCTGTACTTTGTGTATATTCACAACGGTGAAGGTACATTGGCAAATTGTGGAACTGATGTTTTTGTTCTGTGGAAATGCAGGTTAGAACTTTTATTGAAAGATATTATAAAGTATAATAGGTTGAAACTTGAAACCAATAATCATATGTTATGTTAGTTGTTAAATTTAGAAAATGGAAATAGGATAGCTTAATTTATCCTTTTTCATAGGTTATCTACTTTCCTTCTATTTGAAACAATGCTTATGGTTACTAGTTTTTGTCCTGTTTGAGGAATTATGAATTAAGGATGCATGTCCTCTCTCACTAAGTCTAGGTGGGTTTACGAGCAAAATATACACCTATATTTATGCTTTATGTGCAGTTGTGTATATAAATACTTGAAGCACCTTTTCTACCTTTATAATATTCCTTAATCCCTCGATAGTAAATATTGATGTGATGCTTCTCTTCAACATCATACTTGCATTGCAGACTCTGGTTTTTTCATATCACATTTTTGCTGTTAATTAACATACAGATTTTACTGATGCAGTGGTTGATGCAGTCTCTATATTAGGAGAGTATTTGAAAGATGAACCTTGGTTGCAGCTTTTGTGTAACCATCTTAAGTATGGCCTCTCAAAATGTCTTGTAACAAAGATTTTACTGATATACTCCTTGTGCTTACGTCGGTTTATCGTGGAATTCTTTTAGATGCCTTAAGTAGAATTTTGCTTTTGCAGGTTAAATATACTTGAGGTTACTGGAAAAGCCCAAGTAAATGCTGATGTAAGCAACTCAGGTTATTCTAATGAATTACAGGTATTTACTGAGATGAGTCTTTGGAACTTGCCATTTTGGATTGTAGTTGTTTGTTTACTATTAATTTTATCAGGAAAAGAGTGATAATAAGAAGGTTGCAATTGCAAAGAAGGGTAGACCTGCAAAGAAGGTAAAAATGGAGACAGAATCACATAACATCAAAGACATGTTTTCCAGGGCTTCCCGAAAGAAAAGCTAAATTATTCCATTCCCCATTGATGGAAATGGGTCATTGTCATATTGTATCGTTTTCTAGACCTGCGAGTAGTGGATAAGAACCGAGTCAGGTTCTCTTGAAAAATAGTGACGGGTTGTGTGGATATATATTGTTGTACCATTCAAGATTTTTATTAGGATTTGATTATTATGTATCGTTAGTATATAAATTTTTTTTTTACTACTAATATGAATTATTAAATTATTAAAAACATTTAATGTTACAATAATTGCATTTAAAGTTATATATATAATGATTTATGATTGGTTGGGACTTTTAAAATTTTTATAGTGTATTAAAACTTTACTTATTATCAGTATTTCACCTCCAGTATCTATTATCAAATTTAATATGGTTTACTTTTTTGAGCCTTATCTCATGTATGTATATCTCATTTTAAAGATGGTACTCTTTATATCCTATCCTCCCTGCCCTATATTCTTTTTATTTTTTTGGGTGGTTGGAGAGTACGCATTCCTAGTAAAGGAAGGTGCTGGACAACGCGTCATATTTTCTTGAATTGTTGAAATAATCTATTAATCATTTGATATTTATAAAAATAAATTTTAAGCGGAGTGTATATATATATTAAGGCCTTGAATTTATATTTTCTCTGAAGAGCTTGGTAGTAATATTTGTCGTTAACCCGCCATCCCCTCTTTCCATTTCGTTGGGTTGGACTGTCACACAACTTTTAACAACCTGAATCATCTTTGACGAGAGAAAAATCCTGCTCATAGAGTAATACACTTGAGCACATTTCATATAATTAAAGTCATTTATTCAAACGAGACTTAAATTTTGTCTATACAAGATAATTTTGGATGCACGTATCTGCAGCTGCAGATGATAGCATCCAATACCATCGGCATATCCATTTTACAAGTCGAGCATATGCCCAAACTAGTGAACGTCACCTCAATTTTTTGATAATTTTTTTTTTTTAGTATTTAGTCAAGAAAAACCAAATAACAGAAGCAAACGACGTAAAACTAACAAAAGAAAGGAATTTTTCATAGTAACAACGTAATATTCTATACAAATAAACATTTATTAAATTTTGATTTACAAATAACTACTACTTTTTTTTGGGTGCTCTTACAAATAACTACTTTACTTGATAAATATATGGACTAAACGAGCATAAAGCTAAACACTTTAAAATAAGTTGGTTACACGTACAATATTCTGAAACTTGTTAATCGATGCCCAAATGCTAAAGATAAAGCTAAACACTTATCAAAATATTGAATATATCACTTTTCAACGAGAATATTGCTTTATTGATTCCTTAATTAGCATTATCCATATCCTTATATATTGTTGCGTGTGCAGATAGTATTTTGTCAAAATTAACATTAATTTAAGATGGTAACTAATGATTCTTCTTTCTTCATATGAATGGCATGTGATAGGTGTGTATGGAGTCATGACCACATTAAAAGCTCTTCATTTTCCCACCGTTCTTTATCATCATCATCATCTCCTTCCTTTCTTCTAGGAAACTCAACCTCTTCTCTCTGCTCTGCTGGTGTTCTTCTTCTTCAACTCTCACTGTACGGTAAAGTTGAAACCGTACCAACCAGTTTCCAAACAGCACAACATGCACACACCACACGTGTCCTCTTTAGATTGCTTTTGTAGTAGTTTGAAATATTTCTGTTTCTTGAAGTGATGCTTAGGGGCATGACGTTTATGCTGTTATTGAACTCATGGCTTTGATGAAGTTGTATGCAGAAAAACAAGTTATTCTCTAATGAATAATAGATAAAGGGTGCTTTTGGTCTTCTTCTTTTAGCAAAAAAAAAAAAAAGGATGAGCCAAATTAATTAAAAATATAACCATACATTTTATGAGTGTTTAATGCTGCAAGATGTCTTTTTTGGTCCATTAAGCTCCACTTGAATGCAAAGATTGCCAATTTAATTGCATATTGATTTATAATTAAATCGTTGATCATCATAATTATTGCATGATGTGATACAAGAGCCCAATTGGATATAAAGAATGTGATGCTGTTTCATTCCTCCAAGGGAATATCCCCTATAATCGTTCTCATACTTAGTTATCAGTTTTTGTATTCTCTGGTAAGTCTTACCCACTTCTCACTTCAGAAATTGTTGTGCTACAACTTTACTTCACATAGCTATAGCAGATTTCTCCACCATGCTTCCTTCCAATCTTTAGACAATTTGTGAAATTTAAGAAAGAGCAAAAGATGCCCTTGCACAGAATCTGAGCTACTTTTGTCTATAGGTCTATTTGCCCTTGCAAAAATATAAACAATTATGATGGTCAATGTATCATTCATGAGGTAATCTGTTCCATTTTGGGTAGGACTTTCAAAAACTCATATTTTTCTCTTGATCAATCAGGTTTCAAGAAAGTTTATAGAAAAGAGAGTGGAAAAACAGCTGTTACTTTCTGCAGTTCCGATGGCAGGGCAGGATTTTGAAGCCAAATATGTAGACAGCCATGATATTCTGAAGACATTAGCAGCTGAAGGTGTTGAGTTCCTTTTATCTTGTGAAGGGAAGGTAGCTAAGTATTTGCAGAACCCTCCTTCTCTATTATGTGTGTGTATGTTGATTAGACAATAGGATCTTTTATTGATTCAATTTGAAATCAACTGGCATTTCCAGTAGATTAATTTCTATACCGTCCTCAGAAGGTCCTCTCTTTGTTTCCCTAATAAATAAAATTGGTAAAATACAAATTTTATTTTTAAAAAATTCCTTTCATTTGGATAGTTTGTGATCTTGGTTATTTGGATAGTTTGTGATCTTGGTTATTGTAGTGTAGCTAATGCTTTCCATCTTTGAATGATGAGATTAGGTACCCTTGTCAGAATGCAATGGGAAAATCATCTGCCTATTTTTCTCTGCAAACTGGTGCAGACCTTGCAGAGCATTCATTCCCCATCTGGTTGATCTTTATGACACACTGAGAAAGGGAGGCACAAGTCTAGAGATCATCTTCATCTCCTTTGATCGTGACGAGGATGGATTTAAAGAACACTTGAAGAGTATGCCGTGGCTAGCCGTCCCATTTGATGTGAACTTGCATAGAAGATTGATTGCCAGAAACCGAGTTGATCGAATCCCATCGCTCATTCCATTATATTCAGATGATGTAACTGTTGAAGAAGACTTGATTGGGTGCATTGAGGATTATGGTGCCAATGCATTTCCTTTCACAAGGAAGAGACATGAGGAATTGAAAGCCATAGATAAAAGGAAACGCGAAGAAGCAAATTTGGAAGAATTATTGGCACTAGAAGCATGCAACTTTCTCATCTCTGGAGATGATAGAAAGGTAGCCTAATGGCTAATGCCATGTCTGTAGTTGTTGTTTTTGCTGTTTACTATGTACTATTTACCCACATATGACACGTTATATTGTCGCAGGTACCTGTATCTGGAATAGCTGGTAAGACTATAGGCCTATATTTTTGTGCCTACTGGTCTCCCCCTTGCCGTTCCTTCACTGTCCAACTCACAGATGTATACAACAATCTCAATGCTGCAAAAGAAAACTGCTTTGAGATTGTATTAATCTCAACAGATAGAGACCTTAAGGAATTCAACGTCAACAGAAATAGTATGCCATGGCTTGCTATCCCATATGAAGATAGAACAAGGCATGATCTTTGCAGAATCTTTGATATAAAAGGAATTCCAGCTTTGGTTCTCATTGGACCAGATGGCAAAGTCATTAGTGAGAATGGGAAGTTTATGGTCTCCTCATATGGCGCGGAAGCTTTCCCGTTTACTGAATCACGGATAAGGGAGCTAGAAGCAGCTTTGGTGAAGCAAGGAGAGGCTTTGTCTCAACAGGTTGAGGATGTGAAGCATGAACATTTACTGAAATTGGATATGGCTAAAGCATATGTATGTGATTCCTGTAAAAAGCCAGGGAAGTTCTGGGCCTTCTCTTGTGATGTCTGTGATTATGACCTTCATCCAAGCTGTGTTGAAAAGGTTAACAAAGATTAAAGCTGGTAGAAAATACAAATACAGGAAGTTTGCAACCAGATATATGGAGTAGCTACTTTCTTAGTGATGGAATTGAAGTTGTAAAACACACAAGAAATTTATATACTACTGATCATTCTATCTGTCGTTAGAACCGGCAATTTGAAATTAAGAGTGGTTTAAATGGGGTGAGTTCTTGTCAGGGAAAAGGTCTTAGTAAAATTACAGTATTTAAGAAAGTTTTGGCATGCACTTTTTGAAGGATGTATGGCTTATATTTAGAACCATCAGAATCCATGTGAATGCCTGTATAATAATTTTGATATGATTTTTATACATACGCACAGGTAAATTTAATGGTAATCCTCTAAAGAAAAAATGTATTGATGCACAACCTATATTTTCAGCGAAAACAGTAGTATTACTGATACAACAACCAAAAGTTTTTATATTATATATGGATTAGATAATGTTATTGTGTTCTATCATAAAAGTTGTTAGAAAATTCATATAGTTCTCCCTCTAACTATAGGACTATCTCTTATCTACCCTTTTATTGACACTTCTAATGGTTTTTTTTCTCGAAATCACGTAATGCAAGATTTTATTGTCTTTTTGTTAGTAGGTGTTATTCTAGTTTCTTTTTAACATATTCATTTTTGTATTCTATCTTGTTTTGTATGTCCATGTCCACTCATCTATTACAATATCCTCATTTCTGCAACACTCCAAATATGTTCTTGGTGGCTCTATAGGACTCAACTTTCAGTACCATAAAACATCGTGAATCTTATAGGTTGGTAAATTCTCCCCGCATACTTGTGTGTATTAGATTTTTTTGTACCAACATGGATTGGACATTGTGGTGTGCTAGCCATGCACTCAAGGGAGGGTCAACGTTTAATTATGGAGAAGAAAATTGTTAGAAAGATCTTTTAGATGCAACAATATCGGAGAGATTAGTCTCATGATAATGTCAGTCTAAAATATTGATTGAATTTTCTTCAATGGCAACGTTCAACATAAGAGAGTTTTTTCCCCTTTATTATTCAAACCTTCATTATATATATATATATATTAGAAGGGATCATATCAAAATTTATGAAATTCTTTATAAGTTTGTTTTTATCTCTCTCCTCCAAAATAATACTCCCTCCAATCTTTATTATAAGAAATAAATTAGTACTTTTTTTTTTAATCCAAAATATAAGAAACATGCATCAATTTTGACACATATTAAATGTTAATTTCCAATTTTACCCTCATTTATTATAAGATTTATATTTACGAGATAGTATCAACTTTCCATACAAATGAAACATTAATTAAGATTAGAAGGGGTATTTTTGTAAATTTATATGAATATTAATTACAATTAGCTTATTTCAAAATATTTCCTTAGTCTGTGTGTTTTAGGGTTTTTTTTCTTATAATAAGGACCGGAGGGAGTACGTGAGATGATCCATTTCTTGAGATAAACAGATAGTAAATAAATTTTATTGATGCATGACTTTATTAGATTTAATTCAACTGAATCCAAGGCTTTTTGTGGAAATAATTACTTGATAAATGGGGTACATACACGAATGAGTTAAGTTGCTGTGGTTGCCAAGTGCTTTAAAATGACAAGATACATAATATTTGGTTACAAGATTCCAGAAGGACGAAGTCAAAGATAGCCCGCTAAGTTTGGTTGGGGAGGGAGGGACAAGAGATATAATAGAACAATCTGTGTGGTTGTTACATTTGAGGACAATGGTCAAAATAAACCCAAAAATGGATGCTAGTTAGATACGAAACACTGGTTATTTGCTATTCTTTTGTTGTTTGAACACCAAAAGAAACAGCAACAAAATAACAAAGTAAACAGATTAAACACATGTCTCAAGTCCTTTTTGCCTCTGATATCTGTTGAGGGAGGGACAGAGGAGATTCCAAAGAAACAAGTTATCTTAACCAACAGTTGCATGGTCTTTGATTCATCAAAGGAACTCCAGAATTTTTGGAACAGCATAACAAAAACAAGAAAGGAAACATTAAAAGGCCAAAACAAAAAAGAAGGAACTATGAATGGTCTCTTTCAAAAGGAAGAAGTAGCACAAGGCAAAATTTGAGAGGATAAGACTTTTTGGTTTCTTTTCATTGAAAGAGCACAAGAAAACTTTGAAGATTGCATAGAGTTTTGGAAGGAAAAAAGAAGAAGAGAGGAATGTGGTTGCCAAAGAGTAATTTGGAGACGAAGGATGGTGTGAATGGATTAGTAGCAGTGGCAATAGACAAAGAAAAAGGGAGCCAAAATGCACTCAAATGGGCAGTTGACCACCTCCTCAATAGAAGTTCAACTGTGTTTCTCATCCATGTCAAGCTTAAGCCAGCTTCTCTTTCTCCATCACCTTCTATTTTCACCCCAAGTGAGTATATGTTAGATATATAAAACCATTCATGTGCCTTCAGCCAAGAGTAGTTTTTAGAAGAGTTGGTTCATCATGGTATACCTTATACATACTCTCTGCCATATGAAAATGGCATTAATATCAGCATCAATGCTATCTCATTGTTTTTACTTCTATTTTTTCCTATTCCTTGTTAGCATTTAGGCGATCCTGACAAGAAAAAAGGGAAAAAAATTAAGAAAGAAAAGGTAAAAAAATAAGAACAATTTGTTAGTAGCGATAGGCATATCCTGTTGACTTGGTACTCTAATTTCTATAAGATTGGTTTCTCAAGACCTTGTTTTGCAGGGGCAGGGGCACATGCCACCATTGGTGATGAGAGTTCACTGGCAAACAAAGAACCTGATTCCCAAAACAGAAACATTTTCCTCCCATATCGCGTCTTCTGTACAAGGAAAGATGTAAGTTGTTTTCTTTCCAAGGAAAAATGAGGGGAGAAAAATGAAAAAAATCCATGCATGCCATCTATGCTCAGTTTTTCAAGTGACCAAACATGAAATTGTGGAAATGATGAAAACAAACATTTTGGCTATGGTTTTCAGTTTAGAATTCTTGACATTATTTAAGAACCTTATCATCTCTTTTTGTTTTGAACTGTGGGTGATTGGCGGATGGACTATAGATACAATGCAGGGACGTCCTACTAGAAGATGCAGATGTTCCCAGATCTTTGATTGAATATGTTTCTAACGCAGGAATTGAGCATCTGGTTCTTGGCTCCTCAACAAAAACTGGTTTGCTCAAGTATGCACCTACCTTTCTAAGTCACATCATCATTTTGCAAATTTACTTCAGTCTTCTTCTACTTTCCATTCCAGATCAATAGTTAAATTTAAGGTATCCATAATAAGAAATGTGGTCATTAGAAACATAAAGCTTGTAGAGTGCTAAATAGTATCAGATAAAATATAGCCAACATGAACAACAATCAAGCTTTCAAATGGAAAAAAGGATACCTTTTCATTTAGTTTATGTCATATTCGACATGATATGCACACACGGTTTTCCCACAATCATATTCAACGTTTACTTAGAAGGGGACAACAAGACTCTAGAGTCTAGACCACTTGGTTATGAAGGTTTTGATAACATGTCATGAACCAACTTTTCCAAAAGATTAAACTGTTAGCTGAAGGCACATGAATGACCTTTTTTTTTATATTTCTAACATGCCCCTTCATGCTCGGGCTTAAAGCGAGCACAACGCATAGGCCTACCTAATTTGTGCTAAAACTTTACTTTTTATATTAGATGAAGGGGGCAAACTCTAAATCCCTTGGTCATATAAGCTTTTGATACCATGTCATAAACAGACTCTCCAAAGTCCAAAAGCTTAAGTTGTTAAGTGAAGACACATGAATGACTTGTTATGTCTCTAATACTTCTAAGCATAAATAAATGAGAAGAAGATTTGCCCACCGAACTTACACCGATGATTAACATGTAAGTAATCGGTGATCAGCTTGTATTATGTGGTGATTGGGGATTGTAATCTATTACTAGTAATATGTGGTGATCAACATATATTATGTGGTGATTAACATGTATTATGTGGTTATTGGTGTAAAAGTGGTGTGCAAATTTGGTACGTGAATAGCAAAACTGAAATAAATACCTGAATTTCTAGCTTGGATATATCAGTATGTGTTTCATTCCTAAGGAAACATTTCTCTCATCAGAAGGTTCAAGGTATCAGATATTCCGGGAACAGTATCAAAAGGGGCACCAGATTTCTGTACAGTCTATGTAGTTTCTAAAGGAAAGATTCATTCAATGCGATCTGCTACTCGTCCTGCTCCAGTCAATCCTTCTCTGCTTAGCCAGGTCGGTCAAGCTAGTGTCAGGGCAGACCAATCAGAATCACATTTGTCATTGGCTCCTAGTGTGAAAGGTTAGATTGATCTCTTCAAGAACCACAAAAGTATATATGTTTTGTCAGTATGTTCCTAACTAAGAAATGTGGTTTCTACTAGAACATGAAAGGCGATCCATTGATACGCCTACACCACGTACATCACAGGATGGAAACACAGGATCATTCAGGTTAGTGACATAAAGTACTAAGTAAATGTTTTATTCTTTGAATGCTTAAATAGGTATCATCTGAAAACTAAATGCTACTGGAAGCAGGTCACCATTCACTAGGAAAGGTTACAATGGCAAGCCATATGTGGAAAATTCCGTTCCAGATAGCGACATATCCTTTATAAGCTCTGGAAGGCCTAGTTTGGACCGCTTGTTCCCTTCGTTATATAGCAACTCAGATACAGGCATGTCCAACCCTCGGCTATCATCTAGCTCAGACCCAGATGGAAACTATAGCTTTGAATCAGTGCAACAAGGAAGGAAGTCTGTGGAAATTGGCACTCCTCCTGAATTCTCATATCTCTCCTTCGACAGCGACAAGCATTCTTCTTCTTCATCACAAGCCGTGGTAAGTAAAAGCATGCAATCTACATTTGTAGTTTCTGCACTACCTGTGCGTGCCATGTATTAGTACTTCACTACTTCCTTTACTTATAAGGGGTCCTAAAGAATTTCATAATTTAAGTGCATTTTGCCAATAATAATAAAAAGGAAGATTTGCAAGATTTTCTTTCTTGAAGGTAAAGTATCAAGATGGTGCTGAGGCTACATATCCTGCAATCTTTATGCAATATGATGACATCATTTAGTTTTCTTTTCTTTTAACTTGCTTTAATAGAACATGTTTTAGCCTATACAACTAATAGAACATTTTCCCCTTTAAAGGAAGGGGAATTTTATTTTATTTTTTTATTCCCCATTGCTATTACCAAGTGAATAATCTTGTGCTGTAATTATAGGATGATGTGGAGGCTGAAATGAGAAGATTGAAGTTAGAGCTCAAGCAAACAATGGAAATGTATAGCACAGCATGTAAAGAAGCACTCACAGCAAAGCAGAAGGTATGAACTAATTTCTGGTTTATCTCTAGAAAAACTCAAGAAAATTGAGACATGTTTTGCATGACAGGCAGTAGAACTTCAGCGCTGGAAATTAGAGGAAGAGAGGAGATTGGAAGAGGCAAGGTTCGCTGAGGAAGCTGCATTGGCGCTTGCAGAAAAGGAGAAAGCCAAATCTAAAGCAGCCATGGAGACTGCTGAAGCACAAAAGAGGATTGCAGAACTGGAATCACAGAAGAGACTTAATGCAGAAATGAAAGCACTTAAAGAAGCAGAAGAGAAGAAAAGAGCACTTGATGCTTTAGGAAACATAGATGTGAGGTATAGAAGGTATTCAATCGAGGAGATTGAAGCTGCAACAGAGTTTTTCGCAGAGTCCCTGAAGATTGGAGAAGGAGGTTATGGTCCAGTTTTTAAGTGCCTTCTGGACCACACATCTGTTGCGGTGAAGGTTTTACGTCCTGATGCAGCCCAAGGAAGGTCACAGTTTCAACGAGAGGTAAGAAGAGGAACAAAACTCTACATGCAACACAATAAATTAAACTCAAATGTTTGGAAATTTTGGTTTCCAAAGTGCACAAGTCATGCTATGCAGAAAGGAGTAATGCTACATGACCACAATTATATGCCAAAATTTGCAAAGATTTTAGGATGGTGGTTAGATAACTCAAACTAATAGGGACAACTTATCTATCCAAAGGTTAAAAACAATACCAAATCATTCTAGCAAAAAAAATTCTGGCCATCTAGTATTTTCCGGCAGGAAGGGCTATGATGTTTGTATGTTTAGTTGACTTGCTTGTATGTCACGTTACAGGTTGAGGTACTGAGCTGCATACGGCACCCAAACATGGTTCTCCTCCTAGGAGCCTGTCCAGAATATGGCTGCCTTGTGTATGAGTACATGGCTAATGGAAGCTTGGATGATCGCCTCTTTCGTCGAGGCAACACTCCTCCACTTCCTTGGCAGGTTAGGTTCAAAATTGCAGCTGAAATAGGCACCGGCTTGCTGTTCCTTCACCAGACAAAACCAGAACCTCTGGTGCACAGGGACTTGAAACCAGCCAACATCTTGCTTGACACTAACTATGTGGCCAAGATCAGTGATGTAGGTTTGGCCAGGCTAGTTCCACCATCTGTGGCTGACTCCGTGACACAATATCGCATGACATCCACAGCCGGAACATTCTGCTATATAGATCCTGAGTACCAGCAGACAGGAATGCTAGGTGTAAAATCAGACATATACTCCCTTGGGATCATTTTCTTGCAAATTTTAACAGCAAGACCACCAATGGGACTGGCACATCATGTTGAGAGAGCCATTGAGAAGGGAACTTTTATGGAGATGCTGGATTCAACAGTGCCTGACTGGCCAGAAGAGGAGGCCTTGAACTTTGCAAAGATGGCAGTGCAGTGTGCCGAATTAAGGCGAAGAGATAGACCTGATCTTGGCAAGGTTGTCCTCCCAGAACTGAACAGGCTAAGAGAACTTGCTGAAAATAGTAATCTCCATTCAGTGTTGGGTAGCTGTATAAATGTCTCCGACCAGGGACAAGTTTCTGTGCAGCTAGTGAGTTTCTATGCTGTTTTTGCTATATGTAGACAAATAACTTCCTATGATAGAGAATTTCTTACCTTACCTAAACACTAAGTCAATCACATCATTAGTTCTGATAGATTATAGTAACTATTTATTTATTAATTAATAGTAGTAGTTATTATCTATTAATAATGATGTGATTGGCTTAATACACACAACTTAGATGCTTCAGGTTTATGTAAGAATTTTCCTTATGAGGGATCTTATGCCATCTTAACATAAACATTGCCTGACCTTTTTGCAGGGTGGAAGCTCTCCACTTCCTCCCTCTGGGGAGACTGGAAGAAACACGTCAAACGGTGTCTGATAAGTCAAAACAAGATCCCACTGAGCAAAAAAATAAATTGTTCACTGGATTGATCTGCTTGATCTACAGGATTAGGTGTAAATTACTTAGGTGGATTGATGTAATAGCATGCTTCATTCTCCAAGTTGTGTCATTCTTTTGTTTATTTTAGGCAAAATTACACTTTTGATCCCTTAAGTTATTTGTTTTGTTCAAATTGGTCCCTTAAGTTTTTTTTTGACAAACTAGACCCGTAAGTTAGGTTCAGGTTTCAAATTGGTCCCTTAAATTTTTTTGTGACAAACTAGACCCTTAAGTTATGTTCGGGTGATAAATTGGTCCCTTAATTTGTCAAATGAACCAATAAAGTAGACCCTTAGAGTGTGTTTGGGAAAGCTGGGAAAAAAAGATTATGCTGATAATCTGTTTTCAAATAATCGATTATTGTGATAATCGATTATAATCAAAATCTGTTTTTGTTTGGGTGTGTTTGCTGAAAAGCATTTTAAGATAATCTATTTTGTTTGGATAATGAAAAAATAATCACTTTTATATAGTAAATTACGAAAAAGGGTATGAAGATATTTGTTTATATTAATGATATTTGATTTTTTTTTTAACATTATAACTTGTTTTTTTTTTTATATGTCATCAATTTTTTTTTCTATTTATAAAAAATTGAATAAGATTTGTAACATATTTTCATGACAATGAAAAAACATGTGAAAATATATTTATTTATTTATTTATTAGATTAAGAAAAAAAATTATTTGATTAAAAAAAAGGAAATTCATGTTTAGAAAAATTGAGATAAACAAAGTTGCTTCACACTGTTCGTAATTTGGAAGAATTGATTCATTGTACCAAAAAATGAAATAATTGCTTCACGCTCAGTGACACCAAAATTGCTTTACATACGCTAACGCCAAGGGGTAAGTTGGGAAAGTAGCTTCTGAGCGAAAAATTAATCTATTGGAAACTATCAAACAGTTCAATAAATAAGATGGTGGTTGAACAGCTTTTTTTAAGGCATAAAAGCTTTTTTACAAATTCATCACTAGACCCAAACAGAGAGATTTTTTAAAAAAAGCTTTTTTCCAACCAAAACAGCTGAAAGTCCCATAATTAAGCATTCCCAAACATGCTCTTAATTTATTATTTTTAATAACTTAAGGGACCAATTTGTCACCCGAACAATAACTTAAGGGTCTACTTTGTCACAAAAAAACTTAAGAGACCAATTTGAAACCTGAACCTAACTTACGGGTCTGGTTTGTCACAAAAAAAACTTAAGGAACCAATTTGAACAAAATAAATAACTTAAGGGACCAAAAGTGTAATTTTGCCTTTATTTTAATATAGATTGCATCAGAAGCGCAACCTTTTTAAGGTAGAGTTCCAAAACACAAAACCAGGGTCTCAAAAAGTGATTTGGCAAGAAAATAATGCTAATATGTTATCATGGTCTTAAACAAGAAGATAATTCAAAGAGTGAAGATCCAAATTGTTCCCGAGGACTCACTTTTAGTTCCTGAAAAAAATAAATTAACTATTTAATCCCTCAAATTTTCAAGTCCCTGGATTTAGTTTTGATGTCTATTTACTTGCCTACGTGTACCATTAACCATCCTACTTGGTCCATTTGCGGTCTTGTGTGACTTATGACGCATTTTCTTGATGGAAAACGAATAAAAAGTGAAAAACATGCACAATTTTAAAATTCAAATATAGGAAAATTATTCTTTTTTTTTTTTTAACTTTTTTTTAGTTTTTCACGGCAGAAATTCGCCATAGGCCACACAAGACCACTAACAGGCCAAGTAAGATGATTAATGGAACCCGTAGGCAAGTAAATGGATGCTAGAACTAAATCTAGGGACTAATGTGTCCCTCTTTGAAATTTTGAGAGACTAAATGACTAATTTATTTTTTCAGGAACTAAAAGTCGGTCCCCAAAAGTTTTCAGGGATCAATTTGGGCCTTCACTCTAATTCAAACATACACGTAACAATACTGTTTAAAATATAGAACTCAGCAAGGCGTGTCGTGTAGTCAACATTATCTCTAACAATTGTAGTCGAAGACAATAATAAATTAAGGATTTAATTGGTATACACTGACAGTATAAAGTTTTTTTACACCGTCAACCAATCATAAATTGACACATCATTACAAATATTTGGTTCTTATCATAACCACCTTAAAAGTCATCAATTCCATAATTTCTGATTGGTTGTCAGTGTAAAAATCATTACACTGACAGTGCATATAAATTAAACTCATAAATTAATAACTCAATAACAGATTAACCCGAATTTGCGTTATATCATGTATATCTAGGTATCTCTTGAATAAAAGACCATACCATACTTTTTTAAAAAAGTTGAATGAGAAAAGGATGGATCTAGTTGGAGATAAATAAAATGACTTTGAAATATAATATTATTTTTTATTTTTATTAAGAAATAAAAAGAAAAACGAGTCAAGCAGAAATAATGTTAGACTCATCTTAACGTTATTGTTATCGATCAGACGTTAAAATGATACTCCTAATTTTGTTTCTTAGGCAATTATAAAATAATCATTTTTTAAAATTTTCGTCTTTCTCTTTTCCATTCACTCATTTTTCAGAAACCTTAGGCATGCGCAAAATATTGCCTAGCTATATAATATCTGACTAACGTTTCCATTCCAGGCGGCAAGCGGAGTTGACAGTTACTTCACGCTCGTACGTATATATTCATTTGCGGTATTAACAATACAAAATTAATTTCACATCTACCAAGGACCCTCCCATCATAACAATGCAAAATAAGCATTTGTGGAGAAAGATAGCTTTGTTATTTCTAGCAAAACTTAGAGTGCTGATAACTTGACACAGAATTGACGACATCATACACGACACTTGTTATAGTAGTGCACTGTAGCATTATTGTAGCACTACTTTTTTTTTTAAAATAACTTTTTACTTTTTAAAAAAAAAATATTTCTAAAAAAAATCCATTCACCAGATAATGAAATGAATTCACCATATATTTATACCGGATTCACCAGATATTTGTACATACTTAACCAAAAATTTTATTTCTCAAAAAAATCAATTCACCAGATAATGAACTGAATTCACCAGATATTTGTACCTGATTCACCAGATATTTGTACATACTTAACCAATAATTTTCTAAAAAGAACTAATTCACCAGATAATGAACTGAATTCACCAGATATTTGTACCTGATTCACCAGATATTTGCACATACTTAACGAAAAAATTTATTTCTAAAAAAAAACTCATTCACCAGATAATGAACTGAATTCACCAGATATTTGTACCTGATTCACCAGATATTTGCACATACTTAATCAAAAATTTTATTTCTAAAAAAAACCCATTCACCAGATAATGAACTGAATTCACCAGATATTTGTACCTGATTCACCAGATATTTGCATATACTTAACCAAAAAATTTATTTCTCAAAAATGCAAATATTTAACCAAAAAATTTATTTCTCAAAAAAACTCATTCACCAGATAATGAACTGAATTCACCATATATTTATACCTGATTCACCAGATATTTGCACATACTTAACCAAACAATTTATTTCTCAAAAAAACTCATTCACCAGATAATGAACTGAATTCACCAGATATTTATACCTGATTCACCAGTTATTTACACATACTTAACCAAACAATTTATTTATAAAAAAAAACATTTAAAAAAAAACTAAAATTTAAAAAAAAAAAAAAACGTTACAGTGCGGCACATACGATGTCGCCGTATTTGATGTCCACAAACTGTGTTCGTTTAGCATTATTCCAAAAATTAATCCTATGCTAAAGGATGTTAAAAAATCTGGTTGAGGGACCAATGAAGGTTGATCCAATTGGTAAGGATACGACTCATGACTCACAAGGTCGTGAGTTCAAATTCCACTACCGATGTTAGGACCTCGTTGGTGGGTAATCTATAAATACCGCTGTAAACACTCTTTGAACCGTAAGACAGACCCTGACCCTAGTGAGTCACCGGGACCCAACTCACCTAAACTTTAAAGCATCAAAAAAAAAAATCTGGTTGGGGGAAAATAAACTAACTTTCATTGATCTCACAAAAGAAACTTTCACTAAGGCTTATAACATTCTAACTTAAAATTGGAACAATATCCCCTCTTAAACTATTTCTCCACTACCTAAAAGCGTATTGAATTATAATTTTTATTCTTCTGATAAATAATTATTTTCTTAAAAAAAGTTATTTTATCCCAAATGATATTACTTTATTAAAACCTAAGTAGCAAATTAATTTTCAAGTCTAAGGAACATTTATCTAAAGGATGCTTTTTTTGTCAAAAAAAAATATAAAGGATACTTTTGAAAGAAAAAGAACGACACGTCAAAGAGCCCCGCACAAAATTTCCCAAATAGTTGTTTATGCAACGTGATACGTGCATCAGTATTTGATCCCTGAAGGAGCATATATTTGCCTTCCACGGAACGAAAGGAAAACAAGAAACATAAATTATTAACATAAATAAACTTATGTCGATACTTTATAATATACAATACCATTAATGAAAACTACCCAAACATAAAAGCTGCCCTTTCTAGAAAAACCCATATAGATATCCCTTCTTTGAGTCATCAAACCCTCATAGATCGAACAATAAAAATTACAACACGAGATAAAAAAATTATGTAAATAAATATCAAGCCACAATACCTCAAGGCCTAGTTTGAAAAAGGACACGCTGTGAGGAAGCAAGAGAAATGTGATGCATCAATGCCCCCAGAAGGCAACAATGCAACTTTGAATCTGCACCGGCCAATGTGTCAACGATAGTACATTAGCTGCTGTCTTGATGAATTGCCAGTATATCCATCATACATGGTTTGAGATCCCCCGGAGTTTATGCCCATCGAAGCAGGAGCTAGGCCATGTTGTCCAGTCATTTGCAGAAGGGCTTGACCAGAAAGGCCTGATACAGCAGCTTGACTCAAGGCCAGTTGGCGCTGATAAGCCAACAGTTCAGCGGGAGAATAGCCTTGGTTCATCCCTGCGGTGGGAAGTATTTGATATGGTTGAGCAGGAGGAGGTAAGGGATTTGAAGCTGTTCCAGGAGGAGTTGGCTTGCTACCCCATGAACACTGCACAAATCAATTAAAATACATTTTATCCACTGACATCAGATGAAAACACGCTCTCAGCCTCTAAAAATAATTGTCATGGTGCTTAGAGGTGCATCACGTTCTTGGAATTCAATTTAAACTACAAAAGCATTTCAACTTTCCGACATTATAATTTATAAGACAGAGTCCATTAATCCGTAACATGTATGGAGGAATGCTGTAAAAGCATGGCCTTCTTGCCATCTAAATCCCCCTCCATCCCTCCTCCATCCCACCTCCTAGTGGTTGTGCATGTTACTTCTTTTTAAGGGTAGGGACGAGGTAGGGTTATGGATAAGTTCATGCGTCTCTGTGTCTCTACATATGAGAAACATCGTCAGCTATTGGCAAGAAAAAGAAGAAAGACTTGTATCCCTACTCTGTAAAAATGACTTATTATAAAAACAAGACAAGCGTAGGCAATGATATAGGGGCATAGGGCAAACATCAGCCTCAACACTGGAACGACAATTAGTTTGTTGACCAGATAAGCAACAAGTGAAAGCCTTCTCACCTTCATACTCTTCCCACGAATTATTCTTCCATTAGCCATCTGAATGGCCAATGCTGCTTCCTCATGAGTGTTGTATCTGACAAATCCAAAACCTTTATCCCTCTGAACTCGGACCTCCTCAATAACCCCAGTGCCCAGTGCATGGAACTGACAATGGAGTTCAGCTTGAGTTACCTGTGATCTCAAACCATATTTGTAAGTGGCAAGTTACTTATCAAGAAGTTTGTGAACTAAATTCATAATTTGAAACAAACTGCAAGACTGTCTGACATTCAGACCAATATAACACAGCCACAGATGTGACAGGCATTCATCAATCTAAGTAGTACCAATAATATATGATATGTTGACACTGTAAATAACTTCAATGTCAATTCTACACCAATGAATAAATTTTAATACTTTATAGAACAAATGTTTACAAAATTCACGTCCATCAGTTATTGAAAGTATAAATCATGCTCAAAATGAAACAAACTGGATCACAAACACACCTAGTTGAGAATAGTCCAGCTTTCAGTCAACACCAAGCACAAATTATGCTTTAATTTTGAATACACTAATTAGAGGTCAAGTCAAGTATAATGCTTGACAGGCGTAGGCATGACTGTATTCCCTAACCACATGTAACTAGGCAGTCATGCTGTAGGAAAGACTGCAGCGGAAAACTATCTTGCATGTGATATGAATTTTTCTGACAGTTTGACTTAATTGATGCCAAGCAGACGGTGATATAACAAAACCAGAAAAACAAGGGTAATTGAGATATGCATCATTGAAAAAACCAAACCATGAAAACTATGTTTAAAGCCAATTCTGACAAACCAAACCAATCCCAGCTTAAACTTCAATATTTTTCCACACTTGGGAACAAAAAAATTAAATAAAAGTTTTGTACATATATCTATACAAACAATAACCATAACAATTCATTTTTCAATTCCTATAACTTACATCATGGGGAAGGTTGCCGACATAAACAGTAGTGTATGCAGGATTGTTTTCAGGAGCATCCTCATTGTTATTATCTTGACCTCCATCTGTAGAACGCGCACACACGTGCAACACACAAGAAGAATAATTAGTCAACAAACCTAAAGTTTCAAGCCGGTTTACAGAAGTGCAAGTAAACAGAAAAGCAAATGAAACTGTAGGGCTTAAGTGAGGTCCCAATTCTGAACTAATTCCAGTCACTGTAATCATTAATCATTAATAATTATAAAAATAGATACAGAAACACTACCCCAAGAAGTAATGGATAAATACAGTATTCACCAAATAATAATATAAAATTCAACATGTAAAGGAACAGGACTTGCTAAAATCCCACTCAAACAAAAATAGGTTTGCTTTTTGTATCTATCTTAGCTATTCCACTTTACCTCGAGATACAAAATATATAGTACCGTGACCCAATATGTTAAACAAGTACAACTTATGCTTGCACATTGAAACTGGTGTCCAACAAATCAAGCAATTAGAATTCCAGTGATATTTCATAGAAGGTAAAGCTGGTTTCTAACAATTGTGAACTACCAAAATACACATGATATTAGAATAGGTATGCCACGTTATATACTTTGATTTTTGAATTAGTATGACATCATTCAGCACAGTGAATGTATCACAAATTCCAGCCCATGTAATCATCCAAATCTAAAGAAGTAAAAAAATTTAAACCAGAACCTTCATATATATTTTCATAGTTTCACAAATATGGGCTCTTAGAGAGATGGGAGATACCTGAAGATCCATTTGTAAGCACAACAGCATTTTGGTTGTCATTGTTCTTCTCTTCGTTGGAGCTGGCACCAGCACCCTTAGTTGCCCAATTGCATCGTATTTGCCTATTTCCCAGCCATTTACCTATAAGAAGCAGGAAACACCACAAGTTGGTAGGAACAAAAGCAAATGACAACAGAAGCAGTGTACAAACAATGCTGGAGTAAACAATTAAATGCCTAACCCGTCATATCATTGATGGCACTTTGGGCATCCTGCATATCAATTACATAAAGATGTATAATTTCCCTGATTCAGCGAATAATTAACATAGCTACACCAAACTAACTTTTGGTTGAGGTTAACTTAGAAAATGTTATAAGAGTTCAGATTGCTCTTCAACTATCTAAACGCAAAAAAAAAAAAAAAAAAAAAAAAAAAAAAAGCAAAAAACAATAACAGCATTTGTAATGAGGTTTTGTGTTTAAGTAACATTCGGTATTCTGATCTAGTTTAATTTGAAAGAGAAACATTTCAATGATTTATTTTGTAAGACTAAGTTTATACTTGTACTACTACGTCTAACAGAACAAGGAAAAGAAATTGAGAGACCGATAACAATCTTTAATGGAAATAGATTTTTTTATTTTTCCCTTTCAGGAGGGTTCATTGGTTGATTTTCCAGTACATTCCAGTATACAGAATAAGCAATACCTGATGGTCACGGAAAGAAACAAAACCATATCCTTTTGAGCGACCAGTTTTGTGATCCCACATAACCCTTGCGTCACTGCAATTAATAAGCGAGAAGATGAAAAGTAAGTTTCATGCATCAACATATCTTGCAAGACTAATTAACTCGTTGAAGAGTTCCCCCACATCAACTATCTTTCTTCAACTTGTCGCCACCACTAATAATGACTAGAGTCACCATAAAAAGAATATACCTTGCTCTAGTGACCACAAAAATTGCAAAAGGAAAAACAAAAACAAAAAACAAAAAAGCAACGAGGAGAACTCACGAACAACTAGGATAGACTGAGAAGCATGCAAATAAAGTTGCATCAGTGACCTCTGGACTCAAATCACCAACAAATATATTGAAGTGCCCTGATGATTTTAAACTAAAATTAAAGGAATATACAATTGAAAATAAAAAGAAAAAGAATGCCCCCAAGAAGTAAAATAAGCAAAACCAACAATAAATGGAGTGTGCTTAAAAGTAACCTGAAGTATCCTCCCTACTGCTATTGGCATATGCCCAATTCACCTTAAGTGCTTGACCATATCTGCAAATGGAATAAAAAGAAGATAAATTAATGAAATGTCGCTACATATTAAGGAAGATTCTAAGAATCTTGTCGAGATTCCATAGTTAAAACAGCATCTGTAGAGCCATTACAATAATATTTACATCGCCAACTACAAAATAAGTGATAAGTCTATTAATAAAAATGATTGCAGAAGTGAAAAATGATAGTAATTCCTCTATCATCAAAAAATCCCAATGGAGAATGCTTTCACAGTTCGCATCCTATGCAAATATGCCAAAGAACCTGAATAACCATGTATAAAACATAATGCTTACAGTTGCCGTCCATGCAATGTCATTATAGCAAGGGCTGCAGATGCTCGGTCATGGTAGTCCACAAAACCATAAGAGGACTGCAACAATAGTGTCACAAACAAATCAGAAGAAACCGGAAAGTAGAGATCACAGATAATAGGGACAAGGACTATGAAGAAAATATAGTATGTGCAGATGCCAATCCAAGAGCCGGTCAGGGGAATTTTACTGTGCTCCCCACAGCAGGACTGATGACTGTCGATTGACATATATAACACAAAACAAGATCTAAAGCAATCTATGACCTTCTTAGCTGCTGCATTTTCTAACTCTCAATCTCTCAGCTTTCAGCATACACGATTCCAAATTAGAAAAGCTCATCTTACACTGCCAAGGTTGGTAAAGATCATGATAGACATGTGGTAAAAAATTAGGACAAGAAGGTACTACCATCCCATTCATCACAGTAAAAGAGTTTTCTAAAGAAGGGAGACAGCGAAAACTCTAAGTCTCTGCTATTAAAGGCCAACGTGCATTTTTTTTTTTTTTTGTCTGCAAATATGATGCACGTCATTTTAGAAATCCTTGAAACCTATCACCTTTGTAAAATAAAGATTCCAGGAAAGAAATTCTTAGTCAAGGAATGTGAAACAAACACTTTCAAAAATTAAAATCCTACTCATCATTACTAAGAACCAACATGTCATCATATTAAGGAAAGATATGAAAGTAACACAATTCTTTTAGTTTGTACAATAAAAGAGGCAAATTATGAGCGAAAAATAATAATATAATGATCATCAAAAGAGTATTGAGTGGAATACTAAATCAAACCTTTTCTTTTCTTATGAGCTTGCATCCAGCAAGAGGACCAGCACTCTGAAAAACTTCAGCGAGAAGTTTATCGGTGACATTTACATGAATATTTCCTACATAACTGAAAGCACATAGGTTCAGATTATTTAGATGTCAAAGCAGGAAAACTATACTAATTCTGGTACATTGATGATTTAATACCATATATAACCTCGGTAGCATGATAGCATCAAATTATCTCTCGGAAATTAACATAGGTTAAAAACACCATTTAAAATTTGGGCTTTAGGCCTAACCCAACCCCACAAAACCGGCTTGTAAGGTGAAAGCACTACTTGGGCCATATTTCTAGTCGATGTGGGACTCTCAACACACCCCCTCACGCTCGAGACTGGACATCTAAAGCATGGACTGATACGGGTGGAAAAACAGGGATTGCAACACACCCTCTCACGCCCAGGACCGAACATCTGGAGCGTGGACAAATGCAGGTGGAATAACAGAGATCTTGGCCCAATAACACATGAGATAGGCTCTGATACCATCTTTAAATTTTGGCTTTAGGCCTAACTCAACCCCACAAAACCGGCTTGTAATATGAGGATTGCACAAACTTTATAAGCACTACTTAGGCCATATTTCTAGTCGATGTAGGACTCTCAACAACCATTATTATAAGAAATTCGCATATATAGTTAGAAGTTAGGTTCTAAATGGAAAACTGTCATAATTGTACAAAAACATGAATATGTAGGAAAAAAAAAATCTAAAAGCAGGAGAAATCCATCACTCACACGCTACGGCATGCAGCAGCGTCAAAACCAGGAGGCAGATTCCCACTTGGAACAGGATCCATCTGCAAAAATTTTAAAACTACAAAGAATGAACAAACGGGGATAAAGGAAAGAAGAAAGTATAGGAAGAATGAAAGATACCCTGAATAGAATCAAAGAAGGAAAAAAGAAATTAATTTTTTTTACTGATATAAAAAGATGAACTATTTCTGGTATGGCACTAACAAATCAAATATCAGGCTAAAAGAAATGGAAAACCAATCAATTGCATAAAACAATTTTAGTTCATATCATAATTTTAAAAATAATTCTTTAATAGTTCACCCGTTATGCAAGACAGCTGTTTTAAAGAATTTTTTGAACAGGCTCAAAGAATTTGAAGAAATTTTAGCAATCATTAGGTTCTTTCTATCAGTATATTAAAGATCCAAAAGTTTGAGGAAAAATGATTCCAAATCAAACGAGTACATATAATACATTAGTCACCTATCCATAATATAAGAAAGTATTATATCAAATTAATCACTAGAAGATTGGCTCACTTGACGGAATAGGTTGTGAAATCGCGATTCAAATTGTGAATTTGAATCGCTAGGCTAAGTTTTGAATTTGAATCGTAAATTGTATCAAATCATAAAATTCATAAAATTCAAAAGCATCTTTACTAAATTACTGTCTAATGTTAACTGATTCAGTCTCCTCTCTCTTAATACCGTCATCCAAAAAAAGCATAGCTTTTAAGTCCGGTTCATCAAGAGACAACTCTGCCAAAGCGATACTTCTTGGATATGTATCCGAAAGTATCGTACGAGAATCAAGTAAAAGAAAAGTTAAAAAACTAAATAAATAAAGGGGATACTTCTTCGGTACGTATCTGGAAGTATCCAACGAGTATCGGTGTCGGATACGGGTAAGACACAGATACGTTTCCATTTTTGGAGTATCCGGGTAAAGAAGGTTGTAGCAGATGGAATTTTGAGTTCTCAAGAAGACATTGCCAATCACTTTAGCATTCTCTCTTTGCCTAAAATTGGAGAGTGCAGCAAGGTGCAGGAGGAAAGATCTTGGAGGTCAGTAATCCTTCCCTATTTCCTTATAAATGACTAACTTCCTTGTTTGGAATGGTTGAGGATTCAATGATCCTATTAAAAAATAATTATAAAGTTATAAACTTGGTTAGTAAATTGAAAGTTTTTCTATTATGCAACATTGAGACTATAGTGCAGAAAACAACATTCCCTTATGTTTTAAGAACCTCTTGCCTGGTATGCACTGTCATGTCCCTAACCAGGGAAAGGACTTAGAAACATGATGAGGATTTATTTCAAATAGCTGGTAAATTCATTCTCTTAGCCCGGCCAACTTAGATATTTGAAGAGAGTTCATGATGTTGGGGAAAAAACAGATCTGCCATTCCTACTCACTAGTTATGTCATCCCTTACCTATGATCCCATCCTAGTTTTCGCCGCCCATGGTTCCGAGAGACCCAATTTATATATAATGAGCACCTCGCCCCTTTCTTCCCGCCGCAAACCCGATTTAACAACATGCGAAACTGCACGTCGATTCACGAGTCGGCACCATATCGCACAATTCCGGCAATTCAAGGTGCGATTCCGGTGACTCTCTGATTCAACCACCGATGTGTATCGTTTCTCCACCGACTCGTATTGAACTGTACGAGTCGGATCGTAAATTGTACGATTTTGATACAGGATAAAAAAAATGCAGATATAATTGGAAACAAAGTTACTAAAAGCAGCCATCACAAATCTGGAAATGACAATTATAGTTCAATGTAGCAGCAAATCCTTAATAAAGAAACAAACAACATTATTAATTTATCCTTATTCCAGTAAAGAAAGTAAGAAGCACTCTTTATACATTACTGAGAAAGTGAAAACATAATAAAATCATAGACACCCTAGGCAGCGAAAAATAACTAGATAAACAAGAGCCACACGGACACAGAGAACCTAATTACAACAATTACATGTCCCTTGTTCATATAGCCTAGCCTACCTATTATTCTCTGTTACGCCAGGGATGGAGCTGAGTTATTAAATGCACAAATTTCATAACGTGAAGCAAACAAAAACAAACGTAGCATTGAACAAATAAAAAGCATCAAACAAATATAAATTGTTGCGGGAAGGGGCAAAGATAGAAAGAAGGGAAACCTGTTGCATAGCAGCGGCAAGCATGCCAGGGTGATACATCTGCTGTTGTTGGAGCAAGGCTTGCTGCATCAGGGCTTGTTGTTGTTGTTGCTGCAACTTCAGCCTCTGTTGCATATTCCGATTGATTTTATTGATTGATTCCTGCAACGCATCAATTTTATAATTGAAATGAAAGGAACAAATAATCATAAATCGCCGATTCAAATCTTGGATTGGAAAGGGAATTTTCTTTTCTCACCGTGAATCAGAAAAAACAAGCGAAGATGGAAGCTCCTTCTCTCAAGTGTGATGATGATGATGATGATCCCAATTGCTTCCGTGGATTTGCCTTTGTTTCTTTGGATTTTGCGCTTTCTTTTTTTGTTTCAGTCCTCAATCCCCAATCCACCCTCGTATCAATCCCCATCCACTTTCCATTGTAACTCAACCGGGGGAATCGGATCTAATTCCCGGTTCGGGTTTAATCCGTTTACTTTTACTTTTACTTTTTCTTTATTTTTTTTATACATAATAATCTTCTTTTTATTTGTTTTTAGTTTTTGTCCAAATCAATTCCACACACTAGCCTGTCAGAAAAAAAAAAATACACACACTAGTACCAATAATAGTAATAGTAATTTGATAAATTTTACAAAATAAAATTTGACAATATAGTAAAAGTCTTTATTTTAAATGATAAAAATTAGGCTAAACCCTTATTTTGGTCCCTTATCTTTATTTTTATTTTTATTTTGGTCCCTTATCTTCTTCTTTTTTTCTGCTTTGGTCCCTTATCTTTCAACCGTTTGCCTATTTTGGTCCCTTCCGTCAGTCTGCCGCCGTAAGTGGCCGGAAACCGTCGCAGTCAGTCGCCGAAACAGCCGGCGACTCACGGCGGATACCTAACTCCGTCAGTGCAAAATTGACGGAAGGGACCAAAATGAAAACTAAAAAAAAGATAAGGGACCAAAATGGAAAAAAAGAAAAGAAAAAAAAGATAAGGGATCAAAATGAAAACTAAAATAAAGATAAGGGACCAAAATAGGGGTTTAGCCTAAAAATTAATTTTGATTTACTATTAATATAAGGTTTTCATCATTATATATATATATATGTGTGTGACTTTTAATTTTGTTATTTAAAATGTCAAATGTTCTTAAAGATATTACAATAGTGATTAGCTCCGTTGAATCAGTTAAATTGATTAAGCTACAGACATGAATTATGAGTTCATAGAGTCAAATCCCCGCCTTTTCTATTCCCTTCTCCTCACATCTCCTTTTCTACCTCCTCATGTAAAATCTTTTATAAGTTTTTTTCTTGGCAAAAAAAATGTGATCAGTTTATACAATAATATTAAGAATCAGCCATAAATCCTAAAAAAAAGTATAATACAATTCATATATTGTATTAACTTGTATGTTGTCCCACATTTAAAGTGAATATTGTAAATATAGTACTTGTTAATTATATTATTAGTTCAACATTTTTTGCCCAAACATTTTATTGGAAAGTGTTTTTTATGTCCCTTATTGTAATTGTAATTTAATAACAAGACAAATTACTTTTCCAATATTACACCCGAAACAACTTAAAATCATTTTTCAAAGAAAAACCACTTTACAAACTTAAAAAGCTGCACACAAACATGCACACACGCGAACGCGCGTGCTCGCAGACACACACACACACGCACATATATATATATATATGTATGTATGTATATATAATATGTTAATTAATCCATTGAACTATAGGTTGCATGCAACTTAATTTTTGATGTTCGAAAGCATGTATTTTGCTCTTTAATGTTTGTAAAATATGAAAAAACGTATCTTTCATCGTTTTTTTCATCAAATCTCAATGAAAAAGACAAAAATGTTATTTCCCTCCCCAAATGGAATATTGCAATTTTTCTATTGAATGATCCCAATGCGTGACTCAGTTCATGATTTTTTTTCGGTCCCCCAAACTATCCCATGCGTAATTGCATAGATTAATCCTCGAGTTGGGCAGGACCACAAGGGTGTCAAAGCTTTCCCCTCAAGAGTTTTAATACCGCTGCATTCTCAGAATTAGAATTCGAAATCAGACCACTGGTTAAGCTGGAGGAGACCCATATCATCTCATTCAAGTGCTCTTGAGTGACTTGGTTCATGATGTTTAAATTTGCATATTCCAATCCTTGATATTTGCAGAAGGTGCAAATCAATCCTTTTGTTAAAATTTTCCATCAAATACTAATAGATTTTTTCATGTGACTAATAGTCATATCAAAATACCTATAGACTATAGTGTGATCGCACACTCCATAAACCCTAAATCATAACTCCATACCCCCCGATGGTGAATTATATTATCTACCATATTAGATATTACATCGAAACACAATACCAAGAGCCAACAAACTTGATCATGAGAGTCAGACATGTTTTGTAATGGATAGTCATACTAAGGTCATTTAAGAAAAAGAGTCATTGAAGAAAACAAATTAAGTCAAGTTCTTCATTACATTAAGTATGTAATGAGTTTGTTCTGACCCAACCAGCTAAAATGTTCTTTCCTTAATGTCCTAAGGTTCAACCAATCACGAGTTCCATGATATAAACCTATACCATCAAGGTTTAAATTATGTATCAAACGAGGCTTTAAAATCAATCCTTGTTCTTTCCATAACAGTTAGAGCATCAAAGAGAGTTGGCAATTAACATAAACTGTAAACTGTATAAGGCACAAGATGGAGTAGTCTTTACATCCTGTATTTTTTTTTTTAACATACATCCTGCATACTTTAAATTTTTAAAACTCTTATGTAAAATAGTTAAAACAAACTTAATCTAATAACATACATAATATTATATGTAACTCAAATATAAAGATTTGGTCACTTATCCTACTAGAGGAATGGTGCCAATACACTCTTTTTAATATTTTCTATAGAGGAGGGAGGAATGTACTTTGAGGAATGTCACAAACACATTTTTTCAATATTTTCTCTAACACACTATTCTGTTGATAAAGGATTATAACAATGATTTTTATCATTATATTATTTGAAAATTATATCTATCTATCTACCTTTGTTTGTTTTTCTATATACTACAAGGAATACTTTAACAATGGAACTGAAAGTTAAATTGACCAGACACTTAGGTCATGATTTAACTTATCCAATCAATTAAAATTTTTTTTTGAAGAAAAATAAATTAATAATATTAAAATTGGTTTAGCAAGACAACATTTAAATAGATTATAGATTATATAATCGGTTCACGATTTTACCAGTTCAACCGAATGATTTAATCCAAATTTTAAAACACGAGTGAAAATGTATAATGAGTGTCAAATGTATAAACAATAAAATATAATAATAAAAATGGGAATATATATTTCAATTGAGAAGAGTTTTTTTCTTGTTTTTAGAAAAAGTCTAGGATGAAAATTCCTCTCGTTTCCTTTTTATTTTTTCGTTGTTCAATTATTCTTATTTGAATATCAAAGCAAATTACGAACTCCAGCTACAATTTATTATAGATTATATATCGCACAAAAAATTTCATAAATAAATCAAACTCAAGTCATATTATTTTCATTTTATGTAACCCAGCAAACCTATGGAAAACAAGAGCAAATCAGCATATTAAAAATGGTAGTATTTTTCTTTTATCTTATATTTTATTGGCAAAGTGTGAGACAAAAACTTTAAAACGAATGGTAGTTAAATAAAAGCTAAATTTCAACCGCAGATAGGAACATCTCACATCTG
Organism: Echinosophora koreensis; assembly: GCA_035048595.1. Lineage (NCBI taxonomy): Eukaryota > Viridiplantae > Streptophyta > Magnoliopsida > Fabales > Fabaceae > Echinosophora > Echinosophora koreensis. Next base: position 7,537,476 of record JAPCYP010000001.1, on the reverse strand, counting down.
AAATCTGCATTGACATTAAACATAATCTAATTCTATTGTTGTAATCAACCATGGGTATATTAAAAATTAAAATAGATAGTATAACGAAACAAATTTTTTTTGATGAAGAGAAACAAATGATTTTTACATGAAAAATAAATAAAAATAAGACTTAATTGTACTGTTGGTCCCTAAGGTATCATGATTATGTATTTTGGTCCTCCGGGTTTCAATTGCAACAATACAATTTTAGTCCCACAGGTTCCAATTACGTCAATTGGGTCCCTCATGTATTATGATTGTACAATTTTGGTTACAGATATTATGATTATGCAATTTTAAATGTCAGTAACATATATGACACATATGAGACTGATTTGATACTTAATCTAATTCTATTGTTGTAATCAACCATGGGTATATTAAAAATTAAAATAGATAGTATAACGAAACAAATTTTTTTTTGATGAAGAGAAACAAATGATTTTTACATGAAAAATAAATAAAAATAAGACTTAATTGTACTGTTGGTCCCTAAGGTATCATGATTATGTATTTTGGTCCTCCGGGTTTCAATTGCAACAATACAATTTTAGTCCCACATGTTCCAATTACGTCAATTGGGTCCCTCATGTATTATGATTGTACAATTTTGGTCACAGATATTATGATTATGCAATTTTAAATGTCAGTAACATATATGACACATATGAGACTGATTTGATACTTAATGAGATCAGCTTAATAACTTACACGATATTCTTATATAGCATTATTGATTCCTCGGATACTTTAATTGATGCATATGAAGTGAAACAAATGATTTTTACATGAAAAATAAATAAAAATAATTAATCACCGAAAAGGTAGGCAATATAAAATTGAGAAGATTCGTGCACAGGGAAAAACGGCTATGATAGACGGATGTGCCGGGACATCGGGGAACCAGAAGCGCCTCCCTCCAATTCCAATTTCCAAATACCAACACTTGACTTATGACTGTGATGGCGATACCTTCCCACGCCAGCTGTAGCTGCTTCCACTTACCTTTTTCTCTCTTTCATTTTTTATTTATTTTTATTTACTCTTATTTTATTACACTTCCTCCAAAGTCCAATCCCACCTCACTTGATCCAATCACAAATCTCACTCCTTCCTTCCACTTTCCCCTTTCCACCAAACATGATAATGTAAACTCCTTCTTCCGCGAGGGTTGCCTTTCCGTTTTTTCATTCATAGCGTTCCTACTTCTGTTTAATCCATCTACAAAAGGTAGATTTGCTTTAAATTAAAATTTTAATTAATTCCGTACACGATCGATCTATCTTATTCATTACGGTTGTTGTGTTGTGTTTCGACTTTAATTAATGGAGTATAGAAATAGAAGTGAATTTGATTTCATTTGATTTGATTTTCAGTGTTTGATTTTGACTCATAGGATTGATTGGTTTGGATCGGATCTCGTTTTCGCTATTCCTTGGCCATGGACATCCGTGGCGATGCAGAAACCAGTTCCTTTTCCAGGTTTTCCATATGCTCCTATTTCTTCGTCACTATTTGAATCTGAAAATTCATTTTCCACTTTGTTTCTGAATTCTTCGATATTGTAATGAACATGTCTTAATACAGTAGCTTGATTTGCACATTATTTGCTTCATATTGCAATTAGAAATAGTGAATATATCTATTCAAAGGCTTTTGTTTCTACACAGTTTGTTTGCAGCTGTGTCATATGGAATTGCCTCAATGGCTATGGTTTTTATCAATAAGGCTATTCTTATGCAGTATGCACACTCAATGACTCTCCTTACATTGCAGGTATTGCAAAATATAGAGGATACTGAACCTCATAGTTTGGTTATTCTTATTTTACTTACTACTATAAGATTTATTGTTTAGGAGTGTTGGACATTGAAATTGATAATGTATCTGTCTTTCTTAGCAACTGGCTACCGCCTTGCTTATACACTTTGGTCGAAGAATGGGATACACAAAAGCAAGAGAAATAGATATGATAACAGCCAAGCGACTGTTCCCAGTCTCATTTTTCTATAATGCCAATGTCACTTTTGCTCTGGCAAGTTTGAAAGGAGTCAATATTCCAATGTACATTGCGATAAAGAGGCTTACACCACTTGCTGTACTTATCGCCGGGTTTTTCTCAGGAAAGGGGAGGCCTACTACACAGGTAGTTTTTTTATTCAGTTAATTTATTGCTAATTTCAGGTTATTATTTGTCCTATTGCTTTAATCAAGATAGTTTATGTAAAAGAAACAACGGAAATTCTTGGTTAACCTGGGATACACAAATATCCAAAAGGGTTCTCAGAAAAGCATTTGTGGCTTTTAAAGAAGCAGAAGAACCATTGGTAACAGAACTTTATTCATGTTAAAAGGAGGGTGTTGCATTAAAAAAAAAACTTTGATTTCCTTGTGGGGAAATTAATCCCAAGTGGACTCTAAAGATGGGGAAAAGTACCTTATACAACAGTGATCAGCATCAAAATGTAATGTTCATTTTCTCACACATTGGCATGGAGAACATAATTAAACTACAATGTGTGGGTTTAATGCCAAGTTGTCACTTTTTGCTTATAACTCATTTGATTACCCTTTCATGCCTACAATAATTAGTAGCATTTTATTCATTTCCTCTCCTGACCTGAGAAAATGGCTTTTGATGTCAGATTTGCAGTCTCTTGCTTTTAGTAGAGTTCACACTCAATGGAACATGGTGTACCTTTCTGTCAAATTTCAGGTGATTCTTTCAGTGATGATGATTGCTGCTGGAGTTCTCATTGCTGCCCTTGGAGATTTTTCCTTTGACCTTTTTGGGTATAGCATGGCCTTCATTTCTGTTTTTTTCCAGGTGATATGCTGATATTTGTTGTTCTTATTCTTATAATAGAGTATAGACACTGTAATTATGTATGCTAAGCTCATAGTGTTGTGTACTCATCTATGCAGACCATGTACCTTGTGCTGGTGGAAAGATCTGGTGCTGAGGACGGACTTTCATCAGTGGAAATCATGTTCTATAACAGCTTTTTATCTCTTCCATTTTTGATGTTTCTCATCATAGCCACTGGGGAATTCCCAAATTCTTTATCAGTTTTGTTTGCAAAGGTCAGAATCTTTACCTGCTTCTTTGTGTTGGAATTGATTCATGGTTAAGCTTTCATGGAGAGTGTTTCAAACTCTTGGAATCTTACTTCTGTCTTTCGATCTAAACAATCCAATGAAAAAATTGATTTCAAAAGGAACTGCTAAAAGCCTCAGTAATAGTTTGATGTAGTTACTTTGTCTCCAACAGTAGATGATACTCTGTGTTCATTCATTTCCTTGTGATTATTTGTCTGAGTTTATGGAATATTCAAGAATAATTGTATCATCACTAGTCTTCCCTTCCTCTGTCTGATAATATCCATTGGAAAATTTCATGCTATTTTTCTACTTATTCATCCACTCTAGAATATTACTCATTATCTAGCAGCTCTGTTTCCTGCAAAACAATCCCCACCTGGTGGGTTTTGGAAGAGAATTTGAGTTTGTTGAGACTAGGCATGAAACAAAAATCAAGGAAAAAGAATAGGGGGACGAGGCTGAGATTCACTTGATGATGTATAGTGAAAAGCAACATAAAGACAGGAGCAACTTTTGATTTTGGCCTGATAAGATGAGCCGCTTCAGAATAACTTGTCTTTTGTAATATGCCAGATGCTTTATAATTAAAATCAACATTAATAAATTAGGTGTTCCACTTTTAGTTCTTCTAAATTGTTAAATTCCTGGCAAAGTGTATCCTCTAGTAGCCATTTTGTGAGAATAAATCAAGGGTTATAGAAACTTAATAATGATGGCTGTCAACTGAAGCCATGGCTTTCAACATATTTTGGAAAAGCTAAAAATTTGCAGATATCTGACGATATGCCATAACTGAGTCTTATCTAGTGATGTATTGATGCAAAAGCTATATCTAATGTAAAATTTGTTTTCCTTTGCAGAGTTATTCTTTTTCATTTTTGGTGATCCTTGTTATTTCATTGGTGATGGGCATTGTTCTCAACTTCACCATGTTCTTGTGTACTATTGTTAATTCAGCTCTAACTACAACTATTGTTGGCGTTCTCAAAGGAGTTGGTTCTACGGTAAGCGAGGAGCAATCCTGTGTTTGCCATAGAAAATTTGTCACAGCACAAAAATTTTAATTTGGAATGGCACTGAGTATTGATACATACTTAACCATCCATCTTTTTTTTTTTTTTTTTCAAATATTTTTTAATTTACTAAATGCATGCCCTTTTTTGTTAATTTATATCTAGGCATTACATGACAACATTAAATATGTTTCTTTTTGCTTCTTCAGACCCTTGGTTTTGTCTTACTGGGTGGTGTTCAAGTCCGTGCTTTGAATGTGACTGGATTGGTTATCAATACAGCTGGTGGTGTGTGGTATTCATATGCCAAATATCAGCAGAAGCAAAGTAAGATAGTGAAGCAAATACCAGATGTGGAGGCTCATCGAAAATAGAAGTGGCTTTGATGAGTTGCGATGAAAACAAACAGTTATTCATTGTTTCTTTACTTTGCTTTACCATGATTATAAACACTAGTAGTTTAGTTCCTTCTTTACCTTTCGTAATTTTACAGTAATTATAAGTGCACATAGTCAGAGCCTCAGAGGTAGTAGTACTGATATTCAGAAAAGCTTCAGTAATAGTTTTTTTTTTCGGGTACAAACTTCAGTTAATAGTTTTATTTTGCAAATATATATCACAAAATCAGATGATGCCATTTTTAGGTCGTCTCTATTTACAGTCAGACGCCGTGTCATTGTGCTCAATGGTGCTATCGAATAAGAACCCGTGTTTGTTTCTTAAAACATGTTATCTTTATGCAGATTGACATCCTTGTTCTGTGTGTGATCACCCTGCCTTGCCCCTTCCATTTCAATTTTGACAAGTATAATGTGATCTGTGATGACGTTTAAATGTTTATTCTGTTTCATTTTCTTTGCCTCTGATTTCTTTGGGGGTGGGTACATTAGAGGTGCAAGCACCTGGGTATGGAAAGGAATTCGGAAATTTAGTGAAGGATCCAACATGACGTCATCATCACACCCAATCAAGACTTGGGCCAGTACGAAACGAGATGTAAAATTTGAGGATTATATCAATTTTTAGATGTTTGAAAAAGATAATGAAAATCATGTATAATTATAGGTGAAGGATATGGTGCACCACCCACCAAAGTGGTGCAGTGGTGCACCACCCAAATGGCAATACTTGAGCCAATCAATTTGACAATTGTCACTTTTGACTTTTCAACTGGTTAATTGGTCAAATTAAGTTATGTATTTGCAGATAAATACACACTAAATTCGTATTTGCTAAAAGACCCAATTTTAACAAAAGTATTTTCATCCCACTCCCACAACTCTTCTGTCTTCTCCCCTCACCACCACCACTACCACCATCCCCATCATTCCACCACCATACCTTTTGCACAACCCAGCAAACCAAAAAAAATACGCCGATGCAAATATGGCGTTGAACACGTCGCGCGGTAGTGATGACAGAATGATCGGATGGTGCGGCGAAGGGCGGATGACGGCGGCTGGTAGACGGCTCGCGACGAATCTGAACCGCAATGGTCAGATCCAGACCACGTCTGGTGTGATGCGGCTGGGCGGGCGTTGCTTCAATGAACGGCGAGGTGGGGCGTGGGGTGGGGTGGCGGTTCGTGGTGGTGGCGGTTCGTGGTGGTGGCGGCTCGCGACGGATCCGAACCACGTGGGTCAGATCTAGACCGCGTCTGGTGTGTGACGCGGCGATGCTTCTGTGAAAGGCGAGTTGGGCTTCGCGGCGGTGCTTTGGTGAACGACGAGGTGGGGCTTCGCACGATGGTTGTTGGTGGTGATTTGCAAATACAAAGAGTACAAGAATTATACTGAAATATATTGTATATATACTTTTGACTATACTATAATATTTGACTAATCCATGTGGCAAATTGATTGGACCAAATTTTGCCACATGGGTGGTGCACCACTGCACCATTTTGGTGGGTGGTGCACCTTAGACAACCCCATAATTATATAGAATCACAAGTACAAAAGTTATTTGGAGAAGATTGATATTTGATCACTCAGGATCAATCGTGCTTAAAGGATAATATTTAATCCTTCTCACGTCGAGGTTCGGGTGTCGCACGGAATCTACAATTTTTTTGTTTTTTTTTAATAATTCAACAGGTTAGTTTAATCCCAAAAGTTGATTGACTCAACTAAATACTAGATTATTAGCTAGTTTAAGCAAAACCTCCAATCCATTACCCACACTAGTTTGAGCGGATCGGTGACTTTTTAAGAATTTAACTTTGAATTTAAGCAAGCACATTTTAGTATTCTATTTTTAATACGATATTATTTATTCAAACTAGCCTGAAATTTTAAATGTAATATATTTTAAAAATGTTAAAAAAGGGCTAACCAACCTAAATCGAGTGTCAAAAAATTTTCAATTTGAACTACATTAATTCAAATCAACTTCTGAAATGCTTGTTGGTTTAAGGGAGTAAACCGTAAATACTGGGAAATCTTTTTGTATGGACTAAAGTGAGAAATCGTAGGCCTGATTGTTTGGTTTGACTTTTATTATTATTAAGAATGTTAATCTAAAAAGAAGTTGAAATTCAACTTTTAGTTTCATCTTCTCATAAAAATATTTGTAAAGAATCGATTTTTCTCTAAGTCTAAACAAATGGATTCTAAGCTGAGTTAATTGTTGAATTATTGTTCAATTTTGTGGATTAACATTGAAAACATTAATCAATTATTTAGAATATACCTTTGAATTATTCATATATTAATTTCAAAATTTATTATATAATTATAGCACTTACTTAAAATATGAATGTTGTAATTAGGCTCTAGTTATGGATCGCCTATGATGGGTTGGGCTATCCACTTTAATCTATGTTAAAATATCCCTACTCACCAATATGGTGTGGCATAATTGATAGATAACTGAGTCCCTTAAGCATGTGGTCAGGGGTTCGATTTCTGGCTCATGCGTATAGAATAGCATCTGTTGGGAGAGGTCAACCCCTTAAATGGATCTCAGTACCTCGAAGGATTAGTCTCTGGCTTTCGGCTGAAGGATACCCGAGTTCACCCAAAAATATCCCTACTGCCATCGGATAAGATGTAAAATTGTTTTCTCATTACTTATTTGGTAGAGACGAGTTTCTCTCAAGTTCTCTTCAATTCATCATATCACAATTTCCGCAAAATCTCTCTTTTATGTCATGTACATGTTTTGGTCTTAATACTTTATGTCTGTGACGAATATGTTGTATTATGTAATATGTATCTACATAATTCATTTGAATATAGGATTTACTATATAATTTCATCATTAGTATCATGACATAACCCAAAATCTTAGAACATTATGTTCTTAAGTCTACCTACTTACGTGATTCTCGTTTATTTCATATTTTTCAACATATTACTTATTTCATTCATATTTAAAATTCATATCATAAATCTGCATGGGTATAAATTTTCCATTTACCTAAGAGTTGCTTCATAGTCATTCCTCTAAATAATGAAATGGCAGGTGGCTGGGACACATGACTCATCCCGTGATGCCCATGAAATGGCAGATTGAAGAATACATGACAACATATATAATTAAGGTTATGCCTCCTCCTCGTGTGCTGTCTCCAGTTCTCTTGAAAACCCAAGCTGTCTATGTCTCTAATATCTTTCTTGCAATTCATTGAAATTAATGTAACTTGACTCTTCATTGAATCAGCCGAAGCAACACTTCACCAGTTACTACTGAAACTTAACTGAATTGCAACCAACAGATTAAAAACTTCATTCTACAAATGATCTTTTAGGATGAATTAGTTTCATAGAGAAAAAAAAGTAGAGAAGTGAATTTTTTTTTTTTTTTAAAGACTTATGCCCTACTCCGTGGCCTAACAAAGAAGATCTTTACTTGTTAAATTAGCAACACGTGATATAAAAGTGTAAATTTAATTTTGCCGAAACCCCTCCCCACAAAAAAAAATGGAAGTGGAGAAATGCAGAAAGGTATCTTATATTTTATCAAAGCCCTTTTTTTGGTAAAAGGCAAAAAATGGAAATGTAAACGATTATTCATTCCGGAAGAAAAGAACAAAGTATCAATCTTCGTATGGACGCTGTTATTTAATTCGGTAAAGTTCCTATCACAGAAGTGACAAATAGAAAACTGAAATTGCATAGTAATATGTTCTAAAGATATTGGTTAAGAAGACAAAAAAAAAAAAGATAAATATTTGTTAATGTATTTGAATTTTTAATAAAAAATTATTATTTCTTAAATCTTTAATCAATGTTCTAAAAATACTGATTACCAAAACCCATTAAAAAAAATGCTAATCAGCGTTGGCGAAGCCTGAGCCATCATATTCGATGGGATCATGGGAAGATAGTTCTTCCAGAATGAATTTAACTCTGAAAAATGGAGAAGCAAGTAAAGTATATAGAAATGTCAATTCATTAAATAATTTAAAAATAAATATATTATTATTATTATTATTATTATTATTATTATTTATTCACTTTAAAAATAAAATCACTTAAAAAACAATCGCCTCAAAGGCCAAAGCCAGTTAGTTCGGAGTCTAATCAGAGATTGGCTCACGGGTCACTTGATTTTTGTTATTTTAAATATTAAAGATTATGTAAATACGAGATAATATTAATAAAAATATGCATAGTTAGAATTATTCACTAATACCCCGAAACCCAACCCACCTACACTTTTTTAACAAAAAAGAAAGAATTATTCACTGATAAGCACACAAAAAAAAAAATCACTAATATGAATGTTAAGTAACAAAAATTTTTCTTTTATCATTTTCTTTGATGAGCATGGGATATTTTTCTTCCTTTTACTTTAAGTGAAGGAGAAGAATTCTACAACAACAACAACAATCATACCTACGGATTTTCCTCTTACCTCAAGATAAGAATTACATCTAAGACATATTCGGACTTTTTGAATTACTATTTAACCGTTGAGGGTAAAATAAACTATATATTATTAATTATTTCTTTATTTCTTAGCAATAATTACTGTTGCTCTCTTCATCGATGTCTATTTTTTTCTGAACTTCCATGGTTTTGTTAGCAAATAATTAGTCATTACTATCAGTACTGATTGAAAGTATGAGAACTTTATATATATTTTTCAATTACTGTTATGAGCATTTGATTTGAGAATTTTTACACTTTAAAACAGCAAGGGTTCTACATCTCCCAAATTTCGTTTTGCTTGTAAGAAAAAAGATTTAATAATTGCATATTTCTTCACTGAAAAGTATAGTTACAATAGATTCTCCCCAAAATTTTCCTCCTTTACTCTGACTAGATAGTACATAAAGTGTATCTAAGGACACAGTTTCATCTAATTAAACACCCTTATATATCCAAGAATTTTAGAAGATAATAATAAATAAAACAGAGAATTGAAGAGAGAGAAGGGATACTATACTAGTAGTTGTTTAGGCAGGCACACATGGTCTATGCTGAGAGCAACAGATACAGATACAGATAAAATGGCCTAACTAATGAAACTGTCTAGCTCATACAGATTTGAAATCCAGCTCAGATAGTGTCTGCCAAGATTTTAGGTTGTTGGGGGCAATCTAGTATCACATGCAGCGAAGACAGATCTACACAAATATTGACGAGACTCCTATAACAAGAGATACATCATCTAATGTTTTTGGTCTGTTTAATAAATTCAAACAAGATAAAATTAAATGTTGTTTTAACTTATCTTAATAAACTTGTCACACATAAATTTAAAAAATAAATTATGTTTAGCTTATTTCGAAATCATTGAATAAGAATTTCTGTCTACCTAAACACACCTTTAATTAATCTTCCCTTTTTTTGTTACAGACTAAAAGTCATCATTATACTCTTTCAGCTAAAAAAATAAAATCAACCTTTAATTTGTTCTTAAAATCAAATATTCTTCAAAAGCCATCATCTATGCTAACCTTTGAACTTCCAAGGCTCCTGTTTAAATTATTTTTATTTTTTTATACTTTTTTTTTTGTTTCCTAGAGTGTCCTCCCACCCAATAAGTGAGAGACTAATCTCCCGGGATACTCTGACGCGCCTAAGCGGGCGACCCCTCCCAAGGATTTTTTTTTCATACACACAGATCCAGGGGTCGAACTCAGGACCACATGCTCAAGGGACCCGAGCCATCTTACCACTTGGACCAACACCAATCGTTGCCCCAATAATTTTTTATACTTTTGGAGTAGAGTAACTATATATTGCCATGCTAAGTGTGAAACTCAAGCATGATTGACAATAGTGAGTGGCCAAACAGCAAAGTTAACTTCGTCCATTTAATGGGGCGGAGTGCAATTTTTGAGTAAGAATAGAATTATGTGTCATTTAGCTACACTTTAGGGGTGGTTTAAGTCCAATTCTAATTTTAAATCTAGATTCATGGCCGAAGGAATTGACTCACGTGCCCAAAATTATTAATACATGGCGCGTCTTCAGATCAACCTCTACACTTCTGGAATTCTTGCCCTCATCAACTCTCCTCTGCTATGCTAGCAGATGTTATGGGGGTGCCTAGGATTCGTGCTTAGTTGTCCCTTGCTGTTGTTGCTTTTAGTTTCTCATTGATAAAAAAAACAAATATGCTGCGAATGAATAAATGCAAAATTTGATCTCAAATCTTAAGTCTTAACAATCAACTATAGCATACCCAAAAAAAAAAAAAAATTAATAATAAACTATTAAAGGTTGAAAAACAATCAACTATAAAAGACTCCATCAAGTGAGATAAGCAGCACATTCAACTTTGTAATCATTTTTTTTTGGCAGGTTCAACTTTGTAATCTTTGATTGATGACCGGTTAGTACTGATTTTGCAACAAATTTATTAACATAATAATATCTCTAAGGCTTTTACTGACATGTACCTTATTTAAGAAATTTAAAATAAGAAAATTTTAAATGAAAATAAAATATTTAATATATTGTAAATTAAAAGAAATTTTTTATGCCAACGAAGGTTGGTCCAGTTGGTAAGGATAAGACTCATATACCCACAAGGTCGTAAGTTCGAATCCCACTGTCGATGTGAGGACCTCGTTGGCGGGTAATCTATAAGTACCTCTGTAAGTGTTCTTTGAGCTGTGAGGTCTGCCCAGACCCTGGTGAGCCCCCGGGACCCAACTCACGTAAACTTTTGTGTAACCAAAAAAAAAAATTACTTTTCTATTTGATCTTCCGTAACAAATAGATGTGTGTTATATGAACTTCCAAAATAGATACCCAAGATGAACACCAAAGAATGTATGTGTTAATAATGCACTTATATTTATACAATTATCATTGTGTTTATTTACACAATTATCATTGTGTTTATTTACACAATTGCCATTGTGTCTAGGGTGTCCAGAAAATCTATTCCAAATGGGTGTTCAGATATATTAGTGTAACAAGTATAATGATATCGGGTCTTAAATGCCTAGTGCAATAAATACTCGAATTATTTGCTAATCTGAATCTGATACTGGTGGCACTTTTTTCATTTTTTTGCTGAATGATATTGGTGGCACTTTATTACACAAGTTGAATTAACAATAATTGTATTCTTCCGGTGGCACCTAATGTGGGCATTTGCAACATATCCACTTGGCAGTTTAGACATTAGACTTCATATTCACCCAGCAGCAAAGCTGTGATGTCCTCTCCATTCTCCCTTCTTATGTTTAGTTTTCAGTTTCACAAAGAAAACAATGCATGTTAGCAAACTAGCATCAAGAATATAATACACACACTGTAATTAGCATCAAGAACTTGGACAATGTTTAATTGTTTATACAAAAAGTCTCAGGTAAACATGGGCTTCTGTTGCCGGGACTTGAGCTGGTTCGAGGTGTATTCATAAATATTTTATTTTAAACTTGTTGTCTTGACTCCGGATAATATAAAGGAATATTCCTGAAGAAGCTTTCATTTCTCACCAAATAATGTAGTCATTTATAGAAGTGCACATTAACCCCTCTAAGCCTCTAATAATCATCCAACATTTGTATCTTTTCCAAGCAATAATTAAGTAAAGCTCTAAACTGTCTTGGGAACTTTTGTCATTTGCAAAGTTTTGTTTGGATAGATGAACTTTTTCACACTCACAGTCATCTTTTAACCTTTGACACACTTTTCATTAGGGGTGAAAATAGGCTTGACTGCTCGTCGAGACATATGATAATGGTAAAATGTTTTTAACTGTTATCCCAATAAACACAAGAGAACATTATTAACTGTTTTAAAATATACACTAGTAAAAGCTAATCACATAAATCACATAGTCCTCAGAATCTTCAATTCCTTCAAACAAGTGGGATGACCCATGATAATGAGTTTTTAATGTAATGAGGATATCTTAAAAAGAAGAGATTTGTAACCCTATCTTCTAGTCAACCATTTCTCTACTGTTACCCTCAGGTGTATATCCAAATTAAGTATTGCAAATTTTTATCATATTGGCAGATTCTAAGCATACTGTTATTTATTTTTAGTTTTTTTTCTTTCTTGGGAATCAAATGGGAAATAATAAGGCTAATGATATGGGATTTATTGGAGGGAAACCCACTCTGAAGTTAGTGTCTCACTCTTACAGCTGCAGATACCTTCCCTCATAATGTGGCTTTCCCATGTTAGGTGCCTTCTAGAGTTCCTTGACAGTACAAAAAAGCCTCACTCAATTCACGTTCTTGGCTTTTATATGCTGCATTTTGTTAAATGCTGAGCCTTCAAAAGGGTTCTTCTGGTTTCTAGAGGACCAACTAGTACTTTGTTTGGTCTGTGTTTCTTTTTTCTTTTCTTTCATGGGATTTCAGATCTGAGTCCTTATCATGATGTATGTGCACTAAGACTACTATAGTTTGATGAAGTTGGTGTCTTGAGTCCTTGTTCTGTGTATATCTATATATACATAATCTAATATACTTGTGTTGTTCTGTGTGTGAAGTGTTATAAAGGTGTGAATCTGTGTCTAATCCACCATAGTGGAAATGGCTCCAAGACTGGATTTTTCCAATTGGTGGACAAAGGATACACAGAAAGGAACACCAGTGGTGGTGAAAATGGAGAACCCCAGTTTCTCTGTTGTGGAGATTAATGGTGCAGATGCTGCATTCAGGCCAGTAGAGAAAGGCCGTGGCAAGAATGCTAAGCAAGTCACATGGGTTTTGCTTCTCAAGGCTCACCGTGCTGTTGGCTGTGTCACTTGGCTTGCCACTGTTTTGTGGACATTGCTGGGAGCCATCAAGAAGAGGTTGATTCATAGAAATGGGGTTGCTTTGGAGAGTGAGAGAGACAAGTTGGAAAAAGGGAAGTTGCTGTTTAGAGTCATTAGAGTGTTCCTAGTGATTTCATTGGCTGTTTTGGCCTTTGAGGTGGTTGCTTACCTACAAGGTTGGCATTTTGGGAATCCCAGTTTGCACATTCCTGGTACTTCTGATTTGGAAGGGTTGCTCCACATGGCTTATGTTGCTTGGTTAACTTTTAGAGCTGAGTACATTGCTCCACCTATACAGGCACTTTCAAAGTTTTGTGTTGTTTTATTTCTTATCCAATCTGTGGATCGTATGCTTCTTTGTTTGGGGTGTTTTTGGATCAAATACAGGAAGGTTAAGCCAAGGGTTGATGGGGATCCTTTCAAGACTGATGATGTGGAAGGATCTGCATGCAATTATCCCATGGTTCTGGTTCAAATTCCAATGTGTAACGAGAGGGAGGTATGACACCAAACTTCCTGTATTCCATTTGCCATTTATTTGGTAACTCAAGTTGTTTCTAGTATTTAAGCTAGTAGCAAATTTCAATATATTAATTCTAGCTGGTTTTTTATTTAGTCAGGAATAGATTTGGCAAATGTCATAAGAATATAAGACTTAGAAGGTTCAGATTACATTATCTGCAAATAATGCTTTGAGAATTAGAAGAATGCACATGAAAAAAAAAGAAGGAAAAGAGGGGGGGAAGTACATTTGGGACACAGGCATGTATTGCCCATCTAGGTTGGCACATTATGGTTTTAAGTTTATAACTCACTTGGGAATTGTATGCAACCTTTAGAAGCATAGATACTTTCCTGCATTGCTAAAGCCTGAATAAAAATGTAGAGTAACGAGTTGTCTATTTTCGGTTTCTGTAATACACAGCACATCATAATAATAATTGAGAAGACAAGTTTTATCTTTACAGCATGGGAGGAGTTTGCTGATGATGTTATAAGCAATCAATGATAACATATAGTTTATAAAGTTCACCGGACAAAGTTTAAATTATTTTTGGCTTTGCCTGTGCTGGCTTGATGCAGGTGTATGAGCAGTCTATTTCTGCAGTCTGCCAGATTGATTGGCCAAGGGATCGTCTACTGATTCAAGTACTTGATGATTCTGATGATGAGAGCATACGGTGGTTAATCAAGGCTGAGGTCTCTAAGTGGAGTCAAAAGGGCATCAACATAATCTATAGGCATCGCTTATTCAGGACAGGATATAAAGCTGGAAATCTCAATTCCGCAATGAGCTGTGACTACGTGAAAGACTACGAGTTTGTTGCAATTTTCGATGCAGATTTTCAACCAAATCCTGATTTTCTTAAGCAAACTGTGCCACATTTCAAGGTAAGAGAAGAAAAGCATATTCAATAATGATTATTGATAAAAGCATGTGTAGCTTATTTTAATCTGTACATGCCTTTCATTGCAGGACAATCCTGAACTAGGTTTGGTCCAAGCTAGATGGTCTTTTGTGAACAAGGATGAAAACTTGTTGACTCGTCTCCAAAACATTAATTTATGCTTCCATTTTGAGGTAGAACAACAGGTCAATGGTGTATTTCTCAATTTTTTTGGCTTCAATGGAACTGCTGGTGTTTGGAGAATCAAAGCCCTGGAAGAGTCTGGGGGCTGGCTCGAGCGGACAACTGTAGAAGATATGGACATTGCTGTCCGAGCTCATCTCAATGGTTGGAAATTTATCTTCCTAAATGATGTAAAGGTGATAATAAATTGCAGTTGTTTTTTTAATATCCATATCTACATTCTTTTGCAGTGCATACTGTACTTGTAGTTAATATTCTTATATATGCATGATATGACTAGTTATATCACCTTCAAGGATTTTTCTATGTTCACCACAGATCCCTGAAGTACTCTATTGAATTCTTCAAATTTGGAAATTTTCAGGTGCTTTGTGAAGTTCCGGAATCATATGAAGCTTATAGGAAGCAGCAACACCGCTGGCATTCCGGTCCTATGCAACTTTTTAGATTGTGTCTTCCAGCAATTTTTAGATCTAAGGTATATATGGTACTCAGCTTGAAGAAATAGATAAAATAGTGATGAAGAAAAACAATTTATGATAACTTGAAACTATTGCTTATAATGTTCACTGCCTTAAATTCTCTATAACTGCAGGTGTCAGCATGGAAGAAAGCCAATTTAATACTGCTATTTTTTCTGTTAAGGAAACTAATTCTTCCCTTTTACTCCTTCACCTTATTTTGCATAATTCTTCCTTTAACCATGTTTGTCCCTGAGGCAGAGCTTCCTTTATGGGTGATCTGCTATGTGCCTGTATTTATGTCATTCCTTAACATTCTTCCAGCCCCAAAATCTTTTCCATTTATTGTTCCCTACCTCCTTTTTGAAAATACCATGTCTGTCACCAAATTCAATGCAATGGTATCTGGACTCTTCCAACTGGGAAGCTCTTATGAATGGGTTGTGACAAAGAAGGCTGGCAGGTCATCAGAGTCTGATTTACTGGCTGCAGCAGAAAGGGAAGCAAAGTCAATAGAACCACAAAAGATCCATAGAGGAGCTTCTGACAGTGAACTTGTTGAGTCAAACCAACTTAAGGAACACAAAGAAGCAGCTTCTGCACCAGTTAAGAAAGCTAATAAAATCTATAAGAAAGAGCTGACTTTGGCTTTCCTACTTCTCACAGCTTCTGTCAGGAGTTTGTTATCTGCACAAGGAGTTCACTTCTACTTTCTGCTTTTCCAAGGGGTGACCTTCCTCCTTGTAGGCCTTGATTTAATTGGAGAACAGATGAGCTAGTTCTCATTCAAAAGATCAAAGAGGAGAACAAATGGAAAACACCTACTGATTTATTAGCCTAGTTGAAGTCCAGCAGTAAAATGAGCAATGCAGTAAAGGAAAGTTCAATCCTTTTATTTTTCTTCTGAAATTCATAGTACAGGTCTAGCACAAACACACAATTGATTGCAAGTACCCAACAGGGTTTCTCTGTTATTCAACTTATATCCATTTTGCATTCACACCAAGTATTCCATATAGGGCAATGGTCATTGTACTCTTACAGCTATTGAATTCTTGTTATTTGTTATAGGTAGGTTAGAAAAATCTTCAAATTTCTTCATTGTGTTCTTGGGTTGTATTTGGGATTGGGAGTTCTGATTTGAGTTTCCTGTTTTACCATTCCAAATGTTTGAGTGGAGTGCATCTTGCTTGATGCTACTTCTAGAATTATAGGTGCCTTCATTGGTAAATGTGGTATGTGAAACAGGACATCTTTCTGTACATTCATTGTTATCCAATGTAAACAATAATTTTTTATTCCTCCAACTCTCCTTCACCCCTTTAGTTCTTTTTGTTGCTTAGGCAATTTACTTGTGTTTTACATGCATGGCTATGAATTCTGTAAAATAAAGTGGTGTCGGCAAGCAAATAGCTGAGACAAACACAAGTGGCTTGATCATTTAGTTCTGAATCTTTCTAAATGGACCCTCTAATAGATTCGTGTTCTTAAACTGATTTCTAGTCAATGAGTTTTCCATCACTATCCCAATAAGAATAGGAGTTGAGGGGTTGTTTTGAATGAGCACCACAGATCTTGTGGGCATGTGGCTGAGCATTGAAAATCTATTGACGTTACAGCTTACCATCTGTGGTACGGAATTGGCCCATTTCTTTGATTGGATATGTTGGTCATGATATTGAACTGCCTCTAAAGCAGATCAAAATAAGAAAGATATATAATTTTTGCATTCACAATTGTACAAGTAGTTTATTTGCCAATCACAACTGTATAAGCACTTTAATCTGACTTTAACATGAAAAAGTTTAGGATTATGTTATTAATGCCGTCAAAGTAGCCTTTAAAGTGCCACTAAAAGAAGTTATGTATTAATATTATATGGCAAGATAGGAACAAACAGGAGACAACTAATTAACTGAATAATATACAAGCGATGTTTCAGTGTAAAATACAAGTAGTATGTCAAGGAATTCTAATATACAAGAGGAAAATCGATCTGTGAAGGACATTACCAAGCAGACAATGAAAAAAAAAAAAAAACTTCTTGCAGGAAGTTGACACCTATAGCTGTCAACTATGTTAACTATGATGGGATACAACTTAAAGAGACAGCCTGCATAAAGTAGTAAAGTACAGGCAAAGAGACCACCTAAAAGCTTCTCCATCAAAAATCAATGCACACATGTCTTATTGTATAAGAAACATAATACTTTTGAAGATGGTATGGAACTATGACCTTGGCCCTTGGCAATAGAACTGTATCAGTTACTTAATATTGCAGTTTTGAGCTAATCATCATCAGGCTCTACTGAGAAGTCTGGCTCTTCTGGCTTTTGCAACTTAAGCATCTCAACATCCTTGACCTTCTGAGCCCCTCTCCTTGTGTTTGCAGCAAATTTTGAAGCCAGTATAGTGACGCCTAGGTTCTGTTTTACTTGTGTAGTGTTTGAAGTCACAGCACTGTGCTCTTCTTCCTCATTGGAGTGGGACTCCATCATGCTAAGGCTCTTTGCCAATACCCTCTTCTTGTACCGGCGCCAAGCAGCCTGAATGAAGCAGGCAGCCCATGTCCTCCAATGGTAAGAGTAGAACCGGAAGGTATGCTGTAACTTCTTGCTGTGGAGGCGTCGAAACTGATTGGCCACAAATTTAAGATCATGTGCTCTTAGTGCAAAAGCTTCCACTTCTTCAAGGGCTCTAACTGTTCTTGTAGAAGAAGGCAAGTTGAGAGTAGATTTTGGAAGCAATGCCCAAGCAAGTAGCTCTTCTCCACAGAAATCACCAGGCCTTAAAGTAATAGAGTTAAAGAAACCAGTTCTGCCTCCATTTGTGGTTGAACTTTCAAGTCTTCCTCTAATGATAAAAAGCATCTCTGTTACAGGATCTCCTTCCCTCACAATGTATGTGCCTTGAGTACTCAGTGATGACACCAATCGCTCACATATTGCATCAAGCAGTTGATCATCCATTTGTGAGAAAAATGGGACCTGTAATTGGAGGAAGCCAATGCATGATGTATCAAGAACCTATTCTACTTCAAGTGCATGGAGAAAATTATTGAACATTAGTTTCATGCTTAGAGCTAAGATTGATACAAGAGTATGTGTTGAGAGGATCTTACACGTCTAACAAGGTCCAAGCAAAGGTGACGTTGGATAACTCTACGTAGGTCTGTAGGTAATCCTTGTAAGATTGTTTCTTCATCAACCCCCCTTGTTGCAAGCCATTTGTACTGAACAAATCTTCGGACACGCTCTCTGAGATGTTGCGGGAGCTGGCGATGTCTCATCCACTCTTCGGTGTCACGTCGCTTGAGTCTCCACTCTTCAAGCCTCACGGTAATAGATTGCAGATAGGTCTGTATCAAAATTGAGCATGCTTAGGAGTTCTTCCTCCATAAACGTCAAGAAAGTTATACAAATTGTAGAGGACTCATCCAGGAATATTTTTAGTAGAAAAATAGTTACATCTAAGGAAGATTATACAAATCAAAAGATTGAAACATCTCAATATGTAAAGCTGAGGTTGCTTGCTAATCAGTAGACATTATTACATCACTTGGAACCTTGTTCTTGACATGTGCATAGGAAACATTGTAATCTAACAACTTCTCTAATGTTGATATTAACTGTTGTCTAAGATGGGAATGACAAAGACAACAAAGCATTGTAACTTTTTCAGAATTTGTGTTGAATCATGGTTTTAGTAAAACATTAAATGGAAAATGGATTGTACAACCTGAGGTGAAACTATATTCAAGTATAACTAACTAGAGATTTAAGAGTTTTATAATCCTAATTACCTGCATGTTACCAATTAAGTGGGCAAACAAAACTAGACCTAGAATAGCTATGAGTATTGCAAATGCAGTTTCCCAAACGAAGGTGCTAGTACTCAAACCCTGGCCATAGGAACTGGAAAAACAGAAAAGAAGAGATTAACCAAATTTGAACAAATAAAGAAACAGTAAAGATAGAAATGTGGTGTTTAGCTGAATTTATGATAAACCGTCATTCTGCCTGTTTATTTGTTTAGTTGTGGGAATTTGTGGTGCAAATATTCAAATATTCATTCATCTGTAAAGAAAGTCATTTTGAGTATCCAAAGTCAAACTGAAGAACCAAAGCTTTTGCTACTAATAAAATAAAAGCAAAAATAGTATGGGATGAAGTGGAGAGAAAGATCATCATCTTCAATAACCATAGTTTTTGTTAAAAGAACTCCTTCAGCCAAAGCAGACTAACAGAAAAATAGCAAAGCCTAGAATTAAACTTCAAACCTCAGGTTCTGCAAGCCCCACCATAGACAATAGAGATACTTCTCTACAAACACAGAGGAGATAACATTATTTTCCACTGCAAGTCCAAAAATTCCATAGTTGAAACTGGTGCTATTTTCTGGATTGCAGTTATCAAACACAGAAGTAGTGTTTAGCCACTTCATGCGATCTTCATTGTCTAAACTACTGCAATCCAAGTATTTAAGAACACATTTTATAGGGAGGCTTTCATTTCTGCATTCAGATTTCCAGCAACTAGCATGCCTTTCAATTGACAACAAGTACCATGATGCCCCCAAGACCTACAAGAAGAGAAGTTGGACTAATGTGAACATCAGAAATGTTGAGAGATAATAACTAACTTAAAATTACCTAAGCCAACTTGTGAGTGAAAATTTTTAACATACATGACTAGCTAACATGTAAAGTAAAAGATTGTAAGCAGCTCCAGCCCAAGCTGTCGTTGTAACTACACCGGTGGCTTTAATAATCTGAGAGCTTAATGGGAAAATCAAATATAATCTGGGGATATATTGAAGCAGAACAATAAGTACAAGAGCATTGTTGGTATGATCAGCATGGGAACTTCTAATTGCTGGCAAAATAAACCAAATCACAATCTGCCACAAAAGAGGAAACAATGTCATTTAACATCACTTTCATGTTAAAGATCCAATGGTTATTTTGAAGATTTCCGTAGAAGGTCCTGGAACAATTTGCTGACGAACCAAAGAAATATGAAGCAACTTATAGAAGATCCTGGAACTAGTTTTGCCAACAAACTAGAAGACTATAGAACGATATACATAATAGCTTAACATATAGGCAATTATATGTTAGTACATATTGAGATGTATTTTATTACTCCTTTAATTATCTCTTGCCCAATGTGTTAGCACTACATTTCAGACATTCTCAAACATCCAGGGACAAAATATCAAGACAAAGCATAGCCAAGCAAAGAGACCAAAAGGTGTATGAATTGATGATTGCATAAAACACTTGGTCTTTCGTGCTGCAATTACTTCGTATTGTAAACATTGCATTTAGACCCTATTCCAAACTTGAACAGAAAGAAAAAACTAAATCCATTATTTATTGTGGTCTAATCATCAGAGGTTACCCCATAAAGGAGATGAAAGCTATTAAAACTTTTGTATGTAAACATTGAGCATTTGGTTTGGTTTGGTTTGGTTTCTATTTTCATTTTCAGTTGATATGTACTCATAATTGAACACACTGAAAATCAGTTTATTCAAGCAGTTGTGATACCTGGGGAAGAGGCAGTGTAGCTACAAGATCTAGGAGGAACTTTGATCTCAAATACCTCCTAGCAATCAACCTAGGATCCATAACAAGCTCACCCCTCCCAAAAACCCTTGAACTTGGTGACACATAGGCAGTCCTGAACTTTATGGCCATGTTCAGGAAATAGAACGCATCAGCAAATGTCCGGAAACATGTCACAACAATTCCTAAGTTCAAATCAGTAGCCATACATGATGAATTCCTATCATTTGCTACTGAGGGGAGATAGAAAAACAGTGGATCAACAAACAGGGACAGTATGCAAGAAAAGAGGAAAGCCCTGTTCCACTCCAAAATGATATCACTGCCAGGATCAAGAATTCTCTTCTTCCATGTCTCATGATTTTCTGGGAAAACCTTAAACTTTCCAAGCGCTGGAATTCTGATATTAATTCTGTTCTTATCACCACTACTACTAATTTTGCATTCAGGATTCATTGTTGCATGAATCTTGTATACTGGGAATGGCTTCTCATGGAGTTGATGAGCATCATTGTTTTCCCAAGAAAGCTCAAGGTCTTGTTTTTCATCATTGGAAAACCTGTAAATTTTGAAACTCACTAATAAAATATGTGTAAAGTTCTAATGGTAATGGGAAAATAAAACATGGGATATGATATATAGAGAGAGACTTTACCTGACAACCTTCTCATATTTTAGTTCCATTCTTATGAACTGTTGTCAAACACAAATGCTCACATAGAAAACTACTATAAGGAGTGCATTGCAAGTTGCAACACCACAATGAAGAAAAGCAAACTCAGTTCATCTCATGTTTCCTTTGAAACATTACTTCTCTGATCAACAAAACGTGTCTTGCACTTCCACTGCAACCAAATCAAACAGAAGTTTCCTTGCTTTTGAAGAAAAGGGAAAAGTGGGGTAATGGGGGGAGAAATAAGCTTTGATTCATTGCTCAAAGAAGTGGCTTTTAGATTAGGACTACATGGGTTTGACTTGCTTCTGTGCAAAAAGGAAAAAGGAACCTCCAAAACGGTATCCAACTAACACAGGCACAGCTCAGATGATCAACTATATTATAATGTACATTGGAGATATAACACTATATCAGGAACGTGGGAACCATGACAAGCTATATAGATGCATCAAAAACAGTAGCAGCAGGAAAAACGGGGTTAGACCTTAGCATATGTTCTTCTTTTAACTTCATTTTATTTTGCACACCCAAACTCCATAGATAGTTTTGTTTGTTTACTTCTAGAAATATTCTCCATAGATGTAGCAAGCTAAGAACGACAAATAAAATTTAGACATGGCTCTTAAGGCATATATGTATATATATATGGAGAAATTTAAGACTCTAGAAGATCATAAATTCATATTTCTATGTTGTCTTATTATACCCAAAAACAAAATATATTCTCAAATCATTTAAAAAAAAAAAAATTATGAGAACATCTTTTTTATGAAGTTTAATGGTTGGTTTTAAAGAAGGAAAATACTAAAATAACGTGTGTACTATTGGCCTGCACAAGAGGCAGACGTTGACCAATGGGAACAGAAATAATTACTCAAATTTTGGAATATAGTTGAGTGGGTCCTGACTCCTGAATCTTGATGATACCCTTCTAATTCTTGAGAGAAACTTTTCCACTCAGCTTGTGCTGAACCTCAATCAACGGCAACAATCTGGCCAAAGTGCTAGCTAGACGTGCAAGAAACTATATCCAACATACCACTAACGAAATGGTGGAAATCATTTTAAGATAATGAGCAAGTTAAAGAATAGAGAAACAAAAAGGAAGCCTATGAAGGTTAGTTCAATTGGTCAGAGAAATAATAATAATAATAATAATAATATTATTATTATTATTATATTTTCATATACACTGTTTTCTGTTACTCTGATACAACTATTTTCACTATTTATCTTAACCAATACTTGAGATGATCCGCAGTGGCATTCTGGTATCAGAGCCTTAGGGTTCTGGTACTTGTTTAAGTTCCAGGTGTTCTTCCCATCCAGCGTTGGTCAGCCGTGAGGGTGTTCCCGGTAGTAAAGCCCGAGGTAGGGTCGTAAATCCGTTGGTAAGCCAGGTGGTCCCGTTGTCGTGGTAAGAGTTTCTTGTGTCTTACAAGTACTAGAGCAATAAGGTTCAGTAATCATGTCTAGCCTTCTAAAGATGGTCTCTAGGAAGGGAAAAGAAAAAATAGACGATTTAGGTGAATCAAGTAACAGTGAGAGTTTAGGTGAAAATCTTAATTCATCTTTGATAAATGAACAACAAATAATGTTACCTGAAATTGAACAAAAGCTAAATAATTGGAATATCCCTTCCATGGATATTTCAAGTATTTACAAAACAAAGCTCTTAGATATGTTTAAATCAGATTATATCATTAAAACTGCTGAATATACAATAAAAGTTGATAAAACTCAAGAGAGTTTAAATTTATTGAGTCCTTCAATGTTAAAGGAACACAAGCAAAAATACAGATTTTTGCATATTGGTTTAATACAAGTTGCAATAAAACCTTTGCATAGATTAGGCATAGATACACCTGTGTGTGTATGCCTAAGAGATACTCGACCTGCAAAGTTCGAGGATCAGATTCTTTCAATAATTGAGACCAACCTTCACAGTGGTCCAACCTTTTTTAATAACTATCCAAACTATACTATGTCTTTAGATAGTCTTGGAAAAAATAAACATAATATCAAATTAGATATTAAAATAAAAGAAGGGATTTGGAACCCAGAATCCTATCCCATGGCTGTTATTTATAAAATATATTATAAAGCCATGAAAACAAATATTTCTCCAAAAGCATTAAATATCTCTTCTAAAGAAGAAACTTTGCTTTTACAAGTCAATCTTGAAAAGGCAAATGCTGTTACCCCAAAGAGACTTAATCATGATCAAGTCTCTCGAAATCTGGATTGGCAACTAGAGGAAGTTCTGCCCCCAGAGGAGCCAGAACCTTCTCAAGTAACCATTCCCATAGAATATAAATCCGGTAATGTTTCAATAAGTTTTGCACCTCTAAGTAGGAGCAATTCAACTAGATCCTACAGAACTCCTGAAGGATCTAGACAATCAATGACTTCCAGGAGATCATTTGATATTAATCCAATTCACTCGTTAAGATTAGCAGGAATTAGGGATCATCCTGTTACTCCTCAACCGGAGTATAGGGTTGAAACCCCTCAAACAGTACAACAGAGAGAGTCTCCGACTCAATCTGAGATAAATCAAAGTTTTGAAGTAAATCAATGTTTTGTTATTACAAAATTTTACATTGATAAACAGAAACTTCAAAAAGAATTTATGAATCCCATATATGATTTACACAGACAATGGTTTTTTAACACATTTTCTCAAGATCAAATAAAGCATTATAGGTCTTCCTATTATGCTTATTTGGAGGAGGTAGAGGACGATAACATCCCTTACTTCCAATGGTTTAAAGAATTTTGTTTTCCAAAATTAGAAATTAAAACATTAAAATCTGCAAAGAAAATATGGAAAACAGCTAAGGGTAAAGAAGTCATTTCAGAAATCCCTCCCTTAGAAGAAATCACATTTCCACATAATAAAATGGAAATAACTGCATCTCCATTTAAGTTCACTATTTATCTTAACCAATACTTGAGATGATCCGCAGTGGCATTCTGGTATCAGAGACTTAGGGTTCTGGTACTTGTTTAAGTTCCAGGTGTTCTTCCCATCCAGCGTTGGTCAGCCGTGAGGGTGTTCCCGGTAGTAAAGCCCGAGGTAGGGTCGTAAATCCGTTGGTAAGCCAGGTGGTCCCGTTGTCGTGGTAAGAGTTTCTTGTGTCTTACAAGTACTAGAGCAATAAGGTTCAGTAATCATGTCTAGCCTTCTAAAGATGGTCTCTAGGAAGGGAAAAGAAAAAATAGACGATTTAGGTGAATCAAGTAACAGTGAGAGTTTAGGTGAATTCATTTGGAAATTTTTCAGCAAAAGCAATACTTCTGCTTATTGGAGTGATTGTTCCCTGATGAATTTCATGACCTAGAAATCTCATCTTTGTTTGAAACAATTTTATCTTTTTTGCAGAAATGACCATGCCATTTCTTTTAATTGTTTCTTTGAATGTTTATAAATGCTTATAGTGTTGATCTAGTGATTTTGAGTAAATTAAAACATCATCTATGTAGACAATAGTAAATTCAGAATGAGGATTCAGAATATCATTCATGATATGTTGAAATTCTGAAGGTGCATTTTTAAGTCCCATGGGCATTACATTCCATTCGTAATGACCAAAAGGAACGGTAAAAGCAGTTTTGTATTTATCTTCTTCTGTCAACTTTATTTGATAAAATCCTGACTTCATATCAAACTTAGAAAATATGACAGAGTCATATAATCTTTTAAGTAAATCTCTCTTATTGGGAATTGGATATCTTATCCATTTTAATACTTTATTTAAAGGTTTGTAATTTATTACCATACGAGGTTCTCCTCGCTCTAGCTCAGCATTATGATTAACATAAAATGCTGTGCAGCTCCATGGAGACTTACTTGATCTAATTAATTTTTTATCAAGAAAACCTTTAATATCTTTTTTACAATATTCAAGGGTTTCATTATTCATTTGAATGGGTCTTGCTTTTGTAGGTATTTTACTTTCATGAAAACCTTCTTCATATGGCAAAGAAACCATATGAGTTTTTCGTTCCCAAAAAGCATTAGGGACTTCTGAACAAACCTCTTGTTCAAATTCTTTTTGTATTTGTAATATTTTTTCTTTTATCAAAGGATCTTGGAGTTGCTTTTCTATTTTTGCATATAATATTTCTTTTTGCAAAAATCCAATTTGATTTTCTTTTCTTTTAATTATTGATAAGAAATTCTTTTCATGAATTTTATCATTCAAAGTATTTAATTCCTTTTGTTTAATTGGGTTGATAAATTCAAAGAGAACTTCTTGGTTGTCTTTTATTGTTGTTATGCCTTCTTCAGTTATGTTTAATGGATATAGTTGTGTTAGGAATGGAGTTCCTAAGATTATTTGTTCTGATGTATCTTTGACTAAAAGGAAAGAACTTTTGAAGCAAATTCCATTATTGCAAATCTTAGCATTTTCTAATTTATATTTTACTTGTAATTTTTGATTATTTGCTGTGTATAATCTTTGGAGTGTCTTTTGATAATATTGTGTAGGAATTAATCCTTCTTGAATACAATTTAAATCTGCTCCTGAATCAATTAATGCAATAAATGGTTTGTGAAAAGAGTTTTTAATTTTTAGATTTACCTTAACATGCCATTTTTGTTGCATGGTTTTTATTTGTAAAAAGAAATCTGTGTCTTTAACAGTTTCTGTATGTTCCTTATAAAGGTTATTAAATTCATTTTCATCAGTATCATAAAGAGAAGTGGAGGAAGAAGCAATTTCCTTTCCTTTCCCCAATGATTTGTGAAAATTTTGTGATAAAATTTTATATTGTTGTTTTAATTGAGTAATTTCAGACTTTAAATTCTTTACTTCTTTATATAAAGAAGGTAGAGTTAGGGGTTCTTCTAAAAAAGTAGATTGAGGATTTAAAATATCTTGTAAATTATAACCTTTAAATTCTTGGGTAGTTATCTCCTGATTCTCTAACTCTTTATATTTTTCTAACATTGCTAGTTTTACTTGAGGGTCTTCAATATTACTTATTAAATCTAGAAGGACACGTGCTTCTTTGGTGAGAACATTAATAGTGAATTTACATTCACAGTTATCACCTAGACAGCCACAACTTATGCAGCCAATGTCGGAATCAGAAGATGTTTCTTGATTCTGATAAATTATTTCTTGTTCATCCTCAGTAGAGGAGTCACTGGATGAATCTGTTTCGTATAAAAGTATTTTTGTTATTTGTTCTTTTATTTCTTCATCCATTTTTAATTCTTTTATTTTCTGTTTAACTTTGCATTGTTTTGCTATGTGACCAGTGCGACCACATTTGTAACAAACTATATTTTTATCAAAATTATTTGTAATAGGTTTCTTATATGTTTTATTATATTTTTTATTATAGGGTTTTCTATAAGGCTTTATAGGTTTGTCTTCTCTTTTATTTTTATAATACTTTGGTTTATACCTTTTAAATGTTTGTTGTTTTGGTTTCCTTTGTTTAGAAGGAGGGGTTAATTTTTCATAACCAAATTGTTCGCAAAAATTACCTAATTTTTTGTGATTGGTTTTACTTTCAAATTTTGCTTGTCTATGCATTTTAATATCTGTGCAAAATTGTAAACCTGTTTTATTAATTAATGAGATTAAACTTCCATAGGAAATATCTTCCATTGGTATTCCATCATAGTTTAGTTTGATATTATCTCTTACTTTTTGAGCAAAGTTTTTAGGGAGACCAGAGATAAACCTATCTTTCCAGTAGGCGTGCCTACAGTCTGACCTAGTATAAATTTTTGTTATAAAATTATCTTTGTACCATCTGAATTCTCCAAGTGTTGGACAATACAGATTATTTAGTATTTCTAAAGATCTATCAGCAAAAACATTAGCGTCTCCAATAAACGTTTTTGAGATTGCAAAGATTAATGCTTCGACTTGTTGTTCAATTACATTAGTATTTATTTCTCCTCTTTCATTTGTATTTATTTCAGTTCTTGTGCAATTTAACACACTTTGTCTTTCAGTTTCATTTAAATTATTTTCCCACCATCCTTTCAGGCTTCCTGTAAAGCCTTGAACAAGGATTTTTACTGTACTAGCAGCACTATTGCGTTTGGCTCTATACGCCGTTGCCGCCATTGTCATTTCTTCTAATTTTCGCATTATTTGGTGTTCTGTGAACCCATCAATATTCCATTCACAGATTCCTTCACCATTGTATTGTGATGCTAAATCTAAATAGTTTTCTTCAAATTGAATGTCTGGCATTGTAGGTTTGGGATAATAATTTCTAGAGGTTGGATAATTTCTTGAAGTATTTTTTATTTTATTGACAGTATCAATTTCAATGTGTGTATTATTAAATTGTTTTTCTAATTCTTCGATATCATCATTTTTTATCATATTAACAGAAGGTTGGGATATCTTTAGATTAGTTAATCTTTTATTAATTTCTTCTAACAGATCACTTGTAGGTTCCCTTCCTATTTTTATTTCTTTTATTTCAGAGTCTGATAGTTTATAAGGGGTTATTAATGACTTTTCTAATTTTTGTGAGGTGGAGGCTTTTTCAATCTTTGGAGGTTCAACTTCGTCAGATAAACTGGCGACCTGATGAAGAAGTTGATTGGTGTAATTTAATTGTTTGTAAACATTATTTATATCATATTTGGTTGAATTTTGTATTTTTAATTTTATTGGATCTTCATCCATTATTTTAAATGGAGATGCAGTTATTTCCATTTTATTATGTGGAAATGTGATTTCTTCTAAGGGAGGGATTTCTGAAATGACTTCTTTACCCTTAGCTGTTTTCCATATTTTCTTTGCAGATTTTAATGTTTTAATTTCTAATTTTGGAAAACAAAATTCTTTAAACCATTGGAAGTAAGGGATGTTATCGTCCTCTACCTCCTCCAAATAAGCATAATAGGAAGACCTATAATGCTTTATTTGATCTTGAGAAAATGTGTTAAAAAACCATTGTCTGTGTAAATCATATATGGGATTCATAAATTCTTTTTGAAGTTTCTGTTTATCAATGTAAAATTTTGTAATAACAAAACATTGATTTATCTCAGATTGAGTCGGAGACTCTCTCTGTTGTACTGTTTGAGGGGTTTCAACCCTATACTCCGGTTGAGGAGTAACAGGATGATCCCTAATTCCTGCTAATCTTAACGAGTGAATTGGATTAATATCAAATGATCTCCTGGAAGTCATTGATTGTCTAGATCCTTCAGGAGTTCTGTAGGATCTAGTTGAATTGCTCCTACTTAGAGGTGCAAAACTTATTGAAACATTACCGGATTTATATTCTATGGGAATGGTTACTTGAGAAGGTTCTGGCTCCTCTGGGGGCAGAACTTCCTCTAGTTGCCAATCCAGATTTCGAGAGACTTGATCATGATTAAGTCTCTTTGGGGTAACAGCATTTGCCTTTTCAAGATTGACTTGTAAAAGCAAAGTTTCTTCTTTAGAAGAGATATTTAATGCTTTTGGAGAAATATTTGTTTTCATGGCTTTATAATATATTTTATAAATAACAGCCATGGGATAGGATTCTGGGTTCCAAATCCCTTCTTTTATTTTAATATCTAATTTGATATTATGTTTATTTTTTCCAAGACTATCTAAAGACATAGTATAGTTTGGATAGTTATTAAAAAAGGTTGGACCACTGTGAAGGTTGGTCTCAATTATTGAAAGAATCTGATCCTCGAACTTTGCAGGTCGAGTATCTCTTAGGCATACACACACAGGTGTATCTATGCCTAATCTATGCAAAGGTTTTATTGCAACTTGTATTAAACCAATATGCAAAAATCTGTATTTTTGCTTGTGTTCCTTTAACATTGAAGGACTCAATAAATTTAAACTCTCTTGAGTTTTATCAACTTTTATTGTATATTCAGCAGTTTTAATGATATAATCTGATTTAAACATATCTAAGAGCTTTGTTTTGTAAATACTTGAAATATCCATGGAAGGGATATTCCAATTATTTAGCTTTTGTTCAATTTCAGGTAACATTATTTGTTGTTCATTTATCAAAGATGAATTAAGATTTTCACCTAAAATAATAATAATAAGACATCTGCTATTCTAGAAATAGATAAGAGAGTATATACTCTAATTTAATATATAGGTGTGAATATTTTTTCTTTAAAATTTTTGTCTTGAAAAGTAATAGAATTAAATGAAACTAAATTAATGATTAGTGGCTTGGTAGAATAACTATTAATTATTATATTTCAAAATACATCCTAAAAAGAAAAAAGGTATATATAATAATAAGAAAATAATATCCAAAATTGATAATAATACTGTTACTTGGTAGATTTGTAAATACATCAAAAAAAAAAAAAGATTTACTAAATATAGGTCACATCACAATTTACATGACTTGCGGGAAAAAAAGATGCAGAGAAATGACTCACTTTAAAAAATAAGTCATCTGATTTAATATATACAGGTTGGTTTTACACCACTGAAGTCATCATTTCTCAATATAGATGGATGTAGTGATTTACTGATTTGGGTGCAGTAACTAGTTCAATTTCCTCTTTCAAACTAGTGCCCCCCCTCAGATTTTATTAGTATTATTAGATCTTTATTCTCTATAGTGAAGTAATTCGTAAGAAATAAATCCCGTTTATTAGCGAAAAGAGAGAGATGAGCAATGGAAAACATAATTTATGCTTTCGAATCAGTAAATTGATGCGCGTTACGTCAACAAAAAGAGGGGAACGATCGATGTTAATGGGAAAAATAAAACGCCATTCACAGTATTACAAATATTTGTCTCATATTTGCCTTCGTAACAGAGTCATTTGTATGTAAAAAATAAGAGTTGCCAAATAAAAAGATGAATTAACCAGAATGTGCGGGAGTTAATGCTGAAGAATGCAAGCGTCATTAATGTGTAACGTTGTTGGGAGTTCAATGAGCAAGCCATGGAGAGCGAGCTTTGGTTGGCTTGTTTTGTTAGGAAGGAACTTGGGGAATGACTGGTTGTCTTACCTGGTTTGATGGGAGTGGCTAATGATTTCCAAGCAGAAGTCATGGCAATGAAGCTAGTTTGGGACCATGTTGTTAGGAGGGTAATATGTCATTCGTACAGAAATAGTATATTTTCCCATCACATGTGAAGGTATAACTCATTTAAGCCCAACTTCTGTAGAACAGATGTAATTACCCCACCAGAAGTATTTGATGCAGCCCCTTCAACCCCCTAGTAGAAGTTCATAAAAACATGTCATTTGAGATATTTGAGGTGGCAATGAAACAATGCGTGCAGTAAGCTGGGACCAACAACCATTCAAAATTGAAGATCCCAGAAGAGGGACGATATCCCATTGAATGCAGAAGCACAAAATCAAGGGAGCAGTATCAGAAGGTACCTCCACACAGAAGAAGAAAAACATATATTTTAGCTAGATCTGGAGCTCTTTTTAACAAATTAGTAGCAACTACATTCAAAAGACTCTTTTACCTGTAATGAAACTACAAGAATTCTGCATAGATAAATGAACACAAGCTGAGAAAGCAGGAAAGTAATGAATCCATCCCAGAGCAGAAGTTCAGGGCATTGCCCAATAAAACAGACGCATACTGCAGTCGAAGCACATTATATTAACCAAATCTCACTATCTTCTTAACAATCGCAGCTGCCAATTTAGAAAAATCAACTTCTGCTTCATAGTCAATCCCTTAAGCCATTTCTGCACATTATTGAGAAATACAATATGTCAGCACAAATGGATAGCAACAATATTGCAAAAATTTAAACTTGGAAACTCAAAGCACACAATTTGGTATGAGGGTTTCAAATTGAGAGGAGGAATAAGCCAATCCAAGTCCTACTCTAGCATACGTCATTCCTCTGAACAGATAACAAACTTACAAAAGAAAAAATCTGCACAAACCATTTAAACAAAAAATTGGACTAAAGCTCAAGCAAACTATCTTATAAGCATCTCCTGGAAACAAAAGAAATGAACTAACTACTAGAAAATCAGGCACACCTTAATATCATTATAAATAACATCAACCAAAAAAACAATTTCCAGTAATGATATATAAAAATGGAAGACCCTACAACGACTGAGAAAGTAAATTGAAATGCAAGGCCAGATCCATCAAGATTTAAAAGTGATCAAGGATGAACCCAAGCTGAGAGAAGAAACCTAACCCATTAGCATACTTTAGCTCATCACGCCCACGGTAAGGAGGTGGTGACCTGCTATAGCTGCGTCCACGAGGTGACAAGCTGCGGCGCCTAGGGGACCGCCTACGAGGACTGTAACTCCTGGTTCATACAATTCAAGGTGTGAAACAATATACCAAATAAATGATAACTCTTTTAAATATGTAATTTAACAATTATCATCACCACATAAGCTTTCAACGTTTTCACTATTTTTCAGATTTATCAGATCAAGTAGACCTGATCTTAAGCCACGAAAGCCAACATTGTTACAAAAGCAAGTGACTCAACAAACAAGTTATACTGTGCAACCATGAAGAAAAAAAACAATTGCATAAAGAATAAAAAAAGAAATCAATCTAACCTTCGCCCATAACTTGGGCTCCTACGGGATCGAGGTGGTGGACTGCGACTGTGACGTCTTCCAGAACCGCCACGCATGCGACACTCTCGAGCAAAGTGTCCGGGTTCACCACACTCATAACATTTCAAATCAGAACCACCACCACCACCACCAGAGCGACCACGACCACCTCCACGTCCACCACCTCCACCTCTAGAGTTGTGAGAAAGCTCTACCCTCCAACCATTCTTACCTGCTCCATGGAAGAATAATGAAAAGGCAGATTAAATAAAATGGGGAAAAGTAAGCAGCCCAAGTGGCTTGCCATTGATTATTGATTATATTAAATAAAATAGGGAACAAGAAATGATAATTAAAATAAATCAAAAACTCCAAGCAAAAATATTTATCACAGTGAAGACAAATTTACAAGGCATAGGTATTAAGAAGGAAATATTTGAAGCATGCGCAACAATAACCCTGTGAAACAGTAGTTTTTAGACAGGTCATTTAACCAAAAAAGAAACACTAAACAATTTTATGTAAAATAAAAAATGGCTAGCATAAGGCCAAAATAAGTTTATAAGAAATCTAAATTATCTCGTGCATCATTTATTATTGAAAAACAACAAAGATAAGATGCAGTACAAGATAAACAGCCACACAGGAAAATTATAATCACGGCATGATCCACCATAATAAAATAGTATCATAGACATATAATGAGGAACATGTTCATTCTAAGTAAAGACAATAATCACGTAACAGTAACAAATTTAAAAAGTTAATTTAACCAATGATCAATAATGGTCTATAGGAGCACAAATTGCTCATAGAACATATACAGAACACAGGGCAACACTCACATGGCCCAGAGGTTAATTGCAGTAGCACACATCTCATAAAAATAAAAGCATTATGCAACAGATGTGTAGCTTGCCATAACCGTCCAAAGCAGTGCATTTTCTCTGTTCAAATTCTTAATTCTCTTTACATGCAGTACAAATCAGAAGACTTTGGTGAAGCCTAACGGGCAAACCATTACTGCAGTGCAGGCCTGCTTGCGTAAGAGATTTACAATGCAGAAGTAGAAGAAAGGGAGCATCTGCTTGCCCGTAGGCCTATGGCTTCCTCAAATGAGAAAGAAGAAAAACAATAATACATTAGCATGTAAGAAGAATCAATTACGAGGAAAATGTGGTAAATAAACAATGGCATTTTAATACATTTCAAAAACACTTCTAAAACATACCATCTAATTCGCGGATAGCATCCTGTGCATCTCTGCGGTCATCAAAGTCAATAAAAGCATAACCAGGTGGCCTCCGTGCAACCCACACA
This sequence comes from Echinosophora koreensis, assembly GCA_035048595.1. Taxonomy (NCBI): domain Eukaryota; kingdom Viridiplantae; phylum Streptophyta; class Magnoliopsida; order Fabales; family Fabaceae; genus Echinosophora; species Echinosophora koreensis. Next base: position 7,504,011 of record JAPCYP010000001.1, on the reverse strand, counting down.
CTACACACACGACATAGAACCAAATTATTATCAAAATAAGTATTAAAGCATAAATTACACAGTGTCATGCAAAGGGTCCATAAATATAAATTCAAATTTTCCATGAACTTTTGAACCAAATTGGAAAATTGAAAAATTGACAAGCCTAAAACCCGATTGAGCAATATGAATTATATGGTACTGCTTGGTGACCTTATTCACCGTAATGCATAGTCACCAACTTCAGGTCTAGAAAGTTAATCAACATCCTTTCTAGGAATTATAGAGCTTCAATAAACTAGTTTTCTATGCTGAACTCTGTTAACCCTATATAATTTTCTCTCTATCAACATATGCTTAGCCACAGGACATAAAGCTGATATAATGACAGACAAATAAAATATGTATTATCGTGGAACACTACTAAGCAATTGGTAATACTATTTTATCTTCTTTATTCTCCAATCTCCACTACTATATCAGAGAGGGGACACCCAGTTAGACCCAGACATAACCTTTTTTTTCCACGTTTTATGACCCACCAGACTACAGAGAACACTCCTATTCATCAACAATAGTTTAATGACTCTAATAGACTGTAACATTCCAAGTTTCCCTTTTTTTTTCCTTTAAATTTTGTAAACAAATTGCGACAATATCGATTATGCTTCAGCTACCTCCTAATAACTCCGAAAACATGGAATTCATCTTCAAGTTCTCTCTCAGTAACTCGTGAATCCAGGTTACCAACATACACGCGAGACATCGTTTCAGTATCTCACAAGTCAAGAACCTGACAAACATAAACAACACAAATTAAGCAATTTGACTTTGAATTTATATATGATTTTTGCTGCCAAAAGTTATAAAAATATTCTTTGACTCAATAAACTGGCAAGTATGCAAAATAGAAAACAGTGTTTTGTCGATCCGGGAAAATCTTGAAGAAAAGAAAAGAAAAAAAAATTCAAACTAAAGATGGGGGAAAATCTCAAACCCCAGAATACGAATGAAAAAATGCAAAATCGAGGTGAAGAGCAAATTCGGGAAACATAAAAGACGCAGCTTTGAATTTCAATGAGGAAAAAATACCAGGTGAAGAAGACAAAATCTACGAAAGAAACAACGGCAAAAACCCTAACCCAAAAAAAAATGATAGTTTGAATGACTCCGATTTGGGGAAAATATGCAGAGTTGAAATAGAAGAGAAATCGAAACCTGAAGCGATGTGCTGAAAAACAGAAAAAGTAACGCAAAACCCTAGCAGCCTCCTTCACCGTTTCAGTATGCTAGGAACGAACATAAGACCCTCTCGCAAGTGTAACTTATAATGCCCTTTGTTTGTCTCTTGTAAGATTTTGAAATACCCAAAAAAAACCCTGATAATTTTGTCAGGAAAAAAAAAATGAGTAAATGTCCAAAGTCGAAAGGCTAAAATACCATTTTGGTCTCTTAACTTATTTTTTAGATTCAGTTTGGTTCCTTAACTTTTAAAATATTCAATTTGGTCCATTAATTTATTTTTTAGATTCAGTTTGGTCCCTTGACTTTTAAAATGCTCAATTTAGTCCCTTAATTTGTATCTGTTGACCTACGTTAGTCCTCTCTATCAATGAGTCGGTAACATTGTTAACTTTTTGAGATCCGGGTTGCAACTCGTTAACATTTAAAGGATCATTTTGAATCTCGTTAACAATTTAAAGGACCAATTTGAAACAAGTTAACAATTTAAAGGACCGATTTGAAACTCATTTAAAACATAAGGGACCAAATTGAAACTCATTTAACCCTTTTAATGACTTTATTGATGGAGAGGACTAACTTGGGTCAACTGAGACAAATTAAGGGACCAAATTGAACCTTTTAAAAGTTAAGGGACCAAACTGAATCTAAAAAATAAGTTAAGGGACTAAAATGGTATTTTAGCCAAGTCGAAACAATCCCTTAAAAAACATGAGACGTATTTGATCCCATAAAAATAAAAATAAAAAGTAGTGTTATTTTGACACTAAAATTGGACACCTATGGGGATACCCTGCTCTTTAGTAGGAAGTAAACACCCAATTCGGTCCTTGAAATTGTGAAATAGTATCAACTTAGTCCCTAAAATTATCAAAATTCCAAATTAGTCCCTGAAATTGTAAAACTGTAATCAACTTAATCCCTCGGTTGAAAATCGTATGGACTAAGTTGATTTTAAGTTTGTAGTTTCAGGGACTTAATTAATATTAAGTGAGTAAAATGAAGGACCAAATTAATACTAACTTATCATTCAGGAAAGCTTTCAAGGACAAAATTGATACCACTTCACAATTTCAGGAACCAATTTGGGTATTTACTCATTTAGTAGGCTATGAACCACTTTACTCTTTCTCTCTCTTTATTTGATCGGTTCATAGCCTACTAAAGAGTAGGATGTCCCCTATGGATGTCTAATTTAGTGTCAAAATAACACTACTTAAATAAAAAATACAAGTTGGGCATCAAAAATTATCAATACTGATGAAAATAGTTCCCGCTAAAAACTAAAATATCCGTAAAAATTATCTTAAAAAGACTAATTCAAACGACATTTGAGATTGTTGAGGACTGTATTGGTATTTTTCCTTTTTTCTGGAACTAAATCTGTCTCTCAATTTTTTTGAGTACTGGTTTAGGCATTTATTCTAGATTTTTTATTTCATTGCAAATTATGTTAAGGTTAAAATATAATTTTATTTGGTCTTCTTATGACGATGATTTTTAAATTATTTCCTACACAGAGCTAATTTATAATTTATTCGGCTAACTTATATGCATATTTGACCAAGGCAAAAATAATTAATAAACAAGTTTCTTCATCAACTTATAGCTTTTTTACATGAGCTAGTTTTTAGCTTATAGCTTATTAACTTTACTCTTATTTTATCCTTATTATAAACTATATGTAACATCCCTGTTTTTACATATATGTTTAATTGCTTTGTTAAGGGTGATTAATTTTCTAAATAGTTATTTTTTTTGTTTATTTTAATGTTGCTTAGCTTTAGTAATTTTATTTACTCATTTAAAAGGTTTTATTGAGTACGTTAACAATGCGTTGTTACAGGATGTGCATGCTTGCTAGACAATAGCATTACGCTATTATTCTTTGTTTAAAAAAATATCATCTAAAATTATTTTGGTTGAAGAAAAGTTATTTTCATAGTCTCTAAAAAAAAGTTTTAGTACCAGAAAAATAAAAGGATATTTTTTTTAATGTTATTTTCTTCCCTTGGCCTCCAACCCTCCACGACACCCCTTCTTTCCTTTCTTCTCTCTCTCATTTTACTTATTTCTCTCTTCTTCTGATATCACTTCTTCTTCTTCAGAAAAAACCCATTTTCTCACTTCTTCTCTTCCCTTTAAACTTCGGGGGATGTATTGGATTGGGATTTTAAAAGATTGTTTTTGTCATAAAAAGTCTTGTGGATTTTAAAAGACAATGTAGAAATGTAATGACTTTTAAGACTTTTTTTAAAAGATTGTTATAATCAGGATTATAATGTTTGGATTTTAAAGGAATTATATCATAAGACTTTATAAGATTTCAATGGACTATATGGATTTATAAGATTTGAAAGGGATACATAATTTTTTAGCAAAGATTCAAACTTACAAAAGTTAATAGAAAATATAACAAAGAAATGAATAATTTTTAATTAAAAAACTAAAATCCAATACAATTTTTCTAATCTTTTAATAGCCAATTCGATGTAGCTTCATGTCCTCCTAAGTAGCATTTCATCACATATCTAAAGTTGTGCTACCCCTCCACGCGTTAGCATCTTCTCGTTCATGCTCTTGGGTTTGAACAATAGGTTCAAAATTATTGCCTTCATTAGCTGGTAATACTAAAGATGAAGATTCGTTTATTGATTCAATTGGAAATTCATGAGAGCAACATTCTTTACGGAAGAAGTTATGTAGTGCTACACATGTTAACACAAGCTTTACTTGTGTCTTGAATAGAAATGGAGACACACTTAAAAATTGTGAACCACGATTTAAAAATCCCAAATTATTAACCCAAATTTTTTAAAACCCAAAAATCATATAGCCCTCTACTAGCTGCACCGAAAGTACATGGTTTCTTTTTGTACTAGCTTATAATTATAATTGTAATAGTAACCCTGAATTATTATAGAACCATGAAACCATGTGTACGACGCCTGTAGCCTTCAACCAATTCATGTTAATACCTATTGCAATAACCCATTCGTGCAGGTTATATGGTTTCAACAAATAAGCATCAATGCAAAGGTAAGCGAAAAATGAAAGAAAATAGTTGCACAACAAGAGCATAGATTGCAAGAAGAGTGGTAAGTACCTGCAAAGAATAGAGAACGGCTGAGAGGAGAAAGTCTTACTGGGAGGGAATGAGAGAATAAAAAGTTTGAGGGGTTTGGGTGGGATTTTGGAATAGGTTTGCTATTTATATATCTCATTAAAAAGTCACTCAAAATCCATTATACAAAAGAATCCATTGAAATTAGCAAACTTTTGAATACCAGAAGATTTTTAGTAACTTATAAAAAGTCTTGATTGAATACCAGTGGATTTGGAATCCTTAGAAATAAAATCCTAATAATCCTGATTGAATACCATAGAATTTATTTATATTATATAAAAGTCTTGATTGAATATCACAAGACTTTTTTTGTCATTAAAAAGTCCATTAAAATCTTTTGAAATCCTAATCCAATCTTCTCCTTCCCACCTTGCACAGCCGCGCCACCACCTCAGTCCAGCCGCGTCGCTCCGCCCGCCCCTGAACCGCCGGAGCCGCGATCACCATGTTCGATCGCGTTCCTGCTCGCGAAACACGTCGTCTCCGCCGCGCGAGCGTCACTCCACCACACTCAGTTGCGTGTCGCCACTGTGGGAGCACCTCCGGCAGTCGCACGTTGTGGAGGAGATGACCTCGACACTCGCCCCCTTCGGGTTCGTCTGTCGCCGCTGCTACGCCATCGTCGCCGCCGCGGTAAGCCCCTTAGGCCGCCATTCATGGTGGTTTTCATCTTCCTTGTTAGTTTTTTAGCTTCTTTCTCCTTCCCCTAAAGCTTACCATCTCTTTTGGCTAGTGGAAGCTTCAGAAAACACTGTCCCGTCGTACACCGCCGCATCGTTGGAGTCGCCGCCACCGCAACCATGTCTGGCCGCCGTCTCCTCTCCTTCTTCTTTGGGTGAGTATAAATTTCACTCATTGTGTTTCATTTTCAAAAATCCCAGTTCCTCAAACCCTAGCATTTTGATTTTAAATCTCAGATGTGAAATTAACTCTATTTTAGTGCAATTGGGATTGTGAATTAGTGTTTCCCTAAACTAATCTTATCATTCTTTGGTTGGATTTATTTTTCCCCAAATTGTATTATGAACCCTAAAACCCCAATCTGATTTTATTTGAAATTAGTTTTGTAATTATAAAATTAACTATGTTGTTATGCAATTGGGACTGTTAATTGATGTCTTGACAAACTGATTTCACATTTCTATAATCAAATATTTTTCCCCAATTTTTGGTGTTGGACAATATTTTGCCCAAATCTGATTTCTGTTGAAAGTGACCCTAGTTTGTGAAATTAAGTATATTAGTAAGTTAAATATATAGTGTTGAGAATGAGTAATTAATTTTGTGAATTGTCTGATTGTTTCAATGTTCGTGTCGTCTCTCTGTAATGTTGTTTGTGTTCGTGCTTGCCTTGGGGAAGCAAAAGTTGCTATTGGGAACTATTTGGAGCTGACTGCATAGCTGTGAAGTTCCAGGAAAACCTCCGATCGCCTTAAAAGGTGGGGGAAGATTATATGTTAAGAGTAGTTTGGGGTATATGCGGGTTGGTATAACTGCTTAGAAATATTGGGAATTATCTTAGTATGCTTGCTTAATATTTTAATGTGGTGATTATCTGTGTAATTTTAGGATCTTAGTTATATCTGTTTAGATTTAATTTAGCGTTGTGCCAAATTGGATCTAGTTGAATTGGCATCATGTTCTAATTCTAGGATCTTACTTATCTTCATAACTCGCGTACATTAAGCGTTGGATATAATTCCAAGTAACTGGGCTCTAAGTATAAGCCTTATATCCGATCGTTAAGTCGCTTAGGGACTTGTTGTGATGTGCATTCGTTTCCGAACTTAGATTCGGGAGGTGTTGGAATGTATATATTTTTAGTTAGTATCAATTTTTACTTCTTGAATGTATTAATTCAACATTAAGGTTTATCCTTATTTATGTTTTGTTAAGTCTTGGGCTTGAAACTAATTTATTATACGGTATTGAGGAATTTTTGGAATGAATATGCTAAATTATTGAATAGTTGAAGAATTTCAAATTATTCGTTCTTGGATGTTTTAAAGTTATGAATTTATTTAATTTTAAGCACCAAATATTATTTACAACTATTATTATGTATTTTATCCAAAGTAAGTCAAAATGGTAATTTATCGAGTCCAATCAGTTTATCGATGCTCGTACTCTTAAATAATTAATTTTAGCCTAAGTAAGCTTTAATTTAAAGTATCCAAATGAATTTTAGTTAAAGAGGATAATTTTGGCCTATGGTCTATTCGAGCCCGATTCTTACCAATAACTGTTTTTATATTGATACCGACGCTTTGGAACGTATTAGTTCCTACCTTGTGTCTTCGGACATAATTCCAACCTAATCATAGTCGTTGCCGTTCTGGAGGCATAGACACCTATTTATAGGATATTATGGGACTGTGTGGGGGCCACGGAGACCTCGGGGATAGTCAGGCGTGGATCCTGCCAATGGTACGATGTATGCATCACCAGTGCCGGTGGAGACCTGGACAGCCGGGCTATCTTGAAACTCCACTGAACTAAATATTATTCAGATGTTATGTACTCTCGTGTGAAAGGACTGCGGGGATGACTGTTAGCGTACTCCAATCGGGACTTGTGCACCGAGTTGTTACGTATATTACCTGAATGTTATCTCGACAGAACAATATGACAACAATAGTCCCCATGGAGCAAAGTTAGGTCGATGTCTTAGGCATGCATTCGAGTCTCAGCTTTTTCTGAAATTGTATTTATGTATTTAATAAAAATTTCCTTAATTATATGTATCTACTTGATTGTTTGTTTATCGCCGCATACCCATATCTACGTTATGAGCTTGGCATAGAATCTTACCTCCATACGCGTTTCTTCTTTCTTCTTGTGTATGTGAGTAGCTGATTCTGATGGCCGCACTGTACGTGGGACCGAGATGACTGATGGTTGATAATGCATCACGTGGACTTTTGCTTCTTTTGGAGGATCCCATATTGGAGAGATATTCTTGAGAATCCTCTTTTCGTTTGTGTTGTATATATAATAAGGGAAACTTTGATGTATCAGCCGTGATGGCAGTTTCCTGTTTTTATGACTTTCTGTTTATTTTATTTTACTAGTGAAAACTTTCTCGTACGTATGAAGATCAATTTCGGATTACTGTCTTTATAATTTTCTAAGTCTTTATTATAGTTGAAGTTTTTATTTTTTCGCCCCTGGCAGTTGATGTAAGACCAGAGACCAAGAAATTGGTTTGAATTAAGTTTTGATGTTATAAACTGTTTATCAGGTTTTCCGATTTCAAACAAATCTTCGTTTTTCAAAGGAGACATTTCGAAAATGATTTGTGAAAATCCCTGTTGTAACCAATATAATTAGTGTTAATTAAAACTATGCGTTACAGTATAAACTATCAGCTATAAACTTTCATCTCATCTATTCCTCGTCTTTAACCAAGTAAGGAAGAAATTGTTAGGCTGGATGCTAGGATATAGATTTTGGCTTGATGCCCTTTTGTTTCATGCACAATTTGTGTGTAATGTTGTTGTTGAGTTGGCAAGCTTAACTATTAGAGTTAGCCCCTTGATTTGGATGGGGATTGCCCTTACACTGCTTGATCAATTTGATTGTAGTGTTCCTTGTTTTAGCAATTGAATGAAGATCTTTATCAAAAAAAAAAAACTTACCGGCTATTTTTGCCAAACTAGCCTGAGTCTCGACCAATTATTAGAGTCACTACACCAATGTCTTTATATAGCCAATGGAATTCCAAGTGGTTCAAGTTTTTGTATCTCTGGTTTGGGCTCAGCCATGCAGGGATGGACCCACACTAGATTAAGGGTGTGCACATGCATACCTTCATTTTTTAGAAAAATATTACAGTTATCTCATATTCAAATTTTTTTGCCCCCAATAGCTAGTCAAAATTGCACCCATGACATCGCTCTCTCATCTCAACGCCGCCTCCATTTCGCTGCGTCGCCTCCTTTTCTGCCAATCACTACCGCAAATCCTTCCTCGGCCTCTATATTAATTCTTCTATTGTTCCCCCACACCACGTAATCTCCTCTCTGCCTTAGTCTGAAACTGAGTTGTGATTAAAGATTGAAACAATTAATCAGTGGTTGAAACCGAGTTCTTAACATTTCTAGCATAAAACGGTTGTTACATTGTGATTTATTTGAATGTTCTTTTTTTATTTAAATTCCAGTAACTTTATTTGATTTATTTGATTATTCTGTAGACAATATCAATGACTTTATTTGAATTATTTTGAATATTTTATATATTCTGATAACTTTTCTTTGATTTTTTTTTTAAATTTAATTTAATTAATTTTTTTAATCAGATTAGATTCGATTCGATCCAAACCAACCCGTTTTTGAACGGATTGGTTTGGTTCGGATTTCAGAGGAAAAACTTCACAAATCGAACCGAACCGATTAAATTTCATTGGTTCGAATTCGTTTTTCATGCAAACCTGAACCAAACCGACCTGGGAACACCCCTATCCACTGTCAAATGTTGTTGATTAATGAATACATCTTCCAAATATATTCCAGACTTGTGGTCAAGTCTATCTCAACATAATAGTTAATTAATTTGACATGTTAGGGTTAAAATTAGGGGTTTTGTGATATCTATATTATTTCATCAAGTTGATTGGTCAGACATGGAATTGAATGTATTAATTTTGTTTCTCTAATTGTAGAAAATAATGGTTAAATTTTGAAGAGGAAATTACCATCAAATGATCAAAAATCTTCATTGAAATCTTGTGAATCAAGTCTCTAACAACAAATGATTGAAATTGATTTAGAAAAGTTGTCATCAGATCTAAGAAAAAGAATTAAAATTTCAACATATCATCCTAATGATCGAGATAAGATACGAAGATCATGTTTATAAAGAGGGTCATGTCATCCAACCCAACATGATTTTCCTCAAAGAAAAATTTGAAATTCTTTAAGAAGATTTAGTCCTTCTTGGCTTAATGAATTGTGCAACTAATTTGAGTATAATATAGAAAAAGATGATGTATTTTGCTGATGTTGTTATCTTTTTAAGCCTGAATTTTTGGAAAGCATTCAGGTGGTAATACATTTGTAACAGTTGGATTCGCAAATTGGAATAAGAAAGACTGATTTATTTGATTAAAAATATTTAAATTTTACGATTTTAACATTCGTGACTTTATGTCAAAAAAAAAAATCCATGACTTTATCTTCATATATATGATGATAATTGTTATTAATTATTTTGGAAAATATCTTGCCCCCACTGCCCTAGGGTTTTAGGCCAATGCAGCTATGTAATGTCGCTCCATAACAAATTAGTAAGAAATGTAGAAAATTGAACTTTGGAACATCATGCATATTTTCTTGCACTCCAAATCACATTAATTTAAGAACTTGGCAACATACATATTGGTTAATGACCTAAAAGATTATGAAAATGTTTCGCACACACTTAGTTAGAATGCCAATATCATCGATGTCGGCAATCGAAGAAATATTTCATTACAAAGATTACTCGTTACAACGTGGTAAACATATAATAGCATGACAATATTAGATGGGTTCATACCTATATCTATTGAAATAGGCCGAGAAGAACTAATTAAAAACTGTTGCAACTAGCCACCAAGGAGCATAATGTCGACCAATTCTATCTTAGAAATTTACAAGAATTACATTGACCCACAATTAAAATTAATTTGGAAATTTTAGTTTGGAAGAACAGGCAAAAGTAATACAGGAAGGAAACAATGAAATGGATGCATCCCAAAAGGAGGTGTCGGAAAGTATATATTTGAATTTATAATATATTAAATTAAATATATCATTTTTAAATATAATTTTATCTTTAATATATTCATCAGTGTCTTAACATTTGTCATTGTTACTACATGAAATTGATATAAGTCGGACCCGACTATGGGCTTCTATTACGACATAGCCGTGCTAGACCATAAACTCGGTCCACGTCAACTCGAGTTTGTCACTGTCAAGATCTGTAACCGATATCAAATCTCATAATCGACTTCACACTAATGGGCTATTAAGGGCTTTGTAATCGTCCTCATTAACGAACGTCATAAATAGCTCGCTACCCTCACACTATACATACATGGCATGAACCTTTAGTATGACCATCTTCTTCATACACTACAAGCCGGGTAACATCTCGGTACTTTTGTTCTTTGACAGAACAATCATATTATAAAATGCACGAAGCAATAGCTCAAAATATGTTCTTTTAACAATAGCAAATATATATATATATATTCTGCTAAAAAATGTTATAAATACTAATACTAAAAACTTGGTTTTGAATTTAATGTCATTGATATATCACCCAGCACAACGGAATTTGGTTACTAGTCTCTATTCTCTCTTTATCTTCTTTTTTGTTTGTATACAAACTAGTGTAAGGACCCGTGTTATGCACGAGGTATAACAATGATAAATGGTGATGTATAAAATCCATTTATATTTAAAATTATTTGTAGTTTGATGAAAAAAAAAGAAATGATCAATACTCTAATTTTAAATATAAATATCATTCATATAAAAAGTTAATTCATGACCAAATAATTTAAAACTTAATTGTTCCCTACTAACAAATATATTTTGAGGAAGTATTTTAACCTCATGTTATATTTATATAAAATGATAATGAATTTGTTTAATTTTATTACAATAAATTATATAGGTAGACACTTACATGCAATGACTGCAAAATCATTTTACAAATCTTATCATTTTTACTTAATACACCCGGTCAATAATTGTATAATTTCTTTCAAGTGTCTTTATTTTTATGCTTTTTTCAATGCAATGGGACGATGTTAAATCAAGCTAAATCATCTTCATTCATAGTCTCGATTGAATTTTTTATTTTCTAAAAATCATTGAAGAAGATTATTGTAGAATGATTGAATCTGGTGATGACCACGGTTAAAAATTCAACCATGTTTATGTAAGATTTTCGACCTCGTATAATATAATACGAATACAAAATATTTAAATATTACGAAATTCTATATCGATAAAAATATATTTTGAGCATATTATCAATTAGACTTATTACAATAAATTATATATGTATATATGTACTTGCAATGATGTCAAAATCATTTTATAAATCACTTACCAAAAAAATTAAAGAAGTTACAAAGAAAATCATCTACAAATCTTATCATTTTTCCAATTTCACTTCATGCTTTCAATTTTCTCAAATTCACTTAATGTTCTTCCAACTTAGAAGAGTGTCTTTTTCATTCTGACTTGTCTTTATTTTTCTATTTTTTCGATGCTTTCCAATGTTCTAATTTAATCTTCCATTCACGGTCTTTGATTGAACATTTGAGTTTTCAAAAACTCATTTAACAATATTTTTGTAGAATAATTGAACCTAATGATGATATCTACCAAAAGTTTAATCATATTTATATACGATCTTCAACCTCATATAATAAAATATAAAATATAAGACATTTAAATTTAAATATTACATAATTCTATATTGATAAACAAATATTTTAAGAATATGATCAAATGAATTTATTATAATAAGTTTTATGGGTAGATATATATACATGCAATGATCGTAAAAATATTTTACAAATCTTATTAGTTTACAAAATTTACTTAATGCTCTCTCTCAACCCATAATTGTATCCTTTCCATTCTGTTCTTTTATTTTTTTCTACTTTTTTCAACGCATCATAAAAATATTATAATTTAATGATTAAGCCTTTACCTTTCATTCCTTGTTTTGTTTGAATATTTCTTTTTCTAAAACTCATTTAAGAAGATTGTCGTAGAATAATTGAATCGGATGATGATACATTTTAACAGTTTAAACATATTCATATAAGATTTTCGACTTCGTATAATATAATATGAATCTGAATTCTTTAAATATTACATACTTCTATATCGATAAAAAAAATATTTTAAGCATATGATCAATTAAACTAATTATAATAAACTGTATAGATAGACATATACATGCAATGATCGGAAAAATATTTTACAAATGTTATCATTTTTCCAAATTTACTTAGTTCCCCCAACCAAAATTGTGTCATTTATATCCATATCTTTATTTTTCTGCTTTTTTCAATGCAATGGAATAATTTTTTACTTAATTCCCCCAACCAATAATTAAGCCGTTTTTCCTTTTCATTCCCTATCTTGATTGAATATTTTTGTTTTTGAAGACTCATTCGAGAAGATTGTTATAGAATGACGGAATATGTTGAACCCTAAAAATTTAAACACATTCATATAAGATTTTTGACCCCACATAATATTATAAATATAAATTCAAAATACTCAAATAGTTAGCCATCATCTTGTATCTATTATTTTGCCATAATTTTGTCTCTATTATTCCAGTTCCAATATAATACAATCGAATATTATTTTTTTTATTTTATTTTTGATAAGGTATAGAATAGAATTAGAATATAAACCAAAAAAAAATAAACCAAAATAATAATAATAATAATAATAATAATTTTTTATTTTTTTTTTGGTTACAAAAGGATAAAGAAACAGAAAAAGAAAACAAACAAAAAAGTAGACCCCCTAAGGCCTCACAAAGGTAATGTCCATAGCATCTGCTAATAACAAGTTGTCCATCCCAGCCGGAGGAGAATCAACAAAAACCAAGGAAGAATCATTATTAGCCCCCATTTTGGCTAAAAAATCCGTACAATGATTGCCTTCTCTTTACGTGTGATGAATTTGAATTTCCCACTCCCTTACAAGTAAGCTTCTAATCAAAGCTATTTCATTACCAAATCTGTGAAGCTTGGGATCACCTTTTTGAATTAAATTAACCGCATAAAGAGAATCCAAAAAGCAACAAACTTTCCTAAAACCCAAGTCCCAACACCTTGAGATGCCAACGTACAGGGCCATAATCTCTGCATGCAAGATATCAGAAAAACCCACCGACCCGTAGAAGCCATGTATGAATGCGCCTGTATGATCCCTCACAAGACCACCAAAACCAGCAAGACCTGGGTTTGTTAATGCACTACCATCCACATTGAGACACATCACCCCCTGCTTGGGCTTCATCCAACAAATCTCCTTCGCTCCTCTCTCCACCCTCATGTCTTCACTGTGATCATACGCTTGTAAATTAATACTCAAGAGAGCACGAGCTTGGGCCACATTGGACGTTGCAAGAGCATGCACGTTATCAAAGATCCACTTGTTTCTATTGCACCAGATTTTCCACATGACCATCAACAACAATAAACCGTGTTTCTGCATCTTATCCTTGAGCCACATATTCCAACTGCCATCTTCCTCCAGAGGTTCAGGTATCCCACCAAGACAGTCATACCACACTGCCGCCAATCTATTACAAGAAAATAAGCAGTGATGTATCGATTCCTGCTCCACATCACAACAGGGACACGTTGGGTCCATGATGATACCTCTAGCAACAAGATTAACCCTTGTGGGAATAGCACCATGGCAAAATTGCCAGATGAAAAACTGAACATTTGCTGGCACTTTAAGCTTCCATATCCATTGCCAATGACTATCCTGACTAGCATTATTCTGCTCCATTAGAAGCCATTGGTAGGCACTCTTAGTAGAGTATTCACCTGAGATACACTTGCTCCATACCCAAGTGTCCCGTAACCCTTCTGCCAACCGGGGTTTCAAGCTCATAATAACCTGCTTCACATCATCAGGAAGACAAGTATATAGAGCACTAAGGATCCACTCCCCATCATGAAGTAAATCCTTAATTTTTAGCTCTACATCATGGATATCCACAGCCCACACCAACTCACATAGAGGTTCTTTCAAGACCCAAGGAACATACCAAAAGCTTGAATTCCCTTCACCAATCTTCATGCTGAAGCCATCCTGCAACACCTCTAATGCCTTCATGATGGAGTTCCAAGTGCCACTACCTCTCGTTTTCTTTCGGTTCCACAAATTACCATGCTTCACGTAATTCTCAGTAAGCATATTAACCCAAAGTTTATCCGGAGAGGAAATCATGTCCCAAATAAGTTTACCAAGAAGAGCAGTATTGTGGTTTCTAGATATCCGGACCCCTAAACCACCAACCTTCCTGGGCTTAGTAATCACATTCCAGCCAACCATATTCAAACCCTTGTTGCTTTGTCCCTTCCAAATGAAGTTCCTAACAGTACGATCCATAAAATTATAGACTGACTGAGGATACCACTGGATTTGCATGCCATAGGAAGGGATGGATGATAGCACCGCATTGGCAAGAGTAAGTCTCCCTGGTTTATTTAGAAGCCTACTTTTCCATGATGCTAACTTGGAGGAAACTCTATCCATAACTTCCGAGAAATCATCCTTTGTTATTCGGCCCTTGAAAATTTTAAACCCCAAATACTTCTCAAGATTGCTAGTAAACCGTATTTGGGTAACTTGCATGAGCTTATCTCTTTTTGACCTTGTCACCCCACTAGAAGCAATAGCCTTTGACTTCTCCATGCTAACCTTTAACCCCGAGATAGAACAAAAATCATCCAAGACTTTTTTAATTAACCTAGCCTGAGAAGATTTTGCTCTAGCAAAGAGGAGAACATCATCCGCAAAGAGGAGATGGGAAATACATGGCCCATTTTTTGAGACCTTGATTGGTTCCCAATTATTCTCCCTAACTTCCTTGGAGATCATCTCTCCTAATCTCTCCATACAAAGAACAAAAAGATATGGGGAAAGTGGGTCCCCTTGACGAAGCCCTCTTTTAGGCATAAATCCCTCTGCTCGACTACCATTCCACAATAAAGAAATGGAGGAAGAGGAAATACCATGCATTATCATAGAAGTAATGTTACCTGGGAACCCAAACATGGACAGAGTGTTCTTCAAAAAAACCCAATCCACCCTATCATACGCCTTCTCGAGATCAAGTTTGAAAACCATGTCACCTGTTTTCCTCTTCTTCTTATTCATGTGAAAGAGTATTTCTTGTAAGATGATTGCATTATCCTTAGTGCTACGCCCAGGAATGAAACTGCTTTGAAGAGGGCTCACAATTCTATCAAGGAAGGGCCTCAATCTGTTCACCAAAACCTTAGAGATCAATTTATGAATGACATTACACAGAGTGATTGGTCTAAATTCCCTAAAGGAAGAGGGGTTATCTCCTTTTGGAATCAGGACCAAGAGAGACTCCGCTGCTCTAACATCAAATCTACCTGTTTCAAAGGCATTTTTCACAAATTTCGACACGTCATCCCCCACCTCACTCCAAAACATTTTGAAGAAGATCGGTTGAAAACCATCCGGACCAGGAGCTTTGTAGGATTTCATGCTCATAAGGGCTTTGTACACTTCATCCTTAGTAACTTGTTTAACTATCTCCCTTTTCTCCTCCTCCTCCAAAGCATTCCGAATTGCACCATAGTTAGCCATGCAAATATTTTCTGTAGAACCAAACAAACTTTTAAAATAATTAATTGCTTCCTCCTGTAGGGTCTTTGGATCCGTGCACCATATCCCTGAGGGTAAATGGATTCCATGAATTTTATTCCTCTTTCTTCTAACAACAGTTTGAGCATGGAAGAAACCAATGTTGCGACTCCCCAACTTAATCCACTTTTCTCTAGACTTCTGAAACCACAAGGTTTCCTCTTGGAAGAGGATTGCTTCATACTAGCTTAAGAGTTCTTTCTGTAAAACTAATAAGCTAGCCGAATCAACCCCCTCCAGAGTACGCTGGATTCCTTTCAACCTAGCCTCCAATTGACGCTTCTTCTCAAAAATATTACCAAAAACCTCTTTATTAAATTTCATAGAGTCTTGTGAGACTTGCTTAAGAGCATTTACAACATCCCCCTCTTCCTAATTCCAAGCTTCCTTCACAACCCTCAGATACTCATTATGTGTATACCATGCTGCTTGAAATCTAAACGGCCTTACTTGTTTAGACGTGTCCATGTTACTGCATCTCAAAAGAATTGGATTATGATCCGAATGGCGCTTAACCAAGTGTTCCACTGTGGCCTCTGGGAAATCCATCTGCCATCTATAGTCTCCCACACCTCTGTCTAGACGTTTTGACAATAGTCTGTTTCCTTGTCGCCTTCCCTGCCACGTGAAAGTGGTACCAAAATACTCCAAGTCAATCATGTCACATACATTTAACATTTGAGTAAATCTGGCAGCTCTTGCTTGAAGAAAACTACCCCCTAGTTGTTCCGAAGGGATAGAGATCTCATTAAAATTGCCAATCATAGCCCACGGTATCGTAATCTTCCTTCTCAATTCTCCAAGATACTCCCAGAAGATGCATCTAGTAGAATAATTGGGGCTTGCATAAACGCCTGAGCAAGCCCAAGATAAATTACCTTTAACTATACCCAGGGTGATACATTGAGGTTTAGACTCAATAATATTGAAAACGCATGAACTGCTCTTGTTGGCTAGAGCCCAGATGCCACCTGCATGACCCTGACTCTCTTCCACTGCAACACACCTATAACCATTTCTGTCCCAAAACTAACTAGAATTTGAGAATAGGGAATGAGTCTCAAACACGAAAATCAGTTCTGGCTTGTATCTGCTCATAAGCTCATGCATATGGTGTTTGCTCTTTTTGCTAGCAAAGCCACGCACATTCCATGATAGGGTACAAAAATCCTTGAAACTGCTATCCATTAAAAACCAGATGGATGTCAAGGACCACGAACCACTATTGACCCTGGGCCATGAAAGGAGTTTCGGCTACCATCTCCTCCCCCTCAGTGTCTTCATCACTTCCTTCCTCCATATCTGATTCTTCAAAACCTGCCCTCCCCTCCTCAAGAATACGTTGCGGGTCTGGAGGCTTAGGGTCTCCCAACAATCTCAGGTGATTTGGACTTACCATTTCAACATGCATGGACGTGAAGATACCATTCCTTCTGAGTTCCTCTTGCCTTCTGTCCCCCTCCACACTTGACTCGCCTATGTTAGCCTGCTACACCAATGGAGTCTCATTTTTTTTTCCTCCGTCATTGAGTGCACCTGCACGTGCCTGCTGCATCACGTGCTCACCCTCAACCCCATCATGCACAATATCTTTTGCCAGCTCAGTCCCCTTATTTTCCTCAACAGATCCACTCTTCATGTCTCTACGTGGTCTTTTTTTCCGCACCCATATTTTTTCCTTATGTTGCTCATTATTCCCAGCATTAAAGCCCTCCTCAAAATTTGTATTATCATAAAAGTTCCATGGCCCACTATGATTTTTTTCATTAAGAGCAGTGAATTGGTTATGAAACAGATATATTTAATATTTAAGGACAACTTCTGCTCAAATATTTAATATTTATTTATATCCAAATGCTACTTCTGCTCTTTGTAATTATAGTCTTTATGAAAGCTTAATGGCCACTCATTCTATTTAATAGTATCATAGTTATCGTTGACAAAATAAATTACATGATAGTTATATTTATGGGATAAAGGAAAGTGTTATAGTGATTTCCTACAAACAAAGTGATTTCGAAGTAGCATCCCTGCATTAAAAATGAAATCGGATGAGAATAGCGTTTTATTTCAAATATAAACTTTTAGTAATACAAAGTACAAACTCCTAACTTCTACAAAGCTTTATCAATTTATCAATAAGCGACTCAGACGTACAATTTCTCATGATTGCTACTACAAGCCCCATTGTCAAGCTGTCTCACAACCTCTACACTTCACAGATTCCACATACTCAAATAAATATTAAATAAAATTAGGTTTAAATAATAAAAAAAGCAGAATTATCAAATTTAGGAGCACAAGAAAATAATTGTTCCAAAGATCTCATCATAACCATTAAGACACACAACTTTAACAACCGAGCAATCAAAAAGTGCAATGCTATCAAAATGCAAAGCATGTTATCAAGGTTAACTTCGTTCATGGTGCTTCCTTTGCTATAAAGTAGAACTTGTGGCATAGCCTACAACTTCCCTTGAAGCTTAATTTCTTAATGCTCTTTCCTTGATCATTATATGCACATTGTGTACCTGCATATGAAAGGCCTCCATCCCCATATCAAAGTTGCTTCTCGGAACAGACATTCTCATTTCAATATCACTTTGTCTAGAAGGTTCACCATTATTAGCCTCACAAACAAATAAATCCTGCAAAAAGCAAAATAACATAAGTGAACTTAGGCTGGGACCTTTAAATGAAGAAAAAATATAGAGGTACTGTGAATAGAAACAAAAGTTTTGAGGATTAACCAATTTTATCTTCTACGAAAGAGGTGTTTTCTCGGAAGGTTCAAGAGCCCCTGTTTGGCAATTTGAAATCCAACCAGCTCGCCCCCATTCTTATATTTGGATGTGCATAAGATACCTTGTTACAACGAAGAGTCCAATTGAAAAATTGAAGATTGAAGATATTATAAATTTGTGGATGGAAAATAGGTCAACTCCACCTTAGTGAGCCTAGTGTCTTCAAGCATGTCTGGAAATGTAAGGCTCCGAATAAAGTTTTATCCTTCTCGTGGTTGCTTCTCTGGGATCGGATACCTACCAGGCAATATCTGTTGAGGAGGAATGTTATATCTGACCCACTAGGCTCTATGTGTGCTGTTTGTTCTCTTGAAGCAGAATCCTCCAATCATCTTTTCTTTAATTGTTATGCTTCCTCATCTGTGTGGTACTGTTTGTACAAATGGCTTGGTTATCAGGTGGTCCTACCACAGGATGCGGCAGGGCACTTTAAGGCACATAGGGGACTCATCAGAAGAAAGCAAGCTAGCAAGGTGTGGCCGATTTTCTGGCACGCAACGGTGTGGAGTATATGGCTACTGAGGAACAATATCATTTTCAATAACTCCAGTTTTGACTCCTTAGAATTGTTGCACTTGATTAAGATAAGATCCTGGGTGTGGTTTGTGGCCAAGCATGGTGGTGATGGGTATGTTTTTTCAGATTGGTGTATATGTCCCATTACCGGCGTGGGAGGCTAGATCCTTGTGCTTCGGGCTGGAGTAAGCTGCGTTGTGTGTGCTTGGGTTGGTAGTCAGCGGGTACAAAGTTGATCCCATGGTAATATAGGTCTTTAGAGATTCTAGCTGTTCTTCGTGGGATTATATATTTTCTCGAGAGTGAGCACTTGTGGTGTGGGTGAGGGTGAGGGTAAATCTTGGGGTTGGGCAGTAATGTCACTGAAATTTAAAACTTTGAGTGGGAGAGACAATTTAGTGAGGTGGACATGAGACTTGGTGTGCATTAATGAGTTCTGGGCACTATATAACTGTTTATCTAACTCATTTTGAACTGGACATGGCTTGTTTTTGTTATTTGCAGGTTATGGTATGCTCAGTGATGGTGTTACTTACTGGTTCTGTTCATCATGATCTCAGTGACTCTGGTGAGGCTGATGTTGAGAGGGTGCGTTATTTTTTCTCTAATTAAGAGTGAGAGATGGTGACAGTGTGTGAAATTTCTAATCTGACCAAATGTGAGGTGTTGAGTAGTGTGAGGGAGTGGTTACCTATAAATGAGTAGTGTGAGGGAGTGGCTACTTATATATGAGTGGTGGTGAGTGAGTGATTCTCTTGTGAGGGTGTGCTTCTTACCTTGTTACTTGCTGTTTGTTTCTTTAGTTCTGGTTACCTACTCTATTCCTGGTGCTCTATTTCATGGATCGGTTCTGGCTGCTGGTTTCTTTGTCCATAACAGGCCTTGCTCTTTGGTACTATGCTTTGGTTGGGTTTAATTTTATAATCCCTTTTGTTCCTAACTGTTCTGTATGAGACTTCTCTTCATGGGTGATGTCCTGGTTTTGGTTTGGTGATGGTTTCGTTGATGTGTGTGGCTTTGTATTGGTGATGGATTGCTCTTTTCATATTGGTTGACTATTATGATGTCCCGCTGGCTTCTTTGGAATTTTTTGTGGTTGGGTGTATGATTGTTGTGCTCTGGCTCTGTCTGGGCTTTTGGAGATGATTTTATTACAGGTGGATTTAGGCTCTGGGTTCTTGTTCTGTGATTTGCAGCGTTCTTCTTTCAAATATGCTGGTTTTGGTAGCTGCTAGTTGCTATCTACATTTACAACTCATCTTATTGGTTATTGCAATGTGATCTACAGCTGCTTTCTTTTGATGGTTACTATGCCTATCTCTGTTTATTTGGTTCCTATGACTCCAGTTTCGAACGTTTGGTGGAGGTACCTAGATTTGGGTCTTTGGTTTTGGTATAGAAATGTATTCTGGTGTTTTAGATGTGGCTTTCCTTTGTATAATTGATTCTGGTTCTTTGTTTTAGGGGCGGTATCAATTTTACATAGGTTACTAAGTGTCTTTTGTATACAGATTAGAGTACCCCTTGTGCTCTATATCAATATACTCCTTTGCTTATAAAAAAAAAAAACTCCACCTTAGATAGTATGATTGCAATCTGTCATTTATATAGGACAAAGTAGGTTACACATGCTGATTGTAGACAATTAAATTCAATTAGAGAATTGCCAAAAAAAAGTGAGATTTTGATTTAAATGCCTAATTATTGTGATTTGATACGGTTGCTGCGATTTTTAAGTGATGGATTTACTTCAAAACGTGTGTGATATTATATTACCAAAAAATGTGTGTCTTGATGCCATTACATTCTCAGTATCATTCTCAATTCTCCTCAATGCATGTTCCACGAATATTCACCTAAAAGCATGCTTCACGATATATTCGTCTTAATTCATATTATTTTTATCATTAGTGCAGATTAAAGACCATTAAAATCAAATAAATATTTGAATATTTCATTCATTATGCTAGATTGTGCCCGAAACGATGCCAAATATATAAATCACGATCCTTTCAAAATTCAAATAAAAATAAGGCTTGTCGTTTTTAATGCTTCCAATTAAAATCAATTAATGTAGAAATTTGAATATTTCATTCAATATGATAGATTGTACTCGGATTGTGGAAAATATAGTAACTGACAATGCTTTCAAAATTCAAAATATATTTCAAGATATTTGAAATTTTGAATATTTGTTTTAATGAACAATTTTTATTTCCTTTAGTGGTGCAAATTAATATTCGCTTAATCATCCCTATTTTTGTGCTATGATCGACACATAGGATTCATGTGAGGCGACTACGTTATTGAGCGGCATGTGACAGAAACAATTCCTGCATACATTTTCTTATGTATATAGACTAGCATGTTTGACCTGTGTGAAGTTGAGGTTATATATCATGATGTCTTTAAATTATTTAGATCATTTCTTATAAATTTTAATATAAAAATAAATATTGAGGTGAAATCAATTGAAATACATTTCATTATATTTTTAAATTTGAGATCAAGAGCTAATTTATTTGAATTTGAATTTGAATTTGATTGAAGATAATAAAATTTTATTCCAAATATTTAGATAATTTATTTATGATTTGTTTGTTATATTAAATTCATTAATTGATCACTTTCTTTGTATAAGATTTATAATTTCCGTATGATATTTTAAGTATAAATCAATTTGATTTTTATTGATATGAAAATAAGATAATTTTAGATAGAAAGGAAATGAATATCGTGTTGATATGTGACATGATTCATAATGCATGAGATTATTTTATACAATAATAATAATAATAATAATAATAATAATAATAATAATAATAAATTTATTGTTGTTAATATCATGATTGATGGATATTTTAGGTATGATTTAATATTATTTAAATTTTGATTTGATTTAGTTTGATAAACTAATTATAATAAATAACATAATTAGTAACATTATCATTTGATTTAATTAGTTTATATTTGATTTGATCTATTTATGGGAATACTTGAATTATAGTTGTTAAAAAGATAATTAAAAAACAAAATCTTGCTTTACAATTTATTATTATTATTATTATTATTATTATTATTATTATTAATATTAATGGATTAATACATATTATAATATTATATATATATTAGATTAACTATATTTATTTGAATTTTAGTGAAGGTAATTACTACTTTTTTTTATGATTTTCTTATGATTTATTTGATATTTAAAATTTATTAATTGATTACATTATTTGTATATTTTTTTTTATATATGCTTGATCAAATAGAATATGTTGAGTAAACAATTACACAATCGTATCTCAATTTCCTTTTTTAAATATGTTATAAGGGATATATATCACAATATACTATTAGATTATACATCTTGAGTATTTACTAATGATTCAATTTTATTTGATATAATTTTTTGATTTTTTGTATTATTCAAATAAATTTAGATTTGAATTTGAATTTGAGTTAGATTAATAGGGACAATTATTAAATTTAAAAATTTGGATGATTTACTTATAAATTATTTGTTATTTTAATTTATTAATTGGTTACTTTATTACTTCATTTGTATAAGCTTGATAATTTAATTTTGATATTTTTTGTATGAACTATTTTAATTATAGTTTTATTTGATTCAAGTCATAATATTATCCATTATGTAGTAAATCTACATGGTAAGATAGTAGTAAATAATGATTAATGATTGATATACTAATATACTAATTTGAAATTGATAAGTCATTTTAGAGAATTTATTTATGATTATGATAATGGTTATTAATTAAGATATTATAATATTGATTGTGCTAAAATAAGAGTAAGAGTAATAAAAATGGTTTTGGTGGAAAAAATGAAAATCTTGAATTTATTATTATTATTATTATTATTATTATTATCATTATTATTATTATTATTATTATTATTATTATTATTATTATTTTCATCTTTATTATCACTAATCATCCTAATGAAAATCTTAATGATTATTGTCATTACGCGTGAAAAAATCATATTGAAAAGACATGAATCTGTACTTGCCTAAAACTTATTGAAAAAAATTCATTTATTAGCTTTAAAATAATCACCACACATTCATGACTAAGTTGATTTGAAATCGAATTTGATAGTAATTCTGAATAAGGAAATTTTAGATTATTGGAAGTAATTAAATGTATAATTAAAATAATTAAAGGAAATAGTTAAAAGAATTGTATTGTATGATAATAATTAGAATTTAAGATAATTAATTTTAAATCAAAAATTCGAACTTAATTTTTCGAAATAAAATTAAATATACAATAGTTTAATTGCTGACAAAAAAGACAAATATGAGAATGAACTAAATGAAAATTGAAGAGACCGTCTTCTCCATCCTTTGAGTTGTGAGTGAAGATCAATATTGCTACCATCTTCTTGAGCTCCATCTTATGGGTTCATTTTTTTAAATGAACCCTAACCCCTAAATCTGTGTGCATCATTTAGATATAAAGAAGATAATAAATTAACACTAAATTATTAATTATGTTTCAGATGCTTTGATAACCAAGAAAAATAATTCTCTTTATTGGAACCTAATGAATTTGAATGGACCTTACTTTCACTGCTGCTCAAGTCTTGAAGAGAATAAAACTCAGTCACCCTTTGATTCTTTTAAAACGCATAGTGATCATTGAGGAGGTCCTGCATTTTTTTTTGCTGTTCAAGCATACACCTTTTGAGCGCCTAAATTTCAGTATTCATTGCTTGTAGTAATGAACAACAGAAACCCATAAAGTAACAAACAAATGAAGTGTCAATAGAGAAGGGATGCTTACCTTTTAAAGATTTGAGACGGTGCTCTGGAAAAATCAAAATGAGCGAGAATTATAGGATTCCAATTTCCAGAACCTTGCAGTGATAAAGAGAGATAACTTGGAAGAGATGCGAGTCATTACCCAAGATGATAGATGATCAAATAAGCAGGGAGCAAAGATGATCTTCAAAGAACCCGAGAGAAAAAAATCATGAGAATGAGCAGAGAAAATTATGAAATGAGCCAGGTACATGGAGTGCACATTTATAGAAAATAGCTAAATATTGTCACACCTCTTCTTGCGATTGTTTAATAAATAAAGCAAAATGGAATAATAAGAACAGAAAAGCAAGGAAAATCGTACCAGAGAAGACACAATTTGAAAAGCAAAGCAAATTTGAAGAAAGAGTGAAGAGGAAAGGAGAAGAAGAGTAATGAAATAATAGATAAAGAAACAATGCATGAGAATGTTCTCTAGAAATATATTATCTTAATTTAAAATTTGAAATTAAATAATAATTAAATTAATGATGATTGATATTCAATTTGAAATATTTTCATTTATGAGAGATATATCTTACCATCAATGTTTTGATTTAATCTCAAATTTGAAAGTTTATTGATTATTTTTTAATTAAAAAAGTATATTAAATAATATTTGTCTTCAAATATATTTATAGCAGTCGAAATTTGGATGGGGAAATCAGATTTTATTATTGTGTCTTGATCAAAAAAAGATTTGATTCTTGTGATTCAATTCAAATATATTTTATAGTTGTCGAAATTTGATTTGGGATATCAGATTTTATTAATTGTTGATTTGATAAAAAAAAAAATCAAATTAATGTTGATAGAGGTAATAAGTATCATAATCAAAATATGAATAATGAATCAAGGTAATTAATGAGCCGCAATTCTATTCACCGTGAGAGCGACACATGTACTATTTCATGTGAGACTCTATGATTGACTGCCACGTGTAATTAGTTGCTCAATGTAGAATCATCTATTATTCCGGTTTGTATATATTATAGATAGATTATAGATTATAGATTATAGATTATCACTTTGGATGTGTTTTGTAATCATCCATAGTGTTACCATGTATATGCGTTTTGATATCCCTAGTACATCTTTAATATAATTTTGGTCATAAAAAAAAAAAAAGGATTTCACCCAGCATATTCACAACATGAAGTACCGTTTTGTTTTGCCATGACATAGGTGTAAAGTATCTATAGCCTTGTCGATAACTAATCTTCGTCTGAGAACTTGATTAGCTACCTTTAGTAGGATCTCCCCTCCCAATCATGTTTTTTTTTTTCATCCACAAGACTCAAACTCGAGACCTTGCTTAAGGAACACAAGTCTACTTCCACTCAGACCAATACAATGTTGGTCCAACATGAAGTTCCGTTTAACACAAAATATACGGAGTTACCATGGTATTATTCTTATGGATATATAATATCAATGTGATGATTTATCAAGAATTTAAAATGTAAATTTTATAATAAGTAATTAAAATTAAATAATTATTATAACTAATAAACACGAACATATTTAACAATTCACGCAGTCTATTATACTTTTTCTCGCAGGCCCAGTGTATCATACTTGAAAGGAGAAAAAAGAATAACCCTAATCAAAAGATATAACGCGATAAGCATTCTAATCATCATCCGCAAATCCATGTCAATGATAATGTTTCTACACAAGTTGGTTCTTCTGTTTTGTCTCGTATATAGTCGTAATGATATTATATAGTGCGGCTGAAAGACAGCACAGAGCCAGCTGGGTGGCATCTTGTGTTTGAGTTAGCTATCTTGTGTTTCAGTTTTGTAAATAGAAAAAAAATTAAGTATGTATTAGAAGAGTTATATCCCTAATATAGATTTTTTCAACTCAACTAATTAGGTGGCTAATCGAAGACCAAAGTAATTTTTGGATACCAATTATCTCGAACTTGATTTTGATAAATAAATAGTTAAAAAGTTAAGGACTAATTAATTGTGTAACTTCAAAAAAGTTAAAATGCACTTTTGATCACGTATCTTATTTTTAATTTCCTTTCATTTCCGAACATCTTTCCCTTAATCTAAACAAAAAAAATATCGATAATATTGCTTAGTCACCAATTAGTCAGATGTCATATATTTTTAGTTTTTTAACAATGATCTTTAAACCCATGTGACCTGTATCCATTGAAAAGAGAAAGCGACAATTACTTAGCGGCAAGTTGCCAACACAACACATGGACTTGGATTCCCCGCATTTACACATTCACGAAGTTATAAGATATACTATTAGATTAATCTTGCTTTTTATTTTTTAATTAATTTTTTTAATGTACACTCAAATGTATCTAATGATCTATAACAATGAATGCGTGAAAATAATAAATGCAGGGAATCCAAATCCCATATATATATATATATATATACTCCTACCTAACGCCTTCACAATCAGAATCACTCCCTTCTGTGTGTGTTAGACACAGAGAGATAGATGGAGACGTCCCCCGGCGACATTCAGTTCGACGTGATCATCGTCGGAGCCGGCGTTATGGGCAGCTCCACCGCCTACGAAGCTTCCAAAAGGGGTCTCAAAACGCTTCTCCTGGAGCAGTTCGACTTCCTCCACCACCGTGGTTCCTCCCACGGCGAGTCCCGCACCATAAGAGCAACCTATCCCCAACACCACTACTACCCTCTCGTCATCGAGTCCTACAACCTCTGGCAACAAGCAGAGGCCCAAGTGGGCTACAACGTCTACTTCAAAGCCCACCATTTCGACATGGGCCCCCACAACAGCCCCGACATCCTCGCCATCCTCAACAGCTGCCGCAAACACTCCATCCCCCACCAACTCCTCTGCCGCCAAGAAGTCACCGAGAAATTCTCCGGCATGTTCGACATACCGGAGAATTGGATCGGCCTCTCCAACGACCTCGGCGGCATCATAAAACCCTCCAAAGCAGTGGCCATGTTCCAAACACTAGCGTACAAGAACGGTGCCGTGTTAAGGGACAACGCCGAGGTTAAGGATATCAAGAGAGAGAAAGGGGGTGTCGTGGTTTTTACCGCGAGTGGTGAAAAGTTTAGCGGTAAAAAATGTGTGGTGACGGTTGGCGCGTGGGTGAACAAGTTAGTTAAAACGGTTAGTGGGATTGATCTTCCGATACAACCTATGGAGACTCATGTTATGTATTGGAGGATCAAGGAGGGGCATGAAGGGAAATTCGGTATTGGTGGTGATTTCCCCACGTTTGCGAGTTATGGGAAGATTTATGTGTACGGAACACCAACGTTGGAGTACCCGGGCTTGATTAAGGTGGCTGTGCATGGAGGGAACCCGTGTGACCCGGATAAGAGGCCATGGGGCTCCGGGGTGATGATGGATGAGTTGAAGGAGTGGGTGGAAGAGAGGTTCTTTGGGATGGTTGATTCTAGTGAGCCTGTGGTGAAACAGGCTTGCATGTACTCCATGACACCGGATGAGGATTTTGTGATTGATTTCTTGGGTGGGGAGTTTGGGAAAGATGTGGTGGTTGGTGGCGGGTTTTCGGGTCATGGGTTCAAGATGGCTCCGGTTATTGGGAGGATATTGACTCAACTTGCGGTTGATGGGGAAGCAAGTGGGGTGGACATGAAACATTTCAAGATTGGAAGGTTCAACGCAACCTCTAAGCTTTGATTAACCATCCTAATTTCTTATATATCTATCCCTAGCTTTGTCACATTCATTTGAAAAAAGATCTGGTGTCTCATTTTCTATCACGTCTCGTCCCTGTTAATATTTACTCATCACATTAATACCCACCAATAATATTATATGAATTTTAACCAATATGAAGAGATAGTATTAATGAAGACAGGATGTGATAAAAAAATGGGACAACATATCTTCATCTCGTGTTAGCATGTATTGTGTGTATTAAGTTGTGTGTACTCTTTAGTGTCGACGTCTATTCTATTATGGATGGGTACTCAAGAGACCCTGAATTAGTAGAAGTGTCCAGATTGTACTAAAATAAAAGCATGCTGTTGTCAATTGAATCTCCTCATGATTCATGAATAATGATAATGCAACTTTCACCCTTTCTTTTGCTTCTTTCACCTTCATTCTAGTTTTGTTTCAATCAGCGTCATGCACGAGAGCATTCAACCACTTGGAGTAGTGCATGTGAACATGATTGCTTTACATATAATGACAATCTGTTCATTGTTACTTTAACGTCACTACTGGCATAACATACTGTATCAGGGTTTATTTTTTAAAAATATGTATATATATAAAAAAAAATAAAGACGTAGGTTTCACGTCCAAAAATGATTTTGCTGGTATCCTCCTTTCCAACACGTACTTGGAAAACCAGTCAAAAAAACACACGTACTTAGAAACGGCACACACATGTATGAGACCAATAAATTAAAGATCAAAATCAAAATCGACAATTATGGGATTACACGTAGGATGAAGAATTGAAGATATAAGCTGACAGGTATGCTTGATAAAGTGTAAATCTTCTCCCTAAAGAATAAACATGTATTGGAATAATGATAATTGAATGATAATAATTGATTTGATGATAGGTTATTATTCACTACCATAAAGATTAGTAATTTCTGATTTTTTCTCTCTCTCTTAATCACATGTTTAAAATGACAATTTATAGTATACCATTTTCAACATTCAATTGGATTTTTTATTGCCATTATATTTCAACGTTTTTGCCTTTTTGGCATAACAACCATATATATAATTATTTGAGGGCTGCGACATTTTTTCTTACGTATCTCTGGGCAATTTGAATTATATAGGCTCTGTTTGGTAAAAACTAGCGGATATCGGATAAGCTAGCGGATAGCGGTAGCGGATAAACTAGCGGATAGCTGATAGCGGATAGCTGATAGCGGATAATTGATTAGCTAGCGGATTGGATTTGAAGTGTTTGGTAAAACTAGCGATTGGACTAGCTGATAAATGTAAAATGACATAAGAGGATATGTTTGCATTTTTTTATGTGAATTATATGTATATATATTATTTAGATTATTTATTTTAAAATAATTATCACTTATAATAATTTATTTTATTCTAAATTATTTATCGTTTATCACGTCAAAAAAAATTTATTTATCATTTAAAAAATTAAATCATTAATTTTAAATTTTAATATTAATTTAGTTTTAATTATTTTTAATAAATAAAATGGAATAATAAAAATAAAATTATATATTGATTTGATTTTTATATAAGTTTTATTTTTTATAGATAAAATTATATTTTCCATTTTTTTTTCTTACATATAAATCTAAATAGCAAAATTAATTCTTATTTATATACTATGTTAAATGATTAGTATTTTATTTTATAATCAAGGATAAGTGAGGAATTTAATTAAGATGGTAGGGATAAAAATGGAAGAAAAAATGAAACGCTATACGCTATAAGCTCCAACGCTACTTCAAGTAGCGTCTGGGAAAAACGCTATACGCTAGTGAAAAAACGCTATACGCTAATTTTAAAAACGACTACCAAACGGGGCTACTTTTCCATCCGCTAAACGCTAGCGGATTTGGCAAACCAAACAGTGCCATAAACTTCACTGCTCTTATGTAAACAAATACTTAGGAGCAAATCGGTCTGTCAGATTGTACCTTGTGTTTGCTGAAATCTTGCTTTTAAGGCATTCGTCCATGGTACAACTATCAATCTTTCCTATTATTCTAACAATTTTTTTTCTAATAAGGTATGCTTGATTTTATTTTTTTTATAGTCAAATGTTATATTGTTAGTATTTGTTATGTTAGTAGGGGAAGTTGAACCCGTAACCTCTACCTTATTACTCCAATCCCTATCTCCCTCCCCCAAACCACTAAGCCGCCACCTTATGACAAATAAGGTATGCTTGATAATGGAAGGTATGCTTGATAATAGGTAATGCTTGATAAGGTAAAATAAAAAATAAAAAAAAATCAATATATGCTACGATTGATGTAAGGATACAAAGAAGAATAGCTTATGTGGCTAAGGAGATAAAAACAATCTCAATCAAATTAATGAAAAAAAATAAAGATAAAAAGAAAACGTTTTTCTAAATCTATTTGGTCATTTATCCTGATGTTCAGAATATGTACATTGAGTTACAGCTAGCTGGGACTACCACTCCAAAACACGTCATTGCTGATCTGTTCACGGTGGAATATGCGTCAGGTTCTTGATAAAACATCACCTAGTTGGGTTTATGTAGGACCCGGAATCCCCGCATGCAATTGATTTACCTTTGCAGTACCCTTCTCTAAAAATCGTGTTTAGTTTTCTCTGCTGTTTAAAATACGGTATAAAAGTGATTATTAATAGCATGTTTAGATAATATAATGTTCAATACGATGTTCTCCCACCTAATCGACTAGTTTTTTGGGTTGTGCTCTCCTCATGGACTTAAATCATAGGCTTATACATTATGTCATAACATATATATTATTCCAATTGGGGATCAAAGCAAAGATAGTTCTAACTTCTAAGCTCATTACTCGACCTGAGTGTTTGAAGAAGATGATCTCTAAACGAGGTCTAGGCCTCATACATATAGATGAGGTCATTGAGGTAGTTGTTAATAACAATAATGTGGGTGTTACAAAACCGTTATGAACTATCAAAGTAGCCTTGTTCTCATCTGTCTTGTCGGCTAGCCTGAAATGGTTCTGGTCCATTAGACCGTAATATGCTTGCACCGTGGTTCCATCCATGTAGCAACGCATTAAAAAGAGTCCGAATTACGTTTGAGAATAACAACTTTAAGGGGGAAAAAAATACTTCTAGGATCAAACCATCGTGCGAACATACCATGAGAACCCAAACTGTTTAGGCAGGCGAAGCAGGCTCTTCACATCCAATGTTCCTGATCATATTCAGCAATCTGCTTTGTGTCTTTACCATCATTGATGCCTCTTCTCTTTTGGGCAGTTTTATCTTTCATCTTTTTTATTACAGTCTTGCAGATTTTATATCGTACACGAGTTTGTTATTTCAACGCCACATTTTTTATCATCATATTTGATATTTGATATGTATACATTTATTATCATATCTCACTAAAATACATCACAAAATCAAAGGTACACCGAACACGTAACCCTCTTTTTGTGATGTTAGAAAAAACTTTCCCATCATATGTTCCTGTCTCACAACAGGATCGAGAAAGCAGAAGGAAGACGTACTACTTGAATTTTTTCCCTTTTCCAAGTATTAGTGGAATCAAATATCCCTTTTCCAAGTATAAAGACAAAGGTGGGGTCTCCTGCATCTTTAAACTTTAATGTTCAAGTAATGAGACTCTTTTTACAGAGTAGGTGTGTGTTGGTTCCACGTGGACTTGATTTTGTCTTGCCAAAAGTAATTTTAATAAATATGAGATGTTTGATTAATAAAACAAATTGTCTTAAATTTTAAAAATATGAGATGTTTGATTTTGTCTCCATGGCATGAAATCTTGCAAGAATGTGAACCAAATATCACATCAAGCCATTCATTAAATTTAAAAAGGTAAAATTGTTGATATTCTTATCTATATATATTGATATTAATTAGTTATAATTTTGTAAAATTAAAAATTATTATTATAATTAATTAATAAAGAATATCATTAAATAATTTACAATTATGTATTTAATATATTAAAAAGTAATATATTTATTTATTATAAAAAATGACATTTTTTTAAAGATAATAAAAATAATATATTTAAAATATATTAAAAAATATTTATGAGTTTCTAAAAAAACTTTTAACTTTTTTAATAAGACATTGGTCAAAAATACTGGTTAATAAGATCAAATTTAACAACATATAAACTCACGTTCTCACTCAATTTTTAAAAGCATTCAGATATTGCATTCTGATAACTTTCTTTACATTTTGTCCGACTTTATACCAACTTTATGGAATTTAATTTTGATACCTCTCTAATTCATCTTCCCACCTCCTTTTTTCTTTATTCCCTCAGTAAAATTTAATACCCAAGGAAATTGAAGTTTCCGTTAACATACATGAAAATAAGTTACAAAAAATTTAACACAAACTAGTTTCAATATCTGTTAAAAAATTTACATATACAGAAAGTGTGCTGGATGTGAGAATTTAATACACAAAAACTGCAACTGCACTTGCTGGTGTAGAAATTTAACACACAGAGAGGACAAGTCTTTGGTCCTACCCTTTCTCCCTCTTCCCTATCACCACTCCCTCCCTTCTCCCTGTCTCCTCACCGCTCCTCCTGCAATATAAACCACAAACATGTTCCCAAAACCTACTTATTAGATGTTCTTCTAACATGAGAGTCCTAAAGTGGTCACGGTGGTTTGGGTGGGGAGTTTAGGAGTGGAGTGATAAGGAGGTTGAGGGTTTAAACTCTATCCACTAACAAAAATACTAATATTAACATACTAACATTTATCTAAAAAAAAAAAAAAAAAAAGGTTCTTCCAACATATTGGATTTGTGGTGAAGTCAAGATCCAACATGAGGGAGGGAGGGAAGGGGTAGGGGTAGGGGTGGAGAGGTGGGAAAATTAAAAGCCTAAATCTTTACATCTTTTAGAATCGATCCAGTGACCCAAAGAAATAAAATCAATCATAGCTTAAGAATAGATAGTGGGCTTTGAAAATGAACCCACGGTGTGTGTATCTGTGTTTGAGGCCGAATTGTATTTGGATATATGGGTCTGGGATTTTAACGAGTCGTATATTATTGTCAACAATCCACAAAGGGTTTTTTCGTTGTGTGCTTATGGGTATTATTTAGGATTATAAAAAAAAGTATGTTTTTATTATAAAGTGATATATTTATTATCTTCAGAGGTAATATACTTACTTCATTAAAAAAAAAAAAAGGTAATATACTTCATTGAAAAAAGGTAATATACCTTTTTTAAAAAAAAAAATTATCTTTTTGAAATCCTTTAGACACAATAAAAAAAAAAAACTGTTATCGCATTAAATATTTGGAAATCTGAAGATGAGAGCCCAAGGTCCAAGACTCCAAGTGACCATCACAATAGATTAACAGGACCCCAAAGTTCAAGGTCCACAAAATACCAAATTAGAACACTAATTGTGTTTATTTTGAGTTAATTCCCTTGGTTAAGCTTCAAATATAAATTTTAGGTGGGCTAGTTTAAAACATTTTCTTTTTCATTCCTTATTATTCCTTTCCCATGTGGAACCTTAATGGCCTTCTCTTTGGAAGAAAACAAACATCACTAGTGTTTCTAACACGTTTTTCATATTATGTCACATCGGTAAACTTGATTATATCATTTTGTGCTTTTCGCCCCCTTCATATTGTTTTTTTTTAAACCAAGATATCATCAGCACGCAACTGCGGAGACTAATCCTTCGAGCCGGGTAGGACCACAAGGGTGACAAAGCTCTTCCTCAAGAGTTTTAACGCTGCTGCATTCTCAGGGCCATGATTCGAACTTGAGACCTCTGATTAAGCTGGAAAAGATCCAAGTCATCTCATTTAAGCACTCTTGGGTCCTCATCTTGTTATTTTAATTCAATATATGTTCCATGAAATGCAAATACACTCAACATTCGCTTATACATATTAATGTCCGTGATACTTAAGCAATGTGTCATAACTCATAAGTCATGAAAGGGGGTATCAAGTGCTTATTTGGTTACATAAATCACAGTTTTTCTCTGAAAATTCGAACCAAATCAATCATTCAATTCAAATTCTAAAAATGTTAAATATTAAATAATATATAAATATTAAAACATAATAATATTAAATTGAAAAATATATAATAAATAAAAATAGTAAAAAATAATAATATCAATGTATGTATATTAAAATATATAGCAATCTTTCAAATATTTAAATACAAGAATCGAAACGATTACCATCGGATTCGGTTCGGTCCGAACCCAAACACCCAAAAAATTCAAATCAATTTAATTGGTCTGAACCGAATTATTTGATTTATCAAATCGATCCGAACCAATGAATACCCTTGATATCAATGTATGTTAAAAGATTATGGATTCAAATCATTTTTAATGAATTTTGAATGTACGAAGAGACAATACAGATTTGTATGCTTAACATCAAAGTTATAACTAAGCTCATTCCGACATCAACAAAATTGAGTTTTGGATGTATTATCATCATTAATATAAGCAAGTAGTAGATGCAATGTATGATTATTTATCAGAGAAAATATTAATGTCTTGTAGTTATATTTTATTAAAATTTTGATGTCTTATTAGGTAAAATTTATATGTAATTCTTTAGAATTTTCATCACTCGTCGTAAAATCAAATTTTGCTTAATATTAAAGAAATAGTTGTTCCCTTTCATTTCACAAAGGTTCTAGTACTGCCACTTATAAATAGAGATATGTTTAAAATAGGTATTGGACACCTTAAATCAGCTCCCTTAAATGAAGATTATCTTTTATCCACTATTAATTCAGTAAAATAGACACTTGACATAAGAGAAAATAAAGTATGATAAAAAAATTACACTCTAAAAAAATACAATACAAGGATATCACACTCTAAAAATGAATAGTCCCATTTATAAAATATGGATGGATTTGCAGTAGATATTAAGCAAGTTTAATGATGTCTGTATATTTTGGTTAGAAATCTTCTAGTATATGTGTTATTTAATCCTTTTTGCCAGAAGGACAATATTTACTATACGACTCCAAAATAGTCTTAATACTAACTTTAATTTTGCGCAGAGAAAAAATAAATGTCTTCGCCAAAGCAGTTGATTCCCACCAACCAAACATTCACACCACGAAAAGAGAACTATACCTCCAAGCTTAAGACAAAGGAACATTCAAGGCATCTTCTGATAAATTGCCTACCACAATCACTCAAGGTCCATTTGTTTTAGATTTTGATAGAATTGATTTTGAAAGAATTGATTTTTAAAAAAATCAAGATTAAAAGATTTGTGTTTGGTAACAATATTTTAAAAGTAAGTTTAGAAGAATTGATTTTGTTTGGATGATAAAGTAAAATCACTTTTTAGGTATAAATATGTAGAATTTTGTGGGTCCTACATCTAGAATCAATTATTCTCAACGGAAAAGATAGAAATTTTTGCTTCCACAAAACTCAGTTTTGGACTCCCCCAACACACTTTTTTTCACTGTGTTTTTTACCCAAACACAATTTCTAGTTTCAAACTCAATTAATTCCAATGCCAACGGAGAATTAAGCTTGTAGAATCTGAAACAAACAAGCACTTATGTACTCATAATTAAAAGTGTTAAAAAGCCAAAAACATGGCTAAAAAAAGTTTACTCATTTCTTTTGCCAAATTTGCAGCTGACTTAAACAGACCTCCTGAGTGGCGATTCAAGTCATTAGCAAACAAACACAAACATAGATAATTTAATTACCATTAATCAATTTCCATTTGTTTAACCTAAAAGCTGTATTCACACAAGTGTTCACCAATTTGATGTTTTATTTTTAATATTAAAAACAACGGATGTGCATGGGAATCTTTATTATGGAGTTGCAACTTGCAAAAGGTCCAATACTTCTTTCCATAGTGCACAAATATACAGTGTTCTTCGGCTATTTAAGAATCATTTAGGTCAAGGTCTTAGAATAATCTCGTATATGTCATAAAATATACATTTATGTTGACGGTGGACAAAGACTATTACACAATGGGATGCCATATTGATTAATGATTAACTAATTAAATAAAGAAAACGGAATTAGACTTTGTGCTTGAGATTCTGATGTGCTTCTTAAGAATATTGAAAACGTCATAGATTAACTAAGAAATGGCATTAAAATATAAGGGGTCCTCTCAAACACTAGAGAGAATGTGACAATTGTTTTATTGGCTAAATTATATATGACTGGGAATCAAATCCTCAACCATATCCTTTTGAAATGTTGTTTACTGTCATGAAAAAACCGAATACACAAGCAATCAGTCGTTACAGTCATTTTGGTTATTTATAATAAAGGTTAAACAATATGTGTTATTTTTAAGAATTAAATATTAATACATTATTAGTATAATTTTTTTTACATTATTAATCAAATATAAATAATCTTATGTGTGACTTTTAAAGTTAAATATTTTGAATGATGTAATAATTTAGGATTGATTAAAAGTATAAAAAAAATGGATTTAATTGGTTTACACTGGCAGTGTAAAGTTTTTTTTGTACTGTCAATCAATCAGAAATTGACACATCATTATAAATATTTGATTCTTATCCTAACCACCTTAAAAGTAATCATTTCCATGATTTCTCATTGATTGTCTGTTTAAAAATCTTTACACTAACAGTGCATACAAATTAAACTCTAAAAAATTTACACCAACTATATATAACACTTAAATCCTATTTTTAATGCGAATAAGTAACAAACTAATAAACGTAAGTGAAGTGATTGTATGTGAAAAGGGAAGATCTTGGCCGGAAGATCTTTCATAGGTTTGGGTCATTATCATCATATTAGATTTTTATCTCAAATTGTAAATTTTCAATTCAAATATTATATCATGATATTTTATATGATATTGGGATTTTCTTACATAAAAAACAGAAAGAATAATTATCTTCCAACGTAAACAATTCAAAAGGGACAATGTATATATTTTTCAATATACGATACCGCATTGTAATAAATAAAGACAGAGCACACAAAAAATAAAAAATAGAAAATAAAGATAGAAGCTGAACCCTCCCGAGAACCACCTATTCACGAGTAAACACATTAATGTTGTTGACATTTGTTGTTTATTAAACAATTTGATTCGTGTTAATATGCATCTGATAAAAAATAAAATATAAAATGAGATTTACAAAGCAAACCTTACGATAAGGATAGCTTATTTTATTTGGCTAGGCCCCTCATAACGCGTGGCGTATTTGATACCAATTATAACAGTGGATTTCAGCAAGGATGCAAACCATGTCGTGTAATAAAATTTAGATTTGCAATAAGTGGCATGATGCCAACGAAGATTGGTCCAGTTTGTAAGGATACGACTCATAATCTATAAGGTCGTGAGAATCTCGTTGGTGGATAATTTTTAAATACCTCTGTAAACAATGTTTGAGCCATGAGAGTGAGACATGTTCTAGCTCTGATAAGTCTCCGGGACCCAACTCACCTAATCTTATGTTAACCAAACAAAAAAAAAAGTGGCATGATTAAAATACAATGTACACTATGATATACAGATCATAAAAGGCCGAATGGAGAGATTTGCAAGATTTTTTCTCCTACCTCAATAGGTCACAGGCTTAAAGTCAAACCGTATTGGGCTAATATAATATATCACTTCCTTTGTCTGCTCCCATTTGGACCCATAAGGGTAAGAGCTGAAATGCCCCAAACTCCCAAGAATATAAATAACTCGAATAATCTCAGGGTTATTTATGCAAATTCAAGAGAAACAATAAGAATAAAAAATATTCTTCTAGAAATGACCCACTTGTTCCCCAAAAATCATTAACTATCATATAGCACTAACAAATCTTTTTGACTTTTTTATAATACAATTTCGTTTTTTAAAAACTAAAAATAAGTTATTAGTAAAATACTAATTAGAATAAGTTACTTCAATATATCCTTTAAAAAAAATATTTTACTTCAATATATCATTTTTAATATTTTATTTTAAATAAGAAGTTAATCAATAAAATCATAAATAAACAAATTTACATCCGTGCATTTAAGAATTATACAGTCTTCTCTACCAAAAAAGGAAAAAAGAAATGTATATTATTATAAAAAAAATTAATAATAAAATATGTGATTAACATTGAGAAATTTCAAATATTAGTTATATATATAGATAAACTTTTGTAACAAAATTTGATGAACTCAAACGACAATATAAAATTTCAAATGACAAATACATAATTTTTTAAAATATAAATAATTGACTAGGGACATTGAACAAGTCCGTCTTCCCCGTAATTAACTAGCTTAAGGAGATAAATGGGGTAAAAAGATGGTCATTTTATAATTTAAGCTCATTTAAGGGCAGTCCTGGGCCTATAGGCCCAAACCTTTTCTTTTACAATTCTATTTATTTTAAAGTATTTATGATAAGTATAATAATATTCAACGAAATTTCTTGTGCTGTTTTGTTAGCTTTCCCTTTGATCGAAAAAAATATTCATTGAAATTGGGTCTTTAAAAAGATCTGATATAATTTAATATCATATCAAATTTTGAAGTTATTAATTTAAGTGAAAAAAATTTATTACTTAATTTAATGTAACCCTCATGTAGTACACAGGCAAAAACTCTAATCTAATTATAAAATAATATAAATTTAAAAAATGTAACATAAGACCATATTAAGATAAAAGCAGGATTCCAAAACACACTAAATTTAAAATATAAAACTAAAACATGTGACAATTAACTTTGGGTCGAGACGTGCTAATTAGACGAATGTGTCTTAACATCTCTATTATAGAGTTTTTATTTATTTATTAATCCATCTCTATTATAGAGTATATCAACATGACACACACACATATATGATATGCTTATTAAAGTTTGGGTATATTTTTCCTCATTCAAGTTCAAAATTTGAAATATAACATTTATATAAATAATTTTTTATCTAGATTTTGAATCATTGATATAGAGCTTTCATTAGTACAATTTCTCTATTGGTGTAATCAGTAATGTCATTTTTTAATGTGTTCACTATTAATGTAATTACGAATATGAATGCTAGTTTTTCCACTCTAGTAAATCATGTATTGCTTTTTCAATCTTTATTGGCACAAGCTAAAATTCATATATTGTACGTGTTTCCTCGGTGGCAACTAGCAAGGTTTATTTAATAAAAATAAAAATAAAAAAACCCTAGCAAGGTTTTTTTTTTTGACTGTACCTAGCAAGGTTTATCTTTGTGGTTCTCGAAAGTAAACTATTAATAAAAAGCTTTCCTCGAGTCAACTCCTGCTGTGAAGAATGGCCGTCGGATCACACGGAAGAAATCAACGGCTCTGAAAATATTTCTCCTCAGGGGTGCGGTACCGGCTGCAGCCGGTGCGGATTATTAATGTATTTGTAGTCTATGAATAATAACAATAATAATAATAATAATAATAATAATAATAATGACTTAAACATGAAGTTTGGTCAAACAGTTTCGTAATTCATATACTAAAGTAACAGATGACTCGTTCTCAATCTCCATGTGATCCCCACTCTGGTCACCTTTCTTTCGTGCTGGATTTCCCTAACGCCTTGGTTCTAGCTTTTTAGGTAGTATTTAGTATTTGAAATGTTTTATTTTCATGCAAATTATGTTTACAAGAATTTTTCTTACTCACATTCACATATGAGAATATAGTTTTCCCGAGTTTTTAATCATCATTCACTAATTTTATTCTCGAAAATCTTTTATGTCTAGGAATAATTTTTAAAAACTTGTATCAAACATGAGAAACTTTTATTCTCATGCCAACATTTCCAGGAATATTTTTGTAATACTTGTATCAAACGCTGCCTTAAGTATTAAGGACTGTTTCTTTTTTTCTCCCTAGGGTTTTCCCTAATTAATGTGCGGTTTATGATTTAGGGTTAGTTTATTTAGATTTTATGAAATTAGCTTTTAAAAAGTTGGTTCTAAAAAGAATTATTTTAAAAATTCGATATTAAATTTAAAAAAAATATATTCAATAAGATTGGAATACCATCCTTCACCCTAAATTTAATTTCGAGTAAAAAAAAAAACTTCATTTACCGACATATGGGCATATCAAGGATCAAGACAAATTTGACATAAAAAATACAAGCAGGAACACTATCAATGAGTAAGAAAGTGCCAATGGATGACCTTAGAGGTGCTTGTTCCTCTCGTGGTTTTTTTTTTTTTTTGGAACCATGATATAGGTACGAAATATCTATCATCATTAGCCTTGTTGGACACACAAGATGAGTTCTCCTTTCCCAACCAGATTTTTTCCATAAGCAAGAGTCAGGATTCGAACCACTGATCACTTGTTTAAGATATCCAAGTTTCTTACCACTTGGACCAACCACATGTTGGTCCTCTAATGGTAATTTGATTTAATAAATTCGGTTTCTTATAAAATAAAATAAAAACAGAGAGAGAAGGTGCCAAATAAAATAAAGTAATCAAAACTATAATCCTGGCGATCCTTTTAGATGCCAAATGACATAGAGATACGGTTGTTGCTAATTGAAGTTATTTGCAAATAGAAAAGAGTTGTGTTATTTGAACACAAAATTCAGACACCATATATGATAGTATATATTTGTGTTAAAAAGTTTAAACAGGGTCATAAAAGTTCGATATCATCCTCTGTATATTTTGTAATATGTAATAGCACACGAGGGTTTAAGCACGATTGATCAAATCTTTGAATTATCTATCTACATTATTTTATTTGTGAGGAGGAAAAATAAAAGAACTGAACATAATTAACGAAGTCAACAAAATGGGAATTCTATTTCCGGTCTGCAAAGTATTATTATTATATTTTAACACCCATTTTGCATGGTCAAATTTAAAATCTGATTATTTAAAAATCATTAAGTTTTGTTTAATACATAGACATGGGTGTTTTATTTTTTTTTTATTTTTTTTTTGGTAAACTAAACAAAATTCCTGCCATTGTGTGTGGAATTTTGTTTAAATGGATTACTAAAAAAAACATATATTGGATAACATTAAGCTAGGTTAAACAAGATTTATTAACATTTAGTAAGTGCAAGAAGATGAGAGAATATTTGGTTAAGGTTGGAAACTATTCGTACATGGATCGAGCAAGTCCTCGGCCCATGAAAAAATCTCTCATTCTCACCTAGTGGACCAAAAGACTCCTATCCTCGTGCTGACTATGAGTGTGTTTGGGAAAGCTGGAAAAAAAAGATTATGCTGATAATCTGTTTTCAAATAATCGATTATTTTGATAATCGATTATAATCAGAATCAGTTTTTGTTTGGGTATGTTTGCTGAAAAGCTATTTTAAGATAATCTATTTCGTTTGGGTGATACAAAAATAATCACTTATACATAGTAAATTACGAAAAAGGGTATGAAGATATTTGTTTATAATATTTGTTTTTATTTTAACATTAAATTTTTTATATCATATCATCAAAATTTTACCTATCTATAAAAATTGAATAAAATTTCTAAATTTTGGGTCATTGATTTTTTTTATTGATCAATTCAACTATTAATTTTTACTCTAAATTAAATTTTAAAAGCATATATTTGTCACTCATTATTTTTAAATCCAATGATTAATATTATTTTCATTTTTTTAAATTAATTTCAACCACAAAATTTACCTATTAAACAAAAAAAAAAAAAAAAAAACTACTTAGAGTTTCAACTGCAACACTACAGCGCCTCCCTCCCTCTTCTTTCTTTTTCCAACAGTAACAAGGGCACAGTGGTACGCACGCATAAAATGCAACAGTGCCACCCTCCCCTTTTCAGCGTTTTAAG
This sequence comes from Echinosophora koreensis, assembly GCA_035048595.1. Taxonomy (NCBI): domain Eukaryota; kingdom Viridiplantae; phylum Streptophyta; class Magnoliopsida; order Fabales; family Fabaceae; genus Echinosophora; species Echinosophora koreensis. The sequence goes on along the minus strand of JAPCYP010000001.1, from coordinate 7,462,595 downwards.
TAAAACAGCTCCCCCATGAAGCTTATGGCAAAACAGCGTTTTTCCAAAAAAAAAGCTTTTTATTGATTTCAGTTTTTTTCCCAAACATCACAATTTTTTCCAAAACAGCTTAAATTAAAAAAACCAGCTGAAATGGGCACTAAAACCATGTTCCCAAACACACGTGAGGATTGCGGAGCGATTCCTGGAATCTGACCTTAGCAAGACAATCAGACCAGAAGCACAACAGCCAGGGCATTCAATGCATTAATTGTCTCACAATTAATGAAGATATGAAGATGAGAGAATCCGGCGAAGGGGGTTAATGACTGTGATGACAACGGTTATGAGGGCCTATAATAACAAGAACACAAGGAGAAGAGAATCAGGCTATTATCAAACAATGTAAGCTAGTTTCAAGAGTAATCCAAATGATCCCCGAATATCATGTTCTAGTTCTAGTATGAATAAAAACACATACTTAAAACTTGTTTAGTTGAGATTTTTCTCATTGTAAAATTAAGAGAATATGTCCTAAGGCACTTGTTTTCAAAATCTACGTGAAAGAAACTTTTGGATAATGTGATTTTGAAACATGATTTTATGATGGAAAATCTAAAACAAACATAGACTCAATCTTTTATCCAAATGGTTAATTGATGTAATCTAACAATTTATATACAAAAAAACATAAAATCACATGAATGGAGGAAAAAATGTTGTGAGGGTTTCTTATATCAATAAAAGAAGAAAGTAAGCTCGAACTAATCCTTGACAAAAAAACCACAGTGACATTTTGGTCCCTGAGAAATGAAAAATATTTTTTTGGTCCTCAAGAATGTAAAACACAAGTCAAAAAATTCCCTGACAAGGACTAAAATGTCCCTAAAAAATTTCATCAAATGACTATTTTAACCTGCATTCTACATTTTTTAGAACTAAATTGACATTTTCCATTTTCATGGACCAAAATATCACCGTGTTTTTGTCAAGGACCAGTTTGGGCCTTTATTCATAAAAGTAATCAAAATGTTAAGAACACACTCTTTATTACACTCATCATCAACACACTCTCTGTTATTGGCTGAACTTCATGTGAGACCCACCAAAACACATAATTCCACATGAAATCCACTTATAGTATGTTTGGAAACCAAATTATTGTCACTGGAAGCACGTTCAGCTGGAAGCTACTGTCAGTAGCTTGAAGTTGACACAGGAAAACACAAAAAAAAGGGGGTTGAATTGTGTTTCTTAACAATTTTTCGAAAATCCTATCCAAAACCTTTTAGCAAGCAAGCAAAGAATTAAACACACGGTAAAAGCCTTTTTAGGAAAGTTAACAAACTCATAATCAAGTCCCCACAGTTAGTATAAACGAAAACTGTAAAGAGATAGGGATAAAAGGTTCACAAAGATGTTTTTACCCTGGTTCACTCTCTTCCAACCAAGAGCTACGTTCAGTCCCTTCTACTTGAAGGTTTTCTCCACTATAATCTAATAGCTTTACAAGTATTCTTTAACCTGCCTCTTCAGGCTTACAACGTACGAGTATTCAACACATGCTAACAAGTATTCTTTTCCAGTCAAACCTCTTTAGGCTCTCTCTAACTTAAGAGTTAAGAAGTTTGATCTAGTAACTCACTATGTGCGAGAATATAAAAGATTAAGATCAATGATTACAGAGTAATCGAAAAGTGTTTACCAGGGAATGAGTGCTTTCAAATCTCAGTGCTTGTTGTGGATTTCATAAAATTCAATAACCTTCTTCACTGGAGTCGTCCAGTATTTATAGAAGGCCTTCAGGTTGAGCTCTTTCTTCTCAACGGTCTTCAAGAAATATCCGTTTAGAGATAACATTAAATGCTACGATCCGTTGAGTCTGATAACTTGATATGTGATCTTCATAAAAACACTCTTAGTTATTCGAAAGCTATAAATGGTTCTGTCACTTCTCTGTTGTACTCGAAATCAGTCTTTTGTATTTCCTTTTTTGTACTTAAGTTAGCTTTACAATTGCTTGTGTCAGAATACAAAGTTTTTGTGTAAACGATGGTACTATGTTTCTCTTACCAAGAAACAATGTATAAACAATTGAAATAACATAGGAAAGAAACATGGAAACATTCCAATTTAAATAAACAATCATTTGAATTAAAAGCTCTTTGACTAGTCGGGTTAAATAAAAAAATTACTTTGGTCGAGCTCTTTTTAACTTTGCATAAGGCAAATAAGGTAGCCCACTGATGTATTGTCTAGATGTTCTATCGGGTGGACTAGTGCAACATACTTTTGCTTTAAACAAGGTAGTACAGTTAAATTCTCGTCTAGCTTCTAACGGGTAGTGCATTCTTTTATCGGGTGGACTATAAGTTTTTGGACTTCCTGTTCGTTGGACTAGTTCTTTTACTTGTTATACTTAGGGACACGTCTGACGCCTTTTAAGCTTAATTATTTCTAGTGACTTGTCTGGTGAAAACCTTTTGGACTAGTTCTTTACCAGATGAGTTTGACGGCTCGTCTAATGAGTATAGCTTGGTTACGAGATGCCTTTGGATTATCCTAAGGAAACTTTAGATTAGTTTCCTTTAGAGGTGGGTATATGGACTTGGGTCCGCTGACAGTCCGTTTAACCCGCAGTCCGCGCGGACTTGGACACCCTAAAATACGAGTCCATTTAAATGCGGGCTTTTTGGGTCCGGTCCGTTTAACCCGCGGACTATGCGGACTTAGTCCGTGGACTCGCGGACCCGTCCGCGGACTGGTACAATTTTAGGGGAAAAAACAATTTACCTATATTGAGCCAAAAAAAAAGATCACTCAACAGCCCAAAACAGATCACCCTAACCCTAAACAGATCACCCTAAACATCAGCGACTCATGTAGTCTAAAGACTAGGATGTGACCTCTACAAATTGCAAAGTAATAAACATTCCAATTTGTCCTGTAGCACTTGGGCCGACTCAATAAGCTTGTAAAAAGACTAAGGATTCGAAAGACTGTCTAGAATCTTCACTACTTTTCAAGATTTTAGATGAACTAAGCCATAGTGGACAAGAACAATCCATGTGTGCCATTGTTCTTGTGTGCCATTGTTCACTACTTGGTTAATCACGATAAGGTTGTACCCTCTAGGATTGATATGTTTGTTTAAAGTGGTTGATCGGAATCATTTCCTTAATAGTTTAGATTGTGCTTCAGGATGTGGGTAAGTCTGAATTGGATACTTATTTGGAGGAGCAAAACCTTTCCTCAACATACCATCCAAATCTTGATATCTTGCAATATTGGAAGGAGAACAAATATAGGTTTCCGAATCTTGCTTTGATGGCTAGTGATATCTTAAGCATTCAAATAACAACTGTGGCATCAGAATCAGCATTCAGTATTGGTTCTCGTGTTCTCAATAAATTTCGAAGTTCTCTCCTTCCAAAAAATGTGCAAGCCTTTATATGCACTAGAAATTGGTTGTTAGGGTTTGATGTGGAAGGTAAATATAGAATTCCTTTATGTATAGAAATAGAATGCTTTGCATTCAATTGTTTTGCTTTTTAAACACAATCTTACTTGTGAATTATGACTTGTGAATTGTAGGAAAACAAGAAGATGAGGATGATTTGATTGAGGCAAAGGAGGAGTTTGCTAAATCAAAGGGAAAGACTAAAGTTGTTATTGTTGATTGATGTCAACATGATGTAACTTTAATTTCAAACTTGTAATATTGTTGTTTTTGTTCCTTATTTTGCATTTCAATTTCATTGGTATTTTGTATCAAACTTGTGGTTTGTGATCCTTGTTAGTTACACTTTAATGGTCTCCGTTGTTGTTGGATTTATTGTTTATTTGGTTTATTTTTCTACATAAGGCATTATTTGTTTTTTAGGCTTGGTATTAAAAAAAAAAAAAGTGCAGAGTCCGTAGACAGTCCGTTTGGTCCGCGGACTATGCGGATCGGACTCGGACTCTGTTTTCCAGAGTCCATTTATCATGCGGACTATTAAGTGCGGACTTATGCGAACCGGACGGGTCCGCGTACCCACCTCTAGTTTCCTTGTCTAGCGATAAACAAAACGGTCTTGCATACTTGAATAGACAAATTAGTTTTCAACATAACTTTGTCATACAAATTTAATCCTTTTGTTATCATCAAAATTTAAGAGATTATTTAACCATAACCACTCTGGTTCCAACATAATTCCCACGTCCAGGACGTGATTTTCTCCTTTATTGTCGCAGGTCCAAACACACATTTATTGGGTTAAGAGGAGTGTCATGAATAACGTGAAAAGTAATATAAGTTACGATGCGAAGTGACAAGAATATTTTCATTTAGTAATCCAATTTGAGTATTATATACATTATTATTACTGTTTTTTTTTTTTTTTTATGAACTTGTTATTGCTGTTTGATTCTATAGATGGAAAAGTCAACTATAATTGATTGTGATGTTCGTAATCATTAAGCCTAACATTAATTATTACATAATAAGATGGAGATATCTAAAATATAAATTCATAAAAAAAATTATATTCCACGTTTAAGTCACCATCGGAGGTTACCCGTGGGCTAACAATAGCTCAGAAAAAAAAATGTATTCATTCATCTATTCAAATTGGTAAAATACATCGAAAACAACACAAATTCAATATCGCAAAAAATCGAAAATGATGAATATGCGAACAAACTCATAGCATCCATGTTAATAGCACAACACTGTAAAATGCCTACAAATGTGACAAAATCAAAGTGACCGGAATACTCATGCCTCCGGATCTGTAACGTTAACGCCCAAGTCTTGATTGAATCTGTAATGGATCGAAACTGATCTGTCAATCTGAACTAAACAAACACCGCAACAAGACGGGAAACCAAACGACGCTGCAACAAGACGACGAACAAAACACCGCGGCACGCGGACGACGAAAACACTAAAGAAAAACCAGATCTATGTGGAACAACGACTTATTTAGATAAAAAGAAAAAAAGAAAGCGATGTAGAGGGGTGATTTTAGACCAAAAGATGACCGAAGACCACTCCCTTCCAGAGGATGAGGATGAAAGAAAAGATGAGTAGATGGAAGGTTGAGAGAGAGAGGTGACTTTAGATTAATTTAATACATAAAGTTTTTTGTTTTTTAAAAAAGTGTCTTGTTAAGCAATGTATAATTGTCTAGAGCATTATTTAGAAATAAAAAAGAAAAGATTCTATTAAAAAAATACTTAAGATACTTAAGATATTCACTAGAAAAAATTAATTAATTTTTTTTTATTACTTAAGTGTTTTTCTAATAGTATTAAATACTAATTAATATATGCCAAAACCACCGAAGTTTCCAAAGGTAAGCTTGTGTTTGAACATATATTGTAACAAAAAAAATATATGAAAATATTTGAGAATCTTAATTTTTAAGTTTTTGCATTGCAGTGACCAAACAAGTAGAATTCACACAAAATAGAGGAGTGGAAAAAAGGAGGTTATATTATCATTAAAATTGTGTGCTAGTTTTTTTTTTTTTAAAAAAATAAATTTATGAATGTTTAAGAAATAAACATGGACTGATAAGGAAAAAAAAAAAAAAAAAGGACGAAACACTATTCATTCGCCTTAAATTTTTTAACAAAAAAAAAAAAAAAGGGAAACAAGACTAGGGGGAATGTAAAGGGTGAGAGTAAGAATAAATGGTTCGTAGTAGAAGATGCCTAGAAAATTCATGAATTTTAACAATGTGATTTATTATTTTTTCCATTTAATTGATCATATATCCATTTTTTTTTTTTTTGGGACTAAGATCATATATCCTCTTCAACTTAGTGATTTTTAAACTTTAAATTTTCACAAAAAAACCAACCAAACTCCAAGTTGACCTTCATTTTCCCCCCAAGAGTGGGCGAGTCTAAGGTGAAGTAGGGCACCAAGTGCCTCAACTATGAGGTATCAAATATGAACTTGAAAATCCAATTTTGCCCTTGTCATTACCCTACTTTTCACTACCACCTGACTCCACCACCCCAGTGACTCCGACCAACCACTACCACCGCCCCCACCGACCCCCCAACCACCACCTCCCTCCTCTCTTCCATCGCCATCGCCACCGCCGCACACCCTCCTTCCTCCCCTTCCACACCAGATTTGGTAACGGTGGAGAGATGGTAACATCAGATTTGGGTTCTGTAGATCGGGTGGGCAGATTTGGGATGCGTGGAGGCGCCTCCGCACCAACAAGACTACCTCCACCACCGCAACCAACCGACTAACCATCATCGTCACCGGCATCATGGCTCCCCGGAACCTTCTTTACTTGCTCCTGCTGTCGCTGGTGTACGTCTCTGGCTTGCTGGTATGCATTGGGCCCTTCTCTGCATTACCTCCTCCATCTAGCTCCCGATATCGCAGCCATGAGGTTTTCCAAAAGCTATGGCCAGATATTCAGCTCGATAATTCCTCTTCCACTCAGGTTCGTCTTCTTCACTCTCAATTCATCATTGATAATTTCTTCGCTTATTGTATGTATGATCGATGATCGTGGAAAGAGAATGGCAAAAAGATTTGAGCTAGATAGCATTCGACTTACAATCCACTTGGATTTGTGGTTTGAAAAGGACATAGGAATTATTAGTTAAAATTCAATTGATTCTGTTTCTGCAAATTTGTTTGTTAGACCCAGCAGCGGAGGAAGGCAGGAGGGGCGACCACAGGAGAATGCTTTTGGGAAAGATGAAATTTTGAGAGAAAAGACAAAAGTGTCATTTATATTTATTTATTTATTGTTTGAACCAATAAATCTAAACCATTAAATATTTTATTATTATATCTAATGGTGAAAAGAGGTGCTTCATAGATGAAGAACTTGGTTGGATACTTTATGGTAGAAGCGGCCCCAAGAGTATCATCAAAATGTTTGTCCTCAGTGAACATTACCAATAAAAAAAAATAAAAAAATAAAAAAAACAAAAATAAAAAAAAATCAAACTTCGGAAGGCCTTTCACTTTTTTCACGAGTTCGACCGGACTTGTCAACCATGATGACAACTCGTACCTCAGAGATGTGCGTTGCTGTAGTTTTTTTTAATGAGAAAAAGAACAAGTAAAGAGGGAACAAAAGAAATGCAAGAACGAGTCCAATAGAAGTCTCTGATTGATTTTCTTCTTCTTGTTGTTTTTCAATTCCACCCTTAGAAGTTAGGACTGAGGACCCGCTTCAACGTTGAACAAAACACACCAATCCCTCTCACATGAGTTACCGTTTATAAACACGACAAAATTTGTTAATATTTTGTGGGAGAATAATTTTGTATAATTTTGTGGGAGAATAACCATGACTAACACGACAAAAGTGAGTATAATTTTGTTAGATATAGTTGTGATAGTATTTTTCAATAGATATAGTTGTGATAGTATTTTTCAATAGAAATATAATATAGGCAAAATAGGTAGATTTGTCTCCTACGTTTATTTTATTTTTTTATATTGGTTCTATAAGTTTTTTTATTTTTTAAATTGGTCCGATAGGTTACGTTCCGTTTCCACGTTAGTCTTTTCCGTCAATTTCAACCTTACAGAGTCAGATCAAATGTCACGTGTCGTACTAAGATGATAGCCACGTCAGATCAAAACTGGTGACATTAGGTCAAAATTGACGGAAATGATTAATGTGAAAATGGAACGTAATATGTAGGACCAATTTGAAAAATAAAAAACTTATATGACTAATATGAAAAATAAAATAAATGTATATGACTAAATTACCTATTTTGCTTATAATATGATATGTTTTTTAGTGTAATTTGTATGCACTGTCACTGACAACCAATCAAAAATATGAAATTAATGATTTTTAAAATAGTTATAATAAGAATCAAACATTTTTTTAATTGTACGTGGATTTCTAATTGATTGACAATGTAAAAAAATTTACACTATCAATATATATCAATCAAATCCTATGTTTTTTATTAAAAAATAACATTAGAAGTGCGTGACGAATTGGACTTAATTTTTATGTTTTATAAATAAATATTAAATCCCACCTCACCACTCCGATTTTAATTAAGAAAAGAAAAACAAAAAACCATTTAGACCGAAAGAAACGCTGTGTGTTACCCGGTGACCCAGTCACCCTCAGCCCCTTATATCCCCCATCTCCCCCAACTCATTTTTTCCTTCCCAACCAAATCCGCAACCCACTCTTTCTTCTTCTTCTTCCTTTTCCTGCCATGGCATTTTGACCACTCTAACTCTACTCTTACCCTTTTGTTTTTCCTCCCAACACCATCCATCCAATCTGAAAAAACAAAAATGGCGGTGGAGCTTATGGGGTTCCCAAAAATGGAGGAGCAGAAAGCAATACAAGAAGCTGCCTCCGAGGGCATAAAGGGAATGGAACATCTCATCCATCTCCTCTCCCACCAACCCTCACATCTCCAAACCGATCTCACCGACCTCACCGTCTCCAAGTTCAAAAAACTCATCTCCTTACTCCACCGCACCGGCCACGCCCGCTTCCGCCGTGCACCCCTCCCTTCCACCTCACCCTCCCTCCCTCCTCCGCCGCCACCTAACCCTGTCGTCGTTCACCACGCGCCGGTAACCTTCGTCCCGTCGACGCAGCAACCGCAGACTCTGACTCTCGATTTCACAAAACCTAACAACAACATCTTGAGCTCCAACGCTAAGTCCATGGAGCTCGAGTTCTCCAAGGAAACAACCACCTTCAGCGTCTCCTCTAACAATTCATCCTTCATGTCCTCCGCCATCACCGGAGACGGAAGCGTTTCCAACGGCAAGCAAGGATCCTCGATCTTTCTAACCCCGCCGGCGCCCGCCGTCTCCGGCGGGAAGCCGCCGCTCTCGTCGGCGCCTTTCAAGAAGAGGTGCCACGATCACCAGCACCGCGATCACTCCGACGATGTCTCCGGCTCCGGCAGCAAGTGCCACTGCATCAAGAGAAGGTACGCACCTGCGTCTCACCCTATCATTCTGAGGAAAAAAAAGTGAATCGGTTTGTGTGACTCGGAACGAGTCTGCGTTTTTTTAAAGTCAACGGTTTCGGTAGTGGTGCAGTTAAAGGCATTAAATTGGACACAGCACGCTTGATAGTGACAACATAAGGGTCCTTGTCTTGTACCGCGTTTGTCAATTGCGGAATTCTTAAAATATTGTCTCAGAAACAAAACGCAATAAAAATGGAACTTTCCCAAATTGAACCCACCTCATTTTGTCGTTACTATTTCCTTTTTGACTGTTAACCTTAGCACTCAGCGCACGTTAGCAATATCGGCGCATCATAGGATATTTTCAATTCTAATTTTTAACATTTTTATTAAATTGTTTTTTATGTTATTTTTATTTATTTCAGGAAAAATCGGGTGAAAAAGACGGTAAGAGTTCCGGCGATTAGTTCAAAGATCGCGGATATTCCGCCGGACGAGTACTCGTGGAGGAAGTACGGTCAGAAACCGATCAAGGGATCACCGTACCCGAGGTGAGCGATAAGTAATTTTGGGCCGTTGATCTGGTGATGACCTTAGTCAAAGGTGTGTTTGCTAACGTTGATTATGTTGTTTTGGATGATCAGGGGGTATTACAAGTGCAGTACGGTGAGGGGCTGCCCGGCGAGGAAACACGTGGAGCGGGCAACGGACGATCCAGCGATGCTGATCGTGACGTACGAAGGGGAGCACCGTCACGCGATTCAAGCCGCGATGCAGGAGAACATCTCCGGGGGTGTGGGTTTGGTATTCGAGTCAACGTGAGGTTTTGGAAAGAAAAAAAAATTCCAAAAAAGTCGTATTGGGTGCGTTTTTTGTAGTGAAAAAAGAATTAAATATGGTTGGGAATATTGAGGTGGGGGTTGCGATGTAAATTTGTTATGGTTGAAAAGATTATTATATTATAGAGAGTTTGAAAATTGGAATCTTATTATAATCTTTTCTCCACACTCAAGTCTTACCTGTTATTTTTATGATTGATTACTGATTATTTTATATGAGAAATATTTGAAAGTGGGTTGAGGAATTAGTCAAAATTTGTGGGTATTTTCTAATTGGAAGGAAGTGGAATCCAAGGATGACTCAAACGGCACTGGCAGGTAATAGTTTAGTGGGCTAAAATGGTGTGGTAGAGTCTCGATCTAAACTAAGATGCTTTATATTATATTTGGAATGACATCTCAACTCTATTTTATGATCTCTGGGATCCAGATCATAGCACGAATAGTTAATTTTGTCAAATTTATGTTTAGCAAGTAAAATCTAAAATCTTATATATCATGGGTTTTTTTTTTTTTTTTTTGGTGAACCCGGGTATCCTCCTGCCGGGAGGCAGAAACTAATCCCTCGAGATACTGAGATCCATTTAAGGGGTTGATCTCTCCTAACGGATGCTCTTCCATACGCATGAGCCAGGAATCGAACCCCTGATCATATGTTTAAGGAGCTCAGTTATCTGCCAACTGTACCACATCATGTTGGTAATATATCAGTAGTTTTTGAAAGCTCTAATGCACACATAATATTTTCACCTTTTCAGATTGTAAATGTTTTTAATTACGATTTATAGGTCGTTTATTTTGTAGAAATGTTTTTAACATGTAAATTTTCTTTACAAAAATTATTACTATGGTACTTTTTTGTCAATCTACTACGATTCTCATGTGACTTGGTGAATTGTGTTCAATGTGTTATTATTATTATTTTTTTGGAGGCAATATTTTTTTTATAGGCAAATGTTAGTAATTAGTGTGTTATGTTAATGAGAGTGTTGAACTTATGACCTCCTTATTACTCTAAACCCTATGTCCCTCCCCCAAACCACATTGACCACATTATAACTCCCTTGAATCATGAATACTTCTATATATAAGAGCACCTACAATAGAAGAACCCAATTGTGGTTCTTATCTATCATATGATGGGCCCAAAGATATCATTTGGGATATAAGAACACAACTTTCTTTTCACTCCAATGGAAGAACTCATTTTGGGTTCTTAAATGGGTTCCACATGTGTCTCCATTTATTATATATATACTATTTATTTTTATTTTTATTTCAAATTAAAATATTAATTCATATTTTATTGTTAAGAACCAGTTCTTGTAGAAGAACGGTTTTCCAACTAGGCTGCCACAGTGGAGCACTCCAATAGTATGAAAAAATAAAAACATGTTCTTAAGAATAAGAATCCCTAAGAACCATCCGTTGGAGATGGTCTAATATAATCTTGTGTTTTGCTTTTCTTGCTATTTTTTCCCCTTTCTTTTCTGGTCAGCTAACCAACAGTGGATCAGTATTATTATTATTATTATTTTTACAATAACCATCGAAGAAATGGGAATTATTTTGTCAAGGCAGAATTTTCCTCCACATAAAGCATTCAGAAGTTGAAAAGTGCTTGCCAGAGCAAATTAGAGCATTCTTGCTTTTACTAGTATACTCTTCGTATGGAACTCTGGATTAATGAACAATTCTAAGCTTTGACTTTAAGATAGAGCCTATGGAATTAATTTTAATGCGTTGACTTATAATATAGTTTGTAAACGTTTCCTTGTTCTTTTAACTTTGATTTATTTGCTGGAATTTATCATTTTTTTCAAGTTATAAGAAGAATATTGATCAATGACTTCTTGTTTAGCTTCAACTTTTCTCTAGTATCTTTCCAAAGACTGTTATTAACCTATTGATTTAAGATCATAATACCATTTTTGACGTGAGTCATTTTTTTCCCGGGATAAGCAAAAGTATATATATATATATATATATATATATATATATATATATATATATATATATATATATTGAATAGAGTACTACGGATACTCCAATCCGTATATATAAAGAGAATGAGGGTGAGTCTTTCTCCTTGCATAACTTTCTTTCGGCCCTTCAAGCACTTAACAAGCAGGTTCGGCAAAAAAGCCAGCTATTGGTCGATTTTCAGAAGTCGTTGACAAAGCTTTTTCCCACCTCATGATATTCCACAAGCACTATAAATAAAGATGACCTAAACGTGCATCCAAATTATATAACCTGATTTCCTTGACCTACAAGCGTGTCAAATTTCAAAATGTAGTTCGGTCAATGTAGGCCTATCCTGTTTGCAACATTTGAACCAACCTTCCATAACAACCATATATATTATCAGCTATTTTCTCAATACCTGGTTATTAAGACCCACTCATTCTTTCGGTAGATTTATGATATTTTGATTATGGCTTAATTGTACTTTTTGTACTCTTATTATTGTTCATGTGTGATTTTGGTCCCCATGATTCTCTGTGCTTTAAGCAATGATTTCTCCTTATTGATAATTGAAAAACTGACAGACATTGGACAAAATGATCGAGTTTACAACATTGAAAAAGCAGAGGAACCAAATTTGCTCAAAAAAGAAAAAAGCCATAAAAACCAAAATCACAAATGACTAATAGTAGAAGACCAAAAGTGCAATTAAGCCTTTTATTAATTCAATTGTGACATGGTCAATATTTTATGTAAACAATTTTCTGAACATTTTTATTTGTTGGTGACATTGTAGACTTGAAAAGTCAATGGTTAATTAGACCACATATAATACCATAAAAACTTTTTGACTTTCTTCCTATCCAAATCATGTTATGCTGAAAAATTATATGAATATTAAAATTGATATAATTTTAGTTTCAGTTTGGGAATTTCAGTTTCGATTCTTTTTGAATGGTGGTTGGAATTGTGGCAGGTTTGGGGATTTACATATAGAGGAATTATTAATGAAGTGGATGTTCTTGGTACATGGTTTCCTTCCAATCTAATTGCTGTGAAAGATTACTAGAGAGGATGGAATAATGAGGATAAAGCTGCTATCTTGATGCTGTTTTTTTTTTTTTTTAAAAATCTGAATGATGACTAAATGCAATTTTATATGAAAGGTTTGTTTTAGGGGGATTATTGGGTATTTTGGTTTCGTTCTTGCTGGCTGTGCATGTTGTGTAATGATGTTAAAAGTTTCTGGTATGCCTTTGTAAATAGGATACTGCCTTCTATCTAAGATGCAGTATTAATATTTACATTGGCTTGGTTTTGTTTTTTCTTGTTTCTCTTGTATGGGTTAGAGTACCCATAATACTCTAAATCAATATACTCATGTTTATCAAAATAAAAAATAAGAAAATAAAAATTGACATGTCTTATTGATCAATGATCACTCTTTAATTTTCAGATAAGCCACTCAGAGCGGTAACTTATGCTAATTTCATTATAGGTTGGTTCCCCCCCTTAGTTTTCTCCTTTACCAGGGTATGAATCCTAGACCTCCGCTCCTTAACACCTTATATCCTTAACTCAAACTAATTGAGCTACCTAACCCAAGAAAGCAAAGTTTCCTCATATTTATAACTTTATTGTTATAAAGTAAAAACAAATATGCTTTCTATTTTTCATTTTTCATAAAAAAATTCTGATTTTCTCTGTGCCCACACGATTTCTCCTAATCAAAAGCCCAAAAATGGTGACCTTTTGTATATAAATCAAAGCTCAGAGTCTAAAGTCTAAGAGTGCGTTTGGATGAGGGAATTGGAAAATCCAAGGAATCTGATATTCTAGAAAATTCAATTGCTTCATTTGAATTGCTTTCATTTGCAAAATTTATTGTTTGTATAAAGTAATTGAAATAATTAAATTTCCTTCATTTGCAAAATTTCATGTATGGATAAAGTAAATGAATTCCTTTCATTTGCAAAATTCCTTATTTGGATAAAATAACAAGGTTCGGGGGCTGGCGCCGGGGGTCCGCAGGCCGGGTACGCATGGTGCGGCCATTTTGTACTGTGAATTCCTTTGATTTACGGTACAAAAAATGGTGACCTTTTTGTACTGTAGATCAAAGCTCAGAGTCTAAAGTCTAAGAGTAATGTTTGTTGCAATCACCTTCCTCACATTTCGTTACACCTTGTATAACTACAAGTGACAGCATTTAAGAGTAGGAGGGAAAATGTTCTGGTAGGAACAACACCAATTGCATGGTAGAAATTATAGATGCGTGAAGAGATATGGGTGAAAGCAGGTGTGACGAGCATTACTCTAGTCTGTACCACTTGTTACGTAAAAATATACTGTATAAACAAAACCCAAATACAAGAAAGTACAATGTAATGGCGTGCAAAAATATTTCAAATGGGTCCTGGTCCAAAAACTTCTGATGCGGACTCCCTAAGGTTGTCACGGGCCTTACATAGAGTTCAAATTAAATATCCTGGGCTGGGCCTATTGGGTATCCAGATTGCTCCCAGGTTTTATTTTGGCCTTTGCTATTCACACCTTGCATTTTGCTAATGGCACGTTGCAGCTTTCAATTGAATTTTTTTTTCCCCAAAAATACCCTCCTTACACCTTGCTTTCTTCTCTTCAACGACTATGAACCCTCACCACCATTTCTTTGTGCAGATATAAATGCTTTAAGTGCAGATAAAAATGAACAATTTATATACATGCATGAATTAATTGTTGAAAGATGCATACCTTGAAGTTGAAGTTGCAGGGAAACTGAGAGAGTAAAGGAGTTCGAGGGGCATAGTAATCTGGATTTTAGCACCATAAATATAGGAGAGTTGGAATGAAAAGATGGAGTCCGTGCGGTCAATACCGGTTTCCACCCATGCATATTTGCACAGAATATACATCCGGAAAGTAAATTCCAGATGTACAATTATAAAAAATATGTAATTTATGCATCCGGATTTTGAATTCCGGAAGTGTAAAAAGTGTCTGGATTTCATTTTCCGGAAGCTTCCAGAAAGTAATTTCCGAAAGTTACGTTACATAAAAAGGGTATTTTTGGAAAAATAAAAATCAAATTGAACCTGCACGGTGTTAATAGCAAAAAGCAAGGTGTGAATAGCAAAGCCCTTTTATTTTTTTCAAACATTTATGATCACTTACTATTGTTTGCAGTAAGGATTGGTATAATATATACACTGTCTGCTTTTGTGGGTGCTTTGACGGCTTCTGTTTTTGTAGAAAACACTCCAGTTATTGGTTCTTCGGGTGCTTTATATAGATTATTGGGAACAATGTTACTTGCTGAACTTACTTAGAACTGGAAATTTCATACCAACGAGGTGCTTCTTCTTGCCCTCATTGTTCTGCTTGAGTATTGATAAAAAAAATTTGTTGGTTGCATATTTCAGCAATAGCATCATTAGTCTTTGTATTTGCGTGCAATTGTGTCCTT
Source organism: Echinosophora koreensis (assembly GCA_035048595.1). Lineage (NCBI taxonomy): Eukaryota > Viridiplantae > Streptophyta > Magnoliopsida > Fabales > Fabaceae > Echinosophora > Echinosophora koreensis. The sequence continues at coordinate 7,447,412 of JAPCYP010000001.1, read as the reverse complement.
GGTTTTCTGCCTTATGTGGACAATTTTTCAAGCATAGGTTTTTTTATCAGGATTCCTTCTTGGATCTGTTCTTTTATTCAGCCCCAGCTCCAATAATTAGCTTCATTGTTCTTCGGTCATACACCCATACTCCTAGCTCTAATTTGCAGTAGCAGGATCGTTGTAAATTGTAATATCACAGAATTTCAAGTCATCAGAATCGTGGGAGGGAAAATTGTAACTTGTAAATGGCCTTTGAGTTGCTTGTTCCTTCTACCTTTTTATGGATGTTTTTCCCAAAATCAAACTTATGTATTTAAGCACTTAGTTACGGGGAGGCTCAGGAATATAACATAGGTTATAGTCATTTGTCAACCATCTTTCTGCATTGAATACATATTTGATTTTGTTCAGTTCTCTTCCTCTTTTTAGATGAAAACACTACTTCCACCTATTTTAGCGTATGGTGAGTGATGGCTTCTATTTTCTCCTTTTGGCTATAAATTTCATTAGGTAGTAAGGAATATTTGGGTGGTTGTGAAATTTTGGGTTTCGAAAGCAATTGGAGCCGTGTTACTGCTAGCAAGTTGTATAATTATGACAGTAATGATGAGTTGCCAGTGAACATCATCTGAAAGTAGCGAAATGATACACACTTACACTTTGTCAACTTTAAACTAAATGCATCCATGCAATTCTTTGAATTTGTATTCAGTTATCTCAAATCATTAAGAATGACCATGATTAAAACGCTTTAACCCCAATTGCAGACGAAATTCTTTGAATCTAAACCGATATATCTTAAAAGCAATAGCATAGGGTTGGGGTATACAAAGTTCGAAAAAATGAGTACTTTTTGTCACGATAACAAAAGTCACTTTAGGCCCACAACCACAACAATGTCAGAGCACTGCATCCCAATGCAAATAAAATACCTATAGTCTCCCTAGTTCATATTTGTGCTATATCATCTCGCTGCTTTATTCTGCTTATATTTGTGCTTATTCGAGTGTGTCCGGGGAAATTGGGAAAAAAATATTATGCTGATAATCTGTTTTCAAATAATCGATTATAATCAAAATCTGTTTTTGTTTGGGTATGTTTGCTGAAAAGCGATTTTAAATTAATCTATTTCGTTTGGGTGGTGCAAAAATAATCATTTTTACATAGTAAAGATGGAGAATGTCGTGAATAGATGCTGGTTAGAAATTTTTTTTTTAGAAAACAGCTGAAATGAGGAGAAAAAAACTTTTTTAGAAAATAATTTAGGTACCCAAACATACCAATTTTTTCATAAAATCACTTAATTACTCAAAAACAGTTGAATGAGAAAGATTTAATCTTTTCCAAACATACTATGAATTGCTCAAAAACAATTGAATGGGAAAGATAACACACTCTTCGACTCACCGCTTTTGTGCCTGCTTGTTTAACCTTAAAGTTCCGTGTCCATCCAAAATAATTGCTTTTGGGAAGTAAATTGGTGTTTGGTTGAAATTCAAGGTGAAAAAAAGAGTTTTTAGATGGAGTAGAATTGATTTTAGTGGAAGCAAGAATTTCTAGTTTTTCCATTGAGAATAATTGATTCTAGATGTAGGACCCACAAAATTCTACATATTTACATCTCAAAAGTGATTTTGCTTTATCATCCAAACAAAATCAAATCTTCTAAATCCACTTTTAAAATATTATTACTAAACACAAATAAACTTTTTTAACCTTGATTTTTTCAAAATCAATCCTACCAAAATCAATTCTATCAAAATCTTAAACAAACGGACCCTTATTCTGATCATGTTAGCGCTACTTCAACTAATTGCTTTTTATTCAATAGGAGTTTTGAAACATCGCTATCTGCTCTATAGATTGACGATTGTCCCTACAAACCAACATGGGTCTTTTCAGTGTGCTTTCTCCTCACTTACACGCTTCCTGAGAAAACTTACCAGGAAGTCATCCATCACATAATTGTTCCAAGTTAAACATGCTTAACTGTGGAGTTCCTAATTGATGTGCTACCGAAAAAAAGATGCATCTTGTTATTATAGATAGTACCAGTCAATTCATATAAGCCATCATCAACCGTATATAGTCCCATATCTATATAGTCTCATGATCCTTCTCATTCCGGTGTGTAATCGGTTCATTCAAGTATTCCTCCGTCTAGAAGCCTGCCCAACGCCGCCCTCGCTAGCCCGAGTGTCACAAGTTGGTTTCAGACATAATTTTAACAAACCATTTGAGGTCAGAATAATTTTGCATTATTTTTTACCCTTAGATAGATAAGTGGTCTCTACTATTTTGAATAAAAGTAAATTCAAACAAAAATTCTGGTAATTAATTCTGGGTAGCTTTACTCAAAGACAAAAGACTGATATCAAAGCATTGAAGGATGATAATGGGTTATGCGGGTGCGGGACGGGGTGAGTACTAAAGTACTCGTACCCACACTCATACTATCTCTTGTTTGCGGATAATTATCCGTACTCACATCCATATCCGTAAAGCGGATATTCACCCTGCCCATCGTGGATATTTTTGCGAGTAGCCAGTGCGTATTAGTCTACATTGCCATCTCTAAAAGCATTGCCTCCAAATGCAATGAAAATACCAAGATGTACCCCTAGTTCATGTTTGTGCTACTTCAACTCACTGCTTTATTCTGACACCAAGTTGGAATTCCAGGATGGCAATTGAATTTCAGCTTCTTCTAACTCTGGTCATTTCTCCTTTGTGTGGTTCACTCACCTTTCAGCCATTCCCTTGTACATTTTTGGTTGAAGTCGAAACATGGCTTGGTGCGATGCAAACAGTTTCCCTAAAAGACTGTTAACCTATTGATCTTATGTTCGTGTCAAAGTTAGGCATCGGCTTCCATCAGATGATTGCCTTTCCTAGCAACAAGTTTCCTTGCATGGCACACGCGTCATTCATTTCGGGTGCTTCTTAACGTTGACGCTTACCTTTAAAATTAAAAAGAGACAAAAGCAGAGTAGAGTACTGCCATTTTGAGCATTGATCAGGATATAATACTTGGTTGATAATTTTTTATAGCAACATATGATATATCCATTGTACCTAGTATTTACTGATACTCACTCATAGTATGTTTTATCAGGGCTGAACAATAGATGGTTTGAATTATTGGATTTTAATAAATGAGTCAAAAATAAATTACTATCCTAATTATTATTAAAAAATAATTTGTTTGTAACTCATTTAATAAAAAAATATCGTCTAATTTATCTATTAATTATTTCTTATGAATATATATCTTGTCTATTTGCCTAAATGTATATTATATTTTTAGAATATATTATAAGGGCATGTTTCAGTGGCTCTTATGTATCGTGAAGCTAACAGATTGCAGATCTTCTTGTCAATGAGGGCCACAAGGGATACTTCACATGGACTGTGATTGATAGAGCTTTTCCATCTCTAGCTTTGATTTTGAGAGATGATACTTTTGGTTGTAGCATTCCTCTTTTGTTTAGTTTCTTTTTCTTTCCTTGTTGATAAAATAACAATCGAACCGTCTGATCATATACAATCTAAATTAATCGTTTTAATCTAAATGGACTAGATCAGATTTGACATTGAAATCAATCCAATCTAAACCACACTGCATTTTATTTTTATATTCAGATCGAATGAATTTTTACCTTAAAATCGATCCAAAGCGAACCACGTGCAAACACCCTAATAGTGATCTCTCAAAAGACATTCAAAATACTTCCCTTTTCAATACTATTTTTTTTTTAAAAATATTGGTAACAATTTTTTTTTTGATAAAAAAAAAAAAGTTAAGCCGAGTTAGGTAATAATTGTTAGATATGTGATATTGATATGTGATGTTTTTATTGATAAGTTGTTAAACACGTCATATTTTGATTGAAGAACAATGTTAGTATGTTACATATATTTAAGGTACTATCAATTGTAGGTCATGGAAAATATGTATATCCTCAAATCAGAATGAATCATATACTTTCATATTATTTTTAAATAATTAATCAGAAACCTCTCTAATCAATTGGTTTTCTTCTTATTGGACTGATGCAATTTACTATAATGACATTCAAATATGGTGTCCATAAACAAGACAGTAATAGATGGCTGGTGAAGTATGTGTAGGAACCCACCTGCCATGCTTTTATCTGAATAATTTTGATATATGTCAAAACTGAGCATATCAGATGTGACAAAATTATAATATAGATAAGTTTGCGTCTCTTCTCTAGATATCGTGACATAAAAAGTAAGCCTAATGTGTGGCCATAATTATGAGATATTGAGATCACATAAAATCACTATTATCTTATTGTGGATAATTTATTTGGTTGTTAGACAGCGAATGTAAATTAATTTGATTGATACTCAGCTATGCTTGAGATGATGAGTCAAAAAAAAGCTATGCTTGAGATGATTATAAGTTGTTCATGTAGTTATGACACTGCCCTAAAATCATAATACAAATGTAGCCCATTTATTTTAGAGCTAGTTCCTTTAAGTTTGTAAAGATGCAGATTCCACGTGCAATAACATAGGATTCTAATCTATTAGTATATATTAATTTCTTTTTGGTTAACCAGTGCATGGTTTGGTCTTGTAAAACAAAAACTAATAGATTTATTAGGCCGCTTTGATAAAGGGAAACAAGTTAGTACATGTCAGGGAAAAAAATATTTTTTGTTGAATAATTGTATATTTTAAAATGTTATCTCATCAAACTTTTTTTTAAAAAAATATAAACTATTTTAAATGCAAAATAAATTGATGTAAACATATTATTAATTTAATACAAACTTTCAATGAGGATAACATACAATATATATATTGGGTTCCAATGTAAAATGAAGGCTTAAAAGTAAAAGAATGCAAGGAAGGGAATCATAAACAAAATTTTGTTTGAAGTTTGAACCAATATGTACTTAAACTATTAGTTTGAATGTACCAAAAAATAATTGTGCCAAAAAAAACTATTAGTTTGAACTGGTTGCACAATTTTAGTGGGGCAGAGGAAATATAATTTTGTATTTTTAAAACACAAATTACGAAATTTCACATAACCTTATGATTTCGCCATTTCGGTGTATCGGATTGTTTATGACTGAATCATAAAGTCCTTCAAAGATCCATGCAAGCCCTTATCAAAATAAGATCTGCAGAATGACCTTATGAACTTAATTTTATGAAGCAAAAATCACAACCAACCCCAAAGTTTTTCTTTATTATTATTATTATTATTATTATTATTATTATTATTATTATCATCAAGGATATATTTCTTAAACAATGTTCAAAGTCTAATTCCTTTCAAATATAGAGATCATCAAAGTGAATTTTGTCTCTTTCGACAAAATCTTCCTTATACACACAACATGAATCAAAGCTTGACCACATAAGCAATCAAGTTATTTACCAATCATGGTAAGGTCAAGTAGATTTAACTTATCTTTAGTCCATGTTTGCAAGTTTGGAGAGAAAAGAAAGGAATGGAATCAAAGGGGAGCGAAGGAAGGAGAATAAGAGTATTATTTATCTCATTGTTTAGGAGTGCATATTGTATGAGGAGAAAGAAATGGAGGGTTTATGACATGTTTTTACAAATCTAACCATATTTGAAAAAATTAACATAAGTAATATTATTTTACAAAAATGTAAATTTAAAAAATGAATGATGATAAATTAATAATTTTGATTACTTTTCCTACAAAATACCCCAAAACCGGGGAAATGAAAAAAGTGGGTTGATGAGGAGAATGAAGGATTTATTAAAATCCCCAATATCTTTCCATTCAATTAATAAAACTCACAGATAAGAAGAAGTCTCTAATAACCCTCTTATTTCCTTTCATTTCCCTCCAAAAAATAACGCACAAATAAAACTTTAATAATTTCTTTTCTTTTTTATTGGCTTTTTTAGGCATATAAGAAAGTACCATGTTTATCCCTTCGAGCTTCGTCATTGTTTGCGTTTACAATTTGCTTGCTTAATCAAGCAGTGCTTTTATTGGATGGGTGACTCGACTCGGCCACCAAATCTGGTGGCTTATTGATTAAATTACTCTATCCAAAGAGATAAGGTAGGCCTTCAATTTCAAATAGCTGAGTGCTAGGATTAGGAGGAACCACTAATTGCTATTCACATTGTCATTGACCCAATTTCCTCCAATCATATTGATATGATCTCAGTATTTTCTAACCATTTGATAATAAAACTCCCTTATTTTGGAATTTCTGTCTGCCAATAAGGCAAAGTCCACCAAAATCAAGCTACGATATTTTTTAGGCATTTTTTTTCTCCATTAAGGCTTGCGCCACATCTTCTTCAGGCCTTCATTGCTTAATTAAATTAAACACCTAATATATGCTTTTTCTCTTTCTCTATTTCTCCTGTCCTTCACACACATACCCGTAAAAGGAGATTTTTTTTTCATTTAATAATGGGATGCTACCAACTAGTTGGGACATAAACAACTGCAAAATTCATATTAAAAGTCATGGACCGTACCTTGTTATTGTTGTGATATATAATCTGGTGGCCGTTGCTTTTATTATCAGGCTTCAATTATGGTTTGGATCAGGTTGAGATTTTAAGAAATATTATATGAATGACTATTATTATGGGTGGGTTTGGATATCCATTGTACATGATTAATATATTTTTACGTATAAAAAGAACGAATGACTATTAATATTACATAAGGAAAACATCCATCTCCCCCATTTTTATATTTTGAAAATTTTATCTTTTTTTTTTTTTTATAGTTGATGATTCAGAATTAACTAACCATTACTTTCTAACTTTACAATCTTGGTCACTTTAGAGGAGCCTTATCCAAAACCTTTATACTCATAGTGCATATTAACTAAATCCTTTTTCATATTATCAATTAATCAATTATGAATTGACATATAGTTAAAAGTGCTTGATTATTATAATAATCATTTTAAAAACTAGTGCATAATAATTGTACAATATTTTTGTTCTTTATCATTATTATTCTCGCACTCTTTTTATTAATTCTATGACGACTTCTACGGTGAGAGACCTTAATAGGTCTCTCATGTGCACTATGTTTTAAAATCGTTGGAATAAGCAATCCTACAGATTTTATTTTGCATTGTCCATATTGGATGATACCCAGTTCGCAGACTTCGATTTGATATCGTTGCATTGGGACGCGAAGAACAAAGGGAGGGTGGCAGACATGTTGCAAACAGAGCTGACGGCAGCAACTAGAAGCGGCGTTAGCCAACCACCTCCAGCCACCAACTCTCACTTTTGTCTCTCGGTTTCTCACTCTCCACTGCCCAGACAGAAACACAAGGAAATAAGCAGTCACAAATGTCATTGACTATTTTTTAAGAAAGATTCACTTGTAATTTCATTTACTCTATGTTCATAACATTTCATAACTAGAAATAATTCATTTAAAGCAAAGTGACTAACAAATCTTTTCAACAGTGGTAAGATTTACAAATCAGGAATTATCACACAAGATATTTTGTAAAAGAATCCAGTTTGTAGAACAATGTCATCAACTGATGAATATGAATTTCAAACATGCAAAACCATTGCGAGGCAAGACAAAAAAGTTTAACTATAGAGCAAACCCCTATTTCGACATTCCAAATCCCCAACCTAATCAATAAAACCAAAAACCCGTAAATGATGAACAAAAGAAGAAATAAGAATCGTTAACTGGAGGAGAAAGAGGGGGTTGCGGTTGCGCTGGGAGAGAGAGAGCTAAACTATAGCTATGGTGGTACGTGGCATAGTTTAACAGTGAACGGTTATAGAAGAAATGGCTCACCATGATGGCGGAACGGAGGCATGGCACAGAGAGGTGATAAACTAAAAAGGTGCTAAATTATTTGCTCTCTTGCTTATGGTCCAACCCATTTCTCAGCTGCATCGCCTAATGCTGCGTGTTCCGCAACTCACACGTCTTGGAACAAGTTGCTTTACTGCGTCGGAGGAGGAGAGGTTGGAGAGGTCGTTGCTGTCGCTTCATACCACTACTATTTGGAGAGAGGTTGGCGTAGCGCCAAGGTGAGGGAGGCTTACTGCAGGGTGGAGTCGTGGAAGGAGTTGGGGGGAGTGATAATATGTGTAGGGTGTAGGATATGATAAAGAAAATTACATTAAATCAATGGTGGATATTGATCACTCACAATGAGAGTCTTTCCTCACATGCCAAACAAAGCAAAAGCCTTAATTCTACTACTAACTACAATGTCAAAGTTGTTATTTCAATTTCATCTCTATCCCCCTTATCTTATCCAAAATAGTTTAGAAAGAAAGCTATTCGCTTATGATTGTTGATGTTTGTTGCAATTTAATGAGAAAACCCGTTTTGAACGACTAGACTTGTGTGTATATATATATAGACACACACACACACACAAGATCTGTTTACACCAGGTGCAAGTCAAGAGACTAACCACAAATCTTGATCGTTAAACTTAATTAATTTAAGGGCTCAAAATATTACAATTAAAAAAATATTTAAAAAAAGTCACGTGAGAGGCTCTTCCCCTTTGTTTCTCTGACTATCCATTTCTTCATCTTTAGAAATTTTCGGATCCACTGAAAAAAAAGTCACGTGAGAGGTTCTTCCCCGCGCTGTATCACTCCACGCCTCCATCGACGTCATGACTTCTTTCTCACCAATCACCGACTCACCACCCCCTTCTTCTCTGTTATGGACTTCCGAGGAGCACGCCACGCCGCTGCCAAGATTATCTTTAGTTATCAGCATACTGCATAGTTTCTTAGTGGACGTTCTGCTGGTTTGGTTCTCCTGAATCAGTGAATCATTGGTTCCTCCGGTGCATAGCGTGCTCCTCGAAGGTCCGAAACAAAGAAGAAGGGGGCGGTGAGTCGGTGACTGGTGAGAAGGAAGTCACGTTGATGGCGGCGTGGCGTGCTCCGACGCAACGTGGCGTGACATGCGTCGATGGCTTGCGTTGAAATCTCAAAATAGTAAAGAAGGGTGTGGCACGAAAGAACAGGGATAGGAACAAAATAACAGGCAGGAAACAAAAAAAAAATCACGTGACTCCTTATTTAAAAAAAATAAAAAAATTGAAATATTCTGATCCGTCAGATTGCTTAAGTTTAACGATCCATATTTGGTGTAAATCTTTAGACTTACACTTGACGTCAATGTATCCTATCTCTCTATATCTCTCTCTATACATACACACACACACATATATGTGTGTGTGTGTACAAACAAAAAACTTATATCAAAGAGTGAAATTTTACGGGCATTTTTCAGCAAGCAATATGTATATATGTATTTAAAATTCATGTTTAAGAACTAAGCAAACCATGTGTCAAAAAAAGAACTAAACAAACCAAACGTATTTCAGTTATTTGTTTTTAAAGATCAATAACATTCTTTTGTCAAATAATAACTTACAAAAAATAATAACAAATTTCCTTCCTTGTCATTTATTTTATCAATTTTTTTTATCACGACATAGATGTAAAGTATCTACAAACTTCATTGATGATTGATCTCCAACAAGAATCTAATTGATCACTTTTAGTGGGGTCTCCTCTCTCAATCACATTTTTTTATTCAAAAGACTCGAATCTGAAACGTTCTTTGAGATACACATTTCACATGGACCATTGGTAAAATTAATCACAGTTAGATAGGTGGATTCTAGCATGAAGTACTAGTTTTATTGGTACACCGGTGTGGCATTAAATTCACTTGTTATAGCCAGTTTCTTCGCTGATAGCCGGTTTCGGGGTCTGCAATTTTATTTGCAAATATGGGTCAGGACAAAAAAAATGCTTCGGGACTTGGTTGAAAACACAGTGGGTTTTGCAATTTGTTGCTCCGTTTGCTCTCATTTTCATGTTCGATCCCAGGCAACATAGTTGGAGGAAGTCGTCACTCGTCACTCCATTGAGGTTTCAAGAAGACCGAAGTGAGGAAATCTGTCACTGCTGTGAGCATTCAAAATCTTGTGTCAAACATCTAAAAAAAAAATTACAGAACTGCAGATTTTCATGTTCTTTCTTGGGTTTTCATTGCATCTACCCATTTCCATTTCGAACGGTAGAATCTTTTCAAGAAAGACATGAAGAAAAATTGAATCTTTTTGAAACAAATTTTCTCAAGATTTATGACTCTTCAAGAACGATGAATATTTGGTTGTTAATATTGAGTTTGTAATTTTTTGGATACTCAAATGGTGCTTACCCAACAGCCTTCCATGTTTCTAAAAAACCCCATACCCAGATCCTAACATAACAAGATTCAGACAAAATAAACGAACAATGATAATCTAAGAGTTAGGGGAAAAAAGGAACAAATGAATCACATGTGTATTTGAGTTAAGGGTGCGTTGTTGCAGATTTGGTGTTGGATGGTGGCAACACAGAACCTTCTAGATCTTCTAGATCTGAATGGTAAGAATGAGGTGGATGAAGAGGGATCAATTAACAAATTAAAAAAACCTGCTTGAAGAGTTATGGGTTAACTTCTTTTTTTTGGACCAAAAAATCTCTACCATTGAATTTTTTATTAATAAATCTAATGGTAAAAAATAATTCCAGATGAAATTTTTTAGTGGTATATGAATATACCAATAAAACTAGTACTTCATACTAGAATTCACCAGTTAGATAGCAGGAACATTTATTTTTTCATTCTTATTTTAAACTATGTATTCCCAAAGTTAAAATGACTACATCCGAATGCAAAATTCTTAATAAATAAGGAAGCATGGTCTTGGTGTGATCTAATAAGAGGAAACATTAGGACGAGATCAGACACCCACCATGATGAACATTCAACAGGGTACACGGATTTTTCCGGTCTAATGTCCCTGCCACATCATCTTGAACGTGTCAAACAAACAAATCCGAACTTCTTCTACGTTTTTTTTTTCTCTCTCTCTCTAGGATATGTTCTCATCTAATCTAATGTGTGAGAAATTAATTATTCGGATACAATTAAGCACCTAATTAGGACCGCTTTCAAAATTTTTTGTTTCATATACGTGAATCCGGTGGATCAATTACATGTTTTTTTGTACCTAGGGGCTAATTCCTAGCCGACAGCCACATACTAATTTCTTTCTGGACGTACTCAATCTGGACTTATCCCTTCTAACAAAATATTTTTCATATACACGATATGAATCAAACTTTTAAAATAATATTTACAAAACTTAATTATTTACTAATTATGTTGGTTTTGTTAATGTAACTCCATCTAAGCTAACTATTCTTTTTTTAAATAAATTTTAACTAAATTCCTTAATAAAATCTCTTTTTTCAAATACATGGATCGAGGCATTAAATCTAAAAACGAATTTAAGTCAAGGAGTGATGCCTCAATTTAAGGCAAGAAAAACTTTTAAGTTCTATGAGTACTTATAAAGAAATTTGTATTTACCTCTCTCAAGAAGACTAGTGAAGACTCGAACATGCAACCTGTTAAAAACAAGATCCCATTATGCTTCACTAAACCAATCCCTTGGAGTATCGGTATCTCTGTCTAATTAGTTTTTTCTTATTATATCCGTTAGAAATAAATGTGATTTTTTAAATATAAATTTTAACTAAATTCTTTAATAAATTTTTTCTATTTTTATTTCATGGAATTATTATGTATGAAAAAACATATAAAAATATCCATTTCCCCGTTTCACTATCTTTTCTGCCTCTTGTCTCCTGTTTTATTTTTCATTTTTATATATATAAAATCCTTCTGCTTTCAGCTCACTTCACCTCTGCGTCTCTCTCTGGAAAAAAAAAACTCTCTGTTTTCTCTCTCTACCTTCTATTCCTCGCTCTGGTTATGGAGAGGAGAGTGGATAAATAGATTATAGAAAGCAGATAGAAAAGTTATATGGTTTCACGTTCTCGATCTTCCAAACCCAAAACAGTGATTGAAGTGAACTATAACACAAGTTAGTTGCCGTTATAACTGTGCGAGTCTGCGTGCAACTCAACTCGCTTCAATCTGCAAATTGATGACAAGCAAACCCATTACTTGGAAACCCAAAAGGAAGAGAGGACGAAGAAGAGGGCAAGGTTAAACACGCGCCCATCGTTTCAATATTTCATTACCATTTTTTGCAGAAAACAATGGAAGTTTTTGTGGGTCCCACTTTCACCATCGACGTTGCGTCATCTCCGCCACCGACCACCCTGATGTTGAACCCGGAGGAGGAAGAAAACGGGCCGGGCTTCCAGATCGCCGGTCCGTCCAAGTTTTTCGCCGGCGGTTCGTCGGAGTCGGAGAACTCATCGTCGATCGGAACCCCTGATGACAGTGAGAACGAAGAAGACGAAGATGAAGTGCAGAGCAAGTTGAAGGAGCGATCTGGGTTGGGTTCTTTGGATTCATTGGAGGACTCTCTTCCCATCAAGTTAGTTCCTTTCTCCCCCTTTTCTTCACATGTTTTAGATCCTGTTTCTATTTTAATTTTCATTTATTCTTGTGTTTTAACTTTTAATTAGTAGGTGTTTTTTATTTTATCTTTTTTTTAGTTTTCAAGGTTTGATTTTGATTTTGATTTTGTGTATTGGAATTTTTTATAAGCGATGCAGGAGGGGATTGTCAAGCCATTTTGATGGAAAATCAAAGTCATTCACAGATCTATCTCAAGTTAGCAACTTGAAGGAATTGAAGAAGCAAGAGAGTCCTTTCAATAAGAGAAGAAGGGTTGTGATTGCATCAAAGTGGTCCAGAAGATCATCTTTTTATACCTGGTCCAACCCAAAATCCATGCCCCTTTTGCCTGTGGATGAGGCTCAAGATGATGATTATGAAGATGAACAACAGAAAGTTACAAAACTACCCTCCACGTCATCATCATCATCCTCATCATCTTCCTTAGTGGATGAAAAGAAACAGGAAGATCAACTGCTGCAGCTACGCCATAACAGGTTACCTGAATCTTATGCTGCTGAGATGAGGCTTAGACTTCGTAGTTTCAAGTCCAGGAGCTTGTCTCTAGCAGATCTGCAAGAACATGATGATGAGGAAGAAGATGAAGATTAATTAACGTTTAACATAGAGTTTTTTGATTTATTATTTTGTTCTTCTTGTTATTAAATAAAAATTATTAGTAGAATTAATGTGTGTTGGATCAAGTGATATGGAACTTGGTTTCTTGGTCTCTATAAAAAAAAAAAAAAAAATTAGGCATCAAAACAGTTTTATTTATTTAAATGGGTCTTTTCGACTCAATTCTAATGAGTAGGTGTCCAATTATATATATATATATATATATATATATTTATTAGTATTAACAATTGAGCTATAAATATATATCTTTCTCTTTTATTTTTGCAGTTATAACTTAGAAAGAATTTTGTTGAATAATATACTGAGCATATCCTGTGGGTCTATGAAAGTAATGAAAGCTATCTTTTCTTTGCTTCTAGAGTGGATATAAATATTGGACTTACATTATTGAGTGAACAATATTAAAGAGAACGGGGCTGCATCAAGAGATAGCGTACTATTATACGTTTGGGCTTTTGATTGTTTTTTCTTTACACTTCACGACTTAGTGGTGTGAAAGAGATAGGTGGGGAATGGCCAAGAAACCAAGCTCACTTGGTCAGCATTTAGAACGTAGATACGTATCTTGAACAAATCTTATCCTATCCTTTAGATATATCGATACATATGCGGTAAAAGGAAGTCTTTATTTTATGTCTTCATTCAATTATTGTGACTTGCAAGCGGTGTCTTTCTTGTCCGTACTCGAAGTTGAATAAGAAACCAATTTGAAGTGTAAGTCTAAATCTACTACACGGTAGGCATTTGCCCGTATTGGTTTTCTGGTATTATCATATCTTCTTTATTAAAAAATAAGACATTTGTGTCAGGTTCAGTTAGTAATGATATGATTCATAATCCATAAGTTTGTGAGTTCGAATCTCACTGCTGATATGAAGACCTACAGGTAATCTGTAAATATCTTTGTAAGTGTTCTTTGAGTCCTGAGACCTGTCCTGACCCGACTTTGGTGAACCTCCGGGACTTAACTCATTTAAACTTTATGTAAAAAAAAAGACATTTGTATCTGCACATTAATAAAAATATAACATATATATTAACTGAAAAATATGAGCACCTAACAAATATCACATCCTCTTTTTTTTTTTAACAATTTCATATATATATATATATATAAAGTGTTTTTTCAATAACAATGGGATATGTGTAATAACTCATCGATGACAATATATCATATATAACAACTATTACATGTTTATTATCATTTGAAAATAACATTTAATGTCCCTATAGAATGATACCAAAGTTGTCCTTTTTTTTTTGTTCCTCACTCGTTGTAAGGGTTGCCTGGTTTGGACTTTGAGATTAGCTAACTTGACTTCGTAGCCTTGGCTAAGCGGATAACATGGGGCAGACTGACTTTTCAAGTATCATGTAAAACGCTTATTACAGAGAAATATTAATATTTTTAATTTTTATTTATACTTTTTATAGATTAATTATAATTTTTTAAAATAAAACGTTTTAATTTTAATTTGTTGAGTTAAAGTATTAAAAATATTATTTCATATTTGATTAATAATACAAATTCCATTTTAGTTTTAATGGATCAAAGGGGAGATAAAACATGCATAGAAATCAGGTTTCAGTTTGATCAATTGGTCACAAATTTGATGTCCATTATCGTATATATATACTTATTTATATTTGTTTATTATTTTCTCTCTCTAATCACATGTATTCAATATTTTAAAAGAACCTATCATCATATGATGTTCATCGTAGGTGTGTCTAAAATCTGTGTCCATCTATCGTTTCTGTTTCAGTTTTGATGGCGTTCAAGTGGTTAAAGGCAAAGAATATGAAAAGAATGGAAGCTGGTCAGTGGTAACTGTTCAATATTCCCATGAACAGAACGGATTAGACTTTGACAAGATTTTGGTGGGGAGCAAGCTAGTTTCTGTTGCAAGCCTGAAATATGATTTGCCATATTTCATCCATTCGTTTTAGATTTTGATATAATTAATTATGAAGAATTGATTTTAGAAGAATTGATTCTACAAAAATTGATTTATATTTGATAATGATATTTTAAAAGTGGGTTGAGAAGAATTGATTTTGTTTGTATGATAGAAGTAGAATCACTTTTGATTTGTAAATATAAAGAATTTAACGGGTCCCACATCCAGAATTGATTTTCTTCAACGAAAAAGCTAAGAATTCTTGCTTCCATCAGAATCAATTGAACCACCCAGAATCAATTCTATACACCATGATTTTATCACCCAAACACATGATAAATCATTTTCAGTTATATTGATCTTATTTTTCTTCTAGAATTGATTCTGGACTATCCAGCATCTTAACCCAAAGGGCACCATATATTTTCATGAGTTTAATTTATCCACACCATCCGTGTAAATAAATTTTATACTGATATCCAATAATATTTTAAAAAATCAATATATTATTATTTCTCTCTCTTAGTTATTAAAATAAAAGTACAAATGTCAAGATATTAGTGGATGTCAGTGTAAAACTTTTTACACTGATAATGCATACCACTTTAATCATATTTTTATTTTCTCATATTTATAAATTCTTATTTTCTCATATTTATAATATGATATTAAGTAAGTTTTGTCATTGGAGCAAAGGTTAGATAAATTATTCCTCAAATTGTATTCGTATCCTTGATATAACCTAAAGAAACATAGGTTTTATGTAAATTTTACATATTTTTTTAAAAAAATTGAATCATATTTATATAAAGAATTGAAATTTATATGGAAGAAATACAATTCTTAAAGGTAGCAGCAAAAAAATACTGCGTGAAAAATACGTAGAATACAACCATTTAAAAAAAAAAAAAAAAACTAAAACTATTATTGTCAAAATACAGTAGGCTAGTTTCATTGGGCTATAGACCCAATTAGAAGCCCAAAAAAAAAGAGAGAATTTGTAGTAGCACTCGCACACTGTAGGATGGTGAGTTTTATGAATGGCCTGCACTTTCACATTCTCATCGTTTCGCGTGCTTCTCACTCCCTCCGCTTCGTACCTCCCTTTCTCAAACTCAACCACCAGAATTGGGAATAGGATTATTAGGGTTCAACATTTACACGCGGCGAGTGGACCCAGCTCAAACTCAATGAGTGAACCCGGCACCGATCCCAGCATCCTCGCGTCACCGAATCCGGATGACGTGTTGGTCCAGTATGTGGTGCTCCGGCGAGATTTGATCGATACTTGGCCGCTAGGTAGCGTCGTTACTCAAGGCTGCCACGCTTCTGTTTCCGCCGTTTGGTCCAACAGAGATGATCCTTTCACCATTGATTATTGCAGCCCTGATAAATTAGATTCTATGCACAAGGTAACCCTTTCTCTAATTACTCATATGCAAATTGTGTCTGTTATATGTATATGATGGATGGAAATTGTAATGCATTTTTAAGGGATATATGCTCATCACTGTTATAATTGCTATGCATTATTTTGAGGGTCTGGGAATTGTGATATTTTGAACCAGAGGTTAATTACCAAGTGTGATGATATATTTAAGTTGGAAGCACAAATAGGAAGGCAACATCACTGTGTGTGTTTTGGTTTTTCTTTGGGAAGGACCTTCGGAAGAAGAAAATGAGAGGATTCAAATTCGCATAGTATTTATAGTAGTTAGCTAGAAGTTAGAAGTGATTGTTACATAGTTAATTATAGTTAGGGTGTGTTTGGATTTCTATTGACAAGGTCTAAAGTCTCTAAACAGGCATTAGGGCATTTGGAAGGGTAGTTAGCTAGCTAATATTGCTATGTATATAAATAAACTAACTTGTAGTTTCTGAATGAATGTGAAATCAGTTTTACCGTCTGTAATATCAGCAGGGAGTTAATGTTCCCGCATGGTAATTGTGCCTTACCTATTGTTATTTGTTACTTTAGATTGGGCTATTTGACATCAGCTTTGTAGTTTAGATTTATCCACTTGTCTGCATAGTAGTTTGTCTGTGCATGACTGCATGTTGTGATAGTAGATCTAATTCATATGTGCTGCAACTTAGCATATGGTTTATCAATTAACTTGCTTCTGAACTTCAACTATAGGTTACACTTGAAGTAAAGGGAGAATCCCAGATCAAAAACTTGTCTGAGAAACTCACATCTGGTGGGATCATTCACAAATTGTGGATTGAACAACCTGAAAACATACCTACGTGTCTTGCCACAAAACCTTACCCTAAGTCAATTGTATCTTCACATTTTAAGAAGTTGAAACTCTGTAAGTGATGCCATATTACTTTTTTCCCCTTATCTGGTAGAGAATGCATTGAACTATGATGGGAAATTCTAGATTTTGTTTCTTTACCCTCTCTTCTAAAATTAAAAAAACAAAAAATCAGATGGAGCAAAATGGTTTATTAATGACATTCAAAGCCTTATTTTTTTTTTTCTCGGGGGGGGGGGGGGGGGGGGGGGGGGGGGGGGGGTCATTTCATCCCCTTTCCTTTGGGAAGGGGGTCTTGATATTTGAATGAAGCTCCTCTAAGCATTATCGGTTGGGAATTTATGAAGTTGCCGTTTATGTTAATTCTTCTGGAGGGCTCGGGAGATTTTTCTTCTTACAATTTACAATACTACTAGAAGAAATCTAAACTTGTGTGTCATGGGGTTTGAACGCTGGCGTATTTGGGCAAGCCAATTGTTGTTAATTGTTACTCTTTTTTGCACGTGGGTATTTGATTTCTGAAGAGAAAAAGCAGTACAGTTTGCTTGTGAGTTTTAAAGTCCCCTTCATTCATTTCCTAGATTAATATTGTTAACTGATGTCTTGCCTTTCGTTCGCATGTTGGGTTTCTGCAATCTGCATAATAATGACTTAAATGTAAAGTGATAATAACGGAGGAACAAATTGGGGTGAAACGTCAATTTATAAGCCGCATCCCACAGGGTCAAAATAATTGAGTCAAACCACCAAGGTTAAACCCAGTTATCCTAAGAATTATTTGTCAGCAGAGGTAAAAACTATTGAATTCACATAAACCATAGACATATCACATATGAATATCATATCATATCTACTATTAATTCCCTGTACATGGAGAAAGTCCAAAAAGAAAGAAAAGCGAGGATCAACAACAGCAAGGATCCTCCTCCGAGGTACAGAGAGGGTGATGATGATTGCTAGAAGCCTAGAACTACTGAACGACGAGTCGTCTGGTGCAGAAGGTGCAGTAATACCTGCGCTTGGTCTTAAAGTACAAGGGTAGGAAACAGAACCTCCACTGGCTCTGTACGTCCATAGCCTGGATCATCCCTCCACAGTAAGGACACGCCCCCGGAGCTGGTTGCCTTGATACCACCCTTTCATCCTCGTCGCACACAAACACTATAACACATCTTTTACCCTCTTTCTTCTTATCCTATTCCTATCTTTCTAGTAGTTAGTTATGTCTTAATTGCTTAGCTGTGTCGGGTAGGGTCTTTCTTCGTCGGAGGTTGGAAGGAACTAGAACTGTATATAATTTGTATGATTAGAACAAGCTAGGAAGATTGGGAAAGGAATATAAGCTGAAGAAGACAAGGGTATGTTCTTGTAGGGAATAAAATAGAGAATAAAGTTACTTCAATCTTGAAGACCGAAAGACTGTCCAATTAATTTATTAATATATTAGGGCTAAAAAAGATGGTTTATGGTGAGGCGCTTAGTTGTTCCCTCGTCTTACAAGCACCATAAGATAAACAATAAAATTATTTAAAGAAACCACGAATTTTTTAGATAATTTTGCTTTTTATAGCGTATAAAAAATTGACCAAGATAATTGTACAAATAACACGCCTGAAATAAAAGCGGGCATGACGTGTCCACAAAATTCCATTATACTTTTTCTCTTTGTTCATGTCCATCACTGCGTGACCGTGCCCCATATTTTATTTTATTTGATTAATTTGTTTATCATCAAAAGTAACATTATTATTAAATAAATAAAAAAATTGGGAAGACTCGTATAAGAATAAGACATCTTTTTATTATGAAACTAAGATAAACAATTTATTTAAGATAAACAATAAAATTATTTTAATAATTTAATAATTATTTAATTTTATTATATATATTTTATAAATTTAATATTTATATATTTTGAAATTTAATAATTTTCGAGTCCGAACCGAATCAAACCATTCTCGAAGGGTTTGGTTTGGTTCGGTTCGGAATTTGTAGAAAAATTATTTAAAATCGTATCAAAGTGAACTAAATCATTTTTATTGGTTCGGGATTTTTTCCATCTAAACCGAACTAAAACCAGTTTGTTACACCACTAGCTACTTAACTTAGTTTAGAAGGAAAGGAAAAAAAAAATTAGGTGGTGCTAACTGCTACATGCAATCCAATTGTTTAACCGCAAATTTATTTGGAATGAGTTGTGGAACAAGAAAGGTGACTAAAAGATAAAACAAAATGAGAAATTCTACGCCCATTTTTGTAGTGCGCTGGTCACGTGTAGCACATCAATCTTCTCCATCCATGTTTTTCTCCCCTTTCTTTTCCAGTGCATTAGTCTTTTATTCTTAGCCTTTTAGGTAAGATGGAGAATTTTTTAAATGTAAAATAATCAAATAATTTTTTTTCTTTGACGGGGTCTTTTATAGATAAAACTATGATACTAACTCTCGAGCTGGGGTGTTGATTAGGTAAAGATTTTCCTAAAGTGATGATTTCAGGATTCGAACCTCTAACGTTTCATGTAAAATGCATTTGAAAATATAGTTCACTTTCCCTGCAATCATCCAGTTTTGGTATCAAATAATTTTTCAAATAATTTTTTAATTTTCAATTTATTTAAAAATCTGCTTTTGAAAGAAAAACTGTTTTTTCATCTAAATATATTACATTAAATTCGAAAGTTGAAACAAATGTTTTTAAAACGAAAAAATCTTTCCCAACTAAACTCTAATGAGAGTAGGAGTGGTGAGAACATGCATTCCATGATCATGGTACCACAAACATTTGCAATCCAGCAAGCCAAAGTATCGTAATCACAAGATGCGGTAGGCTGGAAGCATTGCCATAAAGTGAATACATGTTCAAACTGCTTCATTCAAAAAACAAAAAGAACAAAAAACATATTCTCCACTAATCAAGTTCAAGCATACAGCACCTGGCAATTCCATGGTGACAATTCACGGAATGCCTCCGGTGCTTCCACCACCTCCCACCTCACTTTCACTTCATCGTGATCATCAGAAACAACAACACTCCCAATTGCCACATTCAACCCACAAGACACCACGTAAATCCTCTCTCCCAACCCTCTCACCGCAAAGGGTCTTCTCATTGCTTCCCTAGGAAACCTATCCCCTCCCACGTGCCGCCACGTGTCACTCTCCTCATCGTACACCTTCACCGGACACTCCCCATACTCCGCTATCACAAAAACCCTCCCCCCAACCGCCACCGCCACCCCGGTCCACCCTTCCCTCATTCCCTTCCCCATCGCCCGCCACGTGTCGCAATCGCAATCGTACACCCAACCCCTCGGCCCAACCGTGAACGGCCACCGCCACCCTTCCGTCACGTAAACCTTCCCCTTAACCGCCGCCACATCGTACCTCGCCAGCTCATCATCCCCCAACCCCGCACCCGCCCTCCACGTGTCACTCTCCGCGTCGTAGATTCCAGTCCCGCTTCCCCCGACGGTCACGATTCTCCCGTCATCAACACTCTCCGCCGCGAGGGGCGACTTCGCGGTTGGACTCGGGGTCGTCGCCGACGCCGGCGACCATTGATTGGCGGCTGCGGTGTAGACGAGGGTGGTGTTGTTGGCTAAGACGAAGAGCTTCCCCTGACGAGGCAATGAGGCGGTGGCGAAGGAGAGTGGCAATGGAATTCGAGGGAGGAGGAACCAGCGTGGTGATGAAGAAGGGTCGAGGGCTTGGCATTGGATTGTTGAAGTTGGTTTGTGAAAGGCGAAGACGAAGAGGTAAGGGCGCGAGAGTGAGAGTGAGAGAGAATGTTTGGAGCGAAGGAAGGAAGGGTGGGTTATGGCTCTGTTCCATGAGGATGAAACGGAGCGGAGAAGAGAGTGGTATGGGTATGGAAGACGAAGAAGACAGAGCTCAGAAACTTCCTCTGGCAACCCTGGAATCAATGGCTGTGTCTCGATATCACTCTTCTTGTTGGGTTCTTCAACAATCGCCATGAGAGAGAGGGTTGTATGAGGTAGAGGGATATATAAAGGAAAAACAGAGAAAGAAAAACGACACGGGATTGGAGGATTAAGGTTGTAAAAGGTTGGGGTAAGTAGGTAGTTAAATATTTGGTAGGTTGTAGGAAAAGCCGGGAAATGAGAAAACGGTTATAACAGTTTCCCGGCAATTCCGTCTTAGAAGCAAAACGACGAGCATATATATAGATGTTAAGCAAGGTTCCTATTCAATTTGGGTGAAGAGGCTTTAATTGATTGATTCCTTTTATAATTGTTTTGGACAGTGTGTGTAGTGTGTACACAGCAGTGGTGAGGAATTTGTGCTCATCGCCAACACTAAAGTATCAATCATTGGGGCCAAGCTGAACCACCCAGATGGACTTTTTTAGATCCCATTTTCTTCAATTCATTTATTGGGTGAGGGAGCACAAGTGGGTCTACTTCCGGAACTAGATTAGATTAGTTTGTGGCCACATCTGCGCTATTCATTCAAACACATCTAGTCCATAATTTTCTTTGGTTTTCAATGCCACAATTGACAGGTTGAAAGATATGTCTCTGAGCATGCCTCGCCGTATGATCTGCAATGTGAGTTGTTACAAAAATGCCATAAACACATCACTCATACAAATAGGCAAAAATATTAAAATACAAGAAAAAATTTATGCTTAATTATATTTTTGGTCTCTCTATTCTTGGTTATATGTGATTTTGGTTCCTATAGTTCTTTTAGCACATTTGATCTCCAAATTTTTTCAATGTTCCAAATTTGGTCATTCTTTCCAATATTTGTTAATTTTTTCAATGATCGACAAAAAGACTCATTGTGGCCACCACCCCTGGTTACCTAAGTCCATGTCGATCACTAGCCATCGTCACGCCATCACGACCTAAGCCACCATGAGAACGATAGCCACCAAAGGAATAGGTGGTGGATTGTGGGGCGGTAAGGTGGTAAGGCTAAAGCAACAAAATGATAGGCGGTGGGAGGGGCTAATGGGTCGTGCACACCACCCTCAGCCACCAACTATTCGGTCGAAAATAATTGTTTCTATATATGCGTTAAAAAGGAAACCTACACACAAAGAAGTGAATTCGGTCAACTATTTATTGAGTTAGCCTAAGACATGGATTTGGTGTATGAGGCAAAGGTTTGTTTCTTGTTATTTGTCACTACATTTACAATTTTGCAAACATGTGTAACATAAGTCTCAATACCTACCAAGAAACCAAAAGCAATCGAAAATTTCACAATAATGTACATATTCGGATTCACTTTTGTGATCTCACAAAAGTGATTTAATAGACATATAATTGATTTTGACATGTTTGTGTGTTCTCCACTAAAATTGATTTTGCCTTCGAAATCAATTCCAACTTAAAAATTTGGAGCTTCTACCCCCAAATGTGTTTTTTAGGTTCAAACTTATTGTTCAACTCACTTTTACATAAATGTATTCAAATATAAATCATTTTACTTCAAACTCAATTATATTAAAATCAATTCTATAAAATCAATTTCATCCAAAATCACGTTCCTTAAACATTCTTTCAACCACATACACAATAAAGTAAGAAACGTGAAAGAAGACAAACAAGAAACGTGGTCCATGACGTTACTTGAGTTCCGACCCTCCACTCCCATTCTTCAACAGTTCAACCTTTGAATTGCTAAAAGAAGACAAACAAAATGCTCATTTGTTACAGCCGAAAAGGACATACAAGTTATATGTGGCTTTTTTAAAAAATGTAATTTGGCTATTTTGATAAACATTACTTAAAAACCAATCAATCGGATAATTGAACGACCATGATATGAGCTTTGGGGTAATTATGTTGTTTTGGTCATTGAGGATCAACGTATAAATGTATAATATTGAATATATAATTCAATATAAGGAGATATCCGTTTATAACTGTATAGTATATTGTAAAAAAAAAATGCTGAGTAACACGACACAATGTCAATAATATACGAACTTACTGCAAATATTAAATTTGCAGTGTTTGATTTATTTAGTTTCTGTTGGCCCACATCTACACATGACTCAGTCATGTTATCCCATAAACCTAATGCAACCATCTTATTTGGGTACTGACAGGGAGATCATTCTTTGGTTTTTTCAGGTACACAGATCATTTCTTAAGATCTGGATTAACATGGAAATATATGATTTTATTTGTTTTTTCTTATTATATGATCATTTGAAGAAAAGTGATGAAACATAATCACAAATAAGAAAAAGTAATAACACATTTTCTGACACCGAATGTAACCGAACCGAATTTTTTGACCACTGTCGCTCTTTTTGGGTGGAAAATTTTAAGATGGATACAAACTCGTGTGTTGAGGTAAAGCACCAAATAACGATGATTAATATCTTCCGCGTCTTTCTCAAGTATGTACAAAAAACTGTTTATGGGGCCGCGGCCATCATTTTCATGTATAATTAATGAGTTTAATTTGTATGTATTGTTAGTATAAATTTTTTTATATTAACAATCAATCAGAAATCATGAAATTAATGACTTTTGAAGTGATTAAGATAAAAATCAAGTATTTATAATGGTATATCAAATTCTGATTGGTTGATAGTATAAAAAAACTTTATACTGTTAGTATATATCAATTAAATCCATAATTAATAAGGTGAATTGTGAAAAAAATCATCTTTGCTGGCTATGAAACTTTGCGGTGTCCATCATCACAGAGACCGTGGAAAGTTCGTATTACTCAGGTTCTTAGGAAAGACAATCTTGTTGCTGATTTTATGGCTAATTGGACACACTCGCTTGATCTGGGATTGTGCCTATTTTCAGTTGAGTTGTGTTATTTGAACATCAAAATTTAGACATCATATATAATATCATACGTGTTTATTTCTATCTCTCACTTATTTATTATCATCTCTATATACACACATAACGAAATTACATCAATAAAACAAAAGGGACACCACCGTATGGTGTCCCCAGTCTGATGTCAAAACAATGTTTCCATTTCCAGTTCCACCGCTTGGCTGATTGTGCCAACCTGGTTCTTTGGGATGAAATTTGTATTTCATTTCCTCGTAGTTTACCTGTTTAGTTTGGGGGTTTCCCTTAACCAATATAAAAAAAAAATATGGGATAAGCTTTTAATTTATTTTATAAAATTATTAACACCAGTCATTTAATCTTCGGTTATAAGAAATTATCTCATATCTATCTTTAAAACTATCCTATCAATCATATTAATTCTTGACTTCAAGCATTATTCAATCAAATTAATCCTTATATAATGATTAATTTGACTGCTTGCTAGAGTCAACTTAGTTGGTTAAGCTATGAGACATGACTTATGAATATACAACTTCAAATGTCTGCAATACATTTGACCCCTTCTCCAACCCCTACCTCCTCTCTTATGTAAAACGTACTATAAGCATCCCTTAAAAAAAGGTTGAATTTGACTTAATGAGTTAAAATTAGTCGTTGCAATTTCAAATACTACAATTACGACTTACTCAAACAATTTGGCAGTAGTTGCAAGTAGGGGTGGCAAAACGGGTTGAGCCCGACGGGCCAACCCGCCTAACTTGCTTTTTTTGGTGGGGCGGGGTAAAGATTTCAACCCACCAACCTGCCATGACCTGCCCCACCTAACCCACCATGAAAACGGAGCGGGGTGGGGCGGGTTGACCCGCCGGGTTTTTTTATAACAAAAAACCTATTTTTTATTTTAAAAAAAGTTCTCTTTTTTTGTGTGAATGTGGTTTAAAATACTCAAACTAATTTGTGTTTGTGTGGTTATGGATTTTTGGTTACTAGTTAGTACTTTTGGATTATTGAAACTAATTTGTGTTTGTGTGGTTATGAAATTTTGATTATTGGATTAATGGATATTGGACTTACTGGACTAATGCATGCTTTATTTTTAGCATTTTAAGTTTTAATGTTAGTCATGATTTTAATAGTCACTACATGAGTACATGGTGATTGTTAGAAAAATGGTGTCATATATAATTTAGGTTCTCATAATTAAACAAGTCTTTGTTGGTAATTTTTCATTAATTTAAATTATTTTCAACTGGAAACATGATTATTTTAAAGATAGTTTAAGTAATTAACTAATTATTTTTTCGGGCCAACCCACCACGAGGCGGGGCGGGGGTGATTTTCAACTCACTTTCATAATTCAACCTGCCCCGCCCTGCTTTAGACGGGTTGGCGGTGGGACGAGGCAGGTTTGCCCGATTTGTCACCCCTAGTTGCAAGCCCTATTTGTCAGAACCAAAGTGAACTCATTCTACTTTTCAAGTAAGTTATGGAATAATATGAACAGAGATAAAGGGGGAAACAAGTAGAATGTGAACAAAATACGTTATCGCATGTGGTATAGCCAACAATGATTTATGCAATGCGGTGATGGTAGTTGAGTCGGTTCAATTCTAGCAAATCCTCTCAAACTTACTTTCTAAACCTCTTCTCCTGATAATATTTTGCTGTTTCATAAAATGTATTACAATCCTCTGCCATAAATTTTAATTGATGAAGAAATATCATATATCACTATTAATTAATATTTAAATCAAATTAACTAGTCAGAATGTATACAGCACATAATTGAGACACACTTTATAAAATGATTTATAAAACCGGCGCTTGGAAGATGGTGGAGGAGGAATCGTGGTTGTCCGTTGTGGCCTGTGGGGGACAAGTATGGACGCGCAGCGGCTGGTTCCTCTCTTTTCTGCTGCAAATTCTCCTCACGCAGAAAACAATGATTTAATGCAAACCTTGCTTTTGATTCTCTTGTTGCGTCACGATACATGTTTGGCTTTTCTTAATATCGTGGAGTTTTAGGGTCCTTTTTTTGTAATTATGTTATAGATACAAACTATCCACTACTGTTACTAGTGATTAATCTCTATCGAAAAATCTGTTGGATATACAAGATAGGTTCTCCCTACCCAACTAGGTTATCTCTCCATACACAAGAGTCAGGATTCAAACCATTGACCACTTGCTTAATGTGTCCAAGTCCGTTACCACTTGTGCAAACCACATATTGGTAAATTAGGTTCCCTTTATGGGAGTGTTTGATAGAAAGAGACATTTACTAATAATAATAATTTTTTATAATTTATAATTATTTTTTATTATATATAAATATGAAAATATTTTTGTTTTTTATTATAATAAAATTATTATTTTAAAAAGATTTTTATTCTAAAATAATAATCCTATTCTAATAAATTCAGAATAATTTTTTTCTAAAATAATAATTATATTATAAAAAAAACAAATATTTTAATATTGATCATTGATGCTTTTTTTATATTATGTATTCATATAAATTCTTCTCTTTTTTTGGTTGCCTCAAAGTATTATATATTCTTTCTTTGTTTTTTTTTCTAAAGAGAAAGTAACATATTCTCTCTTTTGGTTGCCTGAATACAAATATTATCTAATTTGAAACTTTTGTTTAGTTTTTATTTTCTGATTACTTTTTTATTAAACATATAATCACTGTATATCAATTATTTTAAAAATTTAAAAACTTCTATGTTATAAATTCACATTAGATAATTCTGTTTCCCGTAACGGGTACAAACACTAGTTTTCTATATAATATTTTCTATATAACATGGACGCACGGTCACTAAACGTGCACCGAATAATACCGAACCGAATTTTTTGACAATTGTCCAACTTTTGGATCGGGTGGAAAACTTTCAGATGAATTACTAGTACGGTGCCCGTGCATTCACATGGGTCACCTTGTTTTTTTATATATGTTCTAAAACCACTTATGTATGTAATTCATTATTTAATTAAAATTATATATTAATTCTTGTGCTTGACAAAACAATTGTTATATTAATTCTTATAGCATGAATTCCATTTGAGTTAAGCATGGAATAACAATAAGGAAACAAATTTTGCATGTATGGTTTGTCACTTCTAATGGAGTATGAAAATGATTGAATTTCATCAATAACCAGCTCGGACCATTTTTTAAAATATGTCTTATAGTGTCCTGAGGAAATTAAAAGGAAATAAATTCAGAAGTGAAATCTTAACTTTAGGATAAATAAACTCAAAATATATCTTCTTCTTTTTTTTACCTATTCATGTCAAACGTTTAGTATCCTTAGTTGGAATTTCCTTTTGATGACAAAGAGAGTGTGGAGTGTAAGTAATATAGTAAAGCTGATAGACAAAACCAATGGTTACATATTTCCTGAAATAGAAGCAAGTGAAGTTGAATTTAGCAAGATTGCAATCGGTCTTGTTGATTGAGATTATTATAGTTATCCTTGTTTGAGAAGATATGGTTATTCTGACTCGTTTATCTTTTACCTTGTGATAAAAACCACTAAAAATATCATTAGTTACACAATAGTATAAAAAAAACTATCATTGTTTTGCACTTTTTATCTGTATAAGGATAAGGATAAACTTGCATTTCATATATGTTAACTACTTGGTTGATCTCGCCTAGTTGTATGTATAAAAATAGATCTAGTTATATGTCTCCCTTATAATTTTAACATAATTTTACTGCTATTACATTTCATCCCTTTCTATTATTTGATTATTAAAACAACACCTTATTCTAACCAATTTGTGCCATCAAGCAGATGATGGTTTACATTTCAAATTGGATGTTTTTATTTTATAAAAAAAATTAGGGGAACTAAAACATTGCTTACTTGGAAAAGGGGTGGGGGGACGTGGAAACTAACCAAAGTAATGGCCCGTCCAAGAAGTGGTGATGAGTAAATGGAAGAAAACATAAACAAATTGACTAATATATTTTTTAACGTGTTGTTTTTACTGTTATGTAAAATGTAAAATGGTAATGTAGAATAGATAGTAAGTTTAACAAATTGGTTGATTTCAGGACCAAATGTCACACCACCTTAGATAGAAAATAGAAGGATTGTAGCAGAAATTAAAATGTTCTAAACATTGAAGTTAATATTTTTTCTTAAGCATGTTCTTTTCCTACTTCCTATCCCATTTCTAAACTATACAAAATTAATGGTAAAATATTATCATAATGGACTAAAATCCATCCGGTAGAAATAGGCATTTCTGTTATTTCTTGTTATTTATTTTCAAGAAAGATTACTTGTAAACATTTAAAGCCAATTCTTTCTATTATTGAAATCTAAACAAAGTACAAATAAAGAGAAGAAATACATGTTTTTTAGCGGTCTTTGGGTTATTGTAAGCATCAAAGTCCTTGAAAAATTTGTGTAAAAATAAAAAGCCCTTAAAAAATAGCCTGCAAATATATCATAGTTTTTTTTATTATTGATGCAGGACCTATAATTTTTAAAACAGTCTGCAAACATGTTGTAAATAATTCAGAGTGTTAAGATAATCATTCATCCATTAAATTCATGCATCCATTCACTAAGATGCAGATCTTGGTCGTGGTGGGTAATTTACCATGGGAATGTAAACATCTCCCACTACGTTGTTTTTTCATATATTTTTTTCATATCAGATATCTCTCAATAGCTATGATTCACAATGAAATGGAATCTGGTTAGCAACTACCTAAAGAGCTGGCTTTTAATTTTAAATCGATAGAAAGAAGTCTTTATTACTTTGAAGTTTATAGTAACAAATACTCACAGAACTAAGGTAGAAATGCGAAAGCAGAAAAAAGCAAGAGATATTTAAAAAGTTACTTTAGTACAGGATTTCTTCTCTATAAATACTATAAAGCCTAGCTCATAGAGAGCTTGTCGTTTAGTCCAATTTTCCAATATAAGGTATATTAATTTTGCTTGTTGTAACACACACCGCCATGACAGTATATGACTACTTATTGGTTGGTTCTATATCCTATTCTCTCCATCACATCCATACACTTATGTCTAAACCCATGTTCACCGAACTATGCTGCTGCACAGATGGACCATAGTTAAAAAAATTGTAGCAACTTAGTGAGAGTCTTAGCTCAGTGCCTCATTTCCTCCATTGCTGTAAGAAAAATAGCTAGAGCTTCTGTCAAGGATTGCTGGTTGTCAAGAGTATCTAGCTCAACAGAACTTTGAGAAGTTATTGTGCTAGTTGTACCCTGTAGCTTTCATAATATATTGCACTTGTGTTAGCACCAAATTTGAAAGAGACAAATGCTTCACTTACAATGCAAATTCATTAAATAGAATTACACATGAGTGGTATTAAAGCAGGGAAAGGCAAGAGTATAGGCCAATAACTGCATCTTTAATAATATACTGCAGCATATGCACTTGTGTTAGCAACAAATCTGAAAGAGACAAATGCTTCACTAACTAAGCCAATTAATCAAATAGCATTACAGTGTTAAAGCAGGGAAAGGCAAGAGTATAGTCCAATAACTGCAACTTTCATAAATATATTGCATAATATATACTATACCTGTGT
The DNA here is from genome assembly GCA_035048595.1 of Echinosophora koreensis. Taxonomy (NCBI): domain Eukaryota; kingdom Viridiplantae; phylum Streptophyta; class Magnoliopsida; order Fabales; family Fabaceae; genus Echinosophora; species Echinosophora koreensis. The sequence continues at coordinate 7,417,813 of JAPCYP010000001.1, read as the reverse complement.
CAGCAGAAAATTTGAAAGAGAGACGCTTCACTTACTAAGAAAATTCTTTAAATAGCAATACACATGGGTGGCATTAAAGCAGGGAAAGGCAAGAGTATAGTCCAATAACGGCAGCTTTCATAACATACTGCAACATATATATTGTACCTGTGGTAGCAGCAAATTTGAAAGAGACGAATGCTTTCGTCACTAACTTGAAAGTGACAGATGCTTTGATTAAAAAAAAAAAAAAATATCAAGAATTAACAAAAGGAAAAACTAAATTATCCATCAAACACAACAGGACAATTGAAACCACTTCCAATTTAATAAATTCACAATTGTAAATTGCAGTTATAAAATTACCGCAACTCCAATTATCAGTTAGCTATACTAAAAAAGCAATGGTTTCATTTACCCTGTTATATGATGTGAAAGTGCATTCAACTTGACTGAGCATCAAAGGAATAGTAGCAAAATTGGTGGACAGAGAATAGTAGCAAAGAAGGTGACATGTTAGGAAAATACAGCACCAAAAGAAGGTTGCAGAATTGGTGGACAAAACTATTAAATGCATCAGTTGTTTTACTTTATACTTTACTAATTGATTGTCAGCAGAAATGCTTGAAGGATTTCAAATGAGGATACCTTAAAACTCTTCTTAATTCTTATTTCAATACATTCTAATAAAACTTATCAGAACACATGTTCCCTTAATAAAAAGGATAACTCTACTTTGAGAGACAAAAATTCACGTCCAAGCAAGTCGTTAAAATGTGTGCCAAGTTTGACTATAATGATTTGAACTGCAGAGTGCAGACTTGTCCAACTCTATCCCAACACATTTTACTTGAGATAATTAGACTCCAAACACTCTTCTCAATTTTGTAAACCCAAGCTACAAAACCTCCAAAAAGGAAAAAGAGAGGAATGAAATATCACTTCCAAGTAGATAGATATTGCTTACAAAACCTCCTTGGTTCTCCTTAGATTTATGATAACCGATACAATACTACTTAATTTCTTCCAAGTTTCATCCATCACCCAAGTTTTGAGAAATTTAAATATTTTGTTGCAAATGGATTGAGAATGAAATAAAGTCTGCAACTTTATACCAACACAGAATGCCAAGAAGGCAACACACACACACACAGAGTCATGAGAGAGCGAAGTTTTGTGTGTCTAAAAGATAAAAAGGAAGAAAGTCTTATGAGTAGAAAAAGTGTCCGAAAGGAAAAAGGTGTTTCTCAAGAAGATAAAAGCTAAGGGAAAAAGGAAAGGCAACAACTAATACAATAACAGGGAACCATGATTTTGAGTTGATGTTTTCAATGATGCATATAAGAAAGATATGGTCCAAGTGTAACGATTCTATGATGTGGCAGGTAAAAGTTAAAAAAAAAGAAAGAAAAAAAAAAAAGGAAAGCCTAAATTTTGGTATGAGGTTGCAATTTGCACAGGGTGCAACCCAAGGCATACTATATCTGCACACAAAGGCCAACCCTTCCATATTCCACCGAGATATTAAAGCCATCAATATCTGTCTCTGGTAGGCAGCTAAATGGTGAGAAGAACTGGTTAGAGTCCAGGCTTAAAGTATTGGTTGAAGCTTGTGAGGAAATTCCTCTCTTTTGATACACGTAAATAAGTTAAAAGCTATTGCAGAGAAGAGTTCATTGTGAGGTCACAAATATATACAACACATGTAAATATTCAAGAAATACAGAAAGCACAGCAAAGGCCATATAGGGCCTTCATTTGACAACAATGATATACTTGGCTGACCTCGTTTCAACATATAGGGCACCTATATTTGTATTCGGTAAATTAGAAGCTGAGCATGCAGGAGAATACTGCTAGTCTTGGTTTTATGAGAGTAATTTTTTTTAGGTTTAAGTAAGCTTTTAGTCTCTGGAAAATTCATCAATTTTGGTTTTAGTCTTTGTAAAAAAAATTCTTAGGATTTCGTCCATGTATTTTCAAAAGTTTTGTAAATAGTCCTTATTGTTACCCGAGTACTAAAAATCATACTAGATGTAAAAATTTGTCAATTATAACCTTATGGCCCTAATGTATGATTTTATTTCTACTTTCTAGCCAAATTTTGGAGCAAGTCGGACAAGAACGAAAAATTACCTCGATACCCCCTGAGTACAAGATATCATACAAAATGAAGGAATTTAGCAATTTTAACCTTATTCCCTAATGTATGATTTTGTTTCTATTTTATGGCCAAATTTTACAGCAAGTCGGACAGTAAAATAAAATTACCTCGATACCCAAAAGTACTAGATAACGGAAAAAGATGCCGGTAGGGACTATTTGCAAAAAATTTAGATTACAGGGACGAAAACCTAAGAAAAAATTTCACAGGGACCAAAACCAAATTTGATGAACTTTGTAGGGACCAAAAACTTATTTAAACCTTTTTTTTTAACTTAAAGTTAAAGCTAGAAAATGAACAGGATCTGGTTTATGGCTACTTGCCTTTCCACTTGTTTCCTTGATTGAAATTAATGTTGAATGATCTGTTAAAAGTGCCTTGAAGAGATTTCTAGTTTCTGAAATGGTGAACGTAAAGGATTGCACTATAGTTTCAAGTAGTTGATAGCATTTCAACAAGTGTGTTCTAAAGATTTGCTTAGGATATTTTTCCTGGCAAAGCATTTATAAGAAAACAAAACAAAGCTTGGTAATTTAATTCCTGCCATTAACCTTAGTCCTTTTCAATTAAACCTTGGTACTCTAAGTTAAGAGAGAAGGCAGATGAACAGAGCAAGTGAGAGGCATACCATAAACTATTAAGGTATCAAGCAAGGCATACTTGCCATTAACTTCTTTATATGCGCTTTCATCCTTATATCTGAAAGAAGACTAAGAAATATTTAGAATATAATATCGAGAAATTGGTAAAAAAAAATTAAAAAATTAGAAGGAAAAAAAATTAACCTTGGCTTTTAGATTTTCGCAGTTTTATAACATTGAAATTCCACTTTCAGTTTTTCTCACCTTCACATATTTAAATCCCAGATTCTCATAGTTTTATATGCCTGTTTTTTCCAGACGATACATAATTAAAAAATGGGAAATTAGTTGTCTGACCCAATCATTCTATTTTCCATATGTTTGAACCTTGAAAAGAGACTTGTGCGTCTTTAAACTAAATTCGACATAAGGTAAATACATTAAAGAAGCAGTGTTAACAAAGAAAAGAACAGTTATGTGGAGGGATTTGTAGAGGAAGAACGAACCTTGAGGAGAAGATTGGGAACATGTGTGGCTCTGGCAAAGGAACTGAGATCTGAAAGAGACTTGAGAAAGGAGCCTTGTTGTTATTATCAGAGTTTTCTATACCCAAATAGACCTACGCGCCCAACATCATCTGGATGTCAGCCACATTCTGCCGGCGGAGTGGTGGTTGCCACTATTGCCATGATTCTACACTTTCTCAAATGTCATACAGAGAGAAAAAGGGTAGGAAAACCAAAGCTTTTGAAGATTAATGCTTTTGAGTGAGGGAAATTTGAGAGAAAGCGAGAGAGATAAGCATAAAGAAAGTGAGAGAATGAGAGGAGTGATTGGGTCAAAATCGAAGAAAAAGAACAAAGGATTTGCAGTGACTGAAAAAAGAGAAAGAGAGCAACTTTTGGGTTTGAAAAGAAGTGAATGTGGGAGGGGTAAAAAAGGCACGGGTGGGAGGGACCTTGTTTCTGTGTTTGAGCGGGAAAAAATTTGTGGAGATTGTGACACATGGACAAGAAGGGTTTAATTTTCTTATTAGGTAGGATGGATGAGGGGTGTAAGACCCGATCCTATGACCCGATGAATCTAAGGATCCAAACCAAACCAATTATATTGGTTCGGATTTTTTTGGTATTCGGATCCGAACCAAACCAAACCAAACCAAGCCCGATGGTAATTGGTTCTGTTCTCGATTTCAAGGATTCTGGAACCGAACGAAACCGAACCGAATCAATTATTATATTTTAATATTTACATATATGTTTTAATATTTAATATTTATTATATATTACAATTTATTTATATTTTAATATTTTAATATTTATTATATTTATTTTTATATATACTTTAATATTTTATATATTTAATATTTATATATATTTTGAAATTTAATAATTTTCGGATCCGAACCGAACTAACTTGTTCTTGAATGGTTTGGTTTGATTCGGATTTGATAGGAAAAATTCTTAAAACCGAACCAAACCATTTTTTATTGGTTCGGATTTTTCTCACACTTAAAATCGAACTAAACCGATCCGTTACACCCCTAACTAACATGGTGTGACACAGTTAGTAGATAATCGGGTTCCTTAAGCATGTAGTCAAAGGTTCGATTCCTGGTACATGTGTACGAAAAAATATTTGTTGGGCTTTTCGACCAAACTGACCCACTTTTTAGAAACTATTTACCAAAATAACCTACTTTTGAAACTATTTACCAAACTAACCTACTTTTAAATAAAATAATATTTTTTTTTGACTTTTAGTGGCGCCGGCCAAGCCGGCGCCATTGACTTTGACCCGCCACGTGGCCGGTCTCGATTGGCCCGGAAAAAAAAAAACGAAAAAAAAAGGGTAGTGGCACCGTTCAAAACGGCGCCACTCTATATATATATTGAAATTATTGATTCGGTATTGCTTGTCTGAGACTTGAAATTATTGATTTCATATCTTTGACTCAACTGCATAGGGGATGTCCTCTCTTGCTCTTGTTGCCAAACGCCAAATGGTATCTAAATAGCATATAATCACCAAGAAGAGCTAGGAGAAGCATCTCCTTAATTTACCCCCGTCTATTTTATGATATTCATGCCTTGCTTCACACTCAGATCATGGAAGTTTAGAATCTCAGGAGGTTACTTAAATTGGGAATTACTCAGGAACCATAGTATTGTTCTTTAAACTCTTTTTATCGTACCCAAAAAGAAAATGAAAATCTATGTGGATTGTGTGTTTTGCTTCACCTGGTATATGGACACGGTTAGCTTGTTCGGGATGCCAGGCTTAGAAGCTGTACATTTATTTATAAATAATCTCTGTACTTCTAAGAAATTAAATTATATATGGAGATCTTACTAGACTCAAAATTGAATGTTGTATAACACTAGTTTCTTTTCTGCAACCCAATTAAGGGAAAAAGAATAAATTCTCAAACAAGATTCTTGTATTTGGTGATCCCTTAAAAGGATATCCAAAGTTGCAAACTTGCACATCAAGTCATGGTCCCACGGCCCACACACTTGTCCCAACAAATCAAAAGTAACGCGTATGAAATGGGCGGAGCGACTCAAATGACAATAACCAATGAGACCGACCCAACATACTCTTAATTTGAGAAGTTGAAATTAAAAAACGTTGACATTTCATATAATCAATTTGGTAGAATTACACCTTATTTAATTGAAATTAATGATTAATTAATTTTTAAGTGAGAGATTATTTGAAAAATACGAGGCCTTAAAATAAATGAGACTTTTGCTCAAGCATGAATTTGAACCTCGTTTCCTAAGGCTTTGTTTGTGAGTCTTGTTTAGGAGGGGAAGTAAGGGAAATGGAAGGTTAATAAGAATCTCTCTCTTGTTTGTGAGTATAAAATATTGGAGGGGAAGTTTTTGAGGAGTTTAAAAGACCCCCCAAACCCCTCATCACCTCAATTTTTTGGTTTACCCCAATTTGGGGTTTTTTGGGGGGTTTACTCTAATTTTTAGAGGAAAATGAATAATTTTTTTTTTTTGCATGAGTAATTTTTTTTTGAAAGATGCATTAATATTATTTAAAAAATATTACTTATATTAATTTTCTAAAATAAAGGTAAAATTGTAAAACTATGTTATAAACCCTCTATTTACTTCCCTTCATACAATATGCACTCACAAACAAGGTGAGGGATAATACTCTATTTCCCCTCCCCTCCCTCTTCTTTCCTTCCCCTTTGATCTCCTCACTTTCCTTTCCCTCCAAACTCACAAAAAAGCCTAAGGTCTTATTTAGGAGGGGAAGTAAAGAAAAGGGAGGGTTTGTTAGAGTCTCCCCCTTGTTTGTGAGTTTAAAAAATTGGAGGGGAAGTTTTTGAGAATTTTAGAAAACCCCCCAAACCCCTCCTTACCTCAATTTTTTGGTTTACCCCAATTTGGGGTTTTTTGGGGAGAAAATAATTAAATTATTAATTTACCCTCATAGTCTTTACTAATTTGCATTAATATTTTTTTTTGAAATGTGCATTAATATTATTTTAAAAATATTACTTATGTTAATTTCCTAAAATAAGGGTAAGATTGTAAAAATATGCTATAAACCCTTCATTTACTTCCCCTCATACAATATATCCACTCACAAACAAGGAGAGTGATAATACTCTCCTTCCCCTCCCCTCCCTCCCCTTTCCTCCTCTTTTGATCCCCTCCCTTTCCCTCCCATTCAAACTCACAAACAAAGCCTTAGGTAAAAGCACATGTTATTTATCACTACAATAGGCTAGCTAATAATGTAACTTTTATAAATACTAATACTTTAATAACAAGTAAGTTTTTTGCTGGAAAATCTAAAGCAAGGGGCTTGAACCGCCTTATGTTTGGGCCAGCCCTGTAACCAACAAGTCATCAATGACGTCTTCCTTGGACATAGATTGTCATTCTATTGGTAATTGTTATGGAAGTCCGAGTTGTATACTCGGGGCCGACTTTGTTAGCAACATAGATCCAACAGAGAGCTAGGCCGAGAGGTAGGAGACTGGGCATCCGAGGACGATATCTTGACTAACTTAAGGCCCAAGAGTTAAATAAATCACATGGAGAAATCGGATAGGCAGAGGATGAAACGTATGACGGTTGAACGACAGACTCGTGAATGAAAGATAACGGTAAGTATTAACGCCCGTTGTCCGACTATGATTACCCAGGGCGGCAACGGTTATCCAAGAGTAAAGAGACTCAATTATGAGACGTAAATACGGAGCCCACTATAAGTAGAGGCAATAGGAATAGAGATGGACAAGATATAACACATCCGAATACACTAAGCCGAAATAACAAATCCTTGGCTAAAACTGTAGTAAAATTAACAAAACATAGATACAAATTACTGCATGTTACATTATTGCATGTTGCATAAAAGAGAAGGTTTAAATTTTAATGTGTACTTGAGTATTCAGCTCAGCATTGAATCAAGTTTCTTAAACCCAGAGAACATCCACTTGCTGCAAGTGAGAGTGAACTCCTCCCAACTTGATGAGTTTGTTTTTTTTTTCTCATTCAGCATAGCATAAAACTGTTAATGGGGGGCAGTTTTATACTCATCAGATGGGATTAGAGGGACCTCTCACAAGGCTTGTATAAATGGCCCAACCCATCATGGTCCAATTATAAGACAAAGCCCAATTTCAATATTTCATCATATTGGTGCTTATAATATCAATAATTAATCATAATTAACATATTAACATAATTCCTAATAATTAATTAATGCTAATCCATAAAATTGATTAATTAAAAATAATTAATCTAACAAAAACAGTAATCTTGTCATTTTAACCTAGGAGACAGAGACATTCTTTGATGCTCTTTTGAACAACCACTGTGGTATACCAACCCTACTTCTCGAAACCCTCCACGTAAATGGCTGAAACCTTCCCTTGTTCCAATCATTTCTATTTAATTAGCCACACGTTACACGTTATATATCTTTCTACATAATTTTAGTGAACTTTCACTTTAGCTTCTATTAGAAGTTTCTTTGTTTCTCTCCTATATAAGTCCTAGTAATATGATCAATTAATTAATTATCATAGCCAAGCTAGCTTGCTTTAATTCGCTACAATACAAGAACAAATATGGATAAGCAGAAAACGTCACCACTCATTAGACAATTACATAGGGTTGTGAAGAAACTGAAGTCTCTACTACACTGTTGGCGAGTGCATTCCAGAAGTTCAAAACAAAGAACGAGCAGATTGTTCAGTAATCGAATGGGCTGGGAAAGCTTCCTTGACGATGAAGAAATCAATAATAGGGATCGCGTAGTAAAGAATAGAAGAACACTAAGTTATGCTTTAGAAGATGATGATATTGATAAAAGGGCAGAGGTTTTTATTGCTAACTTTCGTCGTCAGCTAAGTTTGGAGAGAAGAGTTTCCTTGGAGCCAAAGTATTGCAGAAGAAATAGTTTTGAGGGTGATTAATTAGAAAGTGAAACTTGTTTTTTCTCTCCAAGTTTTGTTATATGTGTAATGTGGTCCAATTGGTGTGCTGGGATCTGTTTAAAGTAATTGAAGTTTGCTTGAACTATATGAATATGTGAATGAATATTGATGCCTTTGAAAACCAGTATAGGTCCTTTTAACCATGATTTGGAAGGTGAAATTTGAGGGTAAGTTTATTTTGATTTTAATTTCTTGTTTTTATTAATAATTGTAGAAATGTTATATTATTTTCATTTTATTTCTTATTTTCAAAATTCTACAGCCCAAGGGGTTGGTCTAGTGGAGCATAACAGGACCTTGTATCTGACAGGTTGCAGGTTCAAGCCCCCACTCGTCTCCTTGGAGTGAGGTAAATATAAATCCCTTTGTAAGTGCTCATAGAGCCTGAAAGTTTTCCCTACCTTGGATTGGGGCACCATCCCCTCACCCTAAATTTTTTTCATCAAAATAAAAAATAAAAAAAATCTATAGAGGAACGGTAAAAATACATACTGTCAATAAACAATTCAATGAAACACTCCCTAAACAATAATAAATAATTACTAAGATGAAACAATAACTTATTAATAAAATAAACTTAAAAAGGTATTAAATTAGTATAATAACAAATGGAAATATTATGGTACATAAGAAAAGGCTTATAATTCCTGTATTTTGCAAAGTATCAGGTATTAAATTGACCAAAGACTAAATATGTTACAATGGTTGTTTAATTTACACATGTTAATGAAAATCTGCTAGCCGAGGCAGAAAATCAACAAATGTTTGACCTTTGAAGGCAACACACCAACACCTTCTCTGTGGTTTGAATCTCCTATTCCTCTCCTTCTGTGCAGTTTTTTTTTTTTTTTTCCTTTGTTTCCTTGGAAATGTAGAATGTTTGTTGTGGGTGAAGTTCTCTCATGTGTCAGATCAAATACTTGTGATTGGTTTAATTGCTTCATTTGGTTTGATAGTCAATGACAGTTTGAAATGCCCCAGCCAATGCTTTGACCTTGTTCTTTCTAGCCTCCAAAAGCTTGCTTGCAGTTTCTTCTATCACATCATTGGATACCTGAGCTTCCTTCTTCCCATGTTGCACCCCACCACCACCACCTTGTTGCTTTGGTTGTGTTGTCTCATCCTTGGCTTCTTTAACTTCACTCTCCACAAGTTCTTGTTCATCTTCTCCTTCTTCCCTCACCTTAACCACTTCAATTATTTCTCCTAATTCATTAACACCTTCTTTCTCTTCCTCATTGTTGTTCTCACTTTTGTGATCTTCTTCTATTCTCTGCTCACCTTCTTCTTCCTTTTCTTTGACCTCATCAACTTCTTCTTCAGCTGTAGAAGAATGATTAATTTCTTGGTGACTTTCATTAGTGTTGTTGCATTCATCTTGGTTTATATTCTCATCCTCTTCTTCATGCTTATCTTCGTTTTTCTCTTCTTTTGCAGCTTCTTCTGACACTGTAGGAATTACCTTCGAATGATCATCGACTTGAATGCAAAGCTGATCATCGTACCCCTCAACCTCCTTATCACGTCCATGCTCATTTTCATGTTCATGTTCAGACTCAGCATGATGTGGAACATCAGATACAACAACATTATTATTTTCAACCTCTTGTTGTTCTTGATTCTCTACTTTTTCTACTTCTTCTTCAACCTCAACCTTTTCATTTATGGCTTCTTTAACTTCTGGCTCAGTTTCAACATTTAACTCTTCGGCAGTACTTTCAGTTTCAACAATAGTAGTACTCTTTGCAGCATCGATTGAGTTATCAGAAGCATTATTATTAGGTAACTTCTTAGTGCTTGAAGTAGAAGGACTTGGGCTTCTACTCTTGGTGCTCTTAGCAATAAGTGGTTGCTGTGTTTTTCCTTCCTTTGGGGTCTTTGAGATTTTTTGTGAAATGGGTTTAGAAGGGTTAGTGCTTTTAATTAATGGTAGTGATGATCTACGTGGCCCAGGAGACACAAGGGCTTTGTGTTGTCTTGAAGGAGAGGGTTGTTTTTGTTTTGGTAACCTTGAAGGTGATGGTGGTTTGTCAAAAGATCTTCTTCTGTTTAAAGTGGGCTTGTTGGAGGAGGCATCACTATTCTTTGGTAGCTTGAAGGAGTGGGACTCAACTAGGCGTGAGCTTATTGTGGGCTTAAGATAGTTTGGGACTTGTTTCTCTGTTGGGTTTGAGGTGGGTTTATCTGTAGGGCTTGTTGTTGTGGTTGTGGATGGTTTGGTGGTCATTTTGGTGCTTGTAATTGGAGAAGTAGAAGATGGGGCCTTCTTATCCTTCCCAACAACAACACTCTCTTTTGCTTTTGTTGCCATATATTTATGTATATGTACCTCAAACCCTCCTAAGAATTTCTTGGAAAGAACCTGCACTTTACCAAAAATTAATCTCATTTAGGGAGCTACAAAAGGGTAAGATTGCTGAGTACTCTTAAAGTAAGAGGAATTGCTATATGACTAAATATATGTGATTAAAGTGAAAGACAATACCAATTCATGAAATTAATATGGCTTGAACATAATGATACAAAGACAAAAATTTCTTACTCTAATGCCTTGTTTGTGAGTTTGGAGGGGAAGGAAAGAGAGGGGATCAAAGAGAAAGGAAAGAGGAGAGAGGGGAGGACAAGGAGAGTATATCCCTCTCCTTGTTTAAGGTGAAATGAAAAAAGTGGGTTGAGGAGGAGAACGATGGATTAATTAAATACACCAAAACCGTTCCCTTCAATTAATAGAACTCACAAATAAGGGAGGAGAAAATTAAGCTTTCCTTTCCTTCTCTTCCCCTCCAAAAAACAACTACAAAAGTTTGTCTATCTACACACCCCAAGACTAATGTATGTTATGACTCTTGTGAGGCTCGTGATGAAATTATGACTAATTGTTGCGTAAAAATTGAAGTTGTGTGATGCACAAATCAATAAGTTTAGAAATAATTATGTTTTCCCTTACCGGAGTATAAATTACACAATGAGAAAAGGTCATCCCCTTCATCAAATTTTTTAATGAAACAAAGTCCGGAATTGTAATGTGCTGGCTAGACAATTAGGCGGCAAAGTTTACATACTATCAAGAGGTGGAAGGGTTAATTTAAATCACATCTGATAGATGATACACACATTTACATCTAAATCATAATTTTGCTAAAAGGTAAACAGTTCTGCCATAATGGCAATTACTCCATGAATGTGCCGTTTTTTAGGTGACATGTTATTACAGTGTAATTTCCTGACATAACATGGTGCAATTGCTCAGACTCTAATTCAGAAAAATAAATGTGAGAATGATGGATTAACATGAAAAGCCCATCCTAACTCCCCCACAATAAGAATGGTTCACTGTTCCGTAATGTAAATATGCCATTATTGGACATCTAAGCCCAAAAAATGTGCTCCACGTTAATGTATTCATGAGAGAAAAATATCCATCTTGGTCAGAAGATTTGTTTTAACGAGTTGTAAGAGAAAAGTTATCATAAAATAGAATTTGTGGCATAAATAATAAAACAAAGATATCAAAAGTGTTAGTCAAATGATTATTGTCAATTGATGATCACGTATATATGAATGCTTATAACCAAAAGTTATGTTCCTTTGATATGCAATTTGGAAAAGAAAAACAACCATGATCATGTGACACAATGATTGAATTCCACTCTTTTTTTGGATACCAGGGGAAGCAAGCAATATTCAAGAATTTGATGCAAATTAAACTCGAAATTGAAAAGGAAGAGTAAGTTTACAAGAAGGTTCAAGTTCGGATAACGTACCTTGGTAAAAGAAAGTGCATGGAAGTGGTCACAAAGCAAATGAAATTGCTTTGAAAGATGAGAATATATGAAGAAAGAGAGAAAACAAAACAGAAAGAGGGTTTGTGAGGCTTAGTAATATCATAAATGAAGCGTAAATTACGCACAAACTCACAGGTGTTTGCATTGCAGGCCATTAAATCAAAACAATAATTTGTTTGATTTGATATCAAACAAAGCTGTGAATAACCGGCACATGGGGGATGTTAAGTCATATTTCTTCTAATTTTAGTTGGAAAAAAAGTTAGACGGTAAATAAATTATCTATTCAAATGAGTGAACATATACTGTTATCCATTTTATAATGGATAAATACTGCTCACCACTTTAATTTTCGTTGCTTTTAGACTACTTTAAATTATTAATTAGTCACTAAATTTAGACAATTCAAACTAAATATTCAGCAAGTTTTTGGTTTCATCTTTCCTTGTTAATGACGTCAAGCTTGGGCCGAGACGAACTGGAAATTATGCAATTATTATGTAATGTGGGCAGTTACAGGGTAACGCCGGAGGGGTAAGGTGACATTTGGCAGATGCACGATATAAATGTTGATGGAACACCAAAAAATAAACATACAAATGTTGATGCCATCAAATGCATATGGTTTTCCATGTTTTTTTTATTCACTGATGTTGTGCTGCCGTTTATCTACATTGTGACAAAAGTCATTATCTTCTCTCTTCTTTCTTTCTTTCTTTCTTTTTTTTTTGTTGACAGAATCATCTCTTCTTTTTTTTTTGTCCAAAGGAGGCTTACTTAGGCCTTATAATAGGAGAGGGAAAAATGGAGGTACAGCGAGATCGAACCCGCTACCTCACAGGTCACAGGTTCCAAATATTCCTTACAAGTTCAACCACTGTAGTGGGACAATTTTTACAATTGATTTTAAAAGTTATTTTTAAGAATTTCTAAGAATGTTACAATTGAATTAAGAAGGTTTAAATGGTTTTTGTCAAATTGAAGGAACCATCTCAAAAAATGATATTATAATTTCTTTATTCTCTTGCTGATTTAATTCTACCTTCCTTTATTACAGTTGTCCACTGAAACACATAATCACCATCAAGGCGTATTTAGAGATGCACTTGTCAGAGAAAAATAGGAAATAAATGCATCTACATTTATTTATAGCTTAAAAGGTCTATTTAATTCGTATTTCTCATACATAGAGTATAAACATCTTCGAAATACATTCACCATTAAATGTTTAATGTCATACAACCAACCTTGTAAATATATGGAAATAAAATATCTCCAAAGTACTAATATAACTTAAATGATTCTAAATATACAGCAAATAAGTGATAAAAAAATAAAAATAAAAATTTTAATTGGCAATATACAAAATTAGCTGTATGTAATTAAGTAATTGATTAAAATTTGTATGACTATCAATTGTCTAAGTGTAAGATTTTATCAATTTAAACCCAAAATGCTACGAATTAGATTAAATATACATTTGTAGTAATATATTATGATTAGAAAAATAAAAATTATAGCCGTAAGATCTGCCCTAGCCCTGGTGAGCCCCGGGACCCAACTCATCTAAACTTTTTCTTATCAAAAATAAATAAAAAATTATCATTTACTGGCAACAAACTAAGTTAGAGCAATTACCAGACCTAACAGAATTAATCCCAATTAATCTTCTTCACAAATGAAAATGTTTGTTACCATGTTATAATATTGTAAAATTATATTTAATCCTGGAGCAAAATTGAAAATCAGATATAGATTTGAACATAATTCATGGAATATTGTCATTAACTAAATAACATTAGAGACTATTAGAGGAAACAAATGTTTGAATCATGCAGAAATAAAAACAATTTAAAAATTCTCCAAAGAATGTTAACATTTTAATAGTAGAGTAAATTTCCCTAAACATGTAAAATCAAATTTATAGGCGTGAAATGGCAATCTATTTTCCAAGGCCACAACATCTATCTCATTTAAGTTATTTCTTGCTTAAGTAAATGTTAACAACAATGCTAATTCTTTCACCTCTAAATGTAATAATAGGTTCGATGCTCAAATTTTTTTTAGTCCCGGGTGTTTAATACAGCTGAATTAACAACTCTCCCTGCTCAATAAATAAGCTGAATATTGTCTTCTTTCCTTTGCATTACTCCCAGGATGCCAATGTTGCATAAGCTGAATATTGTCCGGGTCCAATATCAAATCTAATCTAAATCGAAATCCATGGAGGTTTGAGAAATTTTTGTAAAACTACCTGCAAATATTAGAAACTTCATCTTTTCTATTTTGCATTACCTACTTGTGTGTTTTATAGGAATAACCGAATAAGAGAAGACCATTATGTTGTAATCCATACTTCCACAAGATATCTTAAAACATTCAGATTTCAATGAACAAAAAACTGATTCGCTCGTTTCCATAGTTCCACTAGATGCTTTGATTGAGCATGAATAAAAATAGTTCGAAGATATGGACAATAAAGAGAATAGATAAAAAGGGAAAGGAGTCATGAACTATTTTTGGAAAAAGAACTCAGCAACAAAGATTAAATTGAATGAGAAAATGGAGAAGAAAAAGGAAATAAAGGCAGAAGCTGGAACACATATGGAACCCTAAACCATGCATAATAAAAAAGAGAGGAAAATCCACCTTGAGAAATGACTAATACATACTTGAGGAAGAGAAAGCCTCACTATATGTTCATTAAGTTTTCTGGTGATTAGAATTACCTCAATATGTTCTTAAATTTGCCTACTGATTTTTTTTATTCTATAAAGCTACCTGTGATCACCTAGCTAGCATATTTTAATGACAAAAAATTATTTGCTATGCATTATTGAATTAGAAAACTTAAGATATCCCTTGTGACAACATGGAGCCATAGAGTGGACAGACCACACTCTCATTCTATCTCTATAAATTACTATTCCCCATACTTCTTAGTTCTCAGTCTCGCCCTTTGCATTTGTTCAAAGCAAATAGAGAGACCCAATTGTTTCTAAAGAATCATCCCTCACTTCCTAACTCTCAAGATAGAGTACTAATGTAAGAAGGGAAATCTAATGAGCTGAATCCTTATACAAAGATACTACTTTCCACTATATGTATAAATATTTTAAAACAATACTCATGATCAAATATGCATTTCCTTAAAAACCAGATTTAAGTCATAAACCAACATATCAAAACTTCCCAAAAAGGTTCTTTACCATGTTTAGATCTTTCTCCCAAAATTGCTCACTAAATAACAAAGATAAAATACTTATCAGCTCCAAGTTAGTCACTACTGACATGTCTAACAAAAAATGGGGCACAACACACAAAATGAAACAGAGAAGCCTTGAAGTTTCTCTAAATAAGAAACTAAGATTTAAGATTCTTAGAAGCTACTCATATATTGTCAATTTGCAACCAATTCATTGTACTCATGTAGAAAAACTAGAGAGATGTCATAGTACTATCCAACCATGCAACAACAATATATTTAGCATCAGGGCTAATTGCAACCACAAGAACATGATCATTCATATAGTATTGCAATATATTTAATAGGCCTAGTTCTTTATGTGCTTGGGAAAATCACCAAACAATGAAAAAGGAAACAGTATTGCAATTATATTCAAAACCTTAAACGGCCACCTAAAAACCCAGCACTGTAATGGAACTCCAAGCTCTTAACCTGCGATCGAGGTGTCTATGGATCGGTATCAATCTGAAACGTAATTAAGTAACTATTATAAGCATAATTATAAATAATATTCTAAATTTAATATAAGAGGAAACAATTAAGAATATATATTACCTCATTAGCTTTCAATGAAGTGCTTCTTCATCAGCGCGACTATCGTTGCCGCCAAATCATCACTCTTCATGGTCGACTGACGTAATTCTTCGGTCATAAAGAGCTTTCTCTCCTCCAATAGAGTAATCTGGCCTTCAATTGTACTCAGATTCCCGTTTTCTTTAGTTAAATCATCAGTCAAGCCTTTGATTTCGTCCTCTAACCGTGTCACCTCTGCCTTCCACTCAGATATATTTTTCTCGTGTTTCTCGATCAAGCCAGTATACGATTTTATCGTGTCCTCGGAGAGGAACCTGGTGAGATGTTTGATGTAATCTATGGCAGTTTCGGTGTTTGAGATTTGACCAGCCATATTATCTACTAAATAACATCAAAGACATTAAAATAATGACACACAATAAAATCCAATGAACAATCAACAAATGAGTGAGAATATATGAAAAGAACGAAGAAGCTAACCGGCAATAGAGAACGTAGACGATGCAGAAGGCTGCGAAGTAGAAAGGGACGATAGAAGGGTTTTAGGTTAAACTAGGTTTTAGCACCGTGCATGCACGGGTAAATTTTCCATTAAATAAATTTGTTTCAAATTTTTTAAAAAAAAAAGAAAAAATTTGTTTCAAATTTTCTGATATTGATAATATTAATAATTTACAAAAAAAAAAAATTTACATTATTATAAACATTGATAATTATTAATATTACTAACACAGATAAAAAAAAAAAAAAACATATACTATGAGTGTACAAATTTTCACATACTCTATTTTGTTTCAGGTTAAGATATATGTGTATGTTTATCCTATACTTATTATAATATAGATACACTTGCTTTAAATAAAAAATATGTTGAACTAATTAGACTTCAAATATACTTCAAAATAAATCCAATTTTTTTTTCATAGTCGACCCAAATATAGAAACAATCTATGACAATTTAATCATCCGATGGTTAATGACTATTCTTAATGGAATAGCCCAGACTTCGAAAATAGAATAATTGTTCGAGATTATTTTGATGCAAATAAATGCCCATTCAAATGATATTTTCAACATAATTTATGCAAATTGGAAGGATAGTCCCAAAAAATATAAATGTTAATATCTTGTGTTTTAAAAGTGATTTTTAAAGTAGCGTGGATAAGTACTTAAAGAAAACAATGATAACATTCATGTTCAATATGTTTAACAATGATAACATCACATTTCCCTTCATACAATATATTGAAAATTCTATACATGAACCATTTTTAAGTTTTTCTGACCGCTCCTATACCAATCCATTGAGCCACAATGTTCACAACACCAGTTTATTGCTCCAAAGTATGGAAAATCTAGAGAGAAAAAAGTTTAACAAATCGGTCAACATGTAAAAAATAAAAAAGTGGCAACAATAAATTAAATCAATAGATGCAAATAAACATAGATTACTAAATAAATATCTTCACTTTTATCTTCAACAAATAAATGATTCTCGTCATCATAAACTTTAAAATCAATTTCTATAAAATCAATATTAACGAACCAATTAAATAAAAAGTCGGAATGCAAGTGGAAAAAATTATACAATAATACAAACAAAATAATAATTTATATTACGTGGATGGATTGTCAAATTAATATTTTTTTTCTACTTAGTATATCCCCATAACTCACTTGGGATGGTAGACCTTATTGTTGGGATGCCACTGCTCTTAAAAAATCTAAATCTATTTTTTTGAAAAATAAAGCAATTTTTTAAAAAATATAAACAAAGTATTTAAAAACAAAGTTAGTACATTCACATCACCCTTTCTAAAAAGTATAATTAAATATTGAAGTATAAAAGTTAGTACATTCACATCACTCCTTGGATGGTGTTACGCTGGATAATAGCTTTGCTCTTCTTGATTTGTTTTTGTTAAATGATGCTAGAGGTGTTTCTACACCTCAGGTTGTTTAGTTGTGTTTCCTCCTTGTTATTCATCAAAAAAAAAAATATTGAAGTATAAAATAAATAATTAGACTTAAATAAATGATCCCTTAAAAATAAAGACCAATAATTTATAGAACTATACAATTAATAAATATTGTAAAAATATTTAATAAATAGTTTCATATTAAAAACTAAATATTGTATACAAATAAAATATATTAAATCTTTATATATAAAAATAAATAACTATATAAATTAAATTTGGTAAATATAAAAAACAATAACACGTACCATTCTGAATATTGCGTAAAGGTTTCACTGAACTACTAAATGATGCATTCTTTAGAAATTGAAATGTTGATTCAAAAACATTAGAACAAAAATCACCTACCAATATTTCATATCATTAGAGTTGACAAACAATTTCTCATTATTTCTAAACATTACTATGGATAAATTTAAAATAAATATGAAAAATTAGTATTAAACATGCATTCTCTTTATATCGTCTTTTCTTATTTTATCTAATTAATGACATTCTCCTCTGCCTAGAATTTTTTTCCCTAAAGAATCAAAACAATCTTCCTTCACCTTTCATTCGCTACCACTCATTACCATTAATATCAGTAACAATTAGATGAAGTTCTTTAAGAAAACAATGTACCAGACATAAGTCACATGACAGTATCATATTAAAATTCACCGTTATTAATAATGACTAAATATTAAACAATTTCAATACCTCTAAAACCTGGAAAAAAAAATGTGGCATTTAATGTTGTAAATCTCCATTGCTTCAACTACTTAAAGTAACAAATTATATAATGAATAGTGGAAGCATAATAAGAGTAACATTAAATATCAAAAACAAAAACAAAGACTGAATTATACTTTTGATCACTTATTTTTATTTTAGGTTTCAATTTAGTCTCTCTTTTATTTTTTGTTCCATTTTGGTCCCTAATTTTTATTTTAGGTTTCAATGTGGTCTTTTTATTTAAAATGCAGTACCATATTGATATAACTTTTGCAAAATAAGGGATCACTTCAGAATAATAAAAATCAAAAGAAGGACAAATTATGGGACCATTTTAGGGGGGAATAGGGACCACATTGATATAATTTTGCAAAATAAGAAATCATTTTGGAACGAAAAATAAAACAAAGACCAAATTGAAACCTAAAATAGAGATAATGGATCAAAAGTATAATTTAGCCAAGAATAAAAAATAATATTCTCTCAATAATAAAGCAAAAGAAATCTTTTAGTAATTAAAATGTATAGAGCAAACAATTCAGAAACATTAAATATCAAAAACAAAAATAAAGGCTGAATTATACTTTTGATCACTTATTTTTATTTTAGGTTTCAATTTGGTCCCTCTTTTATTTTTTGTTCCATTTTGGTCACTAATCTTTATTTTAGGTTTTAATGTGGTCTTTCTATTTAAATTATAGTATCATATTGATATAACTTTTGCAAAATAACGGATCACTTCAGAACAATAAAAATTAAAAGAAGGACAAATTCTGGGACCATTTCAGGGGGGGAAATAGGGACCATTGATCACTTATTTTTATTTTAGTTTTTAATTTGGTCCCTCTTTTTTTTTCTCTTTTTGTTCCTTATCTTTATTTTAGATTCAATGTGGTCTTTTCCATTTAAATTGTGGTACAGAGAGGACCATGTTGATATTACTTTTACAAAATGAGGGACCATTCTAAAACAAAAAATAAAAGAGAGATCACATTGATATAACTTTGCAGAATAAGCGGCCATTTTGGGGGAAAAATTAAAAGAGGAACCGAATTGATATCCAAATTGTCCATCATAACCCATCGTGTCCAACACTCAGATGTTGATTTTTCATTTAAAAAAGGTATCATAAAGCAAGATGAACCATTTATGATAGAGAAGACATGTCCCATTTTTTTTTATGGTATGAAGGCATTAATTAAATGCCATTGAACAAATAAAAAAAATAAGCAAAAGTATAAAGCTTTTTTTTTTTTGGAAGGCAAAAGTAACTATAAAGCTGATACCTCCATTTTACCGTAGATCTACAGTAAAATTGAAGATCAGCAATAGAAAGTTATATAGATTTGGTTTAGACGAAAAGAGGGAGAGAAAGATTTGGTTTAGACAAGAGGAAGGAGAAAATATGCATTCAATAGTTTTTAGGGGTGTAATTGGACAGGGTAGATCCGACAAACCGACCAACTCAAACCAAACCAACCCATATCAAACCGAAATTAATTGGTTCGGGTTTTTACGGAACCAAGTAACTTTGGTCCGAGTATTGGATTTTAATTTTCAAAACCGATCACCCGTCTAACCGACCCAATGATAGAGCACAACCAATTTTCCCCCTCAATATGGCTAATCTTAGTAAGTCTGACACTCCAGCCCAAACGCTCACCATCGTCACACATCTTTCTCACAACTACGCATCCTCACCTAGCCACCTAGGGCTTCCGCCGCCGCCACTCACAACCTGACCAGACAGATCGGCGTCTCAGCTCCTCTCCGCTGCACTAGCCGTGTTTCTATCCTCCGTCGTCGTCATCCAATCATGAAGGTGGAGGAGATTTATGCTCTGAATCTGATTTGTGCGAGTGAGAGTCATGGCCGGCCCAAGGGTGAAGCTACTAAAGCCCTAGCTTTAGGTCCATCAGCAAAAAAAATTATTTACTCTTAATTTTTATAAAGGAAAAAGGCCACACATGCTGATAAAAAGGCCCAACTTAGAGTACAATCTGATCCAAATAAACTCTTTGACTTAGAATAAAAAAGTCTCACTCAAAATTTGCTTTAGGCCTCACTTGCTCTTGGGCCGGCCTCGAACTACTAAGAGTGAGTGAGAACGATTTGTGCTCTCACACGACACACAACCTTCCTTCATCTAGACATCTCGGGGCCGCTACCGACGTTCCCATCTAGACATCTTCGTCGTTCACGTGCTATGGCAACATCACGCGACCTCCATATTCCCAGTCACTGTCGTTGCAGTGTCCAGTCACCGCTGTTGCAGTGCCATCATCATCTCCGCCTTGCCCTTTCCGTCTCTGCCCTTACACTTTGTTTGGTTGTAGGAGAGAAAGTGAGAGCAAAGAAAGGGAAAAGAAAGAAAAAGAGTGGAAAATGAGAGGTTTGTTTAATTGTTTGGTTGAAAAGAAAATGAGAGGAAAGAAAACCAAATCTTTTCTTTCCTCTTGTTTGGTAGAAGAGAAAGTGAAAGGAAAGAAAAAATATATTTGTGAAATGACACAAATATCCTTAAATGAGATGTAATAATTGCCCACTAACAATAATATATTTTATTAACAACAAATTAATAAAATAATTTATATTATAATTAAGTAATGTTTATAATAATTAATTAACATTCAATTTTAATGAATAGTCAAATCTCATTCCATATAGGCATAATACGTGCAGGGGTGGAATTGTCATTGCACAAGCTTTTATATGGTTCTTGTAGTTTTCTTCCCAAAATGAGATGAAAAGTTTTAGGTGGGACCCACCACCATTTTTTTCTCTTCCTTCTATAATCCCTCCAAACCAAATGAAGGAAAAGTTCTTGATTTCTGTGTTTTCTCTCCCTCAACATTCTTTCCTTTTGTTTTCCATTCAACCAAACGCACGCTTAGTGCTCTAGGTTACATTTCTGTTATGCTCTTCTGTAAACCACAACCCAGAAGCTTCTATTAATTTTTGAGTTAAGACCCAAAGTGGTCCCTCAAATTTTTCAAGTAGGACAGTTTGGTCCCTGAAAAAAAAAATTACAATTTGATCCCCCAAATTTCAAAATGGGGGACAATTTGGTCTCCCAAATTTCATAACGGGGGACGATCTGGTCCCTCCGTAAGGGCCACATCGTCCCCTGTTTTGAAATTTGGGGGACCAAATTGTCCTTTTTTTTTTTGGGACCAAACTGTCCTACTGGAAAAATTTGAGGGACTATTTTGGGTCTTTACTCTTAATTTTTTCTTTAGTGGGATTAATTTTTTTTTTTTTTGGTGCTATTAATGGTTTATTTTAATTAAGTTTATTCAAAATGTTGATAAATGTGGGTTTTCATATGTTGGGCCAAAAGGGTAATGTAATGCCAGGCCTTTCAACTATGATTGTTTCATATAACAAGTTCATGTTTACCCCGATCCGAACCAACCCGATTTTGATCGGTTTGGTTTGGTTGGCTTTGTAAAAAAAAAATTGCAAAAAACCGAACCAATCAATTTTGTTTGGTTTGGCTTATTTTTAGCCTAAAACCGAACCAAACCGACTCGTTACACCCCTTTCTTATTTATTAAAGTTCAAACGCAAATGCGGAGATGCATTGTGTCGGTGTATTACTCATCTAGTCCCTCAAATTTTCAAACACGGGACACACTAGTCCTTAGATTTAGTTCTGACGTCCATTTACTTGCCTATGTGTCTCATTAACCATCCTGCTTAGCCCATTAGTGGTCTTGTATGGCCTATGGCGAATTGTATGGAAATGTTGTATATTAGCATTAGTAACATTTATCAAGTATCGCATAAAGTCTATGTCGCAAAGTCTTCAGCAACATTTTTTAATACTTATATTAACATTTAACAAATGTTACAATATATTCTTTTTGTAACACTTATTTAGCATATAACACCATTTCTGTTAAATATAGCTAAATGTTAAAATGTCGCTAAATGTATTTTTAGTAACATTTTAGAAAATGTTACTAACTTTAAAAATGTTACCACGAGATATTATAGATGACATTTTTTAAAATGTAAGCAATTATAAAACAAAAATTGTCGCAAAAGATAATTTAACATTCTTTAATATTATCCTATTAAAACTGTCACTAATTTTTGTGCCAAACAAAGCAAGCACAAGAGATAACCTATAAATAGTTTATATATAATCAAATCAAATGAAAGTCATTGGTATCCATTTACATTAAATGAAAAATCAAGTTTTTCAATAACGTCAATATTACAAATAAACTAAACCAAAATTACAACATAAGATGAGAGCTTGTTGGCTTCTCCTTTCTAACTAAATTTTGCTTCCATAAAAAGAAATATTTGATTCATGAGACCTCCAGCATCCTTGAGAAGAGTAATTGTTTCTTAAGCTCCATCAGGAAGATGCTACGAAATAGGGCTGGACAAATGAACGCCACCCGCCCGAAACCCGAAAAATCCGACTCTCCAATTGCTGCAGCGGGCGGGTTGGAGCGGGTATCGGGTTAAAAAAATGAGTGAAACGAGTTAAGAATGGGTTTCTGCGGACGGGTTCGGTTCTCTAAATTTAAATCCAACGGTACCCGAACCCGTCCGAAAATCAAACATCATTTATACTTTAGTAGTTTATAGCTGTGCGCCTGTTACTTCATCAGTCATCAATTATCGTGATTCGTGCCTCATCATCAATGTCTATCACGCATGCTCTTTTCAATTTTTATTTTTTAAATGCCTATACTCTAATCAAACACCTCCTTCCATCATCAATAGAGAGATGTGTTTTATCTTTTCAATGCCCTCTGATTCCTCTTTCTTGTTGATGGCTTTTGAGACTAATTCTAAGGCATAGTCTCTCTGCATCCAGATTCATCTCCCTTCCTCACTATTCACGGATTCACCTCCCTCCCATCAACAACCCATCCAAACCCTTCTACAACTCAAGTTCATCGCTCTCTCTCGCGGTTTGATACAGCGGCGCCTTGTTGCTTTTTGTTCGTCGTCGTGAAGAGCACCTTGTGGCCGTCGTTGTGAGAACGCCGTCACCGTCGTCCAGATCTGAGACGAGCATCGTCGGTGCTACCTTTGTTTTCAGTTCTGTGCTACCTTCGTCTTCGTCTTCGGTGCTACCTACCGTCGTCCAGATCTGAGACGCCATGGCGGCACATCGTCTAGTGCAGATCTACCAAAAAGGTTCCCCATTGCTGCCTTTGCTTCAAAGAAGAAGATCTGCGTTTGTGTGTTTCATATCTGCCTTTGCAGATTCTTTTTCTGCTTTTCTAGAAGCTTGTACTTCTTTTTATCTTTCAAGTTTCAAGCTTTTCTGTGTTTCTTGTAGCAATGTTGCTGTTGTTGAATTTTTTTTTTTGGATGTTGTTGAAAGTTGCATGTATTATGTTTCTGGTTTCTCTTCTTCTACTTCTGGTTTCATTTTTTCTTAATCAAAAACCGCCCGAACCCACCCGCAACCTGCCCAACCCGCACAAACCGACATCCGTCCAAACCGAGGCCATAAACGGACGGGAATGGGTCATATATTCTTAAGTTCGGTTTTGGTCGGATTGGGATTTTTGGGCCCGAATCCGACCGTAACCGACCGGTGTCCAGCCCTACTACGAAATACCTTTTGCATAGTACTGACATGAACAACACGTAGGTTCAGACACTCTCCTGCTATTCTTTTCCTTAGTAAAATATGCAACAATAATAAAAGTAACTTGTTGAACATTCTGGAAGACTATAACCTATAGATCATATTAAAGTAATGATTCAAAGGAGATTATGCATGAGAAGCAATATTATAATTAGGACAACATAATAGCAAGTGACACAGTGATTTACCTCTCCTGGCATGAGACTTCTTGGGATAACCCTGCACAAACAAGTCCATGATGCATATTAGAACCAACATTAGGACACAGAGGTTTCAGTCACAAGGTTAGAAGACAAAATATTTCAAAGGATAATGATTTCGATAAAATAACAAAATGAAACCAAAGACCAATTTGATCTCCCATAATGATAAAAGAACTTCTTTAAAGTTTAAACTAAGGGCATTTATATGCTACACCATTAGCAAGCATTTCATTGACAGCTATTTATTTTTAAAATATTTTTTATAAAATTACCATTTATAATAGGGGTGTTCAGATCCAAACCGATCCAAAAAATAACCGCAAACCGATCCAAAATAACCGAAAACCGATTAAAACCAAAATTGTTTGGATTTTTTTGGATTGTTTTTTTTGAAAACCTATCGGTTCGGTTTTTCGATTTATTTTTCTGAAACCGAACCGAACCGAACTCTTATATTAAAATAAAGATACCCTGTGTTTTACTTGTCCGATGCTGTGTTTTACAGTTTGTCTGATTCATCACTTCACTGTGGGAGTATTGTTCAAAATACTTAGCCCTACCTATCTCGTCACTCTCATACTCAGTCTCCCTCCGTCTACTCGCTGCCGCGCCGCAGTCTCCCTGTCGCCGCGCCTTCGTCTCCTCACCGCCACGCCTCCGTTTCCTCATCGCTGCGCCTCCTTCCCTGTGCAGCCACGTCTCCCTCCCCTCGTCGCCGCCGCGCCTCCCTCCCCTCATTGTTGTGCATCCCTCTGGTTCCGAGATGAGAAATCTTCTAGGTTAGTCCTACTGTACTGAATTCCATATTTGTGTAAATCCAACTAATAAGAGAAATAAGTATGATTGTGGAATTTGTGGTATTGTTTCTAATTTCTTTTTCTTCTGATATTTTAGAATTTCTTTCCCATTCAAAATGGCTATGTTTTTCTTAAATGGTTCAAAATGGCTAGTGGAAGAATTATGTAAATTGGTATTGTATTGGAAATATATTTCATACTATAAAGTTTATTGGTGTGAAGGTTAAAATGAGCAGAAGCAATTGATTGGTTATATGGATGATTTACCCAATCATTTATCTGTTTCCTTGTCTTTTTAGTTGAAATCTAAGTTCATATTAGAATTGAGGAAATAAATCAAATTCACAGTATTTTTTATTCCTTCAGTGGTAGTACAGTTGTTGATTACCTGATACTCCAAGCCTAAACTCATCTCAAAGAAGCATCTTTTCAGCAACTTGCCTGATTGTGTGTGTTTAGCAGTTCATATTATTTTGAGATGATATACTCGTATGGAACATTTGCAAATTTATGGAAGTTCTGCTTATTTATTTGACTTTTAAATCTGGAATTCTATTTCTACATATGGGCAATGTTTGGTTTTGTTGCTGGGTTGCTAACAGAGTATGCAACAGGATTCTTTATTCTCTCAGTGGTAGTAGGAGAGTGTTGAGTACCTGGTACTGGTATGAATTTAAAGTGTTGTCATATAGACTATGCTTCACCCAAAATCATCTCCCCTTCTATTAAATTACATTTATAAATATATAATGGCACGTCGGTAAAAACCGAACCAACCGAACCGATCCAAACCGCATTTAATTGGATCAGATCGGATCGGATTTTTTTATGGGAGTCATCTAAACTGAACCGAACCGCATGCTCTTTTTATCTTTGGATCGGATGGTTTTTTGCCTCAAAACCGATCCAAACCGATCCGCGAAAGCTTTGCATCTGCATCTAAATTACTGCTATAATAAAAATCTAGACTACTAAAAAGGCAATACTGAACTCAATATTTCAAAAATGTCAATAACTATATTGAATAATTAGTACTGGAACTTTAAGACTTCTTACTCTTCAAGCATACAAATAAACATCTAGAATCCAATTTAAGAGACATATATTTGCAGGATGACATATACTTCCTCAGTTCCTCTTTACTGTAATGCCCACCCAATAATTTGAATTCTGGACCTTCACCCTATATAGATTATGAAGCATTGTTCACGAGAAATCACAAATCAACATCAGTTCATCCAATATATGAAAGAAGCGCAAACCTGCATCTTTGTTAAGGAAATTGAAATGGCAATTCACCTTTAGAGTGTTATCATGAGTGTCATCTTTGTTAAAAAGATAAAATGGAACCCTGCATCCATACTTGGAGTTGAGGGTCTACAAACAATTGTAACAATAAAGTTACATGATAAGAATCAAGGATAACAATTCAATTGATTTGCAACCAAATATTAAGCAAATACAAGAGTCGCATACACTGTGAGGTATGTGCAATTATGAATTTATGAGAATGTAAGCATGTCGGAGCACCATTACACGTAATACTAAGTATAGAAGTCTCACCTCAATCTGGTTAATGATTAAGTCCAGAAGTGTCATCCCATTACAATTATTAGTCGCAGATCTACATGAAAGTAGAAAAGGTTGATCAGTGTAAATCCATTAAATGTGAATTCTGAATAAACCATGGATGGGGAGAGCATAAGTCGATAAGTGTGTGAAAGTGACTTTAAACACTTGATACATATACAGATATTTAGACTGAGAATTCTTCAGCCCATGTAGGAACAAGAGCATTGATTAAAGAATCAAAAATAAAAAAATAGTATTGGAAAATGATGTTTTCAATATGTCAAAAATGGATTTAATTAGATCCTTTCCTAATCACTTAAAACAGGATACTCTAATGTTGGAGAGAGAAGAAAATTTTTGAAATTGTAACAAATAGATTCTACAACATGATGGGTCTATACATGTTGAAAAATGTGTTTATATCTCTCTAACATGACCATCATGTTACGGGAGGATCCAATTCCGTTAAAACTTCAAAAGTTACATTTTTAATAAACTTGTTATATTTTTTGATTTTTTTAATCAATACCCTTACAATTCTAAAAAAAAAATAAAAAATCAATACCCTTATAATTTTGGTTAGCAAGATTCTTTTATTGGTCATAAGCTACCTATAGAATTTCATTTTCTTTTGTTTTATGTCTTTCTAGCTCAAATACGGAAAATATCATTCTCATACATGTTATGGGGTAACCACGTAGACAGTTGGTTAACACATACTAGTTATTTCCAACTAATGGGTGCCAATTGTTTGTGGACCACCACAATTATACCAACCACAACCAAACCTGTTGGCAACTGATCCGGTTGGCCTTGAAGCAATGGTTTTGTTGGTGAAGGGAGCTTTTGAGCTGCAAGTGCTACTATAGCTAACCAATCTTACAATGAATTGAGATGAGGCTTACCCTTCACCCCAGTTTCTCCAACCAAAAAACTATGTGTGGCTAAGGCCAACAATATAGTGGACGAAGCCAATTTGTCCATTATTATTTGGTTTGATTAAATTTATTTGTAAATTATGTTGTGTATTGAATGCTTGAGTGGTCCAAATTGGCCACTGCCAACCCCACCCATTCCTTTCTTAGTTTTTTTTTTTTTTTGCTGCAAACTCGCATCTTATGATTAATTAGCTTATGACGCTATATAGCCAGATAGGGTTAAGCTTATCTAAATCTTTAGCTAACAAACAAGATTGATAAATAATAAAAACAAACTATGGCTAACAAAGAGTTACATCACCGAGTGGCAGTGGTGGAGGGATGAGCATGCGCCATCCCCTCCCTGTGCCACACTTGGCATACATGCAGCCGGTCAAACTTTTGTGTTCTTCCTAATTTTTATTCATGGGCTCCTGCATTGCATTTGTATTCACCTTTCATAATTTATGGAATGAGAGAGTTCATTCGTTTTTTCCCTGATATATAGGGTTGTAATAGAGTTTAGTTTTTCTTCTTCAAATTTTTACCTTTTCCAGAAATAAGTATCGTGTATTCGTCTTGGATTTTGGGTGCATTTAGGTATACTAACTTATTTAAGCGTTTACGTAGTAAACTTTTTTCAAATAAGCTAAAAATAACTTATTTTCATAAGTTTTTCTAACAAACTTATGAAAATAAGCTAATAAAAACTTACAGCAAAATATAAACTATTTTAATAAATTATATATTTAAGTTTATTATCATAAGCTAATTTCACAATCTTTTTATAAGGTCTTCCAAATGTATCCTGGTTTTTTAAAAAATTTAAAATAAATTTAAAATTTTTAATAACTTCTTTCAATATTTATTGATCGTGACAATTACAATAAAATTTATATTTTATGCGAAGAATATATGTTTTAAATCCGCACTTGAATAAATTTATATCATATAATAAGATGAGTTTAATTGTTATACACTATCAGTGTAAAGTTTCTTACACTGTCAATCAATCAGAATTCATGGTATAAATGATTTTTAAGGTGGTTAAGATAAGAGTCAAATATTTTTAATGATTTTCCAATTTCTGATTGGTTGATAGTATAAAAAATCTTTACATTTTCAGTGCATATCTATTAAATCCTGATGGAGTATATTTGATTGAAAATTTCACGACATTCACAATCAAGGTGCTACTTAGACTAATATTCTTTTCTAGTGGGTACTAGTTTTTTCACAAACGAATAAAAGAGTTAGATGTGAATTTTATCTTTCTATATGTAATATGTAATATTTTGGTGTATGTGGGATGATCTTAAGTGTGTGTAAATAAATTTTTTTTTTTTGAAGGAGTGTAAATAATTCTTGTAATACATTACTTATCAGTTAAAATATATAGAATTTTCCAGTAGTTGACTATTTAATGGCAAAAAAAGTCGGTTCCTTCTACTATCTGCAGTCGTTAAGTGGGAAGAAAACTTTGACAATTAGTTTCAATATGTATACAGTGCCTGTTTACAATTTATTTGACTTATTATAGTGAGAAAAAAATGTAGGACTTGAGCTCCACAGTATTCTGATCATTCTAATTTCTTTTCTCCTATTCATAAGTTTAATTAATTGACCATCATTTATATGAAGACTGAAGAGGACGTGATGAGGCATATACAATTTAAGTGGTGATAGCTTATATTTGTATCGCTGATAATAATAAGCAGATTGAATGCAATGCTAACGAGTTATTGCCATTTTGATCGTTGATAAAATGATGAACCAAATGATACATGCGAAACACGTAACTATCATGTCATTATCAAAATGAGGAATTTGGAAATATTTTTGTCATTTTCTATTAATTATGACGCTTCTCGTGACTTTCATGGTGGACAATACGCATGTTTCTCATATAAAAATAGCATGTAAATACGACTGCTTTTCCTTTTATTTTCGTTGTGGGTAATATGCAGGCGCAGGGAGGTAACTTTTACGCCTCCACAACTCATTTCCAACTTGTACCATTAAACATTATTGATTTAATAACGAGGTTCAGCATATAATGGTAAAGTCACCTAAAATTATGAATTTAATTTTGATACATTGTTAGTGTGCATATTTTTTTTAATACCATTAGCTAATTATTAGTAATAATAAATCATCATATTTGAATTTTAAGGTAATTGTGATAAGAGTCAAATATTTTAATGACGTACCAATTTATAATCGATCGACAGTATAAAAAATATCTTTACGTTGATAGTGTATGCCAATTGAATCCAAAAATTTATAGTGGTGACCAACATTGTTGGATTGTAATTAAATGCATTCTAATTAGTATAATGGAATTTAATTAGTATTCACTATCAGTATAAATATTTTTTAGGCCATCAATCAGTCGTAAATTATCACATTATTGAAAATATTTCACTCTTTACTATATATAACCAACTTAAAAGTCTGACGTTATATTATTTGTGATTAGTTGTTATTGCATATAAAACTTTACACCAATAGAGAGCTCTAAATTTGTTCACTATTCTTTTTAGTAAATTGTAATATATATAAAGTTTAATTTGTATACACT
This sequence comes from Echinosophora koreensis, assembly GCA_035048595.1. Taxonomy (NCBI): domain Eukaryota; kingdom Viridiplantae; phylum Streptophyta; class Magnoliopsida; order Fabales; family Fabaceae; genus Echinosophora; species Echinosophora koreensis. Next base: position 7,387,664 of record JAPCYP010000001.1, on the reverse strand, counting down.
GTCAGTGTAAAATATACTAACAACTAATCAAAAATCAAGGAATTGATTACTTTTTAAGATGGTTAGGATAAGAATTAAGCATTTATAACAGTATATCAAATTCTGATTGGTTGACAGTGTAAAAAAAACTTTACACTATCAGTACATATCAATTAAATCCATATATATATATTTCTCAAATGCGGTCTACCAATAAATTTTTCTCTAGGTGAGTTTTTTTTAAATAAGAATTTAATTTCTATCCATTGTCAATATAAATAATTTATTCATTGACATCCAAAAATATGTTAACAAATCAGAATTATTATTTTGTTCTCTTAATTAACAATTATTAAAATAAAAACATAAATGTTAAAATGTTAATGATTGTCAGTGTGAAAATTGTTTTGCACTGATACTTACTTTAATCCTTTTAATAATAGTAACAATATGGTAATGTAACAGAAAACATGTAAAATTAAGTGGTGATTTGCTCCACTAGTTTTGTGGTCCAACAACCATTACTAGGAATATAGTTAAGAACAAACTTTATATTTAGAGAAGTAGAAAAAATAGGAAGAACTGGTATTGTATTGACTTGCCGTTTCGAACGTAAATCCATCTGAGTTAAAAGTCCAAGCGAAAAACTCCAACGTAGACATGAAAGAAAAAGGAAAAAGATAATAAAAGCAAAAGGAAACATAGTGGGGTGGGTACATGATATTCACCATAAAAGGTTGAATGCCATATTTGGACATCATCTGCTGAACTGCGACCATTATTTCTGCTCCATTAAGTATATGTTAAGTTTTTTAGTCACGAAAAAAGAAATGTAACCATTCATATATACATATTTTTTTTATATCATTAATCAATATAAATCGTTATATCATTAAGAATATTTGACTCTTATTATAACTATCTTAAAAGTTATATTTAATTTTTTATCGTTTGACATTGTAAAAAACTTTGCACTCACAATTTACCAAAATGAAACTCTACAATTTTAAGGTATTTATGATAAGATACAAATACATTTATAATGATTCACCAAAAAAAAAAATACATTTGTAATGATATGTCAATTTATGATTGATTGAGAATATAAAAAATATTTATAATAACAGCACAAACCAATGAAATTTAAAAAAAAAAAAATCAATTTTTACGATTTTGGCCATGTTTGGTAAAACTAGCTGATAACTCAATGAACTTATAGAGGACAACAGATTGAACCAACTAATAACGGATAACGGATGAGATAGCTGATCGCAGATCGCGGATAAGCTAGCAAATTTGATTAAAGTGTTTGGTAAATCTTAAAAGTGATAGTTATTTTAAAATAAATAATATATATAAATAAAATTTAATTAGTTTATATAAAAAAACATATAAACATGTTTTTTTAATATGATTTATATTTATTATCTATTTCAATCGTAATTTTTTATATTTTTTTTTGTTACAATTTCAATCGTTAATTTTACTAAACATTAAAATACAGTTCGCTAGCTTATCTACTATATACTACTCCATTAGCTAGCGTATCCTCCATCTACTAGTTTATCCACTCTTTAGCTAATATTCATCAAACCGAGCCATAAGCTAACAAGAAAAAGGTTACCAAATAAAACTGCAAACTCATCTGTTATAAATTAGTGAATTAACCTTGTCGATCAGACTCTTCATGCTAATAACTATTGGATTAGAGAAAGAAAGAAAGGAGAAAGATTAAGGTGCTGAGCAGATAGTTAGGAGTTGAGGTAAAAGCTTTGTTTCAGATTCATCAAGAGTGATTTACATTTCTTTCTGTGGGATTAATAGATTAATTAATCAGAGTGATTGCAATTTGCATTGGCATTCGTTTCTTGTGCACGCTTAAAATGCAATGAACCTCGCCTCAGTTAGTTACCCATAATAATAAGGTTCTTTGAGTGTGACACCACACTTAATCCAACCCCTCCAACATCTTTTACCCTTTCTCCAAACTCCTTTCATCAACGGTTCAGATCTCGTTTCAACCAGGACGGCGCTTTTTTTTTTTTGGGTTGCCTTTTTGGTTCCGCTTTCCAAACTATAACAAATAAAATAAAGAGTTTATTTATTTATTTATTTATTAAATAAAAAACAGCTTCATTGGATTGAACTTAGCTTCTCTCTCCTTAAAAAGCTCTGTTTTTTCTTTCTCTCAAGTTCTTCTCTGTGTTCTCAAGTTTCAAACGGAGAAGAACAAGAACAAGAACCACAACGTAAAAGGTAGCTGCCGAAATTCAATTTTCTCTGTGAACTGATATTCAATTCAGTTTGAATTTTTTGGGACTTTGTTTTTCTTTTTCAAATTCAACCTAAATCTTCTTATTTATTTTTTTTAATCAACCCGAATTGCAAGCATGGATGATTGGAGATTTTTTTCCGTATACATCAGTATTGTGGGCGTTGGTCCATGTCTAATAGTAAATATTTTATGAATTTTAATTTTGATATTTTTTTCTATAGAAAAAATTATTTTGGGTTGGTTGAAAGTTTTTGGTTTTGTGAGGATTAAGAATTGTGATTGTTTTTTATTTGGTGATTTGTGTTGATTGGAGTATAGTATGGTTAGTATTGTGTTGAGCTTATTTTCAGCGCTGAAATCACGGAGACTAAGTCTTTTGTGGAGATTATTTGAAGCAAAGTTCCATCCTTTCAAACCAAAGCGAACCCTTCCCACTTTTTATGGATTAAATCATCACCATGTGATGTGGCCATTCATCACCCTTCTCTAATTTTCTTCTTCGCTTCTCCTTCACTTATTACTTATTCTTATTCTTTCAATCTCATAAACAAATTATTATATATCTATTGTTTTTGAGGAACTGATTTTCTCTCTTTCTTCATGGTTTCTTGTGGTTGGCGTTGATCATCATCATCTTTATCATGTACTGCTTTATTCTTTTTCTGTTTTATTTCCTTTTTTGATTGTTCTGGCTGGAGATTTTACTCCTGGTTTTATGTAATGTAAATAATAATATTAAGGTGTCTAGATATACCTATGATTGGATATAATCAAGGAGGATCATCCTTATAGTGATAGGATAGCACCTTGTTGGTTCAAACAACAACCATGCCTTTTCCTACCAGGTGGGTCGACGACATAGTGTTGTAGAGTAAACCAACCTTGTTAGTTCACAGGAGGTCAAAAAGGAGCTGTGTTGGTGACACTTTATTTTATATTATGTATTATCATGTAAATATTGGTTGACTATAGCAACATCTTTTATATTATAGAAAAAGATTTTGTAGTCCTGCCTTGGGGGCTTAGGAAAAGAGTGCAAACCTGTAATCAAAGTCATGGTTGCATCTGATAGGGTGCCATCGGGGTTAGAATTCCAGTGTCTAGACAAGTCATATCTTTGTGGAGTCATGCATGCAACCCTGGAAACTGTGCGCAATTTGTATCAGGCTGCTTGGAAGATTCAATAACACCCGTTTGTATTTGACTGTAGAGTTATTTGAGATTAAACTTTTTTTATTTATCATGAAAATTTGACTCTGGGATTATCCGATTTTGCTTTATGAGTATATGTTTTCTTCCTTACCTGGATGAAATTGGCATGGGATTTATAAATTAGACATATTGGTTAGTATGTTTTCCTTTGATTCAATTTGCTAGTCCAAAGGATTTTTAATATGTATTTCTGTTTGTCCTCTTTCACCTGAATTACTGCCCTTGTATATGCCTTTTTTTTTAACAGCTTTGTCCGAATTCATCTGAAGCTCTTCTTCAAGAGAATCCAGGCTGTGAAAATTCTTAAATAACTCCAGTTGTTAAGAAAATACAAATAGATTCCAACATATTTTTTTCTTTAAATGCATAAATTTATTATGGGGATTATAAAGAAGGGACTGCTATGAAGAAGTTTTGTTATGGTAAATGTCAACTGTGTGACAGTTTTTAGATTTACCTTAAAGTGGGAAAGTTCTCCACTTCCTTGATATTATCCAAACTCAAATTTTATGTGAGTGGAACCTCTATGTCTGATCAATCTTTAAGTTGCATATTGAGTTCTACATATATGTCATTGTTATTAAGAAACATTTAAAATTATTGTCTTATACAATCAGTAATTCTATATTATGCTTTTGACAATAATGTAATTTGTATGAGCTTTCAATAATATAATATATCATGCCATTCTTTTGCAGATTTGAAAGGAATAAACAATTGATGGATGAATATTCTGGTAAAAGAACCATTGGTGGGGTGGTAGTCCCTAGAAAGGGGATGGGCCATGTCTTTAGAGATACTGCTAATACTAGAGATCGAAATGGTCAAGTGTGCAGCCGCATTGGTTGCAGTAGCAGAGTCAACTCTCCTAAAGGTGCTCAAATTGGTTCTTCTGAGAAAGGTAAATCTTTGAGGCCTTCAATCCGATCCTCGTCCAGTGGCAAGGAAGCAATTGGAAGTTCCTCTAGAACTTTCTCAGGGACTAGTAACCCAGGAAAACCACTTGTAAAGCCTCGGAAAACATTATCCTCTCAGTTGGAGACTGATTCATCTGAAACAAGTAGTGTACAGGATGAACCAGAAGTTTCAAATCCTCTCCCTCCACCTGAAAAGATTCAGAGAGGGCTTCAAGCAGAAGTGGAAAATGGTGATGTCATGCCGATGGAAGTAGGGAGCTCTAGTGTAGTATCTAATACGAGACCTCGGAGGAATTTTCATCCAAAGCCCGGATTGCGTGGTCAAGAAATTAAGAGCACTGGTCCAGTTACGCGTGCTGGTACCAGTAGGTATGGGTTGAGGAACCTCAGATGCAATTCTATATCTGATGTCATCCCAGCTGGCTGTTCATCATCTGATCCAACCCTTAACAGAAGGAAGGATATGATAAAAAAGAGAAATTGTGAAGGGGAAAGTAGTTCCACTGCTAGAGGGAAGAACATTAGTGGGTCTCCATTAGAAGGACGAAATTCCGGTTCCAGAAATGGCATATCTATCTATGATTCAAGAAGATCTAGAAACACCCCTCCTCACAGGGACAGGCCAGACAGCAATGTATCATCAGTTAGGACACGAAGATCAGTTAGTGGTCATACCAGGGGAAGGCTTGCTAACCAAGGAAATGCTAATCCTGTGGCACCCAATGAGTCTCTTGTCACGATTCCTCCTTTGCCACATTCTGGTGATCTTAATGCTCCTGGTGTATCACGCCATAGTTCTGTGGAGACTGCTTTAAGTCGTCCAAGCTCTTATATTATGCCAGGTACTAGCAGTGAGGAGTTATATGGTGTTATGCCTGTGTCTCCCTCAGAATATGGCATCACTCATTCTCTAATAAATCGGGAGAGCTTTCGGCGTCGCTACAACATGGATGGTATTGCAGAGGTAATTTTCATTCCAAACGTGGGAATGCATATTTTTTTTTTTTTTATCATGATCTTTAATGTGAGACTTTACAACTAAATTGCTACTTTGTAATTGTATGTAGGTGTTGCTGGCACTTGAGAGGATTGAACAAGATGTTGAGCTAACGCATGAGGTAATTCTTTATTTAAAGTTTATTTGACTTAATTTACCAGTTACTTGACGCATTCATTTTGTGTCTTTTCAGCAAATTCTTTTCCTGGAGTCCAACTTGTTCCTTCATGGACTAAACTTCTATGATCAGCATAGAGACATGCGGTTGGACATTGATAACATGTCATATGAGGTTTGTTAATTAATGCCATAAGGTGCCACAATTCAATTTGTTATTTTTGTTTGTTTAATTTTCTCTCCTTTTTCTTATAATATCTATTATGGACCGAGAGCTTTGTGATTACAATAGATTTGGATGAAAATATTAACAATGCATGTTATTGAATCAATATTGAGGATTATAACTTCGGTTTAATTGCTGCTTATTTGCTGTACATTACATTTTCAACTTTTGAGGGAGAGGTTTGAAATTTAGTTGAGTTGAGGGAGATGGCTTTGGGAAGGGATCATTATCCTTGATATTGCATGCAGTAATTTTCGGGTTTTAAAAATTTTCATTTTCATTTTTATTTTTAGCTATTCTCCCCTCTCAAGTTTTATGTGATTGACAGGAACTATTAGCTCTGGAGGAGAGGATGGGTTCTGTGAGCACGGCTCTAACAGAGGAAGCACTATCCGGATGTCTGAAGAGAAGTTTCTATCAACCCTCACCCTCAGATGATGCAGCTAAGACTTGCAACGAGGATGATGATGATGATGATACCAAATGCAGCATCTGCCAGGTATTTTTCTCACATTCAATGAAGCTTTTAGCGTAACTTTACTTTTTCATGACTGTTGGAGTATCATGTCATTGAACACCATCATGGTTCAAAGTCTTATTGCCTATGATGAACTAATTGCATCTTGACAAAGTTGGTATCTGATCCCAGCAGAGCTGAATTCATTGTCAGTTGACAAAAGGGTGTAGCACGGATTGTATACTTTCATTGCAAAGGCTCCATAAGCATTCAATACTACAAGTTTCCATCCGTTACACAAGTAGAAGGAATCTAGGACTAGCCACTGCCTTTCAGACTGCATGCACTTTAAAGTTATTGTTTCAATATCTGATTTAGACAAATTTACTTGATTTGCAGGAGGAATATGTGGCTGCTGATGAAGTTGGGAGTCTGAAATGCGAGCATATGTATCATGTGGTTTGCATACAGCAGTGGCTGCGGCTAAAGAACTGGTGCCCTATTTGCAAAGCATCAGTGGGATCATCAAATTCATCTTCATCCCATTAGTTGCATTGTTAGGCTAGACAAGGGAGACCGTTTTCTTTTTACCCCCTCATTTTCTTCATTTTTCTTGTCACTTTTGTACAAAATACAGTTGCTCCTTACCTCTTATTGGTCATTTGTACAGATATTACATCCCCATTATCTAAATAACACAAGCCACTGGCTTGATAGACTGAAACTTCTTATTAAGCTCACGGTGCAATAGTACCATCCAAATGTCATTGCTCATACGTTATTTCTTTTATAATCCTTAATATGAAGCCTTAAGCATTTGGAAGGAAGAGCAAAAAGGCAGGGAAGGAGTATAAGTGTGTAACGTTCATTCAGAATGAGTAAACGATGTCATAATTTGTCCTGTGGCATACAATAATCCTCAACTAAAATTTGTGAAGAGAAGCAGCTGTAAATTTTAGAATAAAGAGCCGAAAATTAGAGGTCCATTTGATTGAAAAGTAGAAAACAAAAGCTCCAGGGTTAAGACTTGAGAATCTGTTTTAGTTGTGTTGTATTTATTTTCTGTTTTTATTCACATTTTATTTTGATTCTGTCTTTTATTTTTAAATATTACAAAAAAAAACAGTGAAAACAACATAAAAAATATTCGCCTTTAATGTTGACCACATGATACACGGGGCTATGACGTCCTTCACTTTGCGGCTTAATCTTTTATGTTTTCAGAGACAGAATTCCAACATCGCCAGGCTCGTGAATGAAAACATTATGGTCCATTGTCATATTGTATTAACAAAGTGAAGGTCGTGAAATGCGTCCTTTTGATGTCAGGATACATGTTCACATGATATTAAGGGTTCCACTAGAAAGAAATTCACCCTTTGAATCATTCTATTCATGTGTATCATAAAGTTTTTTCCTTTTTAAAGGAAAAAGAAAGGGCCGGCTGAAAGGTTGTGCAAATGGGTGAGAATATCATTTTGTTTTTGAGTCTTGAAAGGGAAAATGTCACAAGGACAGTTCTTTGAGAGGTCGATACAGATTCCAAATGTGATTATTCCTGCAAAAGCACTATGCACTGCCAGATGGGATAAAAGCAGCTTTTAGGAATTTGAGGGCCTAACGCTGGATTAAAAAAAAATGTTATTTGTCCACTCTCACTAGTAATCCAAAACGAGCTTCTAATAGTCACTCGGTTTTTTTCATTATCTAGTTCATTCCAAAACGCTGTATTCAATTAAAAATCATTTCTAGCATGCTCAAAAGAGTGCACAAAATTAATGGATTAAGATCCTCTCTTTTTTTTTAATGTTATGAAAGAAATTGACAAAAGCAATTTGAATGGACCACACAGACAAACAAATTTGCTTTTGACTCTTTCCCTCTGATCACAACATGAGAGGATTGAACAGATGCTCAAACACCAGACAGTAAAACAGAAGCATCAACAAAATTTTCTTATCCATGTTTTTTGGTTAATAATTTCAAAGACAGTTATGCACAATCAGAGAGAGAATCAAAAGCATTATCAATTCTCGTTCCCCTCTTCGAGCCTATTCATTATTAATTCCCACAAATCTGACAGTGCTATGCACTATGCAAGTACTCACTTGACAGTTGACAACATATACGCTGAACCAAGAATCAAGTGCTTCTGAACAGTGCTTTTTCCATTTTATACAGAGAATTCACGTATAAACTTATTCAGGTAATCAATATTCACAATAAGTACCAAATATACAACAGTACAGCACACTTTAGTCTTTGAGAAAAATTACATATTTCCAAATTCAACATAAATCATTGCCTGAACTTTGAGAAATTTGCAGATAGCAACTTTTGTTTCCATCCGACTACTGTTAACCACCATGAACTGAGGTGTTGACACTTACACAGAAATTTAAGGATAAGATAGAAGTAGCTATTTGCAGATATGTTTTATAAAAACAAAATCCAGGAGTTACTTGCCAAAACTAGAAGTTCAGGCATATGTTTTATGCAGTTTTTCCCAAACCTCTCACAAAGCCACCCTGAGGGTGCCTTCAAAACTTCTGCTCCAAGACTTGGTTGCACTTGCAGAAGACTGAGAATATAATGCCATGCAAAACAGCCACTCCAATCACGCATGACCGTTTAAAATACAACCTCAATATTCTAAAAAACAAAGATACCATGTCAGTAGAAAAAATAGATGCAGATCTTCCAATATCATTTTGGTCCAGATAATGTCTTCAGGTGTACATTATAAAATGAAGGATCAGAGTGATAACCACGAGGATAGACTAGAATAACAGATTTCTGAACATTCAAAGTATTAATAACCAAGGAGGCATCAATGGTCATTAGCATTGAGATCAATCAATCTCCTAATATGGACAGCTTATATCGCACCATGCTATACAACAGTCTAGCTTCTCATATTTACTGTAAATTATATTGTTATAGGTAATTACACATGAAGCTTAGTGTTTATTGTTATGGTAAAAGACAGGCCAAATAAAACAATTGAAATGAGCAATTAGCCACCCATATCACGTGTCCAATGCAAAGAACAAAAGGAACGTCAGTTACAAATCCACCAGCAACAATTGGTAACAAATGCAAAATAATGAAAACACTGAAAGATTCAGGTAATTTTCAACATTATTTGAAGTGGTGTGTGATATTACTGGGAGCACACAATGCTACCAAAAGCAAATGTGTCAGAACTTTTGGTAATCAAGAACATATAAACAATTCTATCTGAATTCTAATTGATTCAACGTTGAGTCTGTTTGAAAGTTCATACCAATAGCTGTAAATGTGTACATATTTCATGAATTTATGGAATTAATTATCTTTACATATTGTGTAAATTGCATCAGCTACTTTGTTGTAACAACAGAAGAAAACCAAGACAAATGGCATGACAATAATTAAAAGTCTCATTTTCTCTGTCCACCATTGCATTCATAAGTGGTAACATGCTACAACCCATTTCCAAGTAACTTAACTCTGATCTGCATGACCTTTTACAAGTAACTTGCTGGCTCACCAGATTATCAGCAATAATGTTGTTTAACATAGCACCACTCTTCAATTACATGAGTGGCAACATAATTGACATATATCAAGTATAAAATGTACCAATCAGTCAAGAGAATTGGATGTAGGCAGTAGGCACTTATTATTCCCTTCAAGTTTTCCTGTAGAATTTTTTCCCACTTTAGGCTTACTCAGCTTTTAATTCCACAAGTTTCCTGATTACAGAATCTCGTCCCATATGCCACTATGAATGCAATATATTAGAATGTGTAACAGTGTAAGCAACGTTTATCAGTTAAATTTAAAACAAATACTCAAAATGGTAAATGATTAACTAATACACAGAGAAATTATGTCTCCTTTGAGGAGACTAAAACAGAGGAAATAAAACTAATGAAACATCATATGGATATGGTATCCCAATAAGCATTCATAAAAAAATTGACTCTGTACATTAAATTGATGAACTAGAGATACCTCAAAATTTATAAATCTCACATTTTATTAGAAATACAATTACTGTCGCCAGATTACTCTGCACTAAAAGACATATAAGTTACAAACCTACACAAAAAGACTACTTGGGGTATTGGTGAAATTTGACGCCATGGAATTCAACCATAAAACTGAAATCATCAAGGAAAATTTCATTAGATGCTAATGTGTTATTGATATTGAATTTCAATCAATCCTCATATTCTAAAAATACATACAGAGTAACCCTGCAGCTCTTATACATGTCATAGTTCCTTGATCCCAGCTACACAACAGTATCCCTGCAAAACTTTCTTAGTGTTCTTTCTCATTGGCTGTAAAGCAAAGAAAAAACCCTGTGATCTCTGGTGATGGGAAATACAGCCAACATCAATGCTAAAAACATACAACAGTGCAACCAATCCTGGGTTTGATTTGATAGTACCCCTGGTTGCGGTTAAATTAATTTCTGATCCCTTCAAGCCCTACAAATAGCAGACAATCTAAAGAGAAGACATTCTGTAGTCAAAACCAGAATTTCATCCTGGAAGGGCTAGAAGTTATCCATTTGGGGTTTTCTGGTTCATACAGGCACAAAGTACAGAATTGGGTGCATCGATGATCACCAACCACTGCAGAGCCATCAGAACCAGAAGACCTTTGCATAGGAAGACAAATCTTCATAACTGTGTTATTCCTCAAATGATCGCATGGAAATTTTCTCCAACAGCAGCGGCCAATCTTCTCCGAGTTTCTGTGGATTTAGCTCCATGGCAACTTTAAAATCATGCAAAGAAACCGAGCACAGTGGTTTATGCTCAGGCATAGGTTCTGCCAACCCACCAGCACTCTGCACGTGTAAATGATTACTTGGCCACATGCCATTGGTTACCTTACCCTGAATTTGCTGTTTGGGGGTAGGGGGCTTCCTCGGCTCATTTGTAGACCTAGCTCCCACTAATTCAACACAAGACTTGATCAACCGTTTTAAGTACACATCCAACATATTATTCAACATGTTGGCACATTCCATAGAAACACCTCCAAGGCCCTGTACTGCGGCAATCTGCTGCATTCGCCTATGCAGTGTATCTGTATCAGACAACCTACCACTGTCACAAAAAACTATCGAAATCACCAGTGCTACCCACCGGCAATGCTTTGCGGGCCCCACCCACACTTGCTGAGCAGTAAGGAATCCCAAGTGGTGCCACCAGGGGACTTCTAGAGAAACTCAGGCGGTTTAACTGATCCACCTCTTCCCCGTCTTCAACAATTGACATTTCAGCTGGCCCTTTTCCATGTATTCTTGGTTTTTCGGCAGGTTGCTGAACAGAATCCCCCCTTTCGTTCTCAGGTAGCTCAGCAACAGCTTGAAGATGCTGTATTGGTCTCTGATAATCACATGGAGTAAGAATTCCATTCTCCATATCCACCTTACTACCACTGTCTTCTGTACCCAAGGATTGTTGAGAAACAGAATCAACCTTCCCATTTGGTCCAAGAGGGCTTGGTCTATCTCTCAGTTTCCGATCACGTATTCCAGACCGTATCTTACGTGGGGATACTGGCAAAACCCCATTTGACCAAATGGGTGGGTTTTGATTTTGATTTTGATTTTGGAAGCTGGCCACACTCTGTTCATGCCCGTCTTCTCTACCAGGAGATATGTCTGTCGCATGTGCTCCAGACTTTGGGGGACCTGATGTCTGGATTGGTGGTGGGGTCTTGGCTTGGCAGGCATTCTTCAAAATTGACTTTATAAAGTGATTGTGCAATGGAAGATTCTCCCTCCCGAGTACTCGTAAACATGACTTATCAAATTCATTCTTGCTCAGCTTCTGACTCAGAAACCTGTTCAAGTAATAAAAGTACCGCTTTGACTTATCTGCTCCAAGCCTCTTTACAATTTGTGCTCTTACTTCACCCAAATCAATTCTTGAGCTCTGCTGGGGTTGCATTTCTCACCAGACAGATTCATACAACACCCAACAAATCAGAAAAATGACCCACCAACCAACCCGTGACCTCGATTTGAGCACAATTACAGTTATTTCTGTTTCCAAAGAACACTAAACTCCCCCTCCCCCATGTCACTGAATACAAAATCAACTATCACAAGCTCTGCATATCTGAACAACCAGGTGCATAAATGATACTAATAACAGTACCCACAAAAACAGTTGCAATTCTGAACCAAATACAGTTACCCTTATGCCCAAAAAACCCCAAATTCACCAAGCAATACACCACACAATGCAAAGCCAAATCTCATGTTTCCAACGCCAAAACCCTAGAGATCAAACCGCAACAAAACTCACTATCTCGAGGCGCGAAACTTGGCAAATCAAACTGAATTCATTGAATTGAATGGCAAATCAAAACCCTAAGTTTGAATCACCAAACCCGGGTCCGAAACACCATGCTTGCGTGGAACAACACGAAGCGAACATTACATCACTGCACCAATGTAAACCCTCATTGTTTCACCAAATTCAAAAGCTTCGAACTTCAAATTTCGGAATTTGAAGTAAAGGGGAAGAGATCAGTGACTTGGGGCGAAACTTAGTCACGAGAAAAAACAAAGAAGGAAAAAAACCCAGCTAGAAAAAATTGAAATTGCAATGGAATGAAGCAGAATGAAGAACAAAGACTCGAGCTTGAAAGGGGTTAAGGGGAAAAGAAACAAAAGGGGTTTATACAATGATTGAACTCTGACCTTTGCAAAGTTCAGAAATTGCATACAAATCTCGAAACTCACTCACTGGGTTTCAATCTTCCAAGCTTCGTCTTTGCCTTCTCTCTCTGTTTTTCTCTCTCTATCTTTTTTTCTTCTTTTTTCTTTTTCTCTCGATTTTATTTTTTGTTTTGTTTTTTTGATTTTTTGTTGGGTGATTTATTTATATTGAGGTTTGCTCTGTATAGCTCGATCGCTGCTGTAATACTATCCTTTCTCTTTCCCTCTTTTCTTTCTTCTTTATTTCTTTTTTTTTTCTTTCTTTTGCACTCGTCTTTCTTGATATCCCTTACCAGGTCTTCCTATTCCTATTAAAAATAAAAATAAGTTATTTCATTTGAATTGTATAAAAAAAAATACTTTTGTATGATCATTTTAAAAATATATATATGAAATTAATTATTTAAATTAATAATATTTATTTAGTAGTTAGTTTCGAAGGCCGTAATATAAGAAGATATCATTTGATTTAAAATAATTAAACAATTAGCTGTAAATTTTCTCTCACTTGCTTGTTGAAACTCAACATGGATGGGTCTTAAAAGGAAATTGGGGAAGTGCTAATGTGGTGGTGTTATAAGAAATGATGTTGGAGATTGGGTGAAAGGATATCGTCAGCTCGGATATTGCTCTACGTTTGTAGCAAAATTATAGGGGAATTCTTTGAGGGCTTCATGTGGCATGGGAATTGGGCATTCGAAAACTGATAGTGAATCTGATTCTTTTGCTGCCATATCAAGCATCAAAGCAGTTAGGGGAGATCAACCAAGACATTGCTTGGTACGTCGAATTTTAAACTGTACCTACAAGGATTGGGAGGTTGTTTTCATTCACATTCTCTGGGAAAGGAATAGGTGTGCAAATTGAGTTGCAAAGTTGAGTTTGATGCAAGATCCAGGTATTCATGTGATTGATACTCCGCCTAGGGAGCTTGCCACCTTAGTTAGTTATCTGGGGCTTTTGTATCCTTTGTTGTTATATATGACTCTTGGTTTTTGTCTTTTTGGGCTTTAGCCCCTACTGTTACAAAAAAAAAAAATTTAAAAAATAAGCTTCAACTTCCATCTTTTAAAAAAAAATACATTTTTTATAAAACAACTTTTCATACTCTAAGTAAGTTTGTGAAATATATTTCAAAACAATATTTTTGTTAAAATAAAGTGGGAAATAATCATTCCTAAACACCAACGATGCGTTTGCTGGAAAGCAAAATTAAGATATTTCGTCTAGGATGTGTAAAAAAATCATTTTTATATAGTAAATTATAAAAAAAAATTATATGAAGTTATTTGTTTAAATTAATAATATTTGTTTGACAGTTAGTTCTAAAAAGGTGATATTAAAAAAATGTGTTGCCTTCAGAATAATAAAACAATTTTTTTTCAAATAAACTTCAGACTTCTTTAAAAAGTATTTTTTTCATGTAAAAAAAATTCTTTTGCACACTAATCAAGTTTATCAAACATATTAGATTGAACACAATACAAGTAAAAATTATTTTGGTGGAAAATGATCTTTCTGAAACATCCACTTAGTAGAGATAGAGTCGAACAATTATATTATGCATGTAAGGAATGTACCTATTTGATAATTTTATTTGTAAGGAGTTTTTATGTTATTTTGTGTTCTTGGTTCGGGTAAAAAAAAAAAAACATTCTTAGAAAAATATTGTACAGTTTAATTTGAACTTATAATTGAACTTCAGTTATAGAAAAAGACCACTTAAGTCAAAATTAGTTTCACAGTTTGTCAACCTAAAATATTTATGTTTGTTTGCTTAGCTGAGGAAGAGAGATGATAGGCTATCTTGACTATAATTCACATTTATTTATGCTAATTCATTGTTTTTTAATGAAAAATGGTTATTTAAACCAATGTAACAACACAATTGATCTTTCATATTTTCAGCATAAAAAAATCAATTTTACATTATATCTTATTGATATTTTCTTTTTTTAAAATGTATTTTTGTCCTCAAACTTAATTTTTTTTTACTTTAAGTTGGTCATTGGACTAATAAAAGTTTCGTTTTGATATTCTAACTTCATAACCTTCATTATACAATATTTGTCCTCAACGTCAACCCAAATATAACAATGTTATATTTTCAACTTTAGTGTTCGGAATCCCCGCCTCCATCCTCTTCTTCCTTTTCTTTTCTCACCCCACCATCACCACACAACCTCGCCATCCCTCCAACTCCAACCCCATCATCCATCCACCATTTTCATCACTAACCAACCTCCACCCATACTTGTCGCTCAGCCACCCAAATCATATGCCCCCCAAAGAGGTCTCTTCAATTTGTTACGGGTCTCACCAGAAAAGGCCCAAATATCAGAAAGGGGTCCAACCCAAAACACAAAGGCCCCGAAAGGACCCTTATACAAAACATAAACCAAAGGCCTTGGGCAAACTGCTCCCGACCCACCAAAATGCTCGGTCGGGCTCCCCTTGCCGTACGGAGTGGACTTTTTCCACCTCGGGAAAGAACCCCTCCTACCTGCTCTCAAACACGTCAGGAACAAAGTTTGCCCCTCTCTTCGCGACACACGTAGTTACCTACTAATCATTATCACAGACACCTTCCCTGGCAAAACGTAAGAAGGAGAAGCACGCCACACAATCAAAGGGAGAAGATACGTTTTTACAATATGAAGAACATATACATGTTGTCTGCTAGACCCTTACTGACTTAATCATCGTAGTGTTAGGCCAAGCCCCATTCAGTTCACAAAGAAGGAGGAGAAAGAGAAGGAAGATCCATCATCAGCATTCAGTGTTGGGCCAAGCCAGCACAAGCCCAATACAGAGGAGTACTGTCTGTGTTTTGGGTTTTCCCATAAACACGATTCGATTTAGATTAATCGAAATCCAATCTATCTTTTGGATAGCGTGGGTCTCACAAAAAAAAAATTTAAAGTTAAAATAAAAATTTTATATTTTCATAAATAAATTAACGATAGTACGAAACCTATATTAATTACAAAAAATAATGAATATATATATATATATATATATATATATATATAAAAAGTGTAAGGCCATGCTAATGCTGTTAAGAAGAAAAGCTGCGTTAGTAGTTACAAACTCACAAGTCACCCCTTGTCTTGTGTGAGTTGAAGTGAAGTTGAGGATTGAAATGGAGAGCGATGTGGAAGAATCTCTCAGAAAGAGGCCCAGAAAATATCCCTTTTCCACCGATTCCTTCTCTCGCAAGGTCGCTCCTCTTTCTTCCCTTTTCATCTTTTCTTCATTTTCTCTTTGTTTTTGTTTTTCCACTTATACAGTTACACATACATTCATTCAAGTGCGTTCAGTTCCAAGGGTTACCTCTGCAAATTACAATTACCACTATAACTATAAAACCTAATTCTATGTTTATTCATTTGAATTTCTCTATTAATCTAAATTCTATGAAGGATTATGAGTCTACCTCATAGTGTCAATCGGGGAAAGGAAAAAGCAAATTCTGGAATTGTCTTTTTCGATACAAATTTCAGGTCAATTGTGACTCATGCTATGATATATATATATATATATATATATATAACGCCTTTAGGGCTAATGAGTTGATTGGTTCTTCAGCCATACTTATTTTCTGTCTCTCAATAAACTGATAATTATGGAATCATGCAGCAGCAATTTGAACAGTATGCGTTATGGGGGAAGTGGTAATGGTTTTCACCTCTCACTTCCATAAGTGCATCATTTGGATCAATGTGTGATTTTCCAATTTCTTACAACGGTTCTCCTCTTTTTATAATTTGGGGTTTCTGAAAGAGTTATGGTGTGGTAGGTTTTAAAGTGTCAGCTATTCTGAAGTAATAGTCTGCCACGACAGGTCTTTTTGCTAACCAGATATATCTGTTGCTTTCTTCTTGATTCCTGCCCCTCTGATTCTTAGGTAGAATAGTGACCTTACATGAGACTGTGTAGGAGAACCTGTTTATGTTTCACATTAGAGATCTTCTTTATTTGATTAATTGAGAAATAAAGCTAATTGCGAACAGCATGGATCATAATAAATTAATATGGGTGTTTCTGTCAGTGGTTTACTGATTATAATTCCTTTTTCCTTTTTTCTTTACTAGACCCATGGGATGCACAGAGTTATAGAAGAAGAATAAAAAAGTTAAAATTTTGAATTATATTATAAATTATAATTATAATCACAGTAGTCAATATCAGTGTATCATGCCTTCGTGGCCCCTAGTTGTCAAAGTCATCTCTTAGTGGAGCGTTTTTGTGTAGTGTGGATAGCAGCCAGGAACGCAGCGAAATCGTGGCTATAGCAGCAGCTACTCCAACCAGGAGCAAAAACCTGATTCTGCTCTCCTCTTTCCTTCATTAATGAGCCATTTTTCAAGGTTAATTTTATGATTTCAGACCTCTTCCTCCATCAGAATGATTTTAGGGTTAGAAATCCTTAACCTTTGACAAAACCTAGCTGTTGGTTTAGCCCATGTCCCTCAATCTTCAGCCATGCATTTTCTGTCACTCTTCCGGACAACCACCCATTTCCAGCCTTTTCTAGCCAAGGACAGCACTTTGCAGGCATATGCCCCGGTCTCTTGGCTGTGCATTGGCCTCTGTTCATACTTTGCAGGTCTCTGCCTTCTTCACAACATTTACATCCTCTATTCAACCCTGCTCGAAGCACTTCGCAGGTCCCAATCCTTGTTTGGTTTCATTCACTTAGTTCGTTGTTTTCAGTAATTTTTACCCATTCGATAGAAGTATGTTTGTTAAGTTGTTTGCTTTTAATGTTAAGCTGTTTAACAGAAATTTTCTGAATCCTTGTTTGATTTTTTCTCTCTCTCTTAGTTGCTCAAGGTTTATTGTTTCTTTAAGCTATGACTTTTCAGATTAACGATGAATGTCTTAAATTTTGAGTTCTTTTCGAGTTCTAAGCATTTGTATGTGTATTATAAAGAATTTGTTTTGTATTCCCTATCTTTGGTATAACGGCCACTCTGCAATCCGCTATACTGCTGTAATGTTTTTGGAGTCGGCCGTTCCGCATCTATCCTGAATTGACTACTATGTAAGCAATAAGATAAGATATTAATGAATTCTTTCCATAAGAATTGTTTGTAATAAATAAATAAAATTGAATTATTCTATAAGATATTGATGAAATCTTTCCATAAAAAAGATATTTCATGAAGACTCATGTTGTGAATTCTTTATAATAAGACAAGATAGTAATAGAATTTCAAACTTAATTTTTTTTGTAATAATTTATTGTGCATGACACATGGCATAGAAAAATGATTTCACATGTCAAACTTTTGATGAGACATTAGCGTCACAAGCTAAAGCTGCCTTTTGGCAGATGTGACGGCCTATGACATCAACCTTGCATGATGTTAGTGTGCATTTTAGTGTGTCTAATATTTTTAAATAAAAGATTTGGAAACTTTTTTGAGGTACATATTTCTCTCTTTATATGTATTGTTATTTGTTAATAGTTTTTCTTTGCTGACACCTTATTTGGGTTCTCTTTTTATCAGAATTTTATGCAAGATGATGATAATCGTTTGGAGATTACGCGGGCTAGATGTAAGTCTATAATCTCATTCTCATCAGCATTGCTTCCATTTTCTAAATGACTTAGAAGTTATTCTATTCTTTTCATGACAGTTGGAAATTTGCTTAAAAGACATGGTGATTTGGCAGAGCGTCTTTCTAGGTAAAAAGCCCTCGAAGATACATATGTTTTCTTTTTTTTAGTTCAATTTGTCGGTGAAAACTAATTGTTGCACCTATTTAAACAGCAAGTTAATATTTATAGAACTTTATGAACTTGTTCATGCTCCATGGAGTTACTGGAGAATACATATTGTAAACGATAAACATTGATCACCAGATTTTCAAAACTTCTGACTCTGACCATGATATATTGGTTGTTTTTTTTTTCATGCTTAACTATGTATACTGTGTCCTCTTTTGATTTTCTTGTTTACCATATATAGTGAAGGAGTATTAGAAAATATATTTCAATCATTCAAAGAGGAAACCATTTGTGTTCCCGGTCATTTAGCGTGTAAATTCATTATTGGTGTTTTAGCATCGAGGAAGCCTGTATTTGATATGAATAGGAATGAAATTAGATAGAATTTAAATAAATGGAGTTGAATTTCAGAATTCAAAGTCAATTTTTGTTAGAAACAAAAATTAGAATTAGGAACCATATCATATCATCCTTAATAATTCTTCCCCCCCTCAAATCTAAGGAAAAAAGATAAAAAAGAATCAGAAGTTATATGATTTGATGAGTTTACCTTATATTTCACACCTTCGGTGAGAATAAAATGATAATTATAAAAAAAAAGTTCTCCATTGCGCTTGTTTCATTATTTCTTGTTTTAATAATAAATGAAAAAATAATATTGGAAAAAAGAGAGAAGAAATGTTATCTTATTTTGGTTTTTTCTTTTCATTGCCCTGGGGTTCCACTTTTTTGGCTTTCCCTTGTATTTATAGGCAATGCTCTCTGTTTTCTTTTAACTTTTATGATTTTTGACGATTTCTCATCCTTTTTCTCTCCTTTCTAATAATAATTCTTTAATTAAAAAAGTAAAAAGGATGGTATCCTTGCTCAACAGTAAGGTTGCTTCCTTGCGACCACCGGTCATGGGTTCTAGTCGCAGAAACAGCCTTCCCCTCATGGAGTTAAGGCTGTAAATTTGATCCTTTCCAAACCCCACAATGGTGGAAACCTCATTTTCTTGGCTGCCATTTTTCTTTTACAAAATAAAAGGCAAGTTACAGATTAGCAGTTATACAAAGGTGGTGCTTTTGTTGGAATGTGATGTTGACATCATAGTATATGTCGAACTGAAAACATTATTGGAGGTCTTTTCTGTTTTTTGACTTTTTTCAGTACAATTTTGTTTTTTCACTGTTATTTTCTTTCTATGTGATTTTGTGTTTAATTTCCATTATTTTCTGAAAGTGCTTTATACCCTATCAAGGTTTATCTGGTAACTTCAACTCTTTAAAATGTTTTGTTTTCTTCTCTTCTCTGAGTTGAATATCTTAATCCACTATATGGTATAGCCTTAATTGAAGACTATTGTTTCAGAATGTCTGTTAGTTGTTGTATGTTGTAGTGACAAATTTTTCTTTCTTTCGAACATTTTCTGGGTTCATAGGGATTCTGACAAGATAATATTTGAGCGTCTACAGAAAGAGTTTGAAGCTGCACGAGCTTCTCAAACTGAAGGTAGCTTTGACTTTAATGTTGGTAGATTCTTTAATAATTTAGTAGTAGACAATATCTGCCTCTGCCTTGACTTAAGTTTCTTTCTCATTTATTTCCTTTGTTACACTTTATGTTAGCAGATAGGATTATTTGGTCCACTGATCCTCTTTTCCCTTTATTTATTTTATTTCATGTTAAAGACTTTTCAATTTATTTTGGTTGCATGCATGCATGGCTTCTTGTGTTTGTGTGTTTCCATCAATCCATCCAACTGTATTGGGGGTTCACATGTGATTTTCATAAGTTTTTTTTTGGTAGATGATTTTCGGAAGTTAAATACATTGATTTTAGCTGTGATGGTAATTTTGACAGAAAGGTTATATACTAAAAGCAGATACTCATTGCTGCAAGATTTTACTGTGAAATGATAATTTATTCCCTAAATGAATGGCCACGAATGAATGAAAATTGTAATTCAGCTGGGTCAGGTAAATGATAAGTTTTCATCAATGTAGCCTATAGCTGTAGCCAAAATCAGTTCCACTTCATTTTGGTATCGTTTTTTTTTTACTGATATTCTGTTTGCTGCTTTCCATTGTTACCTGCGTTACTATTAGATTGATGTTTCACTGAATCAAGCTTGTTTTTAGCCTCATATTGTGTTCCAAAGATTGGTGTTGTCTATACCGTAAGATATCTTATGGAGTAAACACCCATTTTAGCCCCCTAAAGATACATGTGAATTAATTTGGTCCTCTATAGAAAGACATCAATTTATTCCCACAATCATAGAAAGTGATATCAATTTGGTCCTTTAAATAAAGTTGACATCAATTTAGTCCCTCAACCATAGAAAATGACATCAATTTAGTCCCTAAACCCGAAGCTCCATTAATGGTTTTATCATGATCCATGATGTCACTTTTCATGATTGAGGAATTAAATTGATATCAACTTTCTTTGGAGGATCAAAGTGATGACACTAGTATCTCTGAGGGAGTGAAATAGGTGTTTACTTTATCTTATATACGACAAGCCTGCATGCAGGCGGGTGGGGATAAAGTGCTAAAGCATTGTATATAAATAGCAAAATAAGGGTCTCTTTGCTTTGTTTTCATTTTCTTGTTTTCATTTCATGTATTCAGAAATAATTGTAAAACTGTCACCTTGTTTTCATTTTGTTTCATGTTTTCAAAAATTTGTACAGAAAACACTGAAAACAACTTTTTATTGTTTCCACTGTTTTCTGTACAAATCTTTGAAAACAAGAAACAAAGTGGTAATTTTGTAATTGATTCTGAAAACAGGAAATGAAATCAGGAAATTAGAAATGAAGCAAACAGGCCCTAAGTTTTTTAGTACTTAGGGAGCCTTAGCTCAAATATAAGTTTATCTTTAACTGTTTAGCGATCTATTAGTTAAAGTAATGCTGTTCAAACATTAAAATGTTCAGAATATATTTTGCGCTGACAATAATTGAACTAGATTGAAACCAAAAAGATCTTAATCCTGTTGATGTTAGCTCATATGTGGAATAAATACCGTGGCCATTTTTATCATTGTTCTATTTCTTTCTTCCATAAAAAAATTTATTTTGCTATCCAAAAAAATAGGGCCATTTTTGCATGGAACAACAAAAGGGAATTGAACAGAGAAGGAAACGTTGAATAATCTAAAGCATTTTAACAAGGGAAAATTTTTAATATGTGAATATTGGTTCACTTGATGTGATATTCTTTTGTAACATGACATCTGAAGTGCTTACCAATTTCTTTTGTTCATTCATTTCTGTGCTTGCTATAATTGTATGTTATTAATATTAATATTAATCCAGAAAATGCTTCTTGACCTTTTTTATGTAGAGATATCTTTAGATGGGGAACAGTGGAATGATGGTCTACTAGCTACAATTAGAGAGCGGGTATGGCCATGTGGTTGTGACCTTTTTTCACTTATGTTCTGATATTTGACTTTCATGGACCCCATATTATCAATTTCGTTAGAGTTTCACTAGTGACATTGATGATAATGCTTGATACATTAAAATATGTTTCTGTCAGGTGCATATGGAAGCAGACAGAAAAGCAATGTCTGGGGATGCTAACGCATTGCCATCTCCTCAGGAAAAAATTACTTATAAAATTGGAAACAAGGTAAATACTAAATAGTATATGATGCATGCCTTTATCACATTTCATGGCATAGGACAATTTATATTTCACTAATGACAGACAATAATGCATTACTTGTAATTTAGAAGGCAATGTTTTAAATATTCTAGACAGTACCAATAGAAGAAAAGATAGGCTGATAGATGAGGTAGAAGATTAGAAGTTGGATGGTTTTTTACATTCATTCATTAGTATGCATGTGTAAGTTGTGTGTGTAAGAGCTAGAAATAGAACTGTAAAATCTAGTAGGTGCTTAAAAGAGGAGCTGCATTATTTAATGTGGATGTTGATCTATAATATAATAGATGCTTCATGATACTAAAATTACTAATGCTTGCTCATGGGTGTGCAAATGTATAGACTAAGTAGCCAATAGCATTTTCATTAATAGGGGTATTGTCTTATATAGATTGGATTGGGTTGTAGGTTTTCACATTTGACATTGACCAAGAGATACTAATTAATTATTGTTAAAAAAATACGAGCTGTGAGTACCAATTTCTCTCTTTAACTTACTGGGAAACATGTTGGTATGTAATTCTAGGGAAGTGTCAGTATAGTTCATTGAGTACCAATATCCAATTATACGGTGCATTTGGCTGGGCCAGAATGCTTATATCTCTATGGGTGTTCCTTTTAAGTTTTATCTTAAACTTGTAATAGCATAGGGTTATGTTTATGGCTTTTCTTTGGTACTATGCTTGTGGCTATTTCGAGGGAGTCACCATTTCTGATGTGCAGTGATTGGCAGCCCTTGCAGCATTTTTGCTTTACCAGAATGTGTATATCTCTATGGGTGTTCCTTTTAAGTTTTATCTTAAACTTGTAATGGCATAGGGTTATGTTTATGGCTTTTCTTTGGTATTATGCTTGTGGCTATTTCGAGGGAGTCGCCATTTCTGCTGTGCAGTGATTGGCAGCCCTTGCAGCATTTTTGCTTTACTTTAATGTTTGTTGTCGTATCTTTACTTGCCTGTTTATCTTCCTATTAGTTGTACTTCCTCTTTTTGCTCTCTAATAAAATTGTTCTTTTTAACCCCCCTCCAAAAAAAATTATCGATGTATAGGAATTTACTGCTATTACTACTGTACATAGATTAGTTGTTATTTTGTCTATTGACTCCACGACTAGATAGTCTTTTCAATATTGGTTATGTATTTGGAAGCAGGTAATTTGCAGTTTGGAAGGGGCGAGAATTGGCATACAATATGAGACGTCTTTTGCTGGTAATGTGGAACTAAATTGTTTGAGTAACTTACCAACACTATCATGTTATTTAACTCGTGAGATGACAGCACGAGTGACAAGATGCAGGCTTACCTGCCTCTTCCCTTATCGTGTATTAGTTGATGATAATGTATACATTGATTGGCAGGTGAACCTTGTGAGGTGTACCATTGTGTGCTGGAGAGCAAGTCATTTCTTGAAAAGATGACTGTCCTTGAGCACACAGTTCCGTTTTTCCTGCCAATACGTGAAATAGAAAGTGACCTCCTTTCATCCAATGCAATGGTAAAGTCAGTTATCTATATTGGCTCTGCACCATGTTTATTTCGTATTTTCTTCTAAGCACAGTTTTATTGGTTTGTTTCCAGAAATTCATAGATCACGTTGGAGATCTTTTGCAGGCATATGTGGATAGACGGGAACAGGTATGCTGCCCATGTATGTATATGTATGTAATCATTAAGAGAAAGTTTGATATGTTTATTTTTTTGAACGACAATATATTGTCTTCATAATCTACCTAAATTTGCTATTACATGTGTCGCAAAAGTTTTCACTTTTTCAATCACGCATGTATTATGGAAGAATAAATGACTTGATATATGAATGAAATAATAGCATCAGAACATGTTGAAGCAAGTACTTTCCGGTAGTTTAAGTTTACATATATCCTTATGTCCAGAAACCATAGATTATAGCATTCATTTGGTTTACCCTTCTACCCAAAAAAAGTGGTTTACCACTTCTCTAAAATCAAACTGGGTTTGTAGTGGAATATAATACTTGTATCATGTAGTATGTGTTTTCTACATTGATACTAAATGCCGTGTCCTTGTTAGTTAAGATTTTCAGAACACTATCTCCTGCATCAATGAGGGGTGTACTGTGCATCTCGTATTTGTCTGTTTTCTGGAAAATTATCAAAATGTTCATTCCAGTGTCAAAATTTATCTTCCAATGGCCATATGCACTCATTGATTGTGAAATATATCAAACTTGGTTCCTGGATGTGTAACTTAATTTTCTCTGTTATGTCTAATATTGGCTTGTATGATTATCTTGGAGTGTCATTATCTTCTACACCCTTTCCTTTGTTTCATTAAAGAATAAATGGAATGAGGCGGAAGCTAAATATCCATTTGGACTAAAGTAATAGTCATCCAAGTTAAATTTCCTATTAAATATAAATTTATCAATTGAGTATTTGGAAATTCATGAGAAATGTTTATGGTGATAAAGAAACCTATTTGCATATAAATTATAGTATGTCTATAATTCTGATATAAATAAGCATTTGACTTTTTGTCTCTTTCCTAAACATCTTGCAGGTTAAACTTATAAAGGAACTTTATGGAAATCAAATTGGAGAGTTGTATCATAGTCTTCCTTACAACATGATCGAATTTGTGCTGGATGATTTTGATTGGTCAGTAATCTGATGCTTCTCCCATTATTTTTCTTCAAATTTTTTTTTTTTTTTTTTGTATCCACTTAAAATTTTCTTGCCCCCTCCCTCTTATCAATGATAAATTTGGAGATTACTTCAACTTATGCTTGAAGAATTGAATCAAATGTTAGTAGAGTAAAATCGGTGGCGCAGCAAACGTTAATATTGCATTGGTTAAAGTTATCATTGAGATTTGACAGAGTTTTACATTGGCTATCGACTGCATAACACAACCATCCTCTTTTATTTGGACTTGGGAGTTGGGACCTGCCATGTTAAAACATAGGCAAAGTTGATTATGAATAGTTCACTTGTTTATATTATTATTTCATTATTGACATGTCATTCTTTATGTATCAAAATTTATTAGTAACATTCTTTCTTCATATCCCATTTTCCGTCTAGGGAAATCACATTGATACACTAAGGGAAAAAATAAAAAGAAACCTGAAAAGATATTCTGTGCTTAAGAAGTCATTTCTTTTTGCAGCAAGGTAACGGTTAGCCTTCGATATGCGGAACTCATTTCAGTGCTTCCAACTCGAATCACAGTGCTAGCCTGGCCAATGTTCAAGAAAAACACTAGTACAACAATTTTGAACAGGAAGGATGATGGAATCTCAGGAAGTCACCCTGCTCCAGTTCGCTTAACCTATGCAGAAGATGCCTTACGAACCATGAGTCTACCAGAAGGTGAAAACTACATTACTTTTGTTAATTTCTAAGAACGTAACGTCTTGATTTTTGGCTTTGTCACCAACAGTTGGTCTATAGTCACGAGTCACATGACCTTACGGGAGGTGTGCAACTAAGTGATAGCTATCATAAATGGAATCTGAAATTAGCATTAGTTTTTTTTCTTCCTTGTGATGCATCTTTTACAAGCATGCTTCCGTGTTCATTTCACTGTGATGTCTCTCTGTGTGTGTGTGCACTGATTTTATTTTATTTTTATTCTGCTTCCCATCCCAGCATATGCAGAGATTGTATTAAATCTACCTCAAGCGCTTCAGCAGATGTATCAGCAAAGAGCCCCCTCCTAGAGCTTTGCCTTTTCTGCGGTAGAGATTCTTCTGTATAAATTCTTAGTAACGATGTTGTTAAATATTAGAAAAATAACTGCAGAAAGTAGTACTTAGCGAAAATGGTCATAGGTTGAGTTCATTTTTTTCCTGTACTATATTGTCATGACGATGTTTAACATACTCCACTCCGAGTGGAGTACCACACTAAAGAAAATGCGGGTAATAACAAGTTTCAACCGGTTGATTATTTTTAATATAGTTATTCATCATGTGAACATTTTATTTAGAATGAAGGCTCAAATTGATCTCTGAAAAATTTCGTGGACCCATTTTGTGTCCCTACTTTGGTACCTCTCCCAAGTCATAAACAGCAGTGACAACCACTGCCGTCACTGTCACAGCATCACCACCTTGGTCTTCCATATAACCGAATCTCAAATCCATCTGTGTTTTGTTTCTTGTGAAAACCCGATGCATCAAAATGGTCTTGTTGGTCTTCCCCAAGGGTTCAAACTTTCGCCCGGTGGCAAAGTGGTTCGGCTGTAATGTGATGGGTTCAAGCTAAGAAGGAACAATTGGGAATTGTGAGTGGCGTTTGCCATACAATTAAGTGCTATTTTTGAAGCTTTAAGTGCACTTGGGTCTTGGGATTCAATGGCTGTGTTGGCTTGAAAGAAGGAGTTTGTAATAAAAATTAAGTCCTCCTTTAGGGAACGATTATCGTGCACCCACCCCTTAGAATCGGGTGCTCTGATGGCAAATTTTTTTTATCTTGGATAGTGAAAAAATGAGATGAATGGTGGATATTGATGACTTGCTACTGTTGAATAGGTAAGTAGATGAAATTTATCATTGCAAAATTAGTTCGGATTAGGATATTCTCTTTTTCTTTTCTCTCTTCTTTCCTCATGTTAGAGAGGAAAAAAAATACAAAAATAAGTTTTAATGGACTAAGCAATTATATTTTTTTTATTGTATTTTCTCTATCTAATAGGAGAGAAAAATGAGGAAAGAAAAAGAGATGGGCTAAATCCAATTAGTTCCTAAGTGTCGTTTAACATGCACCCTTTGAAAAGAAGTTCATCCAACACCTTTAATAACAGTGATTGATAAGGAATAATATGCTCAACTGAGCAACTTACAACCAATTTGAACCATTAATATTTGAAAAATTCCCCACCCCATCCCACTGCCACCAACCACGACAACTTGCCTCCACCCATCTTTGGCGGCTATCACCCACCCATCTCTGGCAGTAGCTGCCATCACCTCCACCCCCACTCTCATCCTACCATCATCAAGCTCCACACGAACTAGGTTTACGTTTAAAATTGAGGGTGCAGGCTGCACCAAACTTATACTTTATAGCTCGAATGGACTTGCGTTTTAAAAGAGTGGAATCCTTTTTTTTTTTTTTTTAACAATTTATTGAGGAATATCATTTGATGTCTCATTTTTTGATAGTTAATCTCCGGTTGTAGTTGCCTTCACCTCCACCCCCACTCTCACCCTACCAACATCAAGCTCCACACGAACTAGGTCTTACGTTTAAAATTGAGGGTTCAGGCTGCACCAAACTTATGCTTTATAGCTTCAATAGACTTACGTTTTAAAATAGGGAAATCTTTTTTTTTTTTTAACAATTTATTGAGCAATATCTTTGATGTCTCACTTTTTTTTTGTTTGGAAACACTCACTTTTTGTTAGTTAAAGTGAAAGGAAGAGAGAAAAATATAAACAAGTGTGATGAATTATTAAAATACGATATAAGTGTCTAAATGAGTTATACAAATAGAACTTTGAAAAAATTCTTTGAAGTGGAAAGACATCAAAATTGTGATATTATTACTATCCCTTTTAATAGGGGTGAGCGTGGGACAAGTTTGGACGGGTTATGCTTGTCCCTTACCTGGCCCTAAACATTGGTAGGGTCAAATCTTTGAATCCGAACCCGTCCCTAGACCAGAAGGAACCCGGTCATATACAGGTTGGTTTAAGACCGGGTCTAAATGGGACATGATCGAGATAGCCCGAATTTAAATAGATTCTTTGTAAACAAAATTTTTATGAGTGAGAAAATGTTAATTTTTTTTAT
Organism: Echinosophora koreensis; assembly: GCA_035048595.1. Taxonomy (NCBI): domain Eukaryota; kingdom Viridiplantae; phylum Streptophyta; class Magnoliopsida; order Fabales; family Fabaceae; genus Echinosophora; species Echinosophora koreensis. The sequence continues at coordinate 7,359,575 of JAPCYP010000001.1, read as the reverse complement.
AAGGCAAAATATCAGTAAAATATGCTACCTAAAAGCCACCAATTTATCTCGTGTCACCAAATAGATCCAAAATTAGATGTTACAAAATATCAACAAATAGATCCTTTTGCTAGATGCTTCCTTGAAGCTCATGTTACCAAAGTCACATTGTTAAAAACAAGATACTCTCATCAAACAAGATTCTTTCAATGTCACAGAAGCCACAAAATGCTTCCTAAAAGCACCAATTGGGTTAGTGTGAGACGTGAGATATAAGAGTACAAGTTTAGTAATTTACTTCATACTTCTTTGTTAGTGTTCGTGCGTGAAACATATGTTAAGGAGGGATAAAAGTAAAAGTAGGTTTTTATTATATGGGTCGGGTCGGGTAACCCGAAGGTCAACCCGAACTCGTCCCTAACCCGGTGCCGGGTCACGAAATGGGACGTGAGTTCGTTCCTTCTCTTCTGTGGTTTAGGGTCAGACCCGGCCCGAACACCATGGGTTGGGACGAGTTCTAGGGTCGGGCCGAGTTTTGCACACCTTACTTTATTCCTTTGGAATCTCCATGTCTAAACAAAGTAACATTTTTTTTTAAACTAAACCCTCAATTTGGTCCTTGAGAAAAACACTCGGGTTTGAAATAGTCTCTATCCAAAATAAATTATCCATTTCATCCTTAAGAATGTAACTACCGGGACACTTTAGTCCTTCCTATGGTTGACAACCTTTGACCACCGGTTTCTAGCTTACGTGTCCCAGGTTTTTGCTGAGTTGTCAGGTAACACCTCTTATATTCAAGCATGGAAATTAACAGAAAAAAATTCAAAATAAAAGCCAAAATTCGTCAGGCCCAAAATGCATGCGTTTGAGGGGAGGGGTCTACAACAAAACGACGCCGTTTTTAGTGGGGGGCTGAATGTGTAGGTTCGTCTCTGCCAAACCCTTAAGCTCCCTCTCACAATTTCGTTCAGTCACCAAACCTCTGCAAAGAAAGAAGAAATTCGAGACGAAGGAGAAGAAGTGAAGGGGTTCGTGTGAATCAACTAGCTAAAGGGAGAAGAGTCGCGTGAATCAAAGCAGCTCAATCCGATTTCTGAAGGGGTACCATTGACACAATCACAACCTCAAGAAGAAAATGCAACATAGGTAATTTACATGTACTAACTCAAGGAGACAATAATACAGACTCTTCAATGCTACAGGAGTCTAATCTGACTTCTTTGAATTTTGTAAGGGACTAATTTGGGTTACTAAACAATTAGATATGGACTAATTTGGCCCACAATATTAATTGTTTGGACCCTTTGCTCACTAGGTTGATCTGTCTGATTTGCAGGAAATGGGTGATTAGAGTACACCACCATTGCCATCAGCTGTAAGGCCACCACCTATCAGGCCTCGTGCTCAAGTTAGACCTCCTTTCACTCCACCTCCTTTCACTATGGCCATGGCTAGACACGTCCTTAGAAGCCTAGCTCATTTCGATGCAACTCCAAAAATGGAAAGGGGCGAAATACAGATTAGGGTTTCTGTTCGAATTGATAATGTAAAGTGGGCGAAATACAGATTAGGGAAAAGAGAAAGATGGGAATAGGGTAGCAACCAAAGGGAGGGAGAAGAAGATGGTTGATAATGGAGAGGGAGAAGAGTTTCTAGGGTTTCTATCAATGAATTATCGAAGGTGGGGGAAGAAGAAGGCTAATAGGGGAAGTGGGAGGAGAAACGACATCGTTTTGGTAGGGAATAGGGGTGAGAGAAAAATTCCAAGCTGGCTATCCTATTAGACATGCTGACTGACAACTCAGCAAAAATGGTGAACACGTCAGCTAGAAACCGGTGGTCAAAGGTGGTCAACTGACAGATGGACTAAAGTGTCCCAGTAATTGCATTCTTAAGGATGAAATGAATAATTTATTTTGGATAGGGACTATTTCAGACCTGAGTGTTTTTCTCAGGGCCCAAATTGGGGGTTTAGTCTTTTTTTTATTATTATCATGGCCGACTTTATCTAGAATAAAACTACCTTTGTCACCTGATCAAAAAACTACCTTTGTCAATAATTTAGGATTTGTTTGTTTCAGCCTTTAGAAAGCCTCAAAAGTCATTCTTGTAAAAATAAGAAAAACTTACTTTGGTAAAAATGTGTTTTTAAAAGCCCAATTTTTTTCCATTTACGTTCAAAATAATCTCAACGAAAATAGCAACCAATTAATCGATAAGAAAATTTCGAGAGTATTACAAGGAGATTAAAACTTTAAAAGCCACACCCCCATTTATAAACATGGAATTCCCTTTAGTAATATTATCATTATAATATAATTTGACAATTTAGAAGCCACGCACCCAGTTCTAAATTATGAAGGTAAGAAGAGAGATCAAGATTGAATTCAGTATTGAGCAACATTAATCAAGATCGAAAATATATTGAGCTTCAATGTGACCTTAATAACATTGACATTCCCAAAAAAAAGACGCAAGTAAACCCTATCAAAGATGTTATTTGGGACCCTGTTATTTGGTACCTAAAGAGAATAGCATCTCATCCTGCCACTGGCATAGATGGGACAGGGGGAGTAACCATTCAAATTTTCACAAAAAGACCGTCATTCTAATCAAAAGACAGACTGACTTAGGTTTTCATCATTATATTTGTTGTTTTTGTTCTCGGACAAGCGCTGAAGCGATTCTTCTTGAAGGTTGTCCAATTTCCTTACACAGTATAATGCTGCTGGATTGTATCAATGTCAAGTCCCTTCAGCTTCACCACTGACTCAACATGTCCCTTTAGAGTATGAAGCTCCCTGAGCCTGTGAACCAATTTCAAAAATTTCTAAGACACTTTCATAAATATAACTTATTCAATCATCCCTCAATGTTATAATTACCTTGCAACCTCAGCACGTCTCTTGGCTTGCTCAGCAATCTCTGAAAGCTCCCTATAGCTATTCTTGTCGTTGAAAAGGTTGGTTGTTTCCGGTGGCTGAAGACCATGAAGAGTCCTCTGAGCAGTTGCCCACTGTGCTTCTCTCTCTTCTTTGCCGTAGTCTTTCTTTGTAGTGAAGGCAGTCTGTCATTAGAAAGCATAAACAGGTTTAGAATGTAGAACATTCTCCATTGAGAGCAACATTGCAATAAATAATAATAGAGAACAAATTACCTTGTTCTCCAAAAGATTATCCCAAGCCTTCCCACTCAGAACATAGCGGATTGCGAATTTGAGAAAATCGAGAGGGACATATGTCACTAAACTGTACAGCCAGATCACACCAGCCCAACCCCATCCCATTCCCTTAATTCTTGCAAAGCTCCAATTAGCATATACTGCTATTAATGTTGCCACCTGTCAATTACAGAACAAATTATTCTTACCACAGAAGAAAGCCATGAGTAATGGATTGATCATTCATTGACATTGTTAGCTAATTGAGCAGCTCTGTAGATTCTAATTTACTCACACTGGAGTATTATGAAAATAACTATTGCTTCCTAAGGCAACAGAAGTATTGACTTGATTTCATTTAATCGTTTGTGCTCCCAAATCTTTTATTTTAGAGATGTAGATTACACATTATTTTGGGTGATTGTGCCATTGTGGAGAGGGAGTGAGGGACAAGTGCATGATCATCGAGACCAAGTTGTTAGCATAACAAAATGATTTCAATCATACAGTCAAAAGAGAAACTAACACAAACAACTTTTGCTGATACGAGAATAAGAGGTTCAAATTACCAGCTGAGCAATCATAAAAGCACCCATTAGGAGAAGACCAGGTCTTTCAATATAGGACCAGCTGCGGGATCTAGTGACAAAAATAAGGGCCTGGCTAATAATACTGACTTGTAGGTAAAGGGCTGCCATCATTTCTTCAGGCCTATGTCTCAGAGACCTCACACCAAATTTGTCCTGCAACAGTGGAAGATGTGCTTATAGCTCTAACAACTTTCGTTAATAGGTGATAATATTGAGAGATGACACGAAGTATAAATTATTACCGAGAAGAAGTCAGTATCCTTTATAGCCCAGAAAAATATTACTGTCATTAGTGCCATGTAACTACCTAGCACAACACCAGTAGCGAATATCTCCCTCAGTTTCCAGCTGTCGGGCATTGGTGATGGTTTCACTCGATCCTTGGATATTGTCATAATGGTACCTAAAGATACAGCAGTGAAGGAAATTATGGTAAACAATTTCACAGAATAGTCGAAGTAAACAACATGAAGGTCTGGCGAATATTGTCTTACCATCATTTAATATGGCAATAATCAACACCATAAAGGGTGCAAAATCAAACTTCCAAATCAACGCAATAAACATAAAACCAAACTGCCACAATAAAAAATAGATCATATAAATTATACGAACCGTGTAACTAAGAAGGTAGAAAAAGTTGACATGTTTTTATGAGCCAAAACTATTTTCTGCACTTACCACAATACGAATGGTGATTGACACAGCATAGATCTGCCATAATCAACATTTCTGAGTTTAGACTGCCAAAATATTAAAATAAAGTCAAGCAATTAAATTATGTTTGAAAGGAAACTAACAGTATAGTTCTTCATCCTTTGGAAAATTGCCCTGCTGGTGAGCACTGCACTAATAATGACACTCAGACCAGGTTCAGTGAGGACAATATCAGAAGCACTTCTAGCAGCATCTGTAGCGTCAGCAACAGCAATTCCAATATCTGCTTTCTTTAATGCAGGGGCATCATTGACACCATCACCGGTCATTCCACATATATGCTTCCTCTCTTGTAGCCTCTTAACAATTTCATATTTGTGTTCTGCCATGTCATAGAAAGAGTAAATGGGATTAAAATGTTAGAAGTGTAATATTGGTGAAGCAAGAAGCAGGCCCATCAACTCCCAAAGATATAAGCAGGTAAAGGATGTTTGGAATAGTTGAAAGCAAAAACTAATGGATGATGCCACCATGACACCATCAATATTATTAACCAAATATTGAAGTGATACCTCTTCCAACAAATTGAAGATAATATACATACATATATATAATGTAGGACCTACCAGGAAATACTCCAGCAAATCCATCCGCCTTCTCAATCAACTCATCAACTGGAATGGCTGAAACAGAAGCATCCTTATGTTGGCCAAGTAATGAAGAAGACGGGTACATGTTTGTTCCCATCCCAAGCCTCCGGCCAGTTTCCTTGGCAATGGCTAGCTGATCCCCTATAGAACAAGAAACCCATAAGCAATTTCTAATCTGCATGATTTCAATGAATTGCAAGAAATTAAGACCTCAAATCTTACCGGTAATCATCTTAACATTCACACCAAGGTTCAGAGCTCTTGTGATGGTTTCAGCACTATCATGCCTAGGGGGATCAAACAGTGGTAGCAGACCAACAAATTGCCATGGTGCACCAGGAGCATCTTTTGTTTTCTCAGGTACTTCCTGTTATAGACAAATCGCACAAGCAGCAATAAAGGTTAAGGAAGAGTATTCAATCAGGTTGAAAAATAGAAATGTTAATATCAATTTTTTATTAAACCTGTCTAGCAACACCTAAAGACCGAAGTCCTCGCTCAGCAAACTTGTCAATTACTGCATGAGCCCTGTTCCTGACATCCGTTTTACAGTTGCAGAGGTTCAATATCTAAATCAGGACAACACATCAATTAGTTATCTTCATAAACATAATCAGATGGTGCCAATAAAACACATATTTAACTTACCTGCTCAGGGGCACCTTTGCTAGCTCGATGCCAATTTCCATCAGAATCAATGTAAGTTAGGGCAGTCCTCTTGTCTACGGGATTGAATGGGAGAAAATGGACCTCCCTGATACCAGCTCGTGCCTGACCAATTCACAGTAAAAGTTAGAAATTTTGATCTTTATCCCATATTCAATATATTTTATCCCTATATATTTCTTGATCGAAAGAAAGATTATTTTGGCATATTTACCTCCTTTGGGTCAGCAAGCATCCCAACAATTGCAGCATCTATGGCATCCTGGTTCTCAGTCCTAGAAGCCCTTGCTGCAAGAAGCATAACATACTCCTTCTCAACACCCTTGGCAAAAACCTCAATCAAGTTTCTATCAACAGACAGCTTATTTAGGGTCAGAGTTCCAGTTTTGTCACTGCAGAGGACATCCATCCCTGCCATTTCCTCAATAGCCGTCATTCTTTTTGTAATTGCACCTTGCTGAGAAAGCCTGTGAGAACCAATAGCCATAGTAACAGACAAAACAGTTGGCATAGCAATTGGAATTCCTCCGATCAAGAGAACCAACAGATTGTCAATCCCGTCTCTGTACTTGCGGTGTTGTATTGGGTACATGACTATGATCTCAATGACAATTCCGACAGCAATTGAGCAAATGCAGAAATTACCAATTGCTGTAAGGACTTTCTGAAAGTGTCCAACATTGTTGGTGCTGTCCACCAGATGAGCTGCTTTACCAAAGAAGGTATGCACACCAGTAGCAATCACAACTGCTTCTATCTCACCCTTCTTAACAGTTGACCCAGAAAATACTTCATCAGAGGGATTCTTTGTAGTTGGAAGTGATTCTCCAGTTAAAGCAGACTGATCAACACTCAAAGCATCACCCTCCAGAAGACGGGCATCAGCAGGAATGATATCTCCTAATTTAATGCTGATTATGTCCCCTGGCACCAAAATTGCAGCATCTTGTTCAGTCCACCGGCCATCTCTGAGAACCTACAATTTGTGGCAAGAAAATGTTTTTTAATATATAGGGCTGCAAATAATGAAGTTTGTGGATAAAATTATTAAATCAGATTTAGAATAGACCTTGGTCTTTGGAGCTAAACCAGCCATGAGTGCAGCAGCAGCATTGCCAGCATTGTTTTCCTCGATAAAACTGATTGTGGAGTTAATAACCAAGAGGGCAATGATACCCACGAAATCTTGCCAATCAGGGGGTCTTCCTCCACCATTAGCCAAAGCAATAGCCATGATGGCAGCAGCTTCCATGACCCATGATAAAGGGTTCCACATAAAACCCAGGAATTTCAAAAATTTGCTCTCCTGTTTCATGAACCCAATAACAAATCATTCCATGCATGCATTTAAATGAAGCAAAATAAACAAGAAGACGTGAGTTTATAAAAAAAAAAAGGACCTTTTTCTCTTCCAATTTGTTTGGACCAAAAACTTGAAGCCGACTGGCTCCTTCGTCCGATGTTAAACCTGCTCTCGAACATTTCAGCTGCTCAAACACTTCATCCACTGGAATCCGTTCCTGGGTACACAAGGTGCTTTCAATTTCAATGCTACCTTCTTATTTTTCCAATTGCTTAACACCACCAACAAACTTTATCTTCTAACTTATATTATATGTTATGTAATTAGCTTTTAGCTCATATAAAATTTTCAGATCATAATTAAAACAGAAGTCATCCCAACTGCTATTGCTACTGAAAATTTAATTTGATCCATGGCCGCGAACAAGAAGATTTCAGGCCACGGAAACAGGGGGGAAAAAGTACGTTGACATATGTAATAATTCTATAAAAGATAATTAATATAAAAATATGAAACTGTATATTTTTTTTAAAAAGTTAATATATAGTGTTAACTGTTAATAAAAAGTAGCACGGATGTAACTTGTGTTGCTAGCCTAGCGGTTGGCCCTTCTTTCTTGTTATACCAACATGTGATTGGTCAAATTCTAAGGGATTTTGACACTTTAAATAAGTGGTCAGGGGTTCGAATTGGTTGAGACAGATTTTTCGATGGAGATTAATCACCGATAACAGTAGTGGATACTTTGTACCTATATCATGATTAAAAAAAAATATAGCACTGCTGCATCCCAAATCCCAGCAACCAACCACATCCCAACGCAAGACCACGGAAAACAGCAGAAAGGAAAAAAAATGAAAATTAAATAATATATTATGAAAAACCTTTCTTAAACATAAGTTACATAACCATATCGTGTTTTTTCTTTAATCATATAAGCAAATTTATGAGACTAATCATCAATCTAGATGTTTAGATAAAATCCTTCTTAAAGTGATTATTTCAAAATCTGGAGTCCAACTCTTCCGGGTAAAGTTCGTCTACTGTTGTGTCAGGACTCAAATAAATAATAATTAATAAAGATTTTATAATAATAATAATAATAATAGTACTGAAATCGTAAATAAAAAGAAGAAAAAAAAAGGTGATATTAATGTGAACGATGTGAGAGGTAGGCAGCAGAAGCGCGTGAACGCAAGCATATATTGTTTCCACTCTTTCGGTGAGCTGATTTCTTCCACTATACGTCTCAACCCAAAAAAAAAACATAATAACATGTTCACGATTCGGTTAGAGATGAATAATTACACACATATGGCAAATTTACAGAAATCAATCAATCCCTTAACAGAAATCAATCACACGGAAATAGACTTACGTATACTACTATATATATTTGTTTAGAGAATAGAGATCCTATCTTTTCTGTAATATGAAGAAGACATGAAGTTTGTTATATATAAACTTTTTTTTTTTATGTTTTGGCGAACAGAAATTAAATTAGGTTTTATTTTCAACGAATATATGAATGAATGTATCTATCAGAAAGAGAAATAGATTCTTAAATTTCAGTATTATGAACTGGACTGCCATACTTAAACAAGCAAAGTATGATTTCGTGATCATGAATGAAAAACGATTTTCGGTTCACGCGGCAAAAGACGCTACGCCACGCCTCTTCATCATTCTTAATTATGCTATACTATATCTTTCCAGTTTTATGATTGAATGTAATTAATTAGTTGTCCGATACTATTTCCGTAGAATTTTCAAAACGTTTTACTTATTTTAAATTTAAAATTAAAGAGAGAAAAAAACTGCGAGTAGTTGCAGGTGAAGCGAATGAGTTGGTTATGCCGAATTGGGAGAAAGAAACAAAGGATACAGAAATGCTAAAATGATTCAGTGATGTAACATAATTTGCATGATTAAATTTGAAGATAGAAAATGAGATAATATATAGAAATAGTAAGTGATGATGATGATGAAGAATGGAATACTGACCAGATCGACGTTCTCGTTTTTGATTTCTTCAAGGCTGATACCGCCCATTTTGGAAGAACCAGGAGCTACAACACAGAATCACAAGTTCAGAGAAAGAGAGAAGCTCAAATGAGGAAATTAATAAAGAAGAGAGAGTCATAAGAGACAAAAAAAAGTCTAAAGATGTTTGTGAACGGAAGAAGGTGTGTGTAAATGCGATTATGCGAAACGCAACGCGTGCAGTGGCTGACCCAGACTTGGTTATGAGTTGTGGGAGGTGTATATATATGTGTAGAGAGGGCAATAACTAAAAAGGGGTTTTTGTAGGTGAGGTGAGTTGTGGGTGAGGTTTATGCGTTTTATGGTGGTGGGGTTCCACATCATCACTTTTCAATGCCTCTCCCCTCCTTCACTTTGAGGATGCTGTTGCCATTAGGGGTAGGTCTTTTCCTTTTTTTCCTCCTTCTCCTACACTATTTCAGTATTTCTAATTTTCTACACTTCCATTCCCTTTTTTTTTACAATTTCCCACATCTTATCTTATTTTTATTATAATATAGGAATGATAAAAGTACAATTCTTACTATTTTATCTATTTCTCAAACAATGAAATAATTATTTTATTCTGTTTCATTTTAAATATTCAAATGATGATATAATGATGTTATTTCATTCCATTCTATTTGATCTTATCTCATTCTATATCTGAAGAGTGCCTCACAGTTCAAACTTCTATTTGACCCGTAATCACACACTGTTTTTAAACATATATATACACCTATCACGGTTATTTTTGGTTTTACCTAATTTTAGTTTATGCTTCGTTTCTTTCTTTAATATATATAAATGATAAATATCTTCAACTCTTTTCTTTTATTTTTGGAGAAAGAGATTCTCTTGCATGAAAGTTACACACGATGTAAAGCTACATAAATTTAAAAAACTAAATTATACTTTTGGTCTTTAATCTTTTTTTAAGTTTTAATTTGGTCTTTTTTTTTATTTATTTTATTCAAAATGGTCCCTTATTTTTTAAAGTTATGCAAAGTGGTCCCTCTTTTATTTTCTGTTCCTAAATGGTCCCTCATTTTGCAAAAGTTAAACTAATATGGTCCCTTTTTTGGTTTCAAAATGGTCCGTCTTTTTTTTTTTTGTTCCGGAATGGTCCTTTATTTTACAAAAGTTATATCAATTTGGTCTTCTTCATACCACACGCATTTGAAACGAAAAGGACCACATTTAAACCTAAAATAAAGATAAGGGACCAAAACGAAACAAAAATAAAAGAAGGATCAAATTGAAACTTAAAATAAAGATAAGGGACCAAAGGTATAATTTAGCCATATAAAAACATTTGTTTCCATTTTTCTTTTCAAGAGTGGGATTATTAACATTTTCAATTATTCATTTACATTTTTTATTAATTAATTGTAATTTTATAAAATAAAAACCAAATTATGTTCAGTTAATTAAAAGAGAATGTAAATAATTTAAAATATTACTAATATTTGCCTCTTTTCATGTGAAAATATCCAAGTAAGAAAATTATATTAGAGACCCCCCCCACCCCACCCCCACAAAAAACATTCGATCCTAATCTCCCATCACATATCTGTCCACGTCCTTTGTTAGGTATTTTCCTTTGAATTTACTAACAGCTAGAATTTGATCCCGTGCCCACACGGGATGAATTATTGATGATTTTTAGAATTATTTGTTTAATAATTTTAGTATTATAAGATAAGTTTTAAATAATCTTATTTAAAGACTGATTTTTGATTCCTAGATCTCCCCTGTTGGTAGATAATATGTAAATTTCACTATAAATCATCATTGAGGTTGGTGGTATTCTCTGGCTTTGTAAGGGGGCGTGCCTTCCCCAATCTAAACTTTTTTTTTATATAAAAAAAAAAAAGACTGATTTTTGAATTTTAAAAAAAAAAAATTATTGTAAATTTTTTTTTAAAATACAATTAATCTTATCTAATTTCAACAGATCAATAGTTTTAAATCTAAATAATTTCCATTAATTTCATTTCCGTTTTAAACATTAATTTCATTTGGGTTAATTTCTGTATTCAAAAAGTTGAATTTTCGTGGTAGCATTAATTATGTCATTAGTTTATTATTTCAAAATTTAAATTTTAAATGTAAATAATCTTATCTATTTTCAAAGGATCAATTGGTGGCATGATATATCCATTCGGTTTACATAATTGTAATTTTCACTCAATTTTTATTTTTATTTTGTTATTTTTGTAAATTTTATAAATACAATAATAAATAAATAAAATATAGTGTTAACACTTGTCATATGACACATGACTGCATTTCCTACCTAGGGAATATGACACATGGCAACATGACATTGTATAGGGGATAGAAATGTATTGTTTATAAATATCTAAAAGCAGCTTTTCTTTTCTTTTTTCATGAGGTTTTCTTGAATTTATATATCCTTCATTAATAAGGGTATACTTAGATAAACAACCTAATTAAATGCTTGGATAAAAAATAAATTAAATTAAATGCTTATTTAATAATTTTTTTATAAACTAAAAATATTAATTTTTTCATATTTTTCTCTGACAAACTAGTTACAATAAGTTGAAATGAGCTTATACAATATTACAAACTATTTATATAAATTTATTTTTATAAGTTATTCTTGTAAGTTTAAATATGTTCTTTCGGGTGCATTTGATTTGCAAAAAATCAAGGGACTGAACAACACAAAAAAATTTGTTCCATGTTTGATTTGAAAAATAATCATGAAACTGGACAAAAAAAGGGCAGGGACCGGATAAAAACCCAAAATTGTATCTCTTACCAAACTATGGGACAATTTTTTCTCCATGAACATATTACCCAAAAAGACAAAATCATCTTTACATCTATCTCTCCCCCTCCCTCTTTAAGCTTACGTTTATATATTATCAACATATTATCAAACATATTTATAATATATATATATATATATATATATATCTATCTATTTTCAAAGGATCAATTGGTGGCATGATATATCCATTCGGTTTACATAATTGTAATTTTCACTCAATTTTTATTTTTATTTTGTTATTTTTGTAAATTTTATAAATACAATAATAAATAAATAAAAATGTAGTGTTAACACTTGTCATATGACACATGACTGCATTTCCTACCTAGGGAATATGACACATGGCAACATGACATTGCATAGGGGATAGAAATGTATTGTTTATAAATATCTAAAAGCAGCTTTTCTTTTCTTTTTTCATGAGGTTTTCTTGAATTTATATATCCTTCATTAATAAGGGTATACTTAGATAAACAACTTAATTAAATGCTTGGATAAAAAAAAATAAATTAAATGCTTATTTAATAATTTTTTGTAAACTAAAAAATTAAATTTTCATATTTTTCTCTGACAAACTAATTACAATAAGTTGAAATGAACTTTTACAATATTACAAACTATTTATATAAATTTATTTTTATAAGTTATTCTTGTAAGTTTAAATATGTTCTTTCGGGTGCATTTGATTTGCAAAAAATCAAGGGACTGAACAACACAAAAAAATTTGTTCCATGTTTGATTTGAAAAATAATCATGAAACTGGACAAAAAAAGGGCAGGGACTGGATAAAAACCCAAAATTGTATCTCTTACCAAACTATGGGACAATTTTTTCTCCATGAACATATTACCCAAAAAGACAAAATCATCTTTACATCTATCTCTCCCCCCTCCCTCTTTAAGCTTACGTCTATATATTATCAACATATTATCAAACATATATAATATATATATATATATATATATATATATATAATATATATATATATATATATATAATTACAAAGAGTATTGCAGTAAATTTAACATTATAATTTTGTTTGTCACACCCATTGTTTATTTTATTTTTTTATAGGCAAATGTTAGTATGTTAGTTGTTAATGTTAGGATCTTCTTCTTTGTTAGGGTTTGAACTCTGGACATCCATTTCCTTCTCCTCTTTATACCCTTAGCTCAAACCAGTTGAGTTACCCAACCCCCTATGTCTATTGTTTATCAAACACCATATATATAAGATAAAAAGTTGTCCAATAACTTATAAATTTGTCCTGTAACTTTTTCATGTCCTATACCTCAATGCGAATCAAACGCACCTTATAAGTCTTTGACTAATCGTGAGTTATAGACTTATTGATGGTTTTACAAGGCAGGTGATTTTTTCTCACTTCTTTTAACATACTTTATTGTGTCACATTTCACACACTTTCCTTTTCTTTTTTAAATCACACTTTAAACAAAATATGAAATAAGATGCAATAAATAATTGTATGTTAAAGGGACTATATAAGTGTGTGTTGCTACTCCTAAAAAATATGGCTCTGTTTGGTAAAAACTAGGAGATAGCATATAAGTTAGTGGATAACAGATAGCGGATAAGCTAGCAAATAACGGATAGTGGATAATCTAGTTGATACAGATTAGCTAGTGGATTGGATTTGAAGTGTTTGGTAAAACTAGCGTTTGAACTAGCTGATAAATATAAAATGACATAAAAGGATATATATATATATATATTTGCATTTTTTATATAAATTATATGTGTGTGTGTGTGTGTATATATATTATTTATTTTAAAATAATTATCACTTTTAACACTTTAATTAATTTTAAATTATTTATTGTTTAAAAAATTAAAAAATAATATTTTATTTTTATTTTATTTATTTTTTATTTATTTTTAATAAACAAAATGGAATAATAAAAATAAAATTATATACTGATATGATTTTTATATAAATTTTATTTTTTATAGATAAAAATATATTTCCTGTTTTTATCTTAAATATAAATTTAAATATTGAAATTAATTCTTATTTATATAGTAATGATTAGTGTTTTATTTTATTAGCCAAGGAAAAGTGAGGAATTTAATTAAGATAGTTGGGATAAAAATGGAAGAAAGGATGATAAGTTATATGCTATAAGTTGTAAGCTATAAGCCACTTCAAATAGCGTCTGGAAAAAACGTTATACACTAATAAAAAAATGTTATATGCTGATTTTAAAAACGATTACTAAACGAGACTACTTTTCCATCCGCTATAAGATATCCGTTATACGTTAGCGGATTTGGCAAACTAAACAGACTCTATGGCTCTGTTTGGCAAAAACTAGCAGATAGCGGTTAAACTAGCGGATAGCAGATAAGCTAGCTGATAACGGACAGCGGATAAGCTAGCTGATAGCGGATAGCAGATTAGCTAGCGGATTGGATTTGAAGTGGGAAAACTAGCGGTTGGACTAACTGATAAATGTAAAATGACATAAAGGATATGTTTGCATTTTTTTATATATAAATTATATATATATATATATATATATTATTTAAAATAATTATTACTTTTAACATTTTAATTTATTTTAAAATCAATTGTCATTTAAAAATTTAAATATTAATTTTTTATTTAAATATTAATTTAGTTTTATTTATTTTTAATAAATAAAATGGAATAATAAAAAAATACTAATATGATTTTTATATATAAAAATATAATTTCTATTTTTTTGTTTAAATATAAATCTCAATAGTGAAATTAATTCTTATCTATATACTATGTTAAATGATTAGTGTTTTTATTTTATTAACTAAAGATAAGTGAGGAAATTTAATTAAAATATAGGGATAAAAATGGAATAAAAAATGATAAAATATACGCGATAAACTCAAACGCTACTTCAAGTAGCGTCTGGGAAAAATGCTATATGCTAGTGAAAAAACATTATACGCTCATTTTAAAAACTGTTACCAAACGGGACTACTTTTCCATCCGGTATAAACTATCTGTTATATGCTAGCGGATTTGGCTAACCAAACAAACTCTATATCAATTTGATTTGAAACCGGTTTAAGCAGTCGAATTTACCTTTATACTTCTTGAGTGCAATTCTCGCAGTAAGGTCGTAAGGATATCGAATCTATAATATCATGTAAATTAACTACCTTAAATTGTTTACCACTAGCCCAATTCTAGTGTCTTCCACTCTCGTCATAATTTAAAGAGGTACACATGAACATAAGTCACTGATCTTAATGATAATTTAGTTATGTATGACTTTCTAAAAAGATTTTATATTGAAAATTAATTGTATGAAAAATATCAAGTGATCAGGGATTCGATCCCTGACTCTTATGTATGAAGAAAACCTGATTGGGAGATGTCAGCTCTTCAATGTCGTCCAGTATCTTAGGAGGATTAGTCTCTGTAGTTACATGCAGGAGATACACTGAGAAACCAAAAAAATTGTACGGAAAATAGAAAATAGCTAACTTCTTATAAATCAAATTTTATTATAAGCTTGTATTAGAAAAGAAATATCAGTGGATTTAGTCAAAGACTAAGAAAAAAAGGGGTTAAAATAACACTGCTAATTAATATCTTAAGAGTCACTGAATTGCAAGGTCTTGATTGAGAAAGAGCTGAGTGAATTAGGCTTTGAGCTATTTTGTTTTCATATTGTGTAGGTAAGGGAAATGAGACTCTTTAGTTTCAATTTTCTTTGTATTCTGAATAAATATTTAAAGTTGTTAAATAACTTATAATTTGTAACTTTTAAACACCTTTGCAACTAATAGTTAAAGTTGTTGAAATTTTTAGAGTCTGGTACAAAAATAAAATAAAATAAATTTCAGAGGAACAAAAAAGTTGTTGAAAATTTTTGCCGACGCCAACCAAAACAGGATACAGCTTATACAAAATTTTAAATTGAATTTAAATTTGATATGCCGTCAATGTTAAATATTTTATATCAATCAATCATAAATAATTTCATGTGTATTTAAGATAATTATGATAGAGTCAAATATTTTAAATGATGCGATAATTTATAATTAATTAATAGTGTAAAAAAATTCTTTTATGGTTTATACTATAACAAGTACAAAGCATACCAATTAAAACAATTTAATTTTTTTTACTACGGCCCCTCTTAGGTCCTCCCTCCGTTCATGGATTGAACCAACCTTAGCTCACACTGCGTGTTATCATTTCCAAATGTAAAATTATGTAAAACGATTCTGTTGTTGAATATTAAATGGTTGAGACAACTCAAAAGATGTTGATTCTGCCGTATTCTAACAATGAAGAATACTTCTGGTAAAAAAAAAAACAATGAAGACTACTTAAAAATATGTTGGTTTTTCTCAATTGAGATGTCAATATTTTATGCCTTTGAAAGAAAAAGAAAGAAAAATAGAGAAGCAATCTACAATAGTAATTACGGTTCCTTCCCAATTGGCACATGCATTATGCGCTGGAAATGCATGCATCATGCATCCTTATTCCTTACTAAACTGAAGCTGCAAAGTGCAAACCGTAGAAATACTTTTCCAATCTAATCAGTATTTGGAAGCTAAAAAGTGGAATATAACAGCCTGTTATGGTTCATCTCCCCCTCCACCTCAATATGTTCTTTATTTGAGCTTTATATGCATGGGCAAGTATAGTTCTTCTTATAAAGATGACAAATTAATCGTGCATAATTACATATAAAATTGATTATGAATATTCCCTTGCTTCGCCAAAGAATTCAAAAGGAGTTATTTTCTCCGCTTTAATTCTTCTTGTGCTATATATTGAAACAAATAACAAGCTTTTCTCATTATACTTTTCTTCCTCCTATTCAATTTCTACGGATAAACTCACGTGCAGAAGTTCTATATATGTAACCCATTTGCTTCCTTCATTGGGATTCGAATAAAGGCGGCAAATTGATTGAGCCCTCCCATTACCTTGAATCACAAGAAACGTAACAACCAAATGAAAGTATATACGTATTTATATGTATATATGTTAAAAAGAAAACAACGAAAGGTAGTATACATACAAGAAGAAAGGAATGAGAAGAAATGGAAGGAGATATTTAAAATAAAAGCATTTTGAACACAGGTCACTTATCAACACTGCTTAGGAATAATCAACCGATTCAATCAGCAGCCAATTCGGATAAGAGCCAGTTTGCTTTCACTGAACCGTGATTTGAAGGTGAACTGGTGCAGTTATTATTTTATAAAGAGAAATGATATTATGACACCAAAAGTTGACACCAACTTTTGACACCATGGTTAATTCAGTATATTGGTTGGTTAATCAACCAATAGTGTCAAAAGTGAATTAACCAACCAATATACTGAATTAACCATGGTGTCAAAAGTTGGTGTCAACTTTTGGTGTCCCAATATCATTACTCTTTTATAAATTGCATTGTCCAGAATATTGAAATTGAGGACTGTTCTGTCAATGAACAATAATCCGAGTAGAGTCCAAGGGAAAAGTTTTTTATGGATATGAGTTGACAGAATAGGTGTATTATGTTCCTAGAACAATGTCAAGGTACTACTCGATTTCTAGTGTATGAAGAAGATGATGGTTACCTGAGGTCTAGGCCTAATACATATAGATGTGGTGATTGTTAATAGCATCAATGAGTCATTATAAGTGATTAAGAGCGTTATCAATATGAGTGGTTACAAAACCGTTTTTGTATTATCACTAATTGTTGTGATCATTTGTGTTACTTGTATTGTGTAGACCCCTTAATGTTGCAAGATAATCGGTCTTGGTTTTCACTGCCTTGTGTCTTGTCGCGGCTAGCTTGGAATAGTCATGGTCCATCAGGCCCTAGGTTGTGCTTGGGCCGAGGTCCGATCCATGTAGCAACAAGGACCAAGGCCAATAACACAAAATTAGGAAATAGATATTAATGATACTCCAAGTGAAAGAGGTTTGGGTTACCTAATTGGATACATATCACATGTTCCATTTTGGTGTATCACACGCTGTCCCTATCAATAATATCTTGTCACGTATTCTACCTTTCTAATATTACATAAAAATTTTAACTTTTATGGTAAGATATCATTGGCGGAGACATGGAGCGATACACTAAAATGAGACAGATAATCTCTATCTCACTTAATTATGTATATAGTTTTGGTTTTGTGGATTCATGTTATGGAAAAAATATCATTGGTATGGATTTCGATTAGGCACCTGACCATATCATAAAAATTGATATAAAAAAATGGAGTTTTGTTGATTTAAAACTAGTTGTAACTAATACTCAATCAAGCTAGCCATGAAGTTTGAGTGGTGGAGTTTAAGTCTTAGATATTAGATTTATTATATTTTTGAACCCCATTAACCATATTATGCACGAGTTTAAGGGAAACTAGGTCGTTCCACTACAGCAGCTCTGGTGATTGAGCTTCCAAGGGACATTTGGAGCCTGTGAGGTTGTGCGTACGATCTCGCTGTATCTCCATTTCCCCATTCCCTATTAAAAAAAAGGGAAACTAGGTCAATAAATATAATTGAACTAGGTTAAACTTGATTCAACTCCAAGTACTCTCTAGCACACTTATGCTATGTTTGGTGCAAGGGAATTAGCTGAGAGAGAGTGAGAGAAGAGAGAAATAGAAGAGAAACGGGGAATCTATCTTGTTTGGTAAGAAGAGAAACAGACAAGAGAAAAAAAAAATATGGTGGGTCCCATGGAGTTTTATTTTCAGAACCGGATCCTCTCCGGTAAATGGAGAGGTCCATTATGAGAGATAAAGACACATATATTAAAATAATATTATTTTATAAATAATATTATTTTAATATATGTGTCCCTCTCTCACCTACTGGAATGGTCCAGTAAATGGAGAGGAATCCATTCCTTTATTTTCTCTTCATTCATGCGGAGAAATGGTGCAGAGACAGAGTAAGAAAGTGGGAGATGACAATTTTGGGTTTCAAATTTTGCTTATCCAGTTATCCTTATCCCTGACACATGACTTTGGCTAATTTAAAAACATAAATTATTTGTTTAATGAAAACTGCATCACTCTTTTGATGTTTTAGTTATGAATAATTTTTTTTTCTGATATATAATCCTGACGCATGACTTTACTTTAAAAACTTAAATTAATTAATTAAAATAAAAATTTAGTTAATTCAATAAAATTATTATTCAATTGAATTAAAACAAATATTTAATTAAACAAATTAATCAATTAATTGAATTACAATAGATTAATAATTTAATTAATTAGATTAATCAATAAATTTTAATAATTTAATTAATTAGATTAATCAATAAATTATGTGTTGGTTTTTAGTACAAGGGTATTCACGTCCTTTCAAAAATAATAACATTTCTCTCTTCTCTCTTTCTGTTCAACCAAACAAAGAGAGAGAAAAATACATTTCTCTCTCATCTTTTCTTCTCACTTTCTCTTATACCAAACAATATACTAAATCTACTATTTTTCTTATCTCTCTTTTCTCTTACTCTTTCGCACCTCTTTCGCTCTTCTCCATGTCTTCTCATAACCAAACATACCATTATGGACTATTTAGTTTGAAGAAGGGGAATTACCTTTCATATACAAGGGAAAGGAAGGAAAATATGTGAAGATAACTTTGAATTTTTTTTTTAAAAATAGTTTAATTAGCATAGTACATAAGTTTAAGTCATTGATCTCCTACTTCTAAGTTTTCCTAATTTTGAAGGGGAAATAAAATTTGAGAGAGGAATTTTGGCCCATTCATTTTGCCTCTCCTCCCTTTAAATTTATAAACCAAATCATTTTTATTTTTATTTTATACAATTTTAATCTTGTTGTTCTTATTTTATTTTTTACACCACTCAATTCTACCATGTAATCAGTAAGGTAACGTCAATGTGTATATTTGGTTTCACTTATGAGATATTAGATATGCTTCTACACATGTCAAACATGATTATAGTGAAAAAAAGAGTTGTTTGGTTATATGTTTGGAGAAGCAATTTTACATCCAAAATTGATTATATTAAAAGTTGTTTGGAGTAGCTTCTGCTTTTGGATTGAAAAATTATACTAAGTTATATATCAAACTTGCTTTTAAAATAAAAATATCCAAAAATAAATCACTTTTTTTTTTCAAATTCAATTATATTAAAACCAAATCCATCTAAAATCATGTTTGTCAAAACGTTGATCCGAACATACTCCCTTCGGTCCAATATAAGCAGAAAAGTCCCAAGGTTTTTGGTCCAATATATAAGTAAATTTTGTTTTCCAATGAATTATTTAATGACATTATTCCCAGAATATCATTTATTTAATACAAATTTCAATGACCTATTTAATGAAGATTGAAGTTTTAGATGAAGGGTAATTTATGTAACAAACCTAATTTTTTACAAGATTCAATGAGATTAATTAATCACCTTAATATATGTGTTCCATTAATTTTTTGTTTATAATATGGACCGGAGGGAGTACATAATACTCGTGCAGTGTGCCAAGGCTTTTCGTGTTAGAACGTGGACTCCTCGAGCTTATTTTGAGTGCGTTTGTTATTGTTTATTTTGCTAAAAAAATTATTTTTTTAATTGAATAATCTTTTTTAAAAACTTTTAGTGTGTTTGTTATTGCTTTTGAAAATAATGAAAAACATAAAAAAAAAAATCATTTTCAAGGTTAAAATGAAAAACAACTTTCATTAGCTTTTGGAAAAAACTATTTTATAACTAACTGCTGTTTTAAAAAAAATGAATTTTTTGAATGTAAACAAATATAAATCTACTTCTACTTTTCTTTAAAATCTCTAAAAATAATAATCAAATTGTTTTATA
The DNA here is from genome assembly GCA_035048595.1 of Echinosophora koreensis. Classification (NCBI taxonomy): domain Eukaryota; kingdom Viridiplantae; phylum Streptophyta; class Magnoliopsida; order Fabales; family Fabaceae; genus Echinosophora; species Echinosophora koreensis. The sequence goes on along the minus strand of JAPCYP010000001.1, from coordinate 7,338,920 downwards.
TAAAAATTATTTATTTTTTAATCTTAAATAAAAGAGGTCTTAATAACGTAATAGTTTTCACAAAGAGTAAAAACACTCAATTTGGTCATTGAACTTGTGAAGAAGTATCAATCTGGTTTTTGAAATTATCGAAATTCCAAATTGATCCCTGAAATTGTAAAACGGTGATCAACTTAGTCCTTCCGTTAAAAATCATATGGACTAAGTTGATATTTAGTTTGTATTATCAAGGACTTAATTGATATTGAGTAAATAAAATGAGAGACCAAATTGATACTAACTTATTATTTAGAGATATTTTTAAAATTTCAATAATTTCAAGAATCAAATTGATATTACTTCATAATTTTTGGGATTAAATTGGGTATTTACTATTTTCGAAAGCTTTCAGCCCGCTGCAATGCAGCGCGCAAAACACCAAAACGGAAATCAATGTCCCTGTCATGTCTACATCTTCCTCTCTTTCTTAATCATAACTTCCAAACGCTTTTTTTCTTTCCATGGATAAAATATTTGAAGTGCGTGTCAGCTTTCAGTAGCTTGTGACTTGTGAGGCATAAAAATTTTGTACGCTTTGATGTATGCTAATCCTTGACACGAGGTTATATAATATACGAATTTCAGAAATTAACTCTTTTAAATAAGATTGTTTTTAAAGTGTGAAAAAATAAAATATATTTACCTTCATTTCTTTCTATGGATATGTTTCGCATGCAACTACGGAAACTAATCCTTCGATTCGGGTAAGACCACAAGGGTAACAAAGACACAAAGCTATCCCTCAAAAGTTTTAATATTGTTGAATTCCCAGAATCAGGATTCGAATTTAAGACTAGTGGTTAAGTTGTAAGAGATTCGTACCACCTCATTCGAGCATTCTTGGTATATTTACTTGTTTTGATTATGAATAAAAATTTGAAGGCATTAAATAATTTAAGATAGACATTTTTCCTTCCTTACTTTACACAAAATACTCGTATTACTTTAGAGGTGATAAATCCATGACAATCTATGTTCTCCATTCCTTTCATTATTTGACCCCCACTGACTCCACTACTCCAGCAAAACAGGGAGAGATTCTTATGCCTTGAATAATGCCTCCTACTTTTATTTTTATTTGTTTTTAAAAAGCCTCCTCCATGCGTACCACTTAGGAATATATTTCTTCATATAGGAGATATTTGGCTTAATTAGAGTATATGTTTTAAAATGATAAGGTAAGTAATTATAATCATAGAGTAAAATTATATATATATATATATATAATGTTATGTGTATAAGAGTGTGTATACATTATTATTATGGCTTGGATTTTACTTCAATAAATTTGAATTCCTAATTTTTTAAGTAAAATAAACTCAATTTAAATACATGTGAGACTATCACATGAAATGTTGTACGGTTGTACCCGCAAGTCTAAGTATCTCCTCTTGCATATGCTTTCAATTTCATTGATTTGGGCGTAATCAGGGGTAACTAACATTTTGTCTCTTTCCTCTCATGCATGTTCTTTATTTAATGATATACTAGTAATTGGAATGTATTTAGAGTAACTGTCAACCAATCATAAATTAACATATTACTAAAATGATTAGAGTAGTATATACTATTGGTGTAAAATGTTTTACACTGAAATCCAGAAATCCGGTAAGAATGTAACATGTATATTTTTATTTTAATAATTAAGATGGGACAATAATAATAATAATAATAATAATAATAATAATAATAATAATGATGATGATGATGATGATTATGATGATTTAGCAAGATATTGTTGGATGTCAACATATAAATACTTTACATTGATAGTACATAAAAATTTAAGAGTTTTAGATTTTCGTAAAAAGTGTATAACACAAGTATATTGTATACAAGTGTACGAGAAAATCCAGAAACTATATTTGAGCTTTCTTCCTTCGCATAATTAAAACGTATTTGATGTTTTAAAGAGCTTATTTATGCATATGAGAACAGTTTATTATGATAAACTTATGAAAATAGCATATGGAATTTTCATATTTTTTTTAAATTTATTTTAATAAGTTGCTTTAAAAAGCTTATAAACATAATTTATTTCACAATTTATTTCAAAATAATTTATTAAATAAGCATTTAATTAAGTTATTTATCCAGTACGTAATCTTATTACTTTAATTGAAATTGAAATAAAGAGCTTTAGGTAAGTGTGTGATAAATTGAGGATATTGACATGAGATTTTTTTTACCTTGGATGCCAAGGATAGCAAGATCTTTATTATGATTTATGATCTTAATTGGTCCAAATTAAAGAAAATGTACCACTTGTACGGTTGCAAATAGTCAACAGGGTAAGGACGTTTTTTTTTTTCCCCAAGGACTTTATTCACTGTCTTTTATCATCTTTGCCTAATGGTAAGCATTTATGCTTCAAAAGAAAAAGATGTGGTATTTTCATATTTTTGCAAAAGATTCTTAAAGTGTTGTAAGAGCATTTATCTTTTTTAAACTCTGTAATATTGAATATGTATCATATGAAGTTTGCAAGTCATCTTTATCTTTTATTTTCTCATACTATAAAACATTATGATGTGTTATAATGCAAATTGAGCTCAAGCAAGAAGTGATCGAGATTGAATGAAAAGGGCATAAATCATATAGTAAGATGGTTTTCAATTCAATAACAATTTTGTGGTTGTCATCTAATATTGTATATATTCTGCAAAATATATGGTCCTTGGTTTTTGGTACCCCTAACAAAACATTGCCCCCACAAAGTTCCTTCGGGTCTCTCTTTTTGACCCACTAAACCAATTAGGCAATGGACACAAATGCCTCGAGTATAAAGTTGAATAGTTAAAGGAGATGGGAAAGAAAGGCAGAGATAAGAGATGCCATTAGAATAACTGTTATTGCTACCAAAAGTTGAATGGGCTATAGTAGTTCTCAAAATTTTAGGCACACTAACCAAAATTAATGTTATAATGTCCAGTGACGGCTACCAAGTGGAGCAAAGATTCTTAGGAACAGCCAAAGTTCCCCGTTGGCTGGGTGAGGAAGAATATATATCAAATGGAATAGTGAAAAATGACAAAATTTAAGTATAATTACATAGGTATATTAGGTGTTGTTTATCAAAGACAATAGTGTTACACATGTTATGTTTCATTGATGAATTATCACACATGTTCTATTGTTATCGAAAAATAACACCAAATGTACATATGAAATTGTACGTAGGTCGTGTCCTAGTGAAAAATGCCCCATCTCTCTCTCTCTCTAAGTGTCCTATTTTAGACAAGTGTCTTTATTTCATACTTGACAACAATACATTTGATATCACCACATATTTTAATTTCGGTGTGAATTTGAAGCACATAAAACATTGCACGCTTGAAGTAGACAATGCATCCTCATCAAGTGGCCGGAGCATTTTTTTCCCCTCTTTGTGATAACTCCGAATTACTTCTCCTAACCCATCAATTCTGAAGGGATTGCGGAAACTTCACAGAACCGACCATCTTTAAAGTCTAAGGTTCTCTTATCTTGTCCCCACCCTTGTTATTATGCTACTGCTATGGTATGAAAAATTATACTTTTGCACTTTTTTTTGACATATATATATTTTTTATATTTATGTATAGTAATTGATCAAATATTTTCGTTTTGAAAACAATAATAAGTAGATATTGAATGGTTATGATTAAATAGATGAAAAAAGGGGTGTCATAAAAAAGGTATGAGAATATTGTTACTGATAATTATATTCAAAATAGAATAAAGTAATAAACCCAAAGTTTCATTTATTCTTTACATTTTAGCTTCAATTGTTTATAGAATTCACCGTTTTCAAATATTACCCAATGCAAAAAAGAGAACAATAAGTCAATCCTGAACTAGTCACCATAGCCCCATAACTAGTACTAACAAATTTTAATGCCTTTTTGGTTAGCTTAGCTATTCGAAGCCGTGATAGGATTATTATGATATGAACTGGGACACTGAGAGTTAGATTTCTCACGAGAAGAGATTGGTAGGATTAGTCTCTCGAAAACCCGAAAGACAAATTGAATGGTGAAGTTCGTGAGGATCACAAGACGGAATAGCACGAGACATATAGAAATTTTGGTAAAGTGAAAAACATTTGATGGTGTGTTTTGGCAGACCAAGTGGTTTAGGCAGACCATTTTCTCTGAACTTATTAGGCTTCCATAGATTCTAGAAAAAGAAAGGAGAGGAGTTTCGTGGAGGTGGGTTAAGTTCCATGTGAGAGAGAGAGAGAGAGAGAGAACAGCTCAAGCACCATAAAGAGGAGGACCATTTGCTTGTGAATGAAGATGTCCCTTTCTGTTATCGTATCAGAATCTTATCCAACACATGTTAGTCTAGGAGAAAAAGGAAGAGCGAGAATAAATTTAGGTAGATATTGCTCATCATGAGTTTTTTTTTTTTTTAATTGAGATCTTCGATATCCGAAAATTAAATTTAATTATGATTAATTTGAGTCAAATTGAGAAGATTCACTTAAGAGGTAATGCTCTCCCCTATTTTTCATATACAATATCTTTCATACTCACAATATTTGAACCGGAAACATAAGAGAAACCAATCTTCTTATCATTTGGTTCATCATGTGTTGCTGCTTATTATGAGTATTTAGTGTGAGTGGGTAACACACTGCTACCTAAGGACGAATCGTTTGGGCTCTGTCCGAGTTCGATCCTTAGGTATGCAACAATACTTGGCTAGACTTTACTAACCGTACGACCGAGTCGGAGATTAGTCCCATTGCGGATCTAAAGGATCTAAGCCGTGGGGATACTTCAAGGGCTCATTCGATCTCAAGGACTAATTAGAGTGAGTACCAAACCAAAAATCAACTTAAGATGTATCAAAATATTTTTAAGAAACAAGTGTATTTCTATTTACTGATTTTGTAACATGACATAAAATTTTACTCAGTGTATGAGGTGATAGTCAAATTTGGGGAGAGGCGTAATTTCTATGACAATCCACAAAAGCCCACTAGAATCTAAAATTCCACTAAAACTATAAAGTAGATGATTTGGGAAGTCCTGTTTCACTTGGCCTCTTGCACTTAGTGGTAGGTGAAGAAAGATGAAGACTACGTACGTCTTCACATAGGCCTCTCCTATTGGGTATCTAAATGATTATATTCTGACTTACCGTACATAAGAAAATGATAGCCATGTATGCACATGCATGTGCAGACACAAGGACTGAACTAGTAGTCCAGAACCTACATTCCCTCAGTGTCATCCAATTTTTTTCTTGTATCAACCACCCATTGTCACGTACCAATGATGGCCTCACACAGATCAAAATTCATCACCCATTATAGGGCCTTGCATATTCTAGTTTCAAAGACCCCACACTAGATCAAATTGCTAACCATTAAAATACAACGATACTTGTATCATTTACGCATGGTTTCTTATTTTGGTCTTCTTTCTATGTCTTTCCAGTTTTGTTGTTATTAGTTTGTGTCCTTTTATTCTTTCTCCTTTTCTTCGTGACATAAACTTGTTACCCGAAATGTTTCAGTGCCCTTTTCATGGTATAACCGATTCGTAGCTTGAATTGGGATTGCCATTGAGCAACTAGCAAGTGTCTTCTTTCTAAATATTCCCTTCTATTTGATAGTAATCATTGATCGTTCTATTGAAGAGTTTTTCTTTCAAAAATTCATAATATTTTTATAAAATAATACCTGTCAAATAAATCTATTAAATTCGTTCCAGTAGATTGCCAACATAATTAGAGTTACTCTTATTTTAGAAACGATGGAAGCTAATATATGGTAACATAATTCAGACCAACAAGTAAAATGTCAATATGTGGTGACACATTCAGCTTAGAACCAAAGACTGCACCAATCAACCACCTCAAGGTACTTCACAATCCCTTCTTGCCAAACATAAGCTGCGAGAAAATGAACTCAGAAGTGCAACAAGTGGCGCATATCAATGGACAACTGTATTAACTTTGGAATTGGCCAACAGTTCAATTTGTGTTAGATGAATGAGTCTCTTATGTGGATTGCCTGATTGACAGTATTTGTGTGTTCTTGTGTAATAAAACAAGGATATACAGCAGGGCACATCAAAAAAGGCAAAATGCAAAACTAGATTTACTATCCATCTGTAAAATGAAACACAGCCGGCCGAGGATGAAGACATCACCCGGAAAAAAAAAATTCATAAATGCATGTCTAGATGCCAGAATCAGCTCTCAATCATTGGTTCAGGGTCAGATGTTTCTGCGCGAGACTTGTTTGCTTGACGAACAGAATTGAACAGAATGTCCTTGATTACCTACATACAGAAGGGATGAAGTAAACATTTCAAAATCCAGAAGAAAATTACCATAATATTTCAGCAGTCTAGCAAACAATAAATCTAAATAAAGAAAAAGGTTTCCAGTGCCAGTCACCTGTGACATTAGACCATGGACTTGCTCCACAGTTATTTTTGAACTATCTCGAGTAATCTTAGCAAGTGGAGATTCTTCCTGCAAATCATTCAGATGTCAGCATCATATATGAAAGGAGGAAAAATTGAGGGGAAGTGGGAGTAGGATGTTAACTTTTGAATCAAGTGGTATTCATGGCTCACAGAGCTGATAATGACAGGATAGCATCAAATGAGAGACAGACCTAATATATGCAATTAAAGCAATGAATCTGCATGATTTCTAGATTATATGCAATCTGCACAATACCCATCATCATGAAAGGACAAGGTCCATTAAAATTTTAAGCATGTTGCAGAAGACTTCTCCCCAAATAACAAGCATCTTTATTTATGTCTGTCTACCACGGAAATGTGGAAATGATATGTCGGATAGTAGGTGTGTAGCCAAACAATATCATGACTCACGAGCGTGAACTAATCAAACCTAAGATAAAATTTGCTGTCATTTTGTGTGCGCTGCTTGTGAGAGTATACACACTGCTTCGTTTCTTTGATGAAAGTCATGAAACTTTTCCAAAAGCAAAGAATATGACAGGAATATAATGGTGAGGGATGAATGCATCAGTAGGTGTACTTGTACAGGTAAACTGACTAAGCAAACCTAAGAAGTAAGAATCCATGGACAAACCAATATTACAAATTAAACCAGTAGGAATTTGTTTATCTTCAAAGAAAATTTATCAGGCACTAAGCACAATTAAGTTCTCCATAAATCCATACATTTCACAGTCATTACACAGCAAAATAGAAACAGTGGATAGAATATTAGAATCTCAGAAATGCATATTTATCCAAATTTCCAAGGATTTTTAAATTTTTTTTTTTTTTTTTTTGTGCAAAAAACAACACGTTTACAAGGGAAAGGTGAAGACGAACGGAGAGCATTTGTGATCAAGCTATAACTTTCTGTTCTTAATAGAAAATAGGAAGTACGGGATAGAACATTAACATCACAAGTGAATATCCTCTTGCAGAAGACATAAAAACAATGGGGAAAAAATCCTAAGGTGCAGAGCAGCAGTACATCCTACAAGCCCAACCATCCAAAACATCGGCATCCTGATCTCTTCTTGTCATAGATTTGATTGACAACAGACAGCATCAAACAACTTTGCCAGCTAAATTGGCCAGGGGCGAACATCCAGTTAGAGCATTCATGAACCTAGAAACTAGCTACATGTATTCCAGTTTTAAATACCTCCTCCAAAAATAGTCAACCAAGTTTCACTCTTATTTTGCCACAAGGCAATATGTTGTTGGCATGATTCTGCATGTTCTACTATTTTGGTAAATAATCGGTGAAGCCTGTATTATGCCAGGTATGTATAGAGGATCCTGTAAAGTTAACCAATTTATGTGTGCATAACACTGTCAAAGTTCATTATCTGCATGTATATCTTGATGTTGACATATAACTACGAACCCACAATGTGTGGAAATCCATTTAGGACATGCAATACTTTAATACTTAAATAAAAGCTGGTAAAATAATCCTGACTGTAGACTCTTAATTAGACTTATTCATGGGCGGATCCACCTTATGCTGCACACCCTCAAATCTTTTTTAAAAAAAAATTAATACCTTATATCTTATAATTTTGCCCCCCCATTTTTGAAATAATTGCACCCACGCCTTTAACATTTATGAGATATGTAAATTAATTGCAGATGCACCCATAAAATCATGTAGAGGACAACTATGTGATATGTAAATTATTTGATTGGATATATTGAAATTTTAAGATTTTAACATTTATGTGTTTATATATCTTCATAAGTATGAGGTATTCAAAACCGGACCCGACCGGACCGGCCGGTTCGACCGGTTCAACCGGGAACCGGCCTGTAGTCGGGTCCGAGTGCGCCAGAAAACCGTTCATTCACAGAACCGCCCAGAAACCGGAAGAACCGGTGTTGAACCGGGGAAACCGGTGGGTCATCCCATTGAAACGGTTTAGAAGAATAAAAGGTTCTTTAAAAAAAATTGCAAAACAGTGTAGTTTTTCTTTCAGAAGAAGGTCTTTTTTTTAAGAAAAAAACAAAAAATGTCAGATGATGGACAAAAAGCTTGATTTCGGTGCGGAAAGTGTAGAATCGTGAAGAATCAGTGATGACTTCTTCAGTATCTTCACTCTCTGTGTGGTCGCCGCTAAGAAGACAAATGAGAAGTGCAGAATCATCGTCTTCCTCCAACAAAAACGACAAACGGCGCAGGCAAGGTTCACTTAAAAGGAAGTAGGGTTTGGTATAATAAGAGCACAATATAAAAGTTAGTACCGAAGTAGGGCCTGGTGTGATGTTTAGAAGGGGGCTTGGTGTGATGTTTAGAAGGATAAATGAGTTGGGCTATGTGTGTTTCCCAAAGCCCAGTATCTACTCGAGGCACACCAAAATAAAATAAAATAAATCTTTATTATTGAATATTAGTGGCATAATGGAGACGTTCCAGATGTATCCAATTGTGCAAGTGTCTTCCAACTATCACAATTATAATATATAATTAAAAATATATATTTAATTATAACCAGTTCAACCACGATTCAACCATGGTTAGACCAGTGAACCGTGAACCAGTGGCTTCACCGGTTCAATGACCGGTCCGGTTTTTAAAACCTTGAGTATGATAGTAATATTTGTTAATTTTTTTTTTAAATTAATTGCCCCACTGGCTCAGGGTCCTAGATTCGTCACTGGGCTTATTCCTATCACATTGGTGTCTGCCTTCTAAGACACATAAAACCCCAATTCTACACATTCAAAATTACTGTTTTATCAAATTTCCTCGAAAATTGTCATTTTACTTTAGTACATATCAGAAAATATGCAAGTAATATATATCAATCTCATGAGCAATACTGTTAGTCCACTAGTTCAGCAAGTGCCAGGGTACCTAATAATCAGAAGGTTGGAAGAAAATGTATAGTTTGGAATATCACGTGCCATCTTTGATAAAGGGACCATGGGAGATGTAGCCTTTATAAAGCTAGAAACAAGGCTATTGTGATTATCCATATTAACCCATCCAGCATTTGAGTCTGAGTTAGTTTGCTACAAATTATAGACATTCTCTCTCCCATTATGAACATAACGAAGTTGTTTAATTGGTGCAAGACACGGCTATTTCAGTTGGCGTGAATTGGAATTAGAGATACAAATTATTGAGTTAGTGTAGATGCAATACAATACAGCCCTCTATTCACACTCCCACATCATAAAAATATTGGCATAAAAAAAAAAACAGAATAATTAGAGATGCCAATCACTGATGAATGAGAGAGTATAATATGGCATCCTGTCATGGCTTCTCACTTCTCACGGTTGACCTTTAGAAACAGACTCAGAATTTCAATGAGTAGAAGTATATCTAAATTTTCCTTCAGCATGATTTAGATGATAGAAAAACACTCAGAAAGATTTGGAATATCAAAATGTTATGCTGCCTTTGACTTCAAACTAAAGATGATATACTCCAAGAATTCAAAAGAAACCCTCAATATATAAATTCGAAACAAATGAAAGAAGGAAATTGCTGTGGATCTATAAAGCAACAGTTACTTACTTCTTTCTTCCTAGGAGCAGGTGCTATTAATGGTCCAAAGCGTGAGTGTGCCAACTGATTCTCTGCTTGTTCCAGCTTTTCGGCTGCAATAAAGGAAGTCTCAAATTGAGATACTCAAGATTTTAAAATATAACAATGATAGGGCATTTTATAAGAGAAACATGGAAATATTCCAGTCCACTATCATGATGAATGGCAGAGCTAAAACCAAAAATGTATTGCAGTAAACAATGAGCCTATAAACAGTACCTAAATCTGAGATTTGACCAGCAACGTAGTCTCCATTACCCAACAGAGGAGAAGACGATAGTGTATTCACCCAATATTTGTTCCATAGCAAATCCAGGAGATGTGAGTCAAGGGAAGACTTAAAGTAAGTGATATCCAAGGCATAATACTGCAAATGCACAAACAAATGGAGTTCAATCAAAATCAGAGAACGCGTAATCGAAAGGAAAGGTCAACAAAGAAGAATCATCATTGACCTGTTTACAGTGGACACCAAAGTCTTCAATCTTATTGAGAGGTATGGTTTGGTACTCAGAAATAGGCTCATCCGGAGGCTTATAACCGTCAGGGTAGGTTCTAAATGCCCCAATCTCAACCTTTCCAGCAGAAACAGTCCTGGTTGGGTCAATCACAACAGCCAGAAAGGGCTCCTGAAACTGCTGGTTCAGCATCTGCGTAGACACATCTATACCAGAAAGCCAGCATCCATAACCAGGATGAGAATGATACCATCCCACAACATTTTCCAACCTCCCTGCCTACACCACAACAAGCTCAATCAAAACTCACACTAGTAAGAATGCATCAAAGCCTGTTTGTTTTTGATTTTTTCCACCGCAAACGGGAAAAACCGAGTCCTGAGCAACATTTTCAAAAGCTAGTAGATACAAGCTTTCTTTCAATGGGGATTTTGAAACGTGATTCTACGGCAAGGAATCTAAAACAAACAGACACTTAATGCCTCAAAAAAGGGTTTTTGTTTTTCCAAGTCTCACCTTTACCAAAATTGGGATTAGGGTTTTTGCACCTTTACTAAATATAAGTTCAATTTGAAAAGGGTATCTATATCCAAGTTGAGACCTTTACCTAAAATATGGACTAGGGTTTTAGCACCTTGACTAAATACAAGTCCAAATTGAAAAGGGTATAATATATACATATCCAAGTTGAGACCTTTGCTAAAAATTGGGAATAGGGTTTAACGAGAAAAGAATGAAAACCTGCTTATTGGTCTGTGAATAATCAACCATGTATTCATAGGCATCAGCTTGGGCATTGACGCGAGTTTCGGTGCCTTCGACGGGAAGGGCAAAAGCGTCCATTACAATGATGGCGTCCTTGTCGGTCTTCCCTTGCATGAGGCCCATGACCTCGATGGTGCCGCCGGAGCGCGCGTGGACAACCATCTTGAGGAGGGCGAGTGCGGAGATCTTGACGCGCTTGAAGTAGTGAGGGTCGTTAACCCAAGGCTTCTCGCGCTGGAACTCGTTCTGAGCGGGTTCGTCGTAGTAGAAGATGGAGTCGTCGGCGTTGGTGGTAGCGGTGGGAGTGTCCATTGGGATGATGTTGTTCTCGAGTTCCCATGTTTGCTGTGCTATTGCAGCAGATGAAGAAGATGCCGATGATGACAAGGGTTCCATTTTTCGGGCAGTGGAGTGGACAACAGCGCCAAACTCTCGCAATGGAGTCGAGTGGAAGGAGTATGAGTATCGATCACTCTTTGCTTTCCTGCCTCTCTCGTTGGAGAAATTAAATTTCCATTTGAAATTATTTTATTGATTTATTGATGCAGATTTGTGAAAAGCTTCTTTGTTTTTTAACATAGGAAATATCCAATTTCATCCTTAAAAATATTTAGAGGGATATTTTGGTGCCTCGAATTTATAAACATGAGATACGGTAGTCCTTCGAATCAGTTCCAACATTAGTTAACTTACATATGTGTTCCGTTAATCATCTTGTACTCTTAGCTGGCCTGTTGGTAGTCCTGTATGGTCAGTGATGAATTCCAATTATGGAAAATGAATGAAAAGTGAAAAACATGCTTAATTTTCAGATATTTAGGTTTTAAAATTCTACACGTTTTTTCACTTTTCAATCATTTTCCATGGTGAAAATTCATCTCAGGCCACATAGGATTGTTAACGGGCCATGTAGAATGGTTGACGGGACGCGTAGACAAGTAAACAAATGTTGGAACTGTATGAGGGACTAAAATGTCCTACATTTATAAATTTGAAGTACTAAATGATTAATTTAATTTTTCAGGGGCAAAAAATGTGCCTGAAATTATTTTTAGGGATCAGATTGGGTCTTTAATCTTAATATTATTACTTTGTCTTAACTTTTTATTTTATTAAAAAAATCGTTATTTTCAAAAAACAATCATTTATTTTGTGGAACTAATTATTTATTCTAGTTTTTGAAATTAATGAGAATTTGAAAAAAAAATTGATTAATTTACAATAAAGCTAAAGTTATTTATTTATTTTAGCTTCTCATTAAAATTTGATTCCACATAAACAAGAGAATGTTCAAAATTTATTTTCATGATTGTAAATAAATACAAATTAATTTTTTTTTCTTAAAAAACTCCGAATAAATTATTTTATGCATATATTTTTTTTATCTGTAACAAATGAGTTTCTAACATTTATTTTCATATTGTTAAATATTTGTATAAAATATCAATTTAATATTTTTTTGTACTCATAATTTTAATATTTTAAGTAAATGTTACATACTCCCTCTAGAATCAATTATAAGCAAAAAAAAAAAAAAAAAACCTATATTTTGTGGACTCAAATATAAGCAAAATTTAACCAATTCAAATCTATTTAATGTCAGTATTCCAAATATCGAGACAATTAACCAATCCAACCAATTCTTCTTTTACTTTTCCAAAGTATTACACACTCCCAAGACAATTAAAAGGTAGTTTAGTAATTGTAACTCTTTTTTTTTTTACATAAATCAAGACAATTAAACTAAATTAACTAACTTCCTTAATAATTATAAAATTAGTTAATTTTGCTTATAATTGAGTACAGAGGAAGTACATTACATTCAAATTAAATTCATAAATATTTATGAGCTGACAATCTAGTCAAGAAAATCATTATATATCAAATATTTGAATTTTTTTTATGACTAATAGTTCTTGGTATTGGAAAAGAATTGTTGGAAGGGTCTCGGTCCGAAAAATTAGTTTCACATTACATGTAAATATAGCATGATTAAAAAAACTGTATATTTGAACTTTAAACTATGAGACAATCCTTAAGAATGAGATCTCAATCCTTAGGAATTATTGTATAGTAAAACATTGATGATAAACATAATTCAACAAATATGAACTGTAAGATTAGGTGGTTAAAAAAAAAAAAGGCAACGAACTACATCTTTGAAATTTATGTTCAATAGCCACCTTACCTTTTGTATGGGTGGTGATGGTGGTTATGTTCAAACTACTACGCCCTACAAGGCCACAATCCTCTCTTGAGATAGTTGGATTGAGGCTGCCTAACTGAACGGCCAGTGTGACCGTTCAAGTTCAACCTGCCCGAGTTCGTGCTGTCCCAAAAACAAACCATGTTAGTTTTTAGTTAACGAACAGGAAAAGAAAAACCTCCATGTTCCATGTCGCCAACTTAACCATATACCAAAAATACATTCAGTTTCCTGAGCCTGATTTCCGTGAAAGCAATCGCCAAACAGACGAATGAAAAATACTGCCTACGTAGAGGGAGACTCATATTCGTAAATAATTATTTCATAGCAAATGGCCTGCACTGCAGAATCCCTACTTTCTATGCTAACAATAACTTACAATTAATTAACATACAAAATACAACCCGCATCATTTGACACTCCTGCCCCTGCCTCTCCTGTTGTATCTGCTGGTAATTCTTCTACCCTTTTGCTTAGCAATACTAGTTGACGTGGCTGCCAAGTCTGATTCTGAACCTCGTTGAGAATGGTCCGGTTGAGCCTCATACTGTACACTGGAGCTGTTTTGTGAGCCAGTGGCAACACTGTCATTTTCTTTGAATGCAACAGTGTCGTTTACAATCACATCATCAGGCACCTCCATAGATTCACCCAACAGATTACAAGTCTCTTGTTCAAGTACATCCTTAGCTGTCCTCTCTTGACTTAAATCAACTGTATCGGGTTCGTTATCCAATGTCTTTGTATTCTGTTCAATAACCTGCCCTTCATGAAAACTAGCAAACAAGAAAATGGCAGAATTAATTTTGCTATCTTGATAATTGGGATAAGGGCAGGAAAGCTGCTAATAAATCTTTTTTCCAGACAGATGAATGGATGGAATAAAAGAATGCTTCGGGTGCTATTTGTGATAAAAACAAAATTTATGGATCAAGCTAAAACCTAAAAGGAAAATTTCACCGCATAGCCATAAGACCAGCGATGCTTTATGGTGCTGACTGCTGGGCAGTGAAATGCTAACAACAGCATAAGTGTTGCAAAGATGAAAATATTGCATTGGATCAATGGCCATATATAAAAAGTAATATCTAGAATGAATGTATTAGATGGAATGCCTGAGTGACACCTACTAAAGAAAAGATGGTAAAACCTAAGACGGTTTGGACACATAAGAAGATTAATAGAAGTCTTAGTTTATGAAGTTGATCACATGGAGGGAAGTCCCATAATTAACATAGGCAAAATCATTAAAAAGGATTTAGACCTAAATGGCCCATTGAAAGATTGTATTTTAATACATGTTCGATTCATGTAACCGACCCTACCAAGTGGGAAAAAAGTCAATTATTCTCCCCATCACGCATCAAGATATTTCAAGTCAGTAAAAAAAAAAAAATTTCCAAATTTGGCAATTGAGAAGGTAAGGATACCAAGAGAGAATCATGGCTTGATGGTAATGAGTATAACTAATAAGTAATGACCCGCATACTGTGATGACAGTAAATGAAAAAAATAATTCACAATTTTACACACTACAGTTCAGAGAAACTAAAAGCTAGGTTATATTTTAAAAAAAATTAATTGAGAACATGCAACCAAAAAGGGAAAAAAATAGGTTAGGGAACCATAAATTTACCTGGGGCCTGAAGAAGGGAAACCATTTGCCAACGCATCATCTGCTCCAATCGTCTCTTTGACTTCTGAGTTGTTTCCATCACGTAATCTAGAATTTAAAGCTGCATTCAGGGGAAGGATAATCTCAACATTAACAAATAACAACATCCAAGTGCATTTTTCTAATCACAAGGCAGCCAAAGGGATTAAAACCTCCAACCTTCTATAGTTTCTTCCTCTGAGTCTAGCTGATGATTAGCCTCATTTGTGTTATTGATGCCATTGACTTTAACAAAACCATCATCGCTACTACATTTAGAAAAATGCTAAAATTAGAAGATAAATAATACAGCAAAACAAGCAGGGCCTGATTTCCCACAAAAAGTCGACCAGACATCTGCACATGGGACTATTGGTAATGATAGACACCACGACAGAAGTACAAACTCAAACATAATTTGCAACTGTCGTTGTATCAATCTTGCACATCATGGTGTCTAGAATTACACCTTTTTCTGTTGGTCACTAACAGAAAGTGCCATGATTATAATAAAACGCTGGAAACTTTAGACAACTTCAAACACTGGCACAATTAAGGACCTTAAATGCATTCGATGTTCGCTTCATCAATCAAACAAGAACAAAGAAATACAACCAAAAAAAAAAACGTGGTGGGAAGGGATCAGAAAGTACATTCTCACCAGTTGACTTGATGCAACCTACTTGTAAATCTATATTGGAAAGAAATGACAAGAAGAAAGAAATACTCTAACCTGTGCATATCATTCGAGGACCTGCCTCTTTGTCCTGGAGTAGTTATTCCTCCACAGTCATCTTGTGAACCTGTGTGGCATGATTCTTCATAAGCAAAGTAAAATATACTGGGTACTGGGGGATGACGGGTATAAAATTTAAGTGCATGAACAAACATTTTATCTGCTTGTCGGGTAGCACTAGCAAGCAGCACCAACAGAAAGCACAATGGAATTATACTAGAAACCAGTTAAAACTTTCCCACGTCTCAGCTCTAAAATAACAATGAACAATGTCTGTCAAATTGCCCAATTATAGGTCTCCAGAGTTTTAGATAAGCATTAATAATAAACAAATTGCTTTGATATATATCTGACCAACAAATTAAGATTGTCTGTCACACTTGAAGACAACTATAAGGCCCGTTATTTTTTGGTTTTTTGTTTATAGGGGAGGGGGATGGTTCGCTGCAGTTGCAACAGATTAATAAAGTGTCAACTAGCAGTAGGATTACCTTTGGTTTGCTGAACAGCTCCAGAGCCCTTAGTTAAAAAGGAAGAAAACAAGAACCATGTTAGACAGAAAATAGCTTGATTCTTAAATAATCCTTAATTTATTACAATAGAAAAAAAAACTAAAGATGTGCTTGTTATATAAACTTTGCTTCAGAAGAATACCTGATTCTGTTCAGAAATAATGATAGCTGGATCTGACTGCACAGATTCAGGTTGGAACCCATCCAGTACATTCTCCAAATCTGAAAGGCAGAAGCAAAGTTAAATGTGTTAAACAACCAACGCTTTTGTGTGTTTGTGTATGTTTCTGTGTGTGTTTTTTTACCATAAAAACTATATTAGAGTGTGTTCAGATTAACGGCAGAAAATGGATCAGTTAAATATTTTTGAATATATATATACATATATATATATATATACATATATATAAAATAAATTATAATATAATTAGTTTTATGTTTGGATGTATTTGTTGAAATGCATTTTTAATATAATTTGTTTTATTTGGGTTGTATAAAAAAATAATTTACAGAGTTACAAAAAATGGCATCAAGTTATGTGTTTATATATATTTGATTTAGTTAGTTTTGCAGCGTTGAAATGGCAAAAATATGATTGTTTCGAAATAATCCACAGCTTTTTCAAATAAGCTTGAAACTGCTAACTTCTCTAAAAATCACTTTCTTCCATAAAATCCACTTTTTCATAATTTGATTTGATTTACCAAACATGTTAGGTTAAACCCGAAACAACTTTTTTCCCGTACAAAATTAATCTTATCCAAACAACCTCTTAAATGACTGATTGCTGCAATAAACCAACACCCTTCCCACATCAGTAGACTCGTACCTGGAGAGCTTTGAGTAGCTAATCCTCTGGCCAAGTTTGAAGATGTATCTACTTGATTTGTAAAATCATGTACTTTCTCTCCCAAACTAGCTTCAATATTTTCAATAGCTGAAGAGTTTACATTATTTTTATATTCGATAGCAAATGCAGACCAATCAATTTTTGAGGAGGGAAGTGTCCTAAGCATCTCCTCTGTTGCCCTGGATCTTACTCTACGTATTTCATCCTGAATGCTCCATGAACCAGTAGCCGGAGACTCCCTTTTCAACTGCATTCCAGTATCAGCACAGTGAATGAAACAATCCATAAACAGAACATATGGATACATTCAACCCAAAATAACAGCCCAGCTATTACTGACAAACAATTCAGGTAACTTCCTTGACAAATAAAAATCCAGAATATGAGAAATTATAATAAGGTACATACATAATTTATCTTGTAGTACTCCAATAAAATAATTAAGGCAGCTAAATTTTTTTTGATAGAATTAAGGCGGCTAACTGTTGAAAATGGAAAACTTAGAACCCCCGGCCTTTACCAGGTAACAGCCATAGATTTTCCAGACCAAACCTTTCACTCGGGTTGTTTTCTTAAGTTGAAGCATGTGAATTTCAAGACAAAAATTTTTAAATAACTTCTACACATGCTCAGATGCTCTAAGGAGCCATTTTAGTAGCTTGCTAAACTATCTTTCCTATTTTTGGCAACAGGACAATCATACAAAGACCTTGCAAGGATTCGTTTACTTTCAGGCAAGCCAATGGATAGGATTGACTAGATGATGTGCAGGCCCATGCTTACATGCCCTATCACTAATTAACTATATCATGCTTTATACATTTCACGAATCACTTACCAGCTAACATAGAGATTTAATGCTAATATATAAGATCTTTTTTAGCTCCTACTCAACTATCTGATGGCCCCTTCCCATCCATTCAAGTCCACCTATTGTGTGCCAAACTATTTCTTATACAAGCCTCCACCTCACCATCAAATTGCCATTTCCACTATCTCTCTTCTTCTCTTCCTGACCCATTGAACTCTGCTTCCCCCACCCCACCCCCCAAAAAAAATTCTGAGAATGAAAAGCAGAAATTTTGCAGATACAAGATACTCATATTAAGGGTCACTCACTAACTTCCTAT
Source organism: Echinosophora koreensis (assembly GCA_035048595.1). Classification (NCBI taxonomy): domain Eukaryota; kingdom Viridiplantae; phylum Streptophyta; class Magnoliopsida; order Fabales; family Fabaceae; genus Echinosophora; species Echinosophora koreensis. The sequence continues at coordinate 7,320,547 of JAPCYP010000001.1, read as the reverse complement.
AAAACATCTAGAACTTAGTGATATCAACTATATAGCTCAAATTCAACAAACTTACTACGCCCACACCGCGACTGTTATGAAGGAACACCAAGCACAAGAGAGGTGGCATAAACCTTAAAGGATGACATTGCTATCCCATCAAAATTAGAGGATTAACAGAAGATACTTGAGATTGTCACTGGCAGGAGATATGGGGCCCATAAAATCCATTCCCTTCCCATCCCTAGCAAACTTAGCAGGACTTGAATGCAAAATAGTTCCTGTGAAAAAGAAAGTTCTTTCCTCTTGATTTTATGATTTCTTTAAACCCAAAATGTTTCTCTTTCAACTCAGCTTGCATACACGATACTCAGTCATACATAATTTTCTTCTTCAGTCTTAGCGTTGTCTAAAGAAAGCCCAATGAAATGATGTGCAACTATCCATGAAAACTATGGGGAAAAAACTTCCATGTATTATTTCTATCTACTTCGTATTAAATTGTCTTGTAGGCTATCTCCATTAGTTTTCAAGAATATCACTTCATGAATTTCAGTAATAACATAAAGAAATATCAATATACATAATTCCAAAAATAAAATCACACATCAAATGGCACCTTGGAGGATGATGTTGAATTCCCACCAAGTATATGTGTTTCTTCTTTAAAGAGTTGAATACCAGCCGGCGTTGGAGGCTTAATATGGTCTAAGGAGGGAGATGCCCATGGAGGGCGTGAGCGCATATATGACTTGGCCACATCCACTGGTGATCCTTCATCTTTGGGAACCTACATACCATCCAGGAATATAGGTAAAAACAAACAACTAATGCGAAAGTGAAATCATATTGCCATGATATATATCATGTTTAGAAAATGGAAAAGAGGAAGGAGATAGCATGTTTTCTTCACAAATTGAGAGAGAGAGAGAGAGAGAGAGTCACTAACTTGAGGTAACGTAGCCAAAGTCAAACTAGGACTTCCATAACCTAAATCTGAATTTGAATCTAATCCTGACTTCTTTTCCTGCAGCCATTTCTTTGCCTCCATAACGGCAGCACTACATAGATCAGGCGAGTCTGTATCTGAGAAATAATAAAAAACCCATGGTCAGGTAACAGTAAGCAGTCAAAACTGATTTTTGTATTTAGGGAATACCGCAGCTAAGAGTCCTGTTGGGCATCATACCCCTTAGCCTCTTATCCCCATCATCATCATTGGCAGGAGAATCTACAACTCTTGATCTTATTATTTTTATCAACCTAGCACATTCTTCCCTGATCCAATATTAAGCTCTGTTAGAATCTTATACTGAAAAACTAAAGGAAACAGTTTATGCATCAATGAAATTCTACACATTGTGAACCACATAATAAATGCCGCTCTACTCCCTATAATTCATACAATACATATAGCTCAACTTCTGCATATATTGGTAAAGGTCATTGATATATGCTGCAAAGTACACTTTATATTATCATGTCCCTTATGTGTGGCCAGGTTAATGTTTTTTTGTCAGCAAGTTAAAATTCACCAAGATTGTAAGTGGAGTTGGAATAAGATTTTGAAGTCAAAGTATGCTGTTGAGTCTTACTTTATATTTAAATTTAAATTGGCCAATGGCAAACATGTTTTTCTATGATTTGATCACGGATTCTAGAAGGTATCCTACTAGAAAAATATGCAATAGTATTACAGTAGAGGCCAAGAGTACTGCCTATTTTATTCTACTCTGAGAAATAATAGATAGCCCTAAAACCAGGATGCACACTTTTAGTGTCATTTTTATTTATTTATTTTTGAATTACAGGTTATTATTAATAAAATTGCATTGTTTACGAAAGAGGAAGATCAAAACAAGTACAGAAGGGTGAAGAAAGTAAAAAACAACAAAGGAAAAATCCACTTGTTAAACTTAGAATCAATATAAATTCTTCGTACCTTGAGAATGACTCCTGCATAACTAGCTGTTCAATGACACGTTTGTTTTTGCTATTGCCATCTAATGGTTGGAGCCCCTTCATATAGAAAATGATCAGTTTAAATGTTCAACCTTTTATCACAAAACCCAAAACCTTATGTACAATACTGATCGATGAAACAAAGGGATTCATGCAGACAAGAAACCAATTATCAAAAATACTTCTAGCTGAATCAAAAGGTAACCTACAGCCAGTGTTATGAAAATCGGACCGGACCGGCCGGTCCGACTGGAAACCGGTCATATAGCCGGTCCGGTCAGGGTGTTGAACCGTTTAAGACATCGAACCGGCAATAAACCGGTTCAACCGCGCGAGTTATGCCAAACTCGGTGAACCGGTGGGTGGTATGAGCCGGCCGGGTTAATTTTTTTTTTTTTACACCTAGTCACGCGGACCAAGGTGCTGTTTCACAGCCTGCTTGTACACGCGCCTGTCTCCTGCTGCATTTTGTTAGAAATTCTCAAATAGGGGGATTCAAAAAACACCAGCTGGGTATCGATCCCAAGTGCTCTTGGCTACAAGCAAAGTGAAACACCACTACGCCAATCTTGTTGTTTGAAACATATGTGACAAATATAATATATATACATAACATTATTATAAATCCTACAAATTTAATATATACCGGTTCAACCAGTGACTCATTGGTTCGACCAGTGACCCATTGACCCAGTACCCCAACCGAGTCAATGACCGGTCCGGTTTTAATAACACTACCTACAGCATTGTCACAAGACAATACATTTCTAAACATGATAATTTCACGCCTCACCTTCATCAACCATATTTTTAGAGGGGATAGAATGATGGAGTGAAGTCTTCTAAAATTACCAAAGGCTCATATAAGTAGGTGGAATAACACAGTGTATAAAAAGGAGATGTGAAGAACAATGACATGTTTTTGCAATGAAAATGTAAGTGCATATATTTACATGCATGTCCAATAAGCAAAAGCAGTTCACCTTACACAACAAACAAAAAAAGAGAGGGAAAACTATCATTCATTATTTATATAGATGCATTAAAATATGCAAACCAAAATAGAAAAGGGCTGGTTTCTAAAAGAAAGTAGACTAACACTACATCTCAAACACAGTAGAAAATAATAGTAGTCAAATACCTCGATCAATGCATCATCACCTTCAAAAGGGTTATCCTTTTCATCATCCGAAGTATCAACATCCTCTGTAACATTGAACAGAGCATAATTTTTAGGAGGGGATAATAACATGGCCCAAATCACAAGCCATACCTTTTCTCTTTAAAAAAAATTTGAACAAAGCATGACTGTGGCATATAGTTATGCTTAAAACATATAATAATACAGTCGTGAAATTTCATCCTTCTCAAATCCAATTAAGCACTTTAAAATTGTCATAATTGTAAGACACGTCAACTATCAAACCTACGAAAATTTCCTAAATTCATGACTTTAAAGGCATAAAAAATACAAAAAGGACTAACTGAAACCCTAATATTCCAAGTACAGCACTCTGTAAATTCAGACGGCAACAGAACTTGCATATACATGATGTTATGTTGTAGAAGACATACCGGCGGAAGTAGAATCAGTATCAGAAGAGGAGGGAGAAGAAGTGACGGAGGAAGAGGAAGTTGGAGAAGATTCGAGATCCAGAACCGTGGAAATGAGCTTTCCGGCACCGGAAGCAACGAAACGAGTTGGAGAGATAACAAGACGATTGAACCAATTAGGGCTGCGAGAAGGAGCGGGTCGGTCGTACGGGGTGGTCCTGGCAGTGGCGGTACGGCGGGGTCGGACCATTTTGCCGCCAGATCGAGATCCAGAGATGGAAGCCATGGCTGTGACCAGAGAGTAATTGAAGAGTGGTTGCAGTTACAGTTACAGTTGCAGTTGCAGTTGCAGAGGTTCACTTCACTTCACTCCTCTTCTCTCTGTGTCCTTCGAAACTCAAAACCTCTCGTACTAGAAAAAGAGATGCAGAGTTTTATGGTTGTTGCGGTTATCTTCGTTTATTGGGTTTTTCTTTTTTCTTTTTGTTTTTCTTTTTCTTTGCTCTTTTCTTTTTCCACTTCCACAGTCCACACTGAAAAATTGAAAATTAGAAAATGCAACATTCCTGTTCGTTGTATGTTAACATTAACAATATCCCCACTTTATTAATGATTAATTAATAATTAAATACTCAATTCAATACATTCTCATAATCATTTTCTACATATAATATGTATCATGACCCTTTTTTGCTTTTGTTTTTTTAAATAAACAAAGTGAAAAATTGACGCAGTGTTATTTAATACAAATATGACATATATTGTTATTCTTTTTGGATAAAGGGATGCCCAGGCTTTGACTTCTCAGGTAGGTAGCCTGAGTCCCAAGCATGTCACAGACCACCTCTTATACAAGTAATCTTACATATTAATTCCCCAAATAATAATAACAATGATAATAGTATAAAACCCACCAAGCCAATCTTTCATCCCAATTCTGAATAAACAACCATAATAAGTCTCTCTCACCAAGCTAGCCAATGGATGGGCCATCAATTTATCTTTACAAATGGATTTGGCAATTAAGATGTTAATTATACGAGTTTAATTTATATGTATTGTCATTATGAAACTTTTTATATTGTCAATCAATCCGAAATTATGATATGGATGACTTATAAGGTAGTTAGGATAAAAGTCAAATATTTTTAATGATGTGTCAATTTTTGATTATTTGATAATGTAAAAAAATTACACTGACAATGCATACCAATTAAATCCTAATTATATATCAAATTCATCTAATATAATTTGTTTCTATATGTTAGTTAATTTATATGTTAGTTAATTTTTTATCGGTATTTCATGTTATGTATATTTGGTTATAGTCTCTTTGACATGAAATTTATGGTTCCCCTGCTCGAGCAACCCAAAGAGCTTAACTAGGAAAGTTGTAAATTTGGGTTGGCTCAACCCATTCGGGCCAATCCGTGACGAATCAACATATATACGAAACGGGTTGGACTAAACAGTCGGACTCATGGCCCATATTTTTTTTTTTTGAAAAAATAATTTCTTAATAATATAAACAATATAATGAAAGACTAAAATTATGTTTGACTTTTCATTTCTTAACAACATAAACAAAATGTTTGCTTTGGCTACGTTAAAAACTAAAATAAATCACATGAGCACATAATAACTATATGATAGATAATACTACATTCACAACTTTATGAAGTCCATCACAAAAAAATATACAAGTTCATAATAACAAATATAAATTCGGGAGCCAATTTACTAAAATAACATAGGGGCTCATCATATCATAAAAAATACAGGAACCTATTACAAAAAAACAAAACATGTTCGAGTGGTAACAAGCTAATGAACTTTCGAGTCAGGCCGGTCTAAAATTATTATTTGCTAACATTTTGTTAACCCAGCCTGCATTTTATATCAGGGAATGATATATATGTTTTGTTGTCAGACAACAAAATATTTCTCAGCAACTGTATAAATTCAAGAGACTAATCTGAAGACTAAGATGTGATGTTGAAAGATTAATTTTGATGTATGATATATATGTTTAGAGAACTAATTTGACGCATTTATAAATATACGACTAATACAAAATCACATATTTTTATAAACTAAAATAAATATTACTCTTAAGTGTTTGTTTGCATGTACTTTTCTTGATAAAAATTGTTTTTACCATATTTTAGCATATTTAGATGAGCCTTTTTTATTGTAATTATTTAGTATCTTAGTATATGACAAACAAAAATCCTAGATAGTAAGATTACTTAGTATCTTAGTAGTTTTGTGAGGCCTCCAGTTTAAAGGTGAGATTAGAAAAATTCAATATTATGTGCTCCTTCAAGGTTCCTACTACATAAATGAGAAAAGAAAGCTTTTCCAGTACCGCCACCATAAGAGTTGTAAACAACCTTGGTAAATATTGGGGTCCAACCTAATGTATGGGAGAGTTACAAAAAGGAGACTTTAATCGTATAGTGGAGAAGATCCAACATTGCATGGCCTTGTGGAAGGCACGGTTGCTGAATAGGTTTGGAAGAATATGTCTGGCTAAGCCAGTAATGTCCTCTATCCCCATCTACACTATGCAAACTCTATGGATACCTCAAAGTAATCAATTGTGTTATTTAAATACAAAAATGAGGCAACAATTTTCGACAAAAAATTGGATGATTAACATGGTTCAAATACATGGTCAATTACATTCAATGAATGATTAATGGATATAACAAGGTGTTGTAACTCATTAGCCATCCACTAAACATAATTAACCACGAATTTGAACGTCATCAACCACAATTTTAGGGGTTCAAGTATAAATGAGTCCCACAGGTAAATGAAAGAATAAAAATACGAAATTTTTATTTGACATAGAAACATTCCTACCTTAAAGTCATCTGACTGATAGATCATAAGCAACTAGCTATATGTACAGGGAAAAGAAGATGAAATATCCGTTGTAAGCAAATCAAATTTTAAAACTAAGCAAATCGTCAGCGTCAAGTACGAGACCACATTGAACCGTTGAATTTGCAAAGTTGCCCAATCAGCTTTTGCAAATGCATCAGATGATCTGAATGTAACCTTTGCATGTTGTAACCCAAGCTTGCATCAAGATCACACTGCTTTCCATGTCCAAAGGATTCACTTCCAGTCATTTTGCTCCGATCAGCTCAGATATGCTTGCAACCTTAAAATGAATAAATACTTTAAAGGGAATGTAATAAAAGAACCCACAGTACCAGTCTATCAGAGCGCCACCACTGCCTCCTACTTCATGTCAGAAAGAAATATACTAGGGTGTGTCTGGGAGTTTGGAGGGGAGGGCTTATGACTAACAATTTATTAGTAATATGGACTCAAAAAATAACTAGGGGAGGACTTTGTAGGGTTTAGAAGGATAATTTTTATCCATATTACTAATAAATTGTTCGTTATCAGCCCTCCCCTCCAAACTCCTAAACACACCCTAAGGAAGCCAGTTTAAAGTCATAGGGACTTGGTACAATAACAAAAAGGACATGTAAGCTATTTGTGGACAGAACATACCTAGTTGTCATAGAAGCGAGAACGGCGTCTCTGGGATCTGTGAAATAGGACAGGAGAATATACATGATCAAAACTAGAATTTTGAAATATTTATAATATTACTTTATTTAAAAATCAAATAACACGCTCAATAACCCTGATAATTATTCAAATATACTCAGTCACTCTCAACAATGATTGCCAATCACATTGAATTCTGGAAAAATGATAATGTGTATTCACTTAAATTCAGTTGAAATGTCATCCATAATGTTAGATACCAGAGTAGGACAGAGAATCTATTTTATTTAGGAAGATTAGGGGTGAGAGTAGGAGATTAGTCTAAGTCAATAACAGAAATAACAGAACATTACTTGGCAGCTGTAGTAGTGTGAAAGACAGTTATAGAGAGTGATATGATTCTAGGTAGTTTAAAATTGATAAAAACAAAAAACAAAAAAAACATTATGATGGCCTTGACCGAGAAAACAAAGAAAAAAGTCACTTGCTAATGTTTGATGGGTAAACTTCAGATAAATTCAGATTTAGTCCTTAAAGTCTTATCATGATATCAATAGAAATACAAACATAGAAATGAAAAAACCGTAGAAAAGAAGGAAAAGTGCTACTGACCTGCGAAAACCACTGCTACCCCTTGAAGGACTAATTGTACTAACAAACTCATCATCAGTCTCATCCAGCCTATACTCGGCATATTCTACAGATGCAACAGAACCTTCATCAGAATTCGAAGTATCAGAACTTAAATGGTTACTGCCCCTATTTGCATCACCAACTCTTGTCCTTCTTCTGTTTCTGGAATTTCTGAAGTTATTGAAGGCCTGATACAAAATACAAGAGGTCCACCAGTTACCTTCATCTCCAGGAAAGTCCTCAAACTCATCTCCAGTATCATCGTCCCCATATTCAATCACATAATCTCCTAAAACCACCCCCCTCGGGATTTCTGAATGAATAGTGCTCAAAACGTCTATGATCTCAGAGGACTGCTGAAAATTTTCCCAATCAAGCTTCTGGGCAGGATCAATTTTCGAAGGATGGATGGGCATCAGGATGTTCCAGTTGAGCATGTTTTTGTAGCTCCAAGTAACTTCCCATGAATCTACATTGCTGTTCATCACAACAACGCTTCTTTTCATCAAGATGCACACGAGCTTTATCAACAACAATCCACCCAGAAACATCACCTCTACACAAGGGACAACTTAGCTTGCCTTGACAATCAGATACTGCCGCTTCATTATTTTCTATGGAAGTTGCATTAGACATTGGGGAAGTTGCAGTGTACGATGATGGCATGCCACATGCAGTTTTAAAACGATCCAAACAATTTGAAAGCAATTGATTTGTATCGCATACAAAAGGACGGCACCCCTTATCATAGGACGAACATTGAAGGAGCACGCTATTATGAGGAAAAATCCAAACATATGGGGCAGATTACATCTTCCCAACTAGTATCCATCACAACATCCTCCATGCTGTTTCCTCCAAGTTGGACTATACTATCACAAAAGTCTGAATCCAAGCACAGGCCACTTATATCAAAACTGTACCGCACTAGTATATAGCATGCTCCTTATTATTCTCATTAGATTCTGTTGATGAAAAATTGATAACCAGCATAGCAAACTGTGTCCTGGATTTTAGATCAAACCAAATACACAAGACACAAAATCTAGCTAAGAACCCTACCCAAAAGTGATCATATTTAGGAATTTAAATGCAAGGAAAATATAAACCCATTCAGAATTTTATTTATAAAAGTATGCATTTTCATAACCACTCTACCGAGAATTTTCAGTTTTTGGTTTAGAAGACTGTAAATTATCAACATAAAATATGTAAATATGTTCATACTCTGAATTCATATGAAATAAGGTCAACAAGCAACGTGATAATGATTGATTAACAAAGAAATTGATTTACATACATGATCCAAAAGCCAAAGAAGGGTGGCATCTAGAACTCATCTGTTTAATTACATAACACACATCTGAAATGTTAGGAAAGTACTAACATGTCTAACCCTAAAATGGCACAAAATCCATCATCAAAATCAAATGAAATTACCATCCCCCATATTATTATTGACACTAATGGATAAATGGATCACAAAATGGGTATTATAAATAAAATAATCAATTTGATAATATCCTTAGAATTAAAAATATACAAATAAATAACTCAGTAAAACGTCTAAACAATAATTTTTTAATGAAAAATAAAATAATCAGTATTGTAGAGGAATGAGGAAGTTGACCAATCAATCCGAAACAAGGGGCGTATAAAATGAAAATGAATAAAATCGCAGCGGAAACGATGAATTGTTAATCGAAAACGCAGGCAGGTAAACATAAATTGAAAGAGCAAATGAAATCAAATTCAGAAAAAGAGATAAAGTAAGAGAAAGAAATAAAAGTGGGAGTAGAATGAATGAGGAGAGGTTGAAGATGACCTTATTATAAAGGAGAAGAAGAATAGAATGAAAGAGACATACAGTGCAATTGGATTGGAGAATGGAGATGATGGAAGGCAGTTTGAGGTAGAAAGTAAAACTACGCACTTTCTTTGTTCCCACTCCAATTGCTACGCTACTGACTACTCTATTCTATGGTCTATCTATCCTACCCACACAGGGCTGCATCCTACACTCTAACCCCAACGACGTGAACGCCCTTTTCTAATACCTGCATTTCATAATGCAATGTTTTCACCCTAATATAAAAGTTCTTTGACTATATATATATATATAGGTCCTTTTATAAAGGTTTAATTATTCTGTAGGTCTCTATACTTTTTGGGAATTTTTAAATAGGTTTCTATATTTTTAAAATTTATAATTAGGTCCATGAACTATTATTTTATTTGTAATTAGGTCCCTATACCAAAAAAAAATTTGTAATTGGGTCCTCAAACTTTTATAAAGTTTTCAATTGGGTCCCTGAACTAAAAAAGTTTTTAATTGGGTCCCTGAACTTATATAAAATTTTCAATGGGGTCCTTAAATTATAAAACTCATTAGTGATATATTGAATTAGACGGAATATAACTGATTTCATCCAAGCTGGCTATGTAAGAGTAGTTTGGGTGAAAGATAAACCTTGAGATATTGTCACAATAAAATGTAGCAAGATGTAACAAGATGAAGTGAGATGTAGTAAGTTGCAAGCGAAGAAACTATTTTGGACGAAACTATTTCAAGGAAGGGATATACAAGCGTAAAACATAAATCGGGGAAGGAATGAACTATTTGTTCAGATGGAGGAAAAGCAATCGCAGGTCAAGTTTTGGTTTTCTGACTCAACATTTTGGTCTCCTGCAACCCTAAATACAAATTTGGGGGAATTCCAGGTCACGTTTAACATCAGCAGACTTAAAGACCTCTTCACGGAACCCTACCCCAGGGACTCCATTGAAAATTTTATATAAGTTCAGCGACCCAATTAAAATCCTTTTTAGTTCAGGGACCCAATTGAAAACTTTATAAAAGTTCGAGGACCCAATTACAAATTTTTTTAGTATAGGGACCTAATTACAAATGAAATAATAGTTCAGGGACCTAATTACAAATTTTAAAAGTATAGGGACCTATTTGAAGATTCCCAAAAACTATAGGGACCTGCAGAGTAATTAAACCTTTTATAAAAGTTCTTTGAAATAAACTAGTATTATTAAATTTTAGTGACATTATTTAAATTTAATTAAAAATGTGTATTTAACTATTTAGTATTTACTTATTTTAGAATAATTACTTTATAATTTTCTGAATTATCATTCTTCATTCGATTTTTTATTTTTTTTGGCACCAATTGTATCTTCCCTTTCAATAGCTCAAGATTGTTCTCATTCGAGGGGTAAAAATCACCCATTTGGATTTCAGAAATGTTTTTCTGACACTGGATTTGACAACTATACGGGTATAGTTGAACAGTAATTTGCCTTTTTTTTAATATTTAGTTTTTTTTAGTACTAACATTTTTTGTTAATTAGGTAAAAATATTTGGTTAAATATTTGGTTAATTCTCTCACCGTGAGAGATGATAAACTACCGTAGATCAGATATTGTCACACGATATTATGGTACACCTGCCCACACCAGATTAGGGATGTAAATTTTACCCACACCTGCAGATATCCGCGGATAATATTCGCAACGAGTAGAAAATGGATACCTTAATGGATATCCATTGATAAATTAAATGGATATTTATTCTACCCGCTTATTAATGGAGCGGAGGAGGATATTGTAGTATCCATACGCGCGGGTATCCACTAAGGTGAAATTACTAAACTACCTTTACATATATAAACCAAATGCCCTATTTTTTCACTATCCTTATTTTGTTTCTTAAATTTGACAGCCGCAACACCCAAACCATATCATACCAAAGCCGAATGGGTCATTGTGTTACGTATTATTACTTCTGTTCAATTATTGTGTTATGAATTAATGCTTATAGATTATTGCTTCTGGATTAATGCTCAAAGGTTAATGTTTATGTGTAAATGATAACAACCTAAGGGTGTTTGAATAAAAAAATTAGCCTAATATTCAATAATTTTGTGAGGTGTTTGAATATCCATGGATACCTGTAAATATTGATTAATTTGTTTAAAACCCGCAAGATGGATACTCGCACGGATATAGGGCGGGGACGAGTATGAAATTCATCGAATGAGACGGGTGGTGGGGGGACTACTATTCGTGCCCACCCTGCCCCATTTACATCCCTATACCAGATCCTAACTCCATCCACAACCCCTCACCAGAAACCACCACCAGCACCTTCCGAACAATTTCCAATGCCTCCGTTAGCGCCAACGCCTCCCGACCTCCCCTGAAACCCACCCTTGCCGACCTCTTCGACCTCCTCGCCCCACCTCTTTGCCCCATCTCTCAGCCTCGCCGCCAAGCCACCGCCCAGATCCAGCCCATGACAGACTCGATGGATAAATTGGTGGCTAACTCAGTGGTCCATTGCGCTGATGGCTCGCAGTAGCGGCGGCAAGACGTGCGACAGAGACGACGAGACACGCGATGTCTAACCTGGGCCCCTTCGACCTTAGACCAACCCAAACTCAGATTTGGAACTAGAGGTCCGTGAAGGAGAGAGATAGCGGAGGTGGAGGGAAGGAGTGGCGGAGGAGATGATTTGGAGAAAAATCTCCCAAAACCCATCTTGCACGGCAGGGGTAGTCCATTGCGATGCATGTGAGATGAAGAGGGAGCGTAGATCTAGAACAGTAGAGCCTCACATGCATCAAGAACATGAGATCAAGAATGACAATCGCCCTAAACTTTGATTCTTCGAGATTGCACTTGGTGGATCCCTTGATGCCATTGACGACGTCGAGGAGGCGGAGGTAGTCCTCAGGGATGAAGACAACGACGTAAAAGGAGAGGCCGATCCAGAGTTCCCAGAGGTCGCGGAGGCAGACGACGGAGCAGAGAGAGAGGTTGGTAGGGAAGAGGCGGGGGAGGCATGCGAGGAGGAGACTGACAAGGGAGGCGAGGGCGAAGATGGCGGCAACAAGCATTATTCTTCTTCTCCTCCGACGCCAACGAGTTTCCTGGCAGAGGAAGCCCAAGGTCGTCGTCGGAAATCTCCAGAAGGTACCCAATCTGCGTGGTGGGAATGGAGGTGGGGGACGGTGGGTTGGAGTGGTGGGGGTGGGGGGATGGACGATGGAGTGGTGGTGGGCGGTGGACTGAGTTGAGGGGAGGTGATCAAGTGTGGCAGGTGTGAGGTATAATAGTGGACATGCGATAAATCAAAGGGTTAATAATGGTCTCTCACCATGAGAGATATGACCAGGTCCTAGAATTTTCACAAGAATACAATCAATCAAACGAAGCGCTTGGAGCACCACCGTAAGTTGAGCTGCCTAAAAAATATCATATGATAATAATAATAATAATAATAATAATAATAATAATAATAATAATAATAATAATAAAGGCTTAATTGCATTTTTGGTCCTCTATTATTGATCATGTGCGATTTTGGTCCCTATAGTTGTTTTTTAGCTAATTTGGTCCCCCTATTTTTCCAATGTTGCAAATTTGGTCCTTCTGTTCAATTTCGTCAAATTCTTCAATGATCAACAGAGATGATCCACTACTCTAAGCACATAAAACCTGATCTGATTAATTTTTTTAGAGCTAAAAAGTGGGTCCCCGAAATTTTTAAAGGACCAATTTGAACTTTCACTATTTTTTGCCTTAAGCTCGACTTTCACTAATATAGATCTTCAAAGTCAGTATCTTGCTTGCTTAGATTTTGTCTAATATAAAATCTTCACATTCCTAGTGTCATGATGAACACATTTATTTTTGGTAGACCATGATGAACACATCTTTTGTTTAGTTTAGATATTCGTTTGTTTTCTCGAGAGTTTTGAGAGCTTGTGCTTTTTTTATTTTATTTTTTGGGGTCATTAAATTCATATGTAATATAGTACCATTTTGCACTGTGACTTGCATAGTTGCATACCAAAATCTCCGATGGGCCGATTGTTTAAGGACTCGTCACCTCGTGAGGCAGCCTTGAAAGAAATCAAGCCTGTTCATTCTTTTTGCTTGTGTGCCGGCCCACTAGAAATCAATCTATTAGTCAATTGTGCATTTCATATTATGACGCTTGTTTTATTATTTATTAAAAATGATATAATAAAATAATTTTTATTTGAATAGTCTATAATTTGAATAAAAACAAAATTTCTTATTAGCATAATTTTTGTATAATGAGTTAGGCCCTGTTTGGATAAACAGTAAAAGTGAGAACAATAATTAAATAACTTTAAAAATGTGATGTAATAATTAACAATAGTATGAAGCTTGAGGCTAGAGTTGTGATATTTAAACATCAAGTTTTGGATATCGCATACACCGTATGTATTTATCTTTATTTCTCAATTAATTTTTTATCTTCTTTGTATGTACGCATTCAACAATACATAAAAAAAAAAAGGGACATCATATGGTGTTCCTATTTGATTGGTGCCACCAGATAGCCACACCTTTGTCTATTAATAGTTATGTATATCAAACATAACAATTAAATAAGGATGATAGTTTCATTCCTTTTGTTGTTCCTTTTAGGTAGATGAGGCTAAACTTTTTCCGAATCACATGCGAAAAGAATTAGCAAAGGCTTGCAATGAAAACCAGACATCTACCCGATAATATTATATATTAATAGCTTAAGTCGAGCTTATGCTTAAGTAATGCGTGGTATTATATTTATATATATTTTAAAAAATTCATACTTACTCCACGACCCTGAGCTAGAGGAGCACAACCGGACCATATCAGAACCACTAAAAATTGTGATAAATCCGAAGATCATAAAAACAATAAAAGAAAGAGATAATCAACATATGTAGAATCAATTTTTATTTTGATCAGCAACCAACAGCATAAATTTTATTTATTGAGCCATAAAACTTTTGACGCAATACATACTTGCCCCAATTGAAACAAAAACATAATAGTCACACCCATGCATAACAGCAACTTAACCAGCTGACCCTACTTTATTAATACTTAACATACACAAAGACCCCCAGCCAGACACCAAAACTTAAAACTCATTACAGCAGAACAACATATGTAGAATCAAGCTGCACCCACATGCATGGACAAAAATCAGGACTCACGTCACAAATCCCGTACTTGGAAGATATTGGGGTTCTTGATGACTATATCGTACATATAGATGGAGTTGAATTTGGAGAAATCCTTTGGAAGAGATATTAGGTCAATGGAAGAGTCTTTGTGGAATTGGTACTTTTCAGGGTCTCCACCGTTGTACCTCTCCCACCCTAAACCCATCAAAATTTGCTCAAGAGAACTGTAGGAAGAGACCACCAGCCCAGTTGGTAAGTGCACCAACACCTTATTGACCTTTGAAGCCTTATCCTCTGCTTGAGGGTTTTCCACTAAACGAAACACACCATTCTTGAACATCCAAACCCCTGACATTTTTCTTTACCTTTCTTTGATTTCACTCCTTTAATTTGGACTAGTATATGTAGGGGTTTTGGTTTGTTTGATGAGGAAAACAAAGGTGGGAAGGGTATATATACATAACAAGGTTTTAAATTATGGTTACGGTTGCGCTTGCGGTTGCATTGTGATTTTCATTATTGCGGAAAAATGTGGTCAATGCGACTGCAATTACGGTTTCTACGACTGCCAAAACTAACACGCCGCGGCTCAGATTTCGATTTCGGACCCAGATTTAAAACCTTAATATACATATGTGTCAAAGCATTGGACGCAACCAAAACAAGAGGAAAATACTCTACTATTGGAACTGGAGGAGTTAAATATGTTTGGCTTTGGCATAGAATCTTGATATTGTGGGGCCTAATGGTGTTTTAATTAACATGGGGACTGATATAATAAGGATGCCCCTAGGGTCAGCACAAGAACCAGCCGTTGGGTTTAGTTTCGGAGAATATATGTGGTTTTCATGCATCCATGCTTTTGTATAACTTTTTGGTATAGAAAATCTAATTTATTTAAGAATATGAAAAATTTTCAAAAGCTCACAACACAATGCAAGAACATTTTAGTTATTTGCCCAAATAAACATTTTAGTTATTAAAATATTTTATATCACTAAACATGTAAAATTTTAGTTGTATCGTATAAAATATTATTAAAATGTAAGACAACAATAATTCATATAACTAATTCAACTGTCCTAAAAGATATACATATTATTAAAAGATAGTTTTTTTTTTTTTTTTAAAGTGTAGCTTAAAAATTAGAATTTATTCAGTCTAAAAAAAACTCTATTTGTTATAGACAAATGATTTTTTTTTTCTTAGTACCAGTCCCTCATGGGTTGGCCAATGAAATAATAATAATAATACTCAGCATAACGAGTAGGTTTCCCTAGAATTATCACCACTCAACCTCATCACAGTAGCCATGTTAATATAAAAAACTTACGAAATCTTTACCCAGAAAAAATAAAAAATAAATAAAGACACTTCGGAAATGTTCCAGTCATTTAAAACACCCCTCAATTTTCAAGGATCACAAAGGTTTCCGTTATCCTTATCATTGTCCTATAAGTATAAATGTACCTCCTATCTACAACATCAGGCAACAAAATTGAAAATCCTTTATTGCTTAAAAATGTTGTGCTACCCACATGGCATCACGTGACCTTTGTGGGCTTCTTGGTCCTCCCCCAATAATGAGGAAATTTTTAAGCAGCCACTTGTCAAATCTGTCATTAATTCTTCTTGGATGCATGCTTGCCTGTTATTGTCTCTCAGCCAAACTTAATCACGTTCGCTAATATATACTACTAGAATTTTCACCCGTGCCCGGCACGGGTATAAAGTTTATTTAATTTGTATTTTGAAAATAAAAAATTATAAATTGATGAATATAAATAATTACTAATAAAAAAATCTTGTTCATAATTATTTACAAATATTTAATCTAAAAAACTTAAGACTACATCGTCGATATCACAAAGTTTTCATTAATTTTATAATCATCTTACTTCGTATAAAAATTATATTTACTATCAACCTTTTATACTTAAATATGTCTCATTTGTAAAGTTACACATGGTAGCAACACCCAAGTTTCCACACTTTTAATAATAGAAATCTGTCAATGAACTTAATAATCATGTACAACATATTTTTTTTCATATTTTTATAAACATTTGGTTCCTCCCACCATCCTATAAACATTTGGTTTCTCCCACCACTCTTTATCTAACATATTTTCTTCATTGGTTCTCCCATTCATCTATCATATATTTTTTGAAAACACGTCATTTCTTTTTTATTTATTTAAAACGTGTCTCATTTCTAAAGCTGCACACAGTAGCACAACCCAAGTTTCCACCCCCTTTAATAATAGAAATTTGTCAATGATCTTAGTAATCATACACAATATATTTTCTTCATAATTTTATAAACATTTGGTTCCCCCACCCTTTATCTATCATATTTTCTTAATTGGTTCCCCCTTCATATACCATATATTTTTTTAAAACATGTCATTTCTTTTTTTATTTATTTAAAACATGTCTCATTTCTAAAGCTGCACATAGTAGCACCACCCAAATTTCCACCCATTTTAATAATAGAAATTTGTCAATGATCCTTTTAATCATACACAACATAATTTCTTCATATTTTTATAAACATTTGGTTCCTCCCACCACCCTTTATCTAACATGTTTTCTTCATTGGTTCCCCCTTCATCTATCATATATTTTTTGAAAACATGTCATTTTTTATTTATTTATTTAAAAGATGTCTCATTTCTAAAGCTGTATATAGTAGCACCGCCCAAGTTTTACCCCTTTAATAATAGAAATTTGTCAATGGTCTTAGTAATCATACACAACATATTTTTCTCATATTTTTATAAAAATTGGTTCCCCCTACTACCCTTTATCTATCATATTTTCTTCATTGTTTCCTCCTTCATCGATCATATATTTTTTAAAAACGTATCATTTCTTCCAAAAGTGATAAATTGATAAATATAAAAAATGGCTTACCAAAATCCTTGTTTATAATCATTTACAAATATTCAACCTCCAAAACTTAAGACTATCTCAATGATATCAGAAAGTATTCATTAACTTTATAATCATCATACTTCTTATAAAAATTCTATTACTACCAATATTTTTTATTTATTTAAAATATGTTTAATTTCTAAAGGTGCATAGAGTGGCATTAGCACCACCCAAGTTTCCACCTTTTTAATGTTAGACATTTCTCAATGATCATAGAAACTGTACACAACATTTTTTCTTCAAATTTTTAAAAACATTTGGTTCCTCCCTGCCCCTTTATCTATCATATCTTCTTTGATGATTCCTCCCTTATCTAGCATATAATTTTTAAAAACATGAGTCATTTCTTCCAAACATGAGTCATTTTTATACATGGATCAATATTTTTTTATAAAATAAATTTTATACATGGATCTATATTTTATAAAAATCTTATTCTTATAAAAAAATATATGGTAATTGCAGTATCATAATATTAAACGCAACTAACGTGAAGTTGGCATTAAGGTGGAATTGGTAGACCATTATGCTTTTAAAATTCCGAAAACTATAAGTAAACTATCTAAAGTGTATTTTGTTTACTAAATGAGTCCTTTTAATGATAACTTTGACGTCATAGTCGGGTGGGAAAAATAACCCAAAACTAACCTTTTATATATATATAAAGATTGAAAATTAGTAGAATTTGTATCCTATTGATTTTAGTTACAAAAAAAAAAAAGGTTTACAAATGCTAACAAATATATGATAAAGAGAATTTACTTTACCTTTTCTTAATGGGTATACTGACGACAAAATAACAAATGAAGAGTTCGTTAGCATTTCAATTTGCAGCTCAAAATCTAACTCTACAACTGAAGGCAGGAGAAATTAGAATCATACAATTCTCTCAAAAAATAAATCATCCAGAATTTTCTCTTCCCTAATGGATCACCCACATACACAACATAATTTCTTCATATTTTTATAAACATTTGGTTCCTCCTACCACCCTTTATCTAACATATTTTCTTCATTGGTTCCCCCTTCATCTATCATATATTTTTTGAAAACATGTCATTTCTTTTTTATTTATTTAAAAGACGTCTCATTTCTAAAGCTGCATATAGTAGCACCACCCAAGTTTTCACCCATTTAATAATAGAAATTTGTCCATGGTCTTAATAATCATACACAACATATTTTCCTCATATTTTTATAAACATTGGTTCCCTCCACCACCCTTTATCTTATATTTTCTTCATTGTTTCCCCCTTCATCCATTATATATTTTTTAAAAACGTGTCATTTCTTCCAAAAGTGATAAACTGATAAATATAAAAAATGGCTTACCAAAATCCTTGTTCATAATAATTTACAAATATTCAATCTCCAAAACTTAAGACTATCTCATTGATATCAGAAATTCATTAACTTTATAATCATCATACTTCTTATAAAAATTCTATTACTACCAATCTTTTTTATTTATTTAAAATATGTTTAATTTCTAAAGGTGCATAGTGTGGCATTAGCACCACCCAAGTTTCCGCCCTTTTAATGTTAGACATTTCTCAATGATCATAGTAACTGTACACAACATTTTTTCTTCAAATTTTTAAAAACATTTGGTTCCTTCCGCCCTTTTATCTATCATATTTTCTTCGATAGTTCCTCCCTTATCTAGCGTATAATTTTTAAAAACATGAGTCATTTCTTCCAAACATGAGTCATTTTTATACATGGATCAATATTTTTTATAAAATAAATTGGTGTACATGGATCTGTATTTTATAAAATTCTTATTCTTATAAAAACAAATATAGTAATTGCAGTATCATAATATTAAACACAACTAACGTGAAGTTGGCATTAAGGTGGAATTGGTAGAACATTATGCTTTTAAAATTCTGAAAACTATAAGTAAACTATCTAAAGTGCATTTTGTTTACTAAATAAATCTGTTAAATGATAATTTTGACGTTATAGTCAGTGGGAAAAATTACCCCAAACTAAACCTTTTATATATAAAAAGATTGAAAATTAGTAGAATTTGTATCCTATTGATTCAAATGGTCAGTTACAAAAAAAAAAAAGGTTTACAAATGCTGACAAATATATGATAAAGAGAATATGTAACAATAAATTTTAAATTTGAATCAGATTTTGAAAAGATTTTTATCATGATTGGTTGAAGCAAATGGCTTTAAATATTAATTGTCTAGAGAAGACAAATCATTTAAAATCAATTCAAATATTCTAATTTATTTTTTATAAATCTGATTTAATATATTAGTTAGTTAAATTAGAGCATTGGGAAGCTATATGCATTCATGATGATAAAATAGAAAAGAGATTCATTAGCCAACCAATGCATTATTGGAATCCGTAACAATAAATTGTCTATATATTTTTCTTTTAATATTTTTTTACAAAATTTAATTATTTTTTTAATTCAAAAAGTTCCCATTTTATCAAGAATGCTGCAAGATTATGGAGAATATAGACAATTTCTACTTAATTTCTATTAAGGTATGATGATATCTAATTATAAGGTTATTTTGAACTCTAGACCATTATGGTTATATAGTAATTTCATATCTAAAACATATTATTGGAATTAATGTTAATTGTTACTTTGTTTTAAAGCAATTTTAATGTAATTTTAATAATTATTCGTTTATTTTGAATTTTGGACGGTTATGGTTAGATAATAATTGTTAATAATTTTATTTTAAATTTTTGATAGTCAAACAATGGATTATTTAATTTATTATAATATCATACACAAATGTTACTTGCATCCTTTGAATAATAAAAGTTTGAATACAACTTTCATAATAATCTATACAGTTGTGATAAAAAAATGGCTTAGGTTGCTACAATGTTTTGGACCATCCTTAGACTTTTCTTCACCACGCTCCTATAAACCTGAAGCAAATAAAGGTTGTACAGAGATAAAAAAAAATGGCATCAAGATTTCATGTTCAAATATAAATCTAACAACTCATAATTTATCAAAACTAATATGTAAACAATGAAGAAGAGATTGAAGTAAACAATGAAGAAGAGATTGGAAATAGCTTGTATTGAGTTTTTAACGTCTCTTTAATTGTTGGGCTTTGAAAAGATTGAATAAATATTGGAAAGATACACACATCATTTATTTTCAACAGATAACAATAAAATGTATTATTATTTCTTATTCTCATTTTTTTATTCTCGTTTTTTTATATGAATTTAAAATATATTTTTTTCTTAGGGATATGCTTATGGAAGAAATTAAGTATTAATTAATGGGGTATTGGTATAGAAAATAAAGAAAAAATAATATAAGAAAACATAAATTATTTGATTGGATGTCATGGGTGGTTGGAATTAAATTAGTTTAATGGTCTCTTGGGAGTTGAAATAAATCAATTAAAATAATTTAAAAAATAAATTCAGAAAATCAATACATTGCCTGTTTTGATAGTCACAATGTATTGGAACAATAAAACTATTTGAGTTTGAACATTTAAATTAAATTAAATATACATATAAAACTATTTCATTTTTGAAAATCATTATTCTGTCAAAAATATTATTATTATTATTATTATTATTATTATTATATTATTATTATTATTATTATTATATATATATTGGAGATAGGCTAGTTAGATGACCTTAAAATACTATGTTGAAGTTGCATTAGAAACCGTGAATGAACTTTTTTTAAAAAAAAAAAATTGTGTTGAAATGCAGCAATTAATGATCTCGGTAATAATGTAAAATAAGTTGATAAAAATTAAAACAATTACTGATTTCATATATATTTAGTTAAATAAGAGCATTGGGAAGGTATATGTATTTATAATTACAATAGAATAGAGATTCATCAGCCAACCAATGCATTGGAACCCGTAGCAATAAATTGTCTGTATATTTTTTTTTCTTTTAATATATTATTTTTTTCGAAATTTATTTGTTTTTTTAATTGTAAATAAGTAAATCTGATTGTTGGTGTTAAATATGGTAATTTAATCTTTGATTTCAAAACAAAGAGAGAAGCAAAACCAAAAGAAAACAACTTTTGGATGTGTTTTTTCATAACCAAAAAAAAAAATTAAATGAAGGAAGAGTGTTAAAACCTGAAGATATAGATTGTTGGTACATGAAGAGTGTTTAAAACCTGAAGAGTGTTAAAAACCTGAAGATATAGATTGCTGGTACCGTTAGAAGATCTGCAACCTTCAAAAACAACCATAAAAGAAAAAGAAAAACATGAATAGAGACATCAGTGACAAACGAAAGTGACAAACCGTTTAGGAAGAAAGAAATAGAGTTTGTTATTACCCCGAAGTCATGAATTGAAATAGCAGCAAATGAAATCCACTGCAATCTTTAGAAACAACCGTAAACCAAAGTTAGGAAGCAAATGAGAAAACAAAACTAACAAACAGTCTAAGAATAAGACAATAGGAATACCAGAGAAGGAAAAGTCAGAAACGAAATTGACAAACTATTGTTTTAAGAGAAGTAAGCATACCTTGTTCAGTACAGAGAAGAAGGTCGATGGTGGCCTGTTCATAGCAGCGGCGGCGGTGGCGGTCTCCTCATAGCAGCCGCGGCAATCTCCTCACGTCACGGGCCTTTTGGATAGAGAGATAAACGAAAAAAAAATATTCAGAGAGAGGGAGAGAGGGAAAGACAAAGAGAGAAGGTAGAGCAACAATAAAGTAGTGAATCAGATGAATAAATAAAAAGATGCTAAAGTGGTTGATGGATAATTATTATATGTTGGAATTATGCAACAATAAATTTGAAATTTGAAATTTGAATACTAAGCTTTGATTATTGAGTGATTGTCACTATTTTTGAAAATATTTTTATCTTGAAACTCGTAGCAATAAAATACCAATCAATAGAAAAGACACTGCCAACCAATAGAAAAAATGCTGCCAACCAATTTCTTTTATTCATCTTTTCCATAATATTAATTGATTTTTAAAGATTTAAATAACCAATAGAATGAAGAGGTGTAGTCAACCAATTTTTTGAAAGTTGTAGCTAGCAATAAATTTTCTGAATCTCTTTTATTCTTTTTCTTATTTTTTTTCGAATTTTAATATTTTAATATTTTTTTAAAACAAAAAGTTTCTCATTATAGAAAGTTTTTAGAAAGCTTCTTGTAGAAGCAATCTCTGTAGAGGTGACACTGGGCAAACTTTCCTGCAAATGGGGCTAGATATATTGAATATATAGATATAGATATAGATGTCACTATTTTTGAAAATATTTTTATCTTGAAACTCGTAGCAATAAAATACCAATCAATAGAAAAGATACTGCCAACCAATAGAAAAAATGCTGCCAACCAATTTCTTTTATTCATCTTTTCCATAATATTAATTGATTTTTAAAGATTTAAATAACCAATAGAATGAAGAGGTGTAGTCAACCAATTTTTTGAAAGTTGTAGCTAGCAATAAATTTTCTGAATCTCTTTTATTCTTTTTCTTATTTTTTTTCGAATTTTAATATTTTAATATTTTTTTTAAAACAAAAAGTTTCTCATTATAGAAAGTTTTTAGAAAGCTTCTTGTAGAAGCAATCTCTGTAGAGGTGACACTTGGCAAACTTTCCTGCAAATGGGGTTAGATATATTGAATATATAGATATAGATTTTTTTTAAAACAAAAAGTTTCTCATTATAGAAAGTTTTTAGAAAGCTTCTTGTAGAAGCAATCTCTGTAGAGGTGACACTTGGCAAACTTTCCTGCAAATGGGGCTAGATATATTGAATATATAGATGATTGTTAAGATTAAATTAATCATGATAATATAATAAATATATCTGCTGTAGGAAGTAAATGTCATTTTTGCCAAATCATGAAAGCTATAGGATCCTATGTAGCTATTACTAACGAATTAATTTGCATGGTGGATCTACTGCTTATATAGATATAGATATAGACTTGACTAATTCAATGGTGGTCCTCGACTTCCCAAATTTGATGAATTTTTAAAGCAAAATGTGCATGCTTTGCGGCATCCAAATTAAAGGATCAGTATATGTTGCTCCATGTATGTCCATCTTTATGCAAGCCACAAATTCCGAGTGACAAAGACCTATTGTACGTACCCCCGAGACCCTCTGATGTTGGGAAAATTGTAATTGATAATTTTTTTTTATAAGCCAAAGTGTATTAGAAAGGAGTACAAGAGGTATTCAACTTATTTACATAGAAATAGAAGACCAAAGATAGATAACATTTAATTTACATACTGACCAAAACATGAATCAGTACAAGCATTACACTATCAAACTCAAAACAAGGCCCAAAAAACTACCAGGAACGCCAAACAGCCAACCAAACATACATAGGTAAAAACAGTACCTACAACTAATGCTATAAGATAAACCATAAGGATATATAATTGCCCCTAAAGAAACAAAATCTCCAAGGCAAAAAAAATCCATCCAGAAAGTGATAAACCAAGAAATAGTGGACTTCCAAAAACTGTCCAAGCATAAGTCCACCAAAAATTGTAATTGGTTATTATTATTATTATTATTATTATTATTATTATTATTTTATTTAAAAAAAGCTTAATTTTTATATAAAATTATTAGAGAGGAGTTGTTTCTGACCTTTTTCTCTTTAGTGTGCAAAAGTTAATCTGAACATGCATAATGACAAGGAATTTTCATCTGAATTTCTTTGCAAAAGGCACAATGCAGCCACGTGCACGGTATACTCGACCCTTAGGGTCTGTTTGGGAGTTTGGAGGGGAAGGAAGGTGAGGGGATCAAAGGGGAAGGAAAGGGGAGGGAGGGGAGGGGAGGGGAAGGAGAGTATTATTCCTCCCCTTGTTTGTGAGTACATATTGTACGAGGAAAAGTAAATGGAGGGTTTATAGCATACTTTTACAATTTTACCTTTCTTTTAGAAAATTAACATAAATAATATTTATTAAATAATATTAATGCACCTTTAAAAAAAATTTAATACTAATGCAAAAAAAATTATTTATTTTCCTCTAAAAATTGGGGTAAACCCTCAAAAAACCCCCAAATTGGGGTAAACCAAAAAATTGAGGTGAGCAGGGGTTTGGGGGGTTTTTTAAAATCCTAAAAAACTTCCCCTCCAAATTTTTGCACTCACAAACAAGGAAGAGATTCTCATAAACCTTCCATTTCCCTTACTTCCTCTTCTAAACAAGACTCGCAAACAGACCTCTAGTGAAGATGCATTGGTCCTTCGCCTTATCATCAATTGATCTAGTCAGAGAGGCATCACGTTCCAAGGGGATCTAGCCAGTTAAGAAAATGATCAACACCCAAAAGGGAGAAAAAGTCATTTAGATCTAAGCAATAAAATCTAAGCCAAATTATTTGAAAAGCAGTAGCTTTCATGGTTACTACAATATTCTATCCCGACGCTAATCATTTCATTTGTAAGCTAAGTAGTACAATTGTTTGAATTTTGGAGGACAAATACAACTCAGCAAGATTTAAATTTCAATTACCTTTTTATTGAAAGAAACCAAACATTTTCGTCAAAAAAAAAAAAATTCCGTAGGAAGAAAAAACTTGCACGGTGGGGGCAAGCTAAATTCTTTGAGGCACTCACAAAACTTTATAGCATGAGAAATCATCAAGGGGAGAATAGCCTTCCACTCGAATCTTCATATATGCTCATCTAGGCATGGCAATTTTACCCGCACCCACGGGTACCCGCGGGTAAAACTCGCAACGGACACGGGTGGGGAAGCTAAATGGGTATCCGCGGGTTTAACAAATGGATTTTTTATATTACCCGTTTGTTCACGGGCGGGGGCGGGTATCGAGATACCCGTGCCCGCGGATACCCGCACCCGTGAAGTTACCTTAATACCCTCAAATAACCCTAGGTTACTCCACAAATAACAGAGGTTCAAAAATCAAAATCGACTCCTCCCCTGTAATGCGCGCTCACTACCTCACTGCTCTCCTTCAACCTTCAGTCACGCAGCGTCGCGCCTCCGTTCACCTGCCGTCGACTCGCCGGGCTCCTCTATCACAAGAGAAGTCAGATTTCAGAACACACTGCTGCGCCTCCTCTCAACCCTAACCCTTACCCACCTCTCCTTCAACCTCCGTGCAGCCGTTCTGCTCCAGTGGCCGGCGAGGCACAACCGTCGCGGTTCATCTTGCTTTGCGGTTCGTCCCTGGCTCGCGATCTGCAGTGACGCCGCCGCTGTGTCCGTCTCTGTCCTTGTCACGCCGCCGCTGTGTCCGTTCCTGGCTTGTGATCTGCAGTTCTGCACCGAATCTCGTGAGTGTCTCCTTCCTTTTCATATACTTGGGTCTGCAGGTTTCTTTTCTTTGTTTTAGCGGCTACAGTGTTTGTATTTTCGTTTCAAACTCTGAAACTGTGACATACACTTGACTTAGATCCCAGTTTCATCTTAGAAAGATTCTGGAACAGAGTTCTTGAAGTTATTGCTATTGTTTCTTCATTTTCTTTTCTTTTATTGGAGTTACAATGGAGGTCCCAAGACCTGGTAATAGGAGGACTGGGATAGTGATGTGGAAAGTACTAAGATTGGACACTAAAGACTTGGTGTGCCATTCCTGATATATAAGCTAATATATTGCAAGTACTGTGTCCTTAAAAATTTACATGGACCAATATTGGACAATTTCATGATTTTTTCAGTTGATCAAATCTTGACCTCTGTTTACACTCTCAGGAGCTGTTCTTGTGAGGAAATTAAAAATGTTGCCAAGAAGCAAATGCTGGCTCGTTGGATATTCAAAATTAGATGCTGTGGAAATAGCAAGTGAATTCAACAAAAAACGGGAAACAAGTGTGAGGAGTTGGCCTTATTGGCCCTAGGGAAAGCATGATTTTCTGATGTCTAGGATCTTAATTCAGTCTGCCATAATGCTGCTATTGCACTTTGTAATTTTTTTTTATATGTTTTTTTAAGGAATTAATGCATTTTTCCCCAAAAAAAATAGTTGTTGATAGTATCCATGGGTATCCACGAAACCCGCAGATACCCACGACACCCGCCAGATACCCGCCCGCCAGATACCCGCGCGGGTGGCGGGCGGGGACGGGCACGGATTTGCCCACCACGGGCGGGGGCGGGTAGGATGGTATCCGTGCCCGCCCGTGCCCGTTGCCATTCCTATGCTCATCTCGATCTTTTTTAAACCACAGACGTCAAAGCTTGAAAACCATGAAGATGGGATGGGATTAGGGATTTGGGGGGTCAGGGATTTGGGGAAGAGATGGAAGATTATATTTTGTATTGTATAATTTTAGTACAAATACATAGCATAATTTTACAAGAGAAATGCTAACTTGACACAAATTTCTTACACCATATGGTTTACACCGTATAGTACGGCACTGTAGCTGCACTGTACAGCACAGTAGCAGTTAGTTTTGTTTTTTTTTAGTTTTTTTTAAATGTTATTTTTTTATAAATAAATTTTTTGGTTAAGTATGTGTAAATATCTGGTTAATCAAGTACAAATATCTGGTTAATTCAGTTTATTATATATCTGGTTAATGGGTTTTCTTGAGAAATAAATTTTTTGGTTAAGTATGTGCAAATATATGGTGAATCATCAAATATCTGGTGAATTCAGTTCATTATCTGGTGAATGAGTTTTTTGAGAAATAAAATTTTTCGTTAAGTGGTGAATCATGTACAAATATCTGGTGAATGGATTTTTTTGAGAAATAAATTTTTTGGTTAAGTATGTGCAAATATCTGGTGAATCATGTACAAATATCTGGTGAATTCATTCATTATCTGGTGAATGGGTTTTTTTTGAGAAATAAAATTTTTCGTTAAGTGATGAATCATGTACAAATATCTGGTGAATGGATTTTTTTTGAGAAATAAATTTTTTGGTTAAGTATGTGCAAATATCTGGTGAATCATGTACAAATATCTGGTGAATTCAATTCATTATCTGGTGAATGGGTTTTTTTTGAGAAATAAATTTTTTCGTTAAGTGGTGAATCATGTACAAATATCTGGTGAATTCAGTTCATTATCTGGTTAATGGGTTTTTTTATAAATAATATTTTTTTATAAAAAAAATAAAATTTTAAAAATAAAAAAATCGCTACAGTGCCGCACAGTGCAGCTACAGTGCCGCACAGTGCGGCACTATACGGTGTAAACCGTATGGTGTAAGAATTTTGTGTCAAGGTATCAGTCCTCTTCTACAAATATAAAGTTAAATATACTGTTTGACTAGGTGAAAAAACATTGGATAACATAGAAGCCGGTTGACAAATCTATTGGTTCAAAATAATTGGTCTAAATGGTGTAAGATTAATTGCACCAGCATCTTTGCTGGTGTAAGGTAGAACGCACCTCTATATATATATATATATATATCAACTCAAGTTGGATGCATGTAAATTGTTGGTTGAAGGTGACAATATGCTTATCTAATTAAAGAGGGGTTTTATTGTGTAAATGAAGATTTGTTGTCCCATTTTGATATATCACACTATCTCCATCAAAAGTATCCTGTCATTTAAGTTTAAAAAATATATATATATGATAATATATTATTGGTTGGGAGATGATATGATATACCAAAATAGGACAACGAGTTCTCATCCTTATTGTGTTTTGGTAGCTTTATTAATTATAATCACAATGAGAAAGCTTTTTTAGTAATATCGTATTCGTCAAGGGACGTGGAGTCAGATTTATGCATGAAAAACTATAGTATAAAGTATGCCTAGATTCTGATTCTATCACAGATTCTATGCAAATAATAAACTAAACCTTTTGCCATCATTGGTGGTGAAGACTGAAGAATATTACATGAGCACCTATTCCTTTCTGAAAGAGTGCTGCTGAGAATACATGAGCGCACCACAAAGTAATTGATATATAATACTTTGACTTATAGGAACGAAGCAAGCATTAGCGGTGAAGCTTACAAGAGCACATATTCACCATTTTCATAATTTATCTTATAGATTGTGATACATATATTTGATGGGGCCCTACAAGTTCTATCGGAATGTTTTGTAGTATATGATGGAGAATAATTGTTTAGAGTTACAGAAGATTAAGAAAAGAGAAATAAATGACTATAAATAGTCCCTGAATATTATTGTAAATGTAATAAAATTATGTAAAGCAGTCTTCTTTTGTACATGTAGTGTTATTGAAACAGGAGAAAGTAACAATGTTGATTAGCTTATTTAATTAGCATGAGGTTCGAATTCTACTGCAGTTGACAAGTACCGAATGTGCTTCTGGCTTTTGTAATTTTTTTTATATAAGCAAAATAATATTATTAAGGAATACAAGAGATACCCAAACTCATAAACAATACAAAAGAGAGTCCAACCAATGAACAATCGGAATGTAAATCTAAGCAAACCATCTGTCGCGACCGTCCCGTCCGGGAGCCGCGATTGGAAAAAAATAAACAGAGGAGTCGCCACCAAATTTTATTTTAGGGAAAACTTGGAAAACCCAAATATTAAAGGAAACTGGTCTTTTAAAATATTTGAGATTTGAGTTCGGGAGTCGATTACGAGTAGGGAAGGTGTTAGCACCCCACACCGCCCATCCTAAGACGGTACCTCAAGTTAATTGTGCAATATCTTAATAACTTTTAAAAAAAATATTTATCTTACCCAAAAAAAGAATTAAAAAGAAAATAAACACAAAATTAGGAAAATTTTAATTTTAGCTTGACGGAATGACTAATTCTACTCCTACGTATTCCCGGGTGCAATGGGAAATTCAAAGCTACGTAGTTCTTCTAGAAAATGTTTTGTTGGTTAAATTTTTAAGTTTTTGTGAAAAAAAGAATTTTATTTCTTATGATTTTCAAAAGATTTGTTTTTATTTAAACAAAGAAATAAAAATCTTTATTTTATTTATTTATTTAAAAAAAAAGGATGTTTGTATTTTTTTTTTCATAAAAAGGGATTTTAGAGATTTATTCACATTTTTAAGTTTTATTAAAGACAGATTTTTCAAAAGTATTTTTTAAAAAATTTTTGGAAGAAAAAAAAACCAATTAACAAATAATAAAAAAGGAGAACAGTGGCCTTCTTCTTCTACTAAACCTGTAAAGCATATGAACACCGGAGATGGCGGAAACGTGATGGAACAGTGATGGCGGGGGCCTAAAACTTGTGAGCGGCGGAGACGCGAGCTAGTGCAGCGAGTGATGAACCTGGATGGCGGAGCGGAGATGAGATGTCCCGGCGCGATGGACGTTTGGTTGAGACTCAGCAAGGAAGATGGCGGATCAGGATGGCAGTGACGGTGCGCGCGAACCTGGTACAGCAGACGACGGGACACGGCACGACGGAGATTGGTGATGCTGTAGTTCACTTATTCACGGTAGTCCAAGAGGTTAGTTGCTGTTCTGGTGGGTGGAGCTCTTACAGCGTGGCGGTGGTGAATGCATAATGACTGTTTGTGGAGGAGATGAAGATGGTGATGGATGGTAAATGAGAGGAAAATGGATTGAGGAGGAGAGTGGCCAATACAGCAGCACCGGCGCGTAATGGAAGTCTGGATGTTACAGTGGCGGAGGAACTGGGCTTGCGATGAGTGGCAGTGGAGTGAAGGAAGAAAAAAGGATGAAAGTGATGATCTATGGTGGCTGTTTGGGTTGAATGGTAAGCACTGGTTGAAATAAAATAAGAGAGAAAGTGATGAAGTTGAGAGGAATGGTGTAGTGATGGGATGGCGGAGGGACTCTGGATGAGAATGACAGTGGTGATTTGTGATGGTTTATGGTGCTATCTATGGAGAATGGATTAGGATAATTTGAGAGAGTAATGTTGATGATGGTTATCTGATTATACTATCTAATAGTAACAACAAGATCATTATCTCTTCCTATCTAAACTAGTTCTAATTTGAATCACCTTCTATCAAACAAATTGATTCTAACTAACTCACCATTATCCTTTTTATTTATTTTCTTTTCTTTTATCATTTTTTATTTTTTATTTTATTTTTCTTGTTTATTCCTCTTTATTAATTGAATAAAAATTGACTGGACAAAATTGGGTGTTCACACCATCCCTGTTATGAAACATAAAGAAAGGCCAAGTGCACCGGAGCATACACTGCAAGGCCAATTGCAACTCACCACCAATAGTTTGTGATGTGTACCTAATTGAAGAATGGCACAGAGGAACTTCTTATTATACAGCGGCTTTTGGAAAATTGTTGAACATGTTGTCTTTTTCTTAGTATGTAGTCTGTGTTTGGTTGCTTTAAATCCTTATGATAATTATATATTGTATAGGGATATGGATTATATTACCCAGTAGTCCAGTAATATTATCAATATATTTTTTTTCTTATAAAAACTTCAATAAAATAACTCAAATAAATAAAAGGGCGACATAAGGGCCAAGCAAGTGATGCATGAAGCTTTTGCTTTAGGTCTCAAAAAAATTACTTACTATTTGCAATTTTTTAAGCATCTCCACCTCGCCTGTCCTTTCAAGTTTCATCTCCCTCTCCGACCTCTCATCTCCACTTGACCTCATGTCCTATTTAATTCCACATCATAATTGCTATATGTAACATAAAAGGAATTAAGAAAACTTGATATTCCCAATTATTGCTATCACTGGCTTTAGTAAAATATATTTTAATAAATAATTTTAATAGTTTTAAAAAGACCTCGTTTCAAAGTTATTTTTAAGCGTAAATAAGTTTTTGACCGGCCCTGATAAAGGATTACATGAAAACAAGATTTTAAATACACATAACAATAGTATATAAATTTGAAAAGACCAATAAAGTTAGGGTTTGTTTATAAAATTAGCATGCATAGTGAATCTATCAAAACTCGATAATCACACAGAAAAATTAGAGGAAGGAGAGGCCGGTTTGCCCATAAATTTAACATGTACAGTTAAATCCATACCAATACTCAAATTTCCCATCAGTAATAATATTAGAGAGAGTTAGAGCACGAATCTTCAATTCAGAATGAATCCCATTATAATTAAGCAAACCAACAGTGTATTATCATTGATAATCTGTATATATTTTCCGGTAACAACAAAACTCTTCATTATCTCTTAACTTCCAATATTGTTTGATTCCCTCAATTTAACCATACAGTCATGTATATTTCCTCTTCCTCTCAAGAATTAACACACAAGATCGATCATTGCTTAACTCTCAACATTTTACAAAGAGACAAAAAGGGAAACAAATGCCATAACTGCACCAACCAAACCTATCTGGGTGCGAGAAGAGCTGTTATGAGGAGCTGCACCACCATCAGCGGCACCGCGTGTATCCGCAGCCGGTGCTTCCGCAGCCGGTGCAACCGCTTCCTCCTCCGGTGACTCAGCAACCACCTCTTCAGCCGGTGGCGGTGCCGTGGCTGCAACCGGAGCCTTTGCAGCAACAGGTGGAGGAGGCGACGACGACGACGGTGATGATCCTTCTGAAGCATCAATGCCTGGTGTAACAATGGGTTGATTAACCTGAAGAACAGAAATGTTGTAGGGTTGAGTTGCAACAGTCCTCACGAGCAACGTCTTGAAAGGAGAACCCTGCACGCCAGAAGCAAAAGCTACCTCGCCCTCGTTGATGACTGAAGCATAGATGAAACCCTGGTTGTTTCTTGCGAGACCCGAGGCTTGGAACAGTGTAACCAACTGTGTGTGGTTCCCTGTGGCCTCAACGAGTTTCTTCTCATCAAAATAGTCAAGGATAACGTGTGTGCTGATTATGGCTTTTATGGTTTCTTGTGGTTTTCCAGAGAGGGGAGAGAGTGCTGAGTTTTCGAGGGCCAAGACTGTGATGGTGTTGCGTCTGTTGATTTGCTCGGCAAGCTTGGTTTCGGTGAGGTATTGGTTGAACATTCCGAATTCTGGGTATTGCCCTAGAAGCCTTGTGATGTTGAAACCATGAATGGATATTGAAGAGAAAGCTAGAAAAACTGCCAAGCATAGAAGAGAAGAGTTTTTGACACCCATGATCTTTTCAAGCTTGTGTTTCTGTTATGCTTTCTCTTCGGTTATCCGAAACCAAGCTTGAAGAGTAAAGGGAAAGGGTGTGGTGGTTATTTATACATATTGTTTTGGATTAGAGTCAAATTGAATAAGGTCAAGTTTAGTTAGTTGGACTTGGTAAGTTGTGTTCATATAACCGAATTTGATGGGGTGTATCTGGTGGCCTAGGAGTAAAACCTGTCTGTACCTTACTATTTGGTGGAGGTCTTGGATGGTTAAGCATGGTTTGTGTTGATGTATATTTTTGGGGTCTTTAGGATTAATTGATGGTGATTGGTGTTGCGATGATGATGATATCTAGTTTCCTTTAAATTAGGAGTTTTGCTAGATTGGCGTTCACTGTTTGGGTGCCAAGTAAATCGTCAATAGGATATGTATACGTGTGCAAAATTGTAAAAGAGAACAACTAGGGGTGATTAAGGTTAACCCACATATACAAATCACATGTTCCATTTTGGTGTACCACACTCTATCCCAATCAATAATATTTTGCCATATATTTTATTTTTAAATATTAAATGAAATTTTAATTTATGTGCCAAGATATTATCGGTTGGGATATGATATGATGTATCAAAATGAGATATATGATCTCTATTCCTAAGTCCACAAATCCATTAGTTTTTGCTTTTGACCATCGTTTGATAAGCCGCTAGTTTTTGGTGCTTATCGAGTTGTGTACCTAGAGACTAACCCTGGTCATGATTAATTTTATAGGGATTAAATTGAGTTACTAATAATCATTTTAAGGACCACTTTTGAGGGACTAAATTGGGTTACTAATAATATTTTTAAGGTATTTCCCACAATGTTTTGCTATATTTTTTTTGCAATTTATTTTTCATGGTGAAAATGCTGACCATGCCACATAGGACATTCACAAACAAAATTAGACCGAGAGACTAACGTATATCGAATTTATAATTTTGAGGGACTAAGTAATTTTATTTGCCATCGACTAAAAGTGTCTCCCCACATTTTTTAATGATCAAATTGGGCCTTTAATATAACGAGTTAACATTTTTAGTGACCCACTTAGAGTCTGTGTTTTACACAAATTGAGAAATATATAGTTATTTGCACATTTATAAAACGTAAGGTTTAAAATGCACATCTACCAAAGTCAATAGGTGTAAAACACATTTAAGAGGGAGTGGCAGATCAAGAAAAATTATAGACGCAAGCATTAAGAATGATTCAGAGGTCAATGGTTTATACATAGACATGAGTTGCAACAGAATATTATGACATCATTTGATTCAAGTAACCGATCTCACTTGGTAGGAAAACACTTGGTCGTTCATCCATTTGCCACTTGTAAATTTATTTATTAGTGCAAGTGAAAAACACTAAAGAAAGCACTACAAACAGCTAACATGATATTTTAGAATTTGATCTGAATATAAATCAATGGAGCATGATCAATCGAGTTCAGTTTCTTCAGTCAAATAATCCATATTCATCCCAGACAGTTAACTAATCCAGAAAATGACTCTGGAACATCATGCATCATCTCTAACTAGCAAAATGCAAGAAAGACAGCTAATAAGAAATTATCATCAGGTTTCAGTTGTAGGATTTCCACCACCAGATCAATTTAGTCATGCCTAAATAATGTTGCTGAATAGCTAAAATCTAATAGTACTACTTGATATATCTAGTCAATTGATCTTGTCAGTGATATCCGAGATGACCTTGGCCATATCTAGATCCTTCAATCGTTTATACGGACGCTTCATTCTCTGAAATAAAAATAAAGGATTTAGGGGAAAAAAAAGAATTTGGACAATATACAGAAGAATAACAGTAGATTTATGTAAGTATAGGTATCTATTAAGGTATTGCGTGTCTTGAGGTGGAGTAGAGATATGATTGAAATGTAAGGCTGTTGTGAAATGTTGTCTCATACAAATACAACTACTGAGTAACACAGAAAATAGATTAGCAACATTAATATATCAAAAACATAACTACCAGCCTAAAGTAAAAAATAAAATACAAAACCACAGCTTATGCTCTATTGCCAGATGAAGATTCAGAAGAAACTAAACGGAAAGTAAAAAAACTTCGAAGAAGGGAGGCTCGGTGTATGAAACTCCTACTACTGTGAGATATGGGGCTCGAAATTGAGTTAATACATATGCAATAACATTGTCTCTCTAACCCAAAACAGCTCAAATTTCATATTTTATGTATCAAAACTTAATTATTCACAATGGTACTTTTGTAAAGGAAGAATCTTTGGTACTAAAAAACAGACATGTCATATTTGATCGACCAAAGATATAAACCAGAGCTAAAATCTACCAGAAAAACCCAATTGAATCCATACCTCACAAATCAAATATGCATGGATTCAGAGGAGAGATAATAAGATATAAAGAAAATGCAGAATGTGTATGGTAGAAAAAGGGATATCTTCTTTCAAACAGAATGATATACTAAAAAATGAGGGAGGTCAATAGTTAAAACAAGTAAGACTTACCAAGAGGCTGATGAACTTCTCGCCTCCTTCTGCCCGTATCTCAAAGCAACCCATCCTTGGCTGTTCACATAAAAAGAATGGGGATCAAAATTGGATCAACCAATCTGTCCATCAATAAGTAGTTACACAAATCAAATAAGAGTAATATTATTTGTAGGGTCTTGCTAAGCAGTATACCTAAGGAATCAAGAAATAGAAATGTTTTATTGGAAATTGGAAATCTAAAACAAATGTGCTCAGAAAGATTACCAAACAAAATTCTGCATTTTTGAATTATAAACATATCTTATGATGCCATACAGGAAAAAAACCAAAAGAAATAAAAAGAAAACAGAACATGCCTTTTTTGGGTTCACTTTGACAGTGATGCCAGCAACTTTCTCGTGTAGACCTTGTTCTGCCTCCACGGCTCTCGTCTTGAATAAATTGCCTTGCATACTAAGGGAGAAAAAATAAGCAATTGTTCATATATAAGTGTGTGTTTGGATGAACGTTTGACAAACATGATTTTGGAAAGAATTGATCTTGTAGAATTGATTTTGGTTAAAACTTAAAAGTGAGTTGAAAGTGATTTTGTAGATAGAGAGAATAGTTTCAATCATGAACCCATTGCTCAACCTCAACCACCATAGCATCCTTATCCAAGGAAATAAGAAATAAACGTGGGAAGCAGTCTTTCAAAGAGGAAGAACCTAACCACACCTCATGCCAGAAACTAACATGTCCTATCATAAATCATATTTATATACAAACCATTTCCATCTAAATCTTTTTGAATAGTTTTGCCTTAAGTTGTTCTTAGTCTCCCTCTACCTCTGGCGATTAGGCTACCCTTCTTCCAATCTACTCTCCATATCGTCTTCTACACTCATGCCCGAACCACCTAAACAAGATTCTACTAGCTTTTCTACAATAGGAGCCATCCTAACTTTCTCTCTAATGTATTCATTCGTAATCTTATCTTGTCTAGTGTATCCACTCATCTAACGCAACATTCTCATCTGTGACACATTGAACTTATTCTCTTGTTGGCTTTTTGCCGCTCAACATTCAATCCCATACAACATTTCAGGTTTTATAGTTGTGTAGAAATTTTTCCTTAAGCTTGAGTGGTAATTTTCTATCACAAATAATACTCGAACCACTCCTCCATTTCTTCGACTCACTTGAATCCTATAGTACTTAAACTGTGTGACTTGTAATATGGTATGATAATCAATTTTCCACCTCTAACCTATAATTACCCCTGACATGAAGAAAATATATAATATGAAACAAAAAATAAAGCCTTTTAAAGGAATTCATGTAGACAATGACAAAGTTAAGGAGACCATACCATACCTATGTTCCCCTTCCCTCCGCTCCTTATAGTAAGCCTTTACAGACCAATCCATAATATGAAGGGAGGGCCAAATAGTTACTAGATTCACATATTAGTCCTGCATGCGTACCCTTTCCACCCAAAATAACAGAGTACCCACTTTCACGCATGCCCATTTCCCAAGAATCATTTTTTTCACCCAAAAAAAGGAGCTAAAGGGGGGAAAAATCATACCCAGATAAAATTAACAGCCATTTAGGTTAATTTGTTCATTGAATGACAATAAAGAAAGAAAGAGAAAGCATAGAGAAAGTTACGAACGAATGCTCGATGACGATGGTGTTGCTGTCGTTGGCATTGGAGGAAGAACCACCTTGAGCTTGATCATCACCTCCTTCTTCTTGCTTCTTCTTCTGCTTACCCTTCACAACTCGTTTCAGCTTCTTGGTCCTTCTACCACTCTCAGCTGAACCGACAACAGAACCGGTCCGCTTAGCTGAAGACCGAGTCACCCTCTCCGCCGAGCGAGTCACGGAGCGAGTCACCCTCGCCGGCGTGGCGGGCTGAGGTGCCTCCGGAGCCTTGAGTTTCCTTGGAGCCATTTCTCTTTTTCTTGCTTGTCTTGCAAGAACTGAAAGCCACTCAGTCACTGTAACTGTAGCTCTGCTTCTCTGTGTGACTGAAATTTGAGAGTGACACCACTGTTGAGTTCAGGACATTGTATTTTCATTTCTGACGATCTTCACCGTTGATCCAAAGGCAGTGGGACAAATCAAAACAATCCGACGGACCAAAATCCACAGGCTCAGGATTTAATACAGAAATAAAGAAATGGATTTATTATTATCTCACTTACATTAACTTGAACAGAGTTGAATAGAGTTGACCGAGAGATAACAGTACTATACCAACCAAAATAATACTATAAAAAAAATGCGTTGATTAGCTCTTGAAAAGGAAAAATAATCATTTGTAAACATGTTGAGTTATTTTTCAGATTTATTCCAAAATTTAGCATAACAGGTAAGATTTATTTTTATTTTTTTAACCCGGGTATCCTCCTGGCCGGAAGGCAGAGGCTAACCCTCAAGGTACTAAAATTCATTTAAGGGGTTAACCTCTCCCAATAAATATTCTACCATACACATGAATAAGGAATCAAACCCCTGACCACATGCTTAAGGGACCGGATATCTATCAACCGTGTCATACCATATTGGTAATTTTATTTTATTTTTAAAAAGATATAGTATCTTTTTGTCTTTATTTTTTTAAATAAATATGTCAGATTATTCACCAATGTTTATCGTGTTATTATTTTTAATTATAATCTTCGCACATTATTTTTTCGCATATAACACGAGCTCATCGTTTACCTGGAGGGTGTTCACGGATTGAATCGGATCGGATCGATTTTGAGCTAAAAAGTCATCCAATCCAATGATTAAAAAAATATGTAGTTTGGATTGGATTGATTTGCTTCCTTAAAAAAATCTGATCCGATCCATTCCAATCAAATGCGGTTTAGATTGGATTGAATAATTCGATTTTTGTCATATTTAAATTTTTTTTCTTATGTCAAGTGTCATTATTACTTATTTAATAGTAGACAAAGGATAATTTTCATTTAAGTGAGCAAATTTATGGTACTCGATACTTATTTTAATATCTCTTTATATTTGAACAGTAGAACCTTTATGAAAAACATCAACTATTTGTTCCTTATTAACCATTATTTGATTTGATGACGAGTGAGAAAAATTCTAAAGAATAAATGACAAAATTTTAATTTGGGAGTTGAGAGAAAATAATTATTGATATTTTTTAATATGTTCTTTTATGTTAAATATTATTTTACGTTAATTCTCTATATCTACTCTCACTTAACCTATTTTTCCCCATGAATCGGCTACAAATAAATTGTAGCCAATTATTTTTCAAATTTACTTAATTGATTTCCTATTTTTCATGTTTACTCAACCAAATATATATATATGTTATGCATCAAAACTTTAAGCAAAATATAACTTCAAGACATTATTATTTATTCTAAATAGCATCATGTCTCATTCCAACAAAAATATTAAAGAGAATTGGGGACATAAAAATATGAAAAACAATGTTCAAGTATAAGTAATACTATACTTTTAAAAATAATAGTATATATATAAGATCGGATTTGATTGGATTTCACAAGGGGAACCCAAATCCGATCCAATCCAATTAAGAAAAGCGGTTTTTTCGATTTTCGACTTGTTCGATTTTCGGTTTTTCAATTCGATTTGAATCGGTTTGGATCGGTTGATGAACACCCCTACCTGGACATCACTAGTCTTACCTGCATATTTATAGGTCAGAATGATGTCACGTGATATTCTTACGGACGAAATCTTAGGCGTGAGCATGTTAGAAATACAATAAAGTTCTTCTAAATTAGAGAAAAATTAAAGTGAGAAAGTAAAAGTGAATTCATTATTGATTAGTCAAAGTAAGTTAAGACTTTAATGCATTTTGATAATTAAGGGTAGATATACATTTGTTTTCTTACTTTATATTTTTGTTCACTTTAGAGAAGCTTAATCATGTAAATACATATACCTTTTTCTTTTTAGGGAATGATTAAGGGATTAAGGAATAAGTATTGAGAACTTCTATTGGAAAATGTTGTGTTGAATAAATTAAAAGTTTAAAGATATTTCCGATAAATTATTTATATTTCTTGATTCTTTAATAAGTATCCTTAAGACATTGGTTAACAAGCTATTTTTTTTTCGTAAGAGGAGGCTCGTAATAGGCTTTGCATGAGGGGAGGAGGGGAGGAGAAAGAGGCGGAGCGTACTGTGAGAGTTTAAAGTTTAAAGATGCACATTCGCAATTCATATCTCGCAGCTTAACCAACTGAGCTGACCCATGGAAAGAGGAAACATTCCTATGCCTTTTTAATTGTTACAATCATGTATACCAAAATTAACCACAGGTCCTTACACATAAATTTTGCTTTGGATCTTGCTACACGGTGTTAAGGAATGATTTAGCTAAGGAATAAAAAAAAATTAAGGTTTACCAATACTTGTTGTTCAAAGTGGCAATGAGTTTGATTCCCTTATAAGGTCTTCAAGTTCGAGTCTTGTGTATGAAAAAAATAGACATTAGGAAAGCTTTACCCCCTTAAATGGATCTTCTCAACTTGAATCAGATTAGTCCGAGTACAACGTGATTTCCAGATACCAAATGTCCAGACAAAAAATAAGATGCAAGGTTTTATTGGAAAATAGAAAACTCAGCTTATCAATACATTGAATATATTTAGAGCCAGGTAGTTTAATTGCGTAAGATAAAGAAGCGTGATTGATAAAGCTAAGAGCTATTTAGCAGGATTCTCTAATGCTATAAGAACTTGCATTTTTAATTTCTTAATCAGTGTTTTAAGGATATTGATTAGTATTTTCTTTTTACTTTTCATTTGTCCTCGTTGCAAAGAAACCAATCATATGTCATCGTATTATTAAAAATACATCAATGTTATGTGTAAAGTGGTTACCGGTATAAAAAAACTTCACGCTTAGAAAGGGTGCTCTGCCTAGCACTATCCAAATAACAGCAAAGTCACCAATTCAATTTTCTTCTGTAAATCATTGTAAAGATCCGTTTCACTGCATAATTACCCGCATAATATGCATGACTGCTGAAAATTTCCCATGCAATTACAGTTAGAAACAGCTTAGCCTCCAGAGTAAAATCAAGTAAGGCCAAAACTTGTTCTCCCTCCCTCTGTCAAAGACCACAAAATTTTTCATCTATGATGTTTCAAACATAAATAATCCTAAAAAACGTAAATTAGCATCTGCAAAATATCCATCAAGATAAGCTCAGCAGTATTGTCAAGCCCCAGCCAAGAAAATTGTTTGAATGAATCAGCTTCTCTGCCTTGATATAAAATGTTATCCAGTTGCTTCTGTATTGTGGCACTTTGCAAAACCAAATGTTATGTATGTGCAAGATCGAAGGTGAGGCTGGGGACAGTATGCTGTTGATTACCAAAGAATGATGATGAATTGGAAATAATTTAGAATGCCGTAGAATTAGTGAAAAGGCGCATCAACTTATCCAGAGTTTCGGGGTTAAACTTCCTGGCAAATAGATAACAAGGTCGTTTTGATCCATTCCACATGCAAGGTGTAATCAACACTGTTCTCTGCAAGGCATGTAATATGATATTGAAACCAATGATAATTCATGCCTTCATTAATATCACAACATGGAGGAGGACTTTAGAACCGTGTATACCTGTGCATCACTTAAAATATGTGGACTTTCATCAATGGACTGCAATGAATGAAATAAATGCTGTTAACTATAATTGTAGACTAATGCTGTCTTAATTAGAAGCTTGTGAAGCACTAACAAGGAATGCAAAGGGAACAAAGTGAAATTCCTATTCAAGGTTTCTAAATAAGTAAATTTTGTTTTCATTTTCCTTTTCTCTCTCTAGTCTTTGTAACTCTTCGAAGCTATTAATGTTTATTGAGAGATAATTTCTGTACACAAATTGTTAATGTTCGATTTAAAAATAATTTTCTTGAAACAAGATTCTGATAAAGAATGCATAGTCCTTTTAGGTGGTAGCATGGGTGGATTTAATTTATGGCAAAAGAATGTCAAATTTCCTAAGGGTATGTTTGGGAGGATG
Organism: Echinosophora koreensis; assembly: GCA_035048595.1. Classification (NCBI taxonomy): domain Eukaryota; kingdom Viridiplantae; phylum Streptophyta; class Magnoliopsida; order Fabales; family Fabaceae; genus Echinosophora; species Echinosophora koreensis. The sequence continues at coordinate 7,279,449 of JAPCYP010000001.1, read as the reverse complement.
GGGTGGGATGGTTAGTAATGGAGTGGAGTGGTTAAGATACCTTGACCCATTGTTTGAGAGTTTTATAAATAATGGGGTGGGGTGGTTTAGGATGTAACCCAAACCACTCCAAACCATCCAAAGCATCAATTTTTCATACCCTCCAATTTGGGGGGTTTGGGAGGGAATACTCCCCTCTTTTTTACTTTTAAATGCAAAATTACAATTTTAACCCTACTAAACAAAACTTTGTTATGAACAATGAAAAATAAAAAGGGTAATATTGAAAATAAAAATTGTAATCACACCACTCCATTACTTACCATTATGACTTCCAAATAATGGAGTGGTATGTCCCTCCATTCCTTCATTAAAACTCCCAAACAATGGAGTGATATACTCTTACCACTCCACTCCACTCCACACTAAACTACTCCATTACTAACTATTCCACTTCGTCCTCTCCAAAACTCCCAAACATAGCCTAAGGAACGTGATTATTGAGGCAAAATTAGAAAAGAAATAGTTTCATTTTGATGATTCAACATGAAGAACATCTTTCCAGCTGAAAGATAGTGTAACTGAAGGAAGAGAAGAAAGAATGTTTAGGTCACATACTGTTAAGTATTTCATGAGATGATAAGTAATATCCTTAGCAGAGAAAGCTCTTGGATGCCATTTTCCTTCAGACCAATCAACATATGTCACAGACCAATTTGCAATTCCACCTGGATCAACCATCTAAACATACACCAAATGAGTTAGCAGCAAAGGACAAAAACAGATTACACTGCCATTTAAACGGGCAAAGATTGATGCACTGACACTAAAAAAGGTTGGTAAGTAGTGCTCATCAGAATAGCAGTTGCGTCCTCCCTCCATATTTTGGCTGCAAAAGTTTGAAACATGAACAGCAAAAGTTTTTATCTTTTCAGATTCCAATCTTCCTAACAACTTCTAAAATAATAGAATTAACAGCAAAAAGAGTAATCAAATTAAGTATGTGGAAACAATGAGAGGAACCAATAATCCATCCAATTAGCAAAAATATCTAGCAAGTGACTATAAGTAACATAGTACCCTGCAGTGGTGCTTGAATTTTGTAAAATATAGACTGTCTGCCATAACTATTATAGCATGCTGCCGCTTCATTGAGAACCACTGCATTACAAACAAAGATGATCCAAATCAGCAGCATTCCAGAAAAGATTTTTTTCTTTTATTGTACAAGAAAAGTTTCTATTGTTCTCCCAAATGTGTACTAGTAGTACAAAAGCCATTTTTAAACCAAATCTTAATTGTAATGAATGCTGCATTTTAAAGGGAAGAAGAATGAGGAAAAGAAGGATTGTTGTGATAAAAGTTAAACCCGAATGAAAACTTATGGCAGGGTATGGAATGAGCACAGAGGGGATTGGGATAGATTCTTTAAACCAAATTAGACATGCTACTCCAAGTGAACGAGATAGGTTAACAAAAGTGAATAATGACCTTAATGAAACACTTCAGTTAACTGTATACTTAAAGTTTCTAACACAGGCATCAACATCTGTAGATATTATTTATACCTGTGAACCCTTTCGGAAATCCTTCTCTTCTACTTCAGGTAACATATGGTGTATATACCTGCCGTTTCCATGAGGACCGGGATCAATGTAGCTTTTTTTTTTTTTTTTTTTTTTAAGGTGTGGAGGGGGAAACAGTAAAATCGGTAAGAATATCCATCAAACAAATCTGCAGCAAGGAACCTTTAATGAAAGGAAAAAGCTTCTAAAGTTTTATCAACTAATTAGTAGGAGATTTTTTGTGTAGTCTTACCATTCAATGAAGCTGACGTTTGCAAACAATAAGTAGTTGTACACGAATTCAAAGTGGCGCACAGGTACACAACTGAAACAGAACTTGAAGATGTAATTGACTAGATTAAATCCACAAACTAAGCAAAACTTTTACACTCAAAAGAAAAACCAGATAACAAAATACCTTTCAGACAGCAAGACAAAATGTTGGTTATCAGGGTCTAAAAGTGCGTGTGTCAGGAGTCTCTTTTCTGCCTCAACCATGGAAAACTTTCCCCAAGCTACCTGTAACAACAATGTAGACCAGTAAGTATTTATATTAAGAAAGCTGGCATGCCTTTATGCAAAATGAATGGATGGTAAGTAATAGGTAATCATACATTAAAGAAAAATAATACATCAAAAGTCTTATTGTTCTAGCTCCCATTAGAAAGAAATTCTGTCATCATCTTATGAATGAGGTTCATGCATTGTTTATTAGGACAGCCAGTACATTCTCGTTGCATATCTAGAAAATAGATGTTCCACAACAACGCTAGTTTGCCCTGCCTAGTTGATAAACATAGGGGTGGGTTTTTTTACGTATAGTAAGAATTGATTTATCTAAGTATTTGCTTTATATCTGTTCAAATATCCAGCATGTTTTACCAAATGCATTAAAGATGACTATTTGTATTAAAAAATCAACTTTGTTTACTGCTGCATAGCTATCATGGCACGGATGTGATTACTTGGATTGAAGTCTCATACTACCATTTTCCATAATCTGAGTAAACATTGGGTATCTAAGTAGGGAATCTGTTGATTTACATTCTGATAGTTAATAAGTTAATGGTGTTCTGATACACGGATTTGATCAATTCAATAAATGACAGGCATTATGCTTTAAGAACATCAAATTCTTTGCTTATTAATACAGGGTACTTTATAGAGCGTTCCACAAATATATTTCCTCCTCTTGCTTAAGGATAATGTGCATATGTTATCACTCTGCAAACTACTTCAGAAGCAGTAAGTTAAAGCAATATGAATCTAAACAAGGAGCCTCAAAAAATTGTGAGCTATTTGGTATTAACCTATGAAAGTGCTTTGACAGTAAATTTGATACATATAACATCATGGTTTAAAAATAATGATGTCATTTAAGTGATTTACACATCCAAAGCATGTCTTGTATGTCCCATACCGGTTCACTGTGAATTTCTCGGCCAACAAAATAACGGCTGACGTGTACTGGTTTTTCCTTCGATGCATGTATATAAATAGAGAATTTTCCATCATGACCCTGCATTTTGTTATCACTAGAGATCAAATAAAAAGGAAGTAAACATATCTCTATCACTTTTAAAAAGAAGGACTTGCAATTGGTAATTATATCCTGCAGCGAAAAGCATTCATGTAAATATGAAGCTTCTTCTCAGGATAAAATGAAATAGAATAATTTATGCTGAGATGAAAACGTATTAGTAATAAATCATAAAGAACAGGATGAAATGCTTCATGCTAAATCGGCAAAAATCACCTATCTCAAAAGGGTGTCCTATTTCCTGTCCCACCCACAATTGTGCCACTTGGAAAATTAATCACATTATTTATTATAAATGCATCATTTTTAAATGACATGATATAATATAAGTGAGTGAAACAGGAAATGAGAGACACCATTTGAGACAGCCGATCTCCATCCATACTAAATTCCCAAATAGACACTTGGACATGCTAAATTCCCAAATAGACACTTGGACAGCGTGACCAAACCATTGCTTATCAACAAAAAGTACAGTAGCTATATAAATAATAAACATAAATAAAACTAGAAGAATAAATGGTAGCAGCCATAGTCGTGTGGAAGAAGACAGAAAAGAAAAGTGTATAGAATAGGGAATGACATACTTGAAAGAACATGTGCCATAGTTTCTCGAAAGGCAATGAACCCGGAGTCATAAACAAAAAAGCAACTTTAGGGGTCTTGGTTCGAACTGGATGAAGCTTGAGCAACTCCTTAACAACAACCCGAGATTCAATCTCGTCATCAGTTAGTTCCCTTGAAAAAGCATTTGGATGCATATCATCATAATTATATATACGACAATGTCTGGAGGAAAAGAATAAACATGTTGTGGTGGGGCTTGCTACTGGATAAATGAAGGCAGCAATGAGAAAGAGGCACGCCACAGCAATCAATGCAATAATCCAAGTTGGCCCCCTTAGTGAATGCCTCCTTGTCGCTACCATGATCCCAAGATCTCTTGTCCCTTATGCCTTGTGTTGTGGCTACATGCAACTACCACTCTCTTCATTTAAGACATGTATCAACTTTTCTATATTCAATGTTGCCTTGTCTCACTGTCACTGTCCATAGGAGAAAACATACATACATATATTATATTATATTATATATAAATACATGCATGCATAAAGGAGAGACATGGTTAACATTATTGATCACTCTTATCAACAATATATATTAACAAACATGACTCGGATCTAATTGGTTTTGAAAAATGAAAACAATAGAGCCAGAAAAAAATGTGAACAAGGGGACACAGATATAAACACATACAAATTAATATTGCAATGACGTAGAGGGATATGCCCGTGATCCGATATAATGCAGGGTGGTGTAGATTGGTATTGGTTTTTGAACAAAAAACAATGCAGTGTGTGTGTGTGTGTAGCGCTGTCAATGGAAGGTTGGAGAAAGTGAAAATGAAGGGAAGCGTGATCGATCTAGTTACCTCTCCGGATTGCCAAAAGAATTGAACAGAGTTTTCAGCAAACTGCGGCGTTCTTGCCACCTCACTCACACACTCAGTCTTTATCTCTCTCTAAGACTTTATATCGAATCATAATTTTTTTATTTGTTGTTTTTTTAAATCGAGATTAGGAAGAAATGCTTTCAATAAAATTCGAATTATTATTATGTAATTTGAAGGGATAATGGAATGAATTTAATTTCTATGTACTATTAGTGTAAAGATTTTTACACTAACATCCAATAATATTTTGATAAATAATGATTCTTGTTATTTCTCTCTCTTAATTATTAAAATAAAAGCACATATGTCAAATTGTTAGTGAATGTCAGTATGAAAAATTTTACATCGACGGTGCATACTATTTTAATCTTAATGAATTTGTCTTATATGGAATAATAATATCTTTTTTAATATTTTACTGAAATGTGGTGAGAGTAAGTATTTAAGTGCTTCCAAAAAGGTTATTAGTAAGATTTTTTTTGGCTGGTTTATTAGTAAGATTTTTAATTATATGTTATGGACAATTTTTTATATTGATAATTATTAGTTATGTTATTAAAAATATTTGACTTTTATAATAATTATCTTAAAATGTATATAAAAAAATTGTCTTAAAAGTCACACGTAGAATAATTTATAATTAATTTACGTAAAAATATTTTACACTTAAAACATATCAAAATTAAACTCTTATTCCAGTAAAAAAAAAAAAAACTCTTTTTGTTAATCAAACCTCTTTATATTAAATTTAAATCTTCACATTTCAATATGACTCTAATTCATGTGCCTTTCTATATATGTTAAATAAATCTTCCTTTTATATTGTTAATGTTAATATATTTACAAAATTGCTAATTAATTGTTATAACTGCTACAGTCATTGATCTTTTATTTATTTCAATTTAAATTATTTTTAGTACAAAGATTTTCAAGAAAAACAATGTGAAATAATTATACATCCTCTTTTTTTCAATTAATTACATTTTTATTTTTAATATTTCAATTTAGTACATTACTCAATATAAGAAAATATCATGCTCAATTATAATGCTTTTATTATTATTATTATTATTATTATTATTATTATTATTATTATTATTATTATTTAAGAAAACCTGCTTTAAGAATGGCAAATGTTATTGTACAACCATGTTCGACACCCAACACTGTATGGCCCCATATCATTTTTATTTTATTTATTTATTTTAATATAACTTGAAACGAAAGTGAAAATAAGAGATACAATGACCATACGATGTTTCGTGATTAGTTGTTCAAATAACACTCCTCTTAAGAATTTATCAATAGGACAACACCATTCACCATATAATGATATGAATCTGATATAAGTTTTGAGAATTAAAAAAAAAAAAAACTGATAAGTTTTTATTACTCCAAAATTGACAAATCCCAATATAATAAGACTCCCAACTCTAGGAAAAAAAAAAGACTCCAACTTTTTTATTATTGTTATTCAGAATTATCAATATATCAACATATTACTCCCATCCATCTCCAATAAAATAAATAATGATCAAACTCCTAGCTTTTATTACTCCTAATTTGACAGATCCTAATATAAGTTTTAATAAGTTTTTAACTTGACCATAATATTACTCTTGCACATTTTCTAATTCAGATGCTAAGTTTTAATAATTATAATAGTTTTAAATGGACAAACCAGCAATCTTAAAGTCAATGAAAAAATTCGATAAAAAGGGTCTCAGTAAAACATAAACCCAATAGTAGTAGAGAAAAATTTGGATGGTTTATTAAGTCAAATGCTAGTGTATTGTTTAAGAAGTCTAAAAAAATACATTTTTATGGGAAATTGTGTATAGTAGAGAAAATTTTGGATGGTTTATTAAGTCAAATGCTAGTGTATTGTTTAAGAAGTCTAAAAAAATACATTTTTATGGGAAATTGTGTATAGTAGAGAAAATTTTGGATGGTTTATTAAGTCAAATGCTAGTGTATTCAATATATTCAAAAGAGATATACTTAACTTTTCAATGAATAATTACCTTGTGTGAAATCCTTAAACATGCCCTTAAGGCACTCGTTAGCAAGACCCTACATAAAATAATAGGAGTTGAGTAATAATTTGCATAAAGTTAAACCTGTGTAAAAGAAATTACTCAGGAACCAGTGTATTTTTCAGTTGAAGATCCAATGAAACATATATATTTAAATGAAGGTTGCGTAAATTGAACAGTGCAAATACATCAAATTGAATCAAAATAACGGCAAAGTACTTGAATTAGCCAGGCCCCACTTTTGGAATATCATAATGCTCACTAAGATTGGCTAAATATTGATTAAACTCCAGAATCCTATCCCGATGAGACCTGCTTGCCATCTTTGCTAACCTTTGAAGCTCAAGTTTCTCTGTCTGCTGGAGATATCGCCTCTCAGCTGGTGTTAGATGATCATCATATGATGCACCGTTTCCTCGGCTACCATACTTGTCAGCCTCATTTATGCTATCTTCATGGTGACCAGTTGACAATGTGTTTCCACCTGACATCCTCCCAAGTGAAAAGGATACCGTTAATAAAAGAAATTGCAAAACAGAGCAAGATAAGCTGAAGAGGGACATGATGAACCGAGGTCAAACAAGCATAGAGCAACCAATCTCTGTCGAAATTTTCATCACATAAGGTTTGGAATAATCAAATTATTATAACGAGAAAAGTCACAATTATTGAGCTTCTCATTGAAATCAGATAAAACCTTCACATGCCACTATTCAATTCCCCCATTTATCATGATGAATCCATTCACATGTTCTGCATACCTTAATTTTGGAAGTTTATATTAGGAGCTAGAACAATCAACAATCATGTCGCTGATGATTTTCAACTGTTAAAGATTCCTGATCTCTAGAGGAATATTATAAAAATGACTGCATCATGCAATTCGTGTGAAAGAACTAGAGACAATGAAATAGAGAACAACAAGTGCGCAATTTAAAGTGGGCCTAAGCCAAGGCCAGTGAATACTTAATAATAGTTGTATTAATCCATAATCGCAATCTTTTTTTATCTTTTTAAGACAATCAAATTGGAAGCTAAATGATGAATGAATGAGTCAGGAATCAGGAATTTCCTTAACACTTACGGAAACTTGAGGAACCGTGAATTGAGATTTCAGAAGTGCAAGTACGAAAGTTATGATAACATGCCAAGCAATGCAGAAGACCCATGCACACCAAGAACTCGCAATTCTGAACTCAACCACAAATTCAGAAATAATCAACATTGCCAGACTTGCGTGATCAAAGAAACCCCCAAAACAATATATTCATCAATCAAAATTCCATCAGCTAAGAAACAAAAGAATATGATTTTAAGCAACCAATATAAACCTAAGAAATAAATATCAAGCATTGAATCAAATATTAACCGTATTTCAATGTTTCTTTGTCCTTTGAGTATCAATTATCTAGATCTTTAGCAGTCCGCATCACTCCATCCTGAGACAAGAAGAAGTTTTCAATAACAAAATTCGTTGATTGAAGGGGAAGAAAACATGAATATTGAATTAAAAAGGGATTTTGTCATCATTTGTCCACATAAAATAGGCAAGCAATGTTTGATAAATTCACAAATGGGCACTCTGAATAGCATATTCTTCAGTAACAAAGGATTACCGAGTTTTCTAACAAAGGATTTCTAATGGTTTCCTAATGTTTTGTAACAGCTTATTATTCGTACATACTCTTGAATCAGCTTCCTTGAAAACGTTCATCCAAAACACTTATCCAACTTTTAATTCTTCAAAAGATTCTTCCTTCCCATTTACAAATCTGGAAACATGGCAAACTTTTTGTTGCATTTTCAACATAACTATATTAACATCATCCAAATAGCCAAGAATCAAGGAACATGGATAAGTTCTGTTTTCCAACTCAGCTTGAGGTGTATCATTCTCAATCTTGCACATTTTTCATTTAGTCAGTCTCTTAATTAAGGAAGACTACTCCTAAACTTTAGGAATAGCAAAATAATATAATATTGATTTTTTTCCTTTGTGGTTTTGGCCAACCCCATCAACTAACTCCCCTCCTTCATGTATAAAAAGGCTGCACTACTCTAGTAACAGACAAACAAGTAATACTTGGAGTGAAATCCTTCACTTTCTTAAAAAGGTGAAAGAAATTTAATTGCCCCCACCCAAAACGACTCCAATGCACGCACTTAACACTTACACAGTTTTCAGATAGCACACACACACCTTGCATTGTGTGTGCCACAATTATTATCCCGAATGGTAATTGCTACATAGCAATTGGTTAAAGTGACGACTAAAAAACATGACTCACTAAGTTCCCTTGAAATATTTGACACTGCTAGTTTGCTAACAAACATCAATCTCGTCCAAAGAGTAACAAAGCTGTTAGCAAACTCTGATCATAAAGAAAAAGAATGTGAAATGACAAAACTCACACAACAACATCGGGAATGATTTTCTTGAACCAAGCTACAAAATCAGTGGTGTAGGTGTAACTATTGTTACTCATCTAAGATTTCCAACACGTTTACCACACTAGCACCTTTGGTTTTGATTGTTTGCAGAACTAGCGAAACCCTAATACATAGCATTCAAATTTCAAAAGCTGAAAAGCACACCCCAAAATTAAAAATAATGATCATGTATATCAAAGTGAAAATGATTATCACGTATAAACAAAAAATATATATATTTGCTCTCTAACTCTCTATATGTGATGATTATTTTTTAATCTGGTCTCTATACTTTATCTCCCCGGTGTTATAAAAATAATATACGGCAAAGACCAACGAAACCAGGGAAATGGGAATAATTGAATCATGCTATCGCTAACAGCGCTTTCAACAGCATCTCAACAACAAAATAATAAGAGTATTGCATTCACCTGAATTAGTTTCAGACATGTGATGGTAACTCTTATCGTGTTTCTTCTTCTTCTTCTTAATCCCACCAGCTTTGACATCCAATGCTTTTCCCTTCAGCTTCAACTTCCCAACCACCACGCTTTCATACGCCGACGACATCTTCGCGATCACAATCTTCCGAACACAAACTCAACGATAAACCTTCCTAATTCAACACTCGTTCCTTTCGGATTTCCTTTCTAACCAGAATCAAAAATTCAAAATGAACAGAAAAGGCATAAACAATTCAATCAAATCTTCGATCGAGACTAGGGGATTCAATGCAAAATTAAACACATATATAAAAAATTGCATGGATTAGGATGCAAGTGTGGATAATGTACCTCACGTAGCAGTGAAAGTGAAAGCGAAGGTTGGCGTACTTTCTAGAAACAAGTCGAATTATTTTCTAGACTTTTCTCTGTAGCTATTTACATTTGAACCCCAACTCAGCCAATCTTTATACTTCCTTTCTTGTTTAGGCTGACCCATATTGTAGGCCCAAATCAAAATTCTTGTTCATGAGCTTGTATAAGAAGACTAGGAAGAGAAATTATAGTTTACCCCTTAATTAGTTTGTGACTAAATACAATGGGTTAAATTATTGCTAGGGATTCTACCAAACAAAAATTATTATTTTTTTACAAAAGAAACTTACTGCATTTCATTAATAATCAAAGAGTCAATACATGTTGGGATATCAAAGTAGAAATGAGGACTAGCATAATCTATGGTCACCCTAGCAAGGTTATGAGCAACCATACTGGCTTGCCTCCTAGTGAACTCCACATAAGAGTTTTGACAAAAAGAAAAAATTAAATCTTTACAAGAAGAAATTAAATCCTTACCGGAAGAAATAACATCCCCAAACTCAGAAATATCAACATAAGAGGACTTCATACTATCAACTACTATTTTTGAATCTAACTCAAAGATCACCTTCTTCTTATTCAAGTCTTTCATCCAGTTGATAGCAAAATAAAGGCCAGCAGCTTCCCCCATGTGAATATCCATAATAGGCTTGAACCATTGAGTTTTAGCTCCCAAAAAATTCCCAAGTTCATCTCTAAGATACATACCAATACCAGCTAGCGGATTGGATTTGAAGTATTTGGTAAAACTAGCAGTTGTACTAGCTGATAAATGTAAAATAACATAAAAGGATATGTTTGCATTTTTTATATTAAATTATATGTATATATATTATTTATTTTAAAATAATTATCACTTATGATAATTTATTTTATTCTAAATTATTTATGGTTTATCACGTCAAAAAAAGTTTATTTATCGTTTAAAAAATTTAATCTTTAATTTTTAATATTAATATTAATTTAGTTTTAATTATTTTTAATAAATAAAATGGAATAATAAAAATAAAATTTTATATTGATTTGATTTTTATAGATAAAAATATATTTTCCACTTTTTTATCTTAAATATAAATCTAAATAGCGAAATTAATTCTTATTTATATACTATGTTAAATGATTAGTATTTTATTTTATAATCAAGGATAAGTGAGGAATTTAATTAAGATGGTAGGGATAAAAATGGAAGAAAAAATGAAACGCTATACGCTATAAGCTCAAACGCTACTCTTCAAGTAGCGTCTGAGAAAAACGCTATATGCTAGTGAAAAAACGCTATACGCTAATTTTAAAAACGACTACCAAACAGGGCTACTTTTCCATTCGCTATACGCTATCCGCTAAACGCTAGCGGATTTGGCAAACCAAACAGTGCCTTAGTTGATATGAATGACACTGGAATGATTTTTTATACTGTCAACTATTTAGAAATTAACATATTATTAAAATATTTGATTCTTATTTTAACTATGTTAAAATATCAGTTTTATCATAATTTTTGATTGATCGATCGAGTAAAAATTTGTACACTAATAATGGATACCAATTAAGCTTCTCAAATATATAATGAGATACTTTTAGATAACATATTCATCCATAAAATCCGCGTATTCAAAACAAATTTAAAATTACTCCTATATAATTTTCATCCCCTTTTCGTATGAGTTTCTAGTAGGGTTGGACAAAAAATACCGGTCCGACCCGAACCCGAGCAACCCGGAAGGCATTTTGAGCTTGCGGGCGGTTGACGGCGGGTGGGCGGGTCATCGGTTTGGAAAAACAGGGTTAGGGCGGTCGGGCTCGGTTCCGAAAATTTCAAACCGTCGGTGACCGAACCCGACCGAGACTAAGAAGAAAGAGTGGAGGAGAAGAACGAGACAACAAGTAGAACACTTTCCGGCCACCAACTGTGCAAGAGAAGAACGCGAGAAGAATATCTTCGATCTCCCCGAAGAACATGATCTTCGATCTCCCTGAAGAATGCGATCTTCGATCTTTGTCCCCACCGTCTGCTTCAGCGAAGAAGATTCACCTCCGGCGGTGTTGCGCCTCTGTCTCGCCCTCTGGTCTGGTCGTGTAGTTGATGGTGGCGGCTAATTGATGGTGGCGGCTAGGGTTTGCAACTGTGAGTCTGTCTTCTCTTTTGAATCTGATATGGTAAGTGGTAAATAGGAAGTGGATCCGGTTTGACCCAACATTGGAATGGCCCATAAATGAAAGTTTTATGTTTTTTTTATTATAATATTATATTATATTATTATAGGTTGCTATGCATTAAAAACGTATGGGCCATAACTCAAGTGTTAGACCCATGAAACAAATAAAAACCGTATGGGCTAGGCCCACGAGGAAATGAAACAAGAAAACCCTAAAAATCTAAATAACCCTAAATCCTAATAATACATGATAACAACTAACACTCACACTCTTCTCTTCCTGGGAACGGCGCTGCACATCACAACCGAGCGTCTGAGGCTCTGAGCCAGAGAATGCTTATGCATTCACCAATCGACCGAATCCTCAACTCAGTTATTCTTCTTCTTCTACTCATCCTCCTCTTCTGTTCTATAAGATCTAACTTTCTGCAAATCTTTTGTATTTTTTCGCTTTGCCCCTAACTGAGCCAACCCACCGGTCGTAACCCGCCACCCGCCGACCCGCCACCCGCCAAAACCGAAGCCACCGCCGGACGGGAATGGGTGACATATTCTTCTGGTCGGTTTTCGTCGGATTGGGATTTTTGTACCCGAATCCGACCGAAACCGACCGTTGTCCACCCCTAGTTTCTAGCCTTCTAGCGTGTCCCTTTCTCCTCCTTCTCTCCCCTTACCTTAAAATGTGTTGCAGAACCTTGCCACCAAACCCATGCTTGTGGCTAAGTTCACCTCCATCACAAATTCACAATCAGTATGCCTCAATCACCATTGCCACAAAGTGGTCTGGTCCAAAACTCCAAAGATGTTTTTCCCCTCTCTACAGCGCTAGAAAAGATGTTGAATTTTTTTTTTTTAAGGATATCCTCGTGATTAATCGTGGAAACTAATACTCTCTCAAGGTATTGAACGATATTAAAAGACTTGACATTTCAACTGGATTTTTTTTTTCATACAAAAATGATCGATTGTTTTAGGGGTCGGACACTATTATCACTCATACCAACTTTGGCGATGTTGTTGGTCATGCCATGGTTTGTCCTTTGCAGGAATAAAGTACAACCATAGTCCGCTAGCAGTTGGCCACGCCATAACTAAATCAGCATGCCACGCGTCAAAATTTCCACTGCTTAATTTGTCTTTTACACCTCACCCGCTTCAAAACCCAAGCAACATACATACATGGCCATTCTCCTCTGCACGACACTTCCATTTCTTTCTCTCAAAACCACCATTCATTCATCCAAGTCCACGTTAACATCAATATTCACAAACCCAATAACAAGAATCATGTTCTCTAATAATCGCTCCCCCGCCATGAAGTCATGTGCCAAATCCGAACACGTGTCGGCCACGGCGTCTTCATCATCAGTTTATCAGGTGCCGGAGCAAGATGGGAACGACATGGACCGTGTGGCCGACCAGACATTTGGAAGGTACACATCCAATAATGCCAAGAGGAGTGGCAAAGGGACAGCCATTGTTTGGTTCAGGAACGATCTCAGAGTTTTGGATAATGAGGCGCTCTATAAGGCTTGGTCCTCCTCGCTAACTGTGTTGCCTGTCTATTGTGTTGATCCTCGTCTCTTTGCCACCACTTATCATTTTGGATTTCCAAAAACTGGAGGTATATTCTTATATAGTATGTTCATTTATGTCTTTTCTGAGCTTATTCCTTAAGTTAAGAAAAATGCTACCAACAAACTGTTTGTTAGTGGACCGGTAAAAAGTATTAACCATTGTTCGGTAGTCTCCAATTTGGGGAGTTTGAGAATTCCCTCGTAAAACTTTTAAACAATGGAAGTGATATACTTTTAATTTTTCACTCTACTCCATTAGTAACCATTCTATTTCATCTTGTTCAAAACTCCTAGACATTTACACAATGAAATAGCATGTTTGTTGTAGACTTGTAGTTTAGATGGATGAGTAGGACTACCTCTTTATTCTGAATATAATAATGCTTCAAAAACATCATCACATCACCTTACATCAATCACAGTGATGTGTGTGTGAGTATGTATGTATGTGATGTGTGTGTAACCACTCTTGAATTTCGTTGTGTAGCATGACTCCTACTTAATTGTTGTTAATATCATGATATGGATTTCATTAGTGTGGTAGCATTTCACCCACATAACTTTAGTCCATTATTTTTAAAATAAAGAGGTAGCTCATAGAATATGAGAAGGGAATTAATGTCAGATTAGCATTTAGCTTTTGAAAAGTTTTTCTTCATTGTTTTAATTTCACTACTGCTTCTGTCTTCATTGTGGTATGGTTTATTTGGCAGTATTGAGAGCACAATTTCTCCTTGAATGCTTGGCTGACTTGAGGAAGAATTTGATGAAACGGGGACTTAATTTGCTTATTCTACATGGGAAACCTGAAGAAATTATTCCTTCTCTGGCAGAATCTTTTGGAGCTCATATGGTAACTCGTTGGATTCAAAATGCAAGCTAGCTTAAATTGATGGAATCTCAAGCTTTTCTGGTTACTGAAGCTATTTATGAATATAATACTGTCAGGTGTATGCTCAGAAAGAAACTTGCATTGAGGAGCTGAATGTTGAAAGGTCAGTCATCAGAGGTCTGCAACAAGTGTTGATACCATGTCCTGAGGAATCCAGTGGTGTGACAAGTTCAAACAACGTTCCCAAGTTACAATTTATTTGGGGTGCCACCATGTACCACATTGATGATCTCCCTTTTGATGCCACTTGTTTGCCAGATGTGTATACTCAATTCCGTAAGGCATGATACTTTCTGTTAGAATCTTAGGTAGTAACCTGGGCACTCAAACCAACATTTGAGTGTTTTAATGTCCATGTAGCTTGATCTCATCTGGAAGTGGGTGTTTTTTACTTGGTTTTGATCTTATCTGATGATCTAAAATATCTTATCTAACCAATTCAAAATAACCTTTTCAATCCCGTGTTATCTAATTTGATCTTATCTTATCTAAATTAACAAAATCTGTTTATATTTTAAAACTTTAAGTAAGTCTTTTACTAACTCATGATAGATGCTACCTCTATCTTCTTCTCTTTCTCTCTCTTCCTGAGTTACAATACTTTAATATTGTTTAGCTGATCTGCCATCTTGGTGCCAAACCGGGATGGACCTGTTAAATTCTGAAGGGTTATGCTCTAAGCGAATAAAACCATTAAGAATAGTGTGATTCCACACGTCTCAGTCTCAGCTCTTCAATTTTATTCGTGGTTTGTGTGGTGTTGCTGACCAACATTGGACAACATAAAGTTGCCTGGGCCATGTTAGAAATACACCTATCTTTAAGAAATGTCTTTGAACATGTCAAGTGTTGATTTGAGTGCCTATGATAGGAAATTCTTACTTAAGAATTTTTGGATATTTTCAATTGACATTTATATGTAGATATATCCGATTAGAAGTGGCTTTTAATGCTACTTATGCATATGCTAATGGGATCTAAACTTGCAGACTGTTGAAGGCAAATGTATCATACGCACATGCATCAAACTTCCAGCATCTCTTGGACCACCTCCAGCAATTGAGGATTGGGGATGTCTTCCTTCATTAGAGCAGCTGGGGCTTTGCTCACAGAATGTAGGTTTTGGCGTTTTGCCATTAATATTTGTAGGCATCCTTCAAGGTTTCTGTATGCTTTTACAAGAAACTTGTATCTTTTGAACTCAACAATGAAATGATAACAATTCTTTTATTTATTTTCTTCTTCTTGATAAAGGTTAGCAAGGGGATGAAATTTGTTGGGGGTGAAACTGCAGCATTGAGCAGAGTATATGAATACTTTTGGAAGAAGGTAAGAGGCTACACCGAATTGACATTTTAAATTCAATTTATTTGATGTCACTATTGCTGCGTTTGGCTATTTTGTAAATAATCAGTTAGTTCTGTTGACTGACTGGTCCTAGGTTCTAATCCTACTTGGGGAGATTTGATTCATTCCGAATTACTAGATCCTTTTTTTTTCTTTCCTTTTTCTTTTTGGGTGAATGTTCAGGTGTGAATCCTTGATAATGAAAAATCCTCTATTTAGGGATTGCGTAATAGAATCTGTCACATAAATCATGAAATGAATGTATATATATACTGGCAAACTTTATATGATGGGTTTGCAATAACTTTGCATACATAATAATACTAGGGATGGGAGCTATTTAATTTCATTTGACACACAAATAGTAGAAAGGGTCAAACTAAAAATAAATTCATTACCTTAGAGACTCTAGTAAGATTTGAGACCTAATAAAATCGAGGGTGTATAGCATGTTGGAAACATTAATGTCGTCCTTTGTTTGTTTATCTCACGCATTCTCAGTATTGTACATATGTAGGATTTGCTAAAAGTATATAAAGAGACCAGAAATGGGATGTTAGGGCCTGATTACTCTACTAAATTCTCACCATGGCTTGCCTCAGGAAGCTTGTCTCCTCGTTTCGTACATGAAGAGGTTCAAGTTGTCAATAATCTCTGTTTTGTGCATTACATGATAGCCTAAAAATGAGTCTGCTTTGACAAAGCTCAGCCTTTTCTTTATAGGTGAAGAGATATGAGAATGAAAGACAAGCAAACAGTTCTACCTACTGGTAAATTAATGTATAACTATATCATGTTTCTTGATGGTATTCTCTTATTGCCAGTTTCTTAATTGTTCCTAAATATTTAACTAGCCTGTGAGGTTGGATTTTGCAAAGTTGCTGGAACTGCATTAAAAAAGGAGTTTTTGGCAGAGTATTTTGCTGTTGTTGTTGTAATGTTCAATTCTCTGAGTGTGTGTGAGAGAGATAAAATGAACCGAATGAATAAAAAAAGGTGGTGGTGTTGAAGGGATTAGGATCTTCTCCTTTTTTCTCTCATATGTTATGAAAGACAAAGACATAAAAACAAGTTTCAGTGGACTCTACACACAAAAGCAAATTTGGTTGTGTCTTTCTCTATCTAACATAAAGAAAAAAGGAGAGGATCCTAATCCACGCTGATGGAAGGAAAAAATAAAAGGAGAAAACAACACCTTCTCAATCATCATGAAATGTCAGTAATATTGGACAGTTACATAATGACAGTTTTGACATTATCCCCCTTCTCATTATGTTTTCTTCTTCTGAACCCATCTTTATTTTTACAGGGTTTTGTTCGAGTTAATATGGAGGGATTACTTTAGGTTTTTATCATTGAAGTATGGAAATTCACTTTTCCACATAGGTATGGATCGGTTGACTTCTTTGATCCTCTGCTGTTTTATAGAGTTATAGTTTGAAAATTCTGCTGGTTTTATACGGAGGTGTCATTGGTGTTAACCATAGATAGCAGTTATGAAGTCCAAGTGAGATATGTTAGGAAACCCACGTTTCGTAATCTACTTTTGGACATCATATTTAATCACAATCATATAAGCTATTTAATTTATCAGGCTTAATTATAAGTGGCCTAATTTAATAAGCCCATAGACTTCAGAACTGATATGGGTTTAATGTGTGAATACCAATGTTGGCCCATTAGGGGATTATGAAAACCCTAATAAATCAATATATAAAGAACTAAAATGGTTATGGTCCTCAATATACCAAATCACAATATAGTTTCCCTTCTTTCCATTTGGAAAGAAAAGACAGTCCCATTGAGGAGCTAAAGCGATTTGGTTGAGGAAGATCACAAACCGCACTCCCTTTAAACATGTTTGATTGCTGCAGTAATTCCGCATCCGTTGGTGATCAATTGTTATGGATCCAGGTATTTATCCAAATCTATCAATCCTTGATAATCCGACATGATGTAGATCTTAAACCTTTTGGTGTCTTGTTCTAGGACGTATGCATCTAGAATTATATAGTTTAAAACAAAGAAAGTAAAGAATCAAAGGTTTTGGTCTAATAAGTGGTATCAAAGCACATCATCGTTGCTAGATTATTAGGATTTGTGAATTTTATGTTCGTATGATGCCTGGTTTGTTTTCTTGAATGGGATAACGAGCTAAATTTTGATTTTTAAGAAAGGTTTAAGTGAAAGATCGTGTTTTAAGTGAAACGTGCTTAATGGAGCACGCTGTGCTTGCGAGAAGCACAAATTGACGTCAATTTTCGGAAATGACGCCAATGTTGAGTGCAGGTTTTCAGCGCTGAGCGCCAGGCCTGCGCTAAGCACCCAGGCTGTCGTGCAATAGCACGGCCGTGCTTGTCACCAAAAAATGAAATATTTTTAGTCTAGTTTTTTTGTTGAGTTAATTGAAATATCATGTTGCCAAAGTAACCTCTGTTGTGTAAATTAATTTAATTGAAACTACATAGATGTTTGTGTTAAGCTTATGCGAACTGTGCTCGGCCCAAAGAAGACATATTTTGACCAAATAATGACATGTTTGCGGTGATAAATATGTGACAATTATAAAGTCCTTTTTTTCGATGTGAGCAACAGTTGGTCTTAGTCCAAAGAAAAGTTGTTGCTTGACAGAACTAATCGTCAGTATTTGATCATTGCATTGAGTACCACTTAAAATTAATTTCTCAGTCCAAAAAATGGGAATTAATGTTGTGCTATTGCTAGGTATCTTGTGATCGATTTTGTAATGCCCTTCGTTACATTAGTAACCCAAAATAAATTAAATAAAAACCCTTTATATCATTTAATTAAAATATACAAGTCATAGAAATTTTCTTAAATAATTAAGTCTGAAAAATGCCTCATATTAAGTAAAATAAGAATATTTCAAAGTAATAAAAAAATATTAATAAATCCATACATTCGAATAAAAATCAAAAGCCTTAAAACCGGGCGTCTAACTACAATCCGAGAAAAGTGAACTGAAATTAATAAATAATGTCAGCATGACGCGCTTAAACCATGCTACAATACTAACCAACTAAGCTAAAAGCAAGACAATAACTCTTTAAGTCTTTGTGTCCTCAACGACGTTGTAATCGGGCTCTGCAAACAACACTTTTTAATGAGATATGAAATCCCCTTGAACAACAATACATTTATAAAATATTTAAAAAATAGTGACGTTCTCAGCACGCGGTAACCGGAAAAACTGTCCACAGTACCCGCTAATTTTCCAAAATAATGTTCATTAAAAATTAAAAATACGTTTAGATATAACAGTTAATTCGGCATCTAAGAAAATATAAGCAATAATCACATATTCGATAATTAAAGCAAACCACACGTCACAATAATAACATCATTATTCAATTTGCTCGGATACCCCACTTTGTGTTGGTTTCTTGCCTAATTCGGTGACTCGAGAACCTCATTCTAGAATTGATTCCTCGCCCTCTCTTTACGGTGACCCGAGAACCTCGTTCTAGAATGGATTCCTTGCCCTCATGGTGACTCGGGAACCTCATTTCAGAATTGACTCATTGCTCCTATGGTGACTCGAGAACCTCATAATGAAATTGGTTCCTTGCCTCCCATTAACGGTGACCCGAGAGCCTCGTTCATAAAATGGATTCATTGCCCTGTATCTGAATTTCGACATCCCATTAAATGGCGATGTTACAAGTTAGTGCCCTAACTTAGGTGACACAAAGACAATCTTCACACATCACGCATACATTCGTTCATTCATACTTTAGAATATACATCCAGCAAGCAAAACATCAATCACTATTTGACAGGTATTTTCCAGAGCATATAACAATTATAATTCCATACCATCATAAAAATCAAATCATGCATACCAATTAAACATATATTATTTTAATCATAAACATTGGGGCAAATAAACACATCATAACATCAATTTAACAATTATCCCTTTTTATAAAAAAAAACCTTCAATTTTAAATATTAGGATAATAGCAACATGCATTAAATTAATTAAAAACTCCCAAAACCATAGGGTAAACCTTTGTCAACACAAACAACTCATATATCATGGAAAGGGTTCTAAAAAGGTATTGTTGCTCACCTCTTGAAGTCCTCTAAAAAGCTCTAAGAATTATCTATGACAAAAGCTAGTGTTTCATTAAAAATCTTTCTTCTTTTTGCCAATATTTTTTTATCTGTGTGACTCTCTATTCAGCACCACAGTTGGTAATCAACACTCCCTTCTTTTATTTTCTTTTCCTTCACTTTTCGACAGCACAACACATATGCTGCTATGACTCTTTTTTCTATCTTCACATATGCTGATGAATATGTTTTGTTTCTTTCTAATCTCTTATATTAATAAAAATAAGAACGGGTCACACATATTAAAAAATTTTGGCAAAAGGAAGAAAGATTTTTAGTGAAGCACTAGTTTTTGTCATGGATAATTTTTAGAGCTTTTTGGAGGTCTTCAAGACGTAAGTAACAATACCTTTTTCGAACCCTTTCCATGGTATACTAGTTGTTTGTGTTGACAAGGGTTTACCCTATGGTTTTGGGAGTTTTTAATTAATTTAATGTATGTTGCTATTATCCTAATCCTAATTTCTAAAATTGGGGGTTTTTCATAAAGGGGATAATTATTAAATTGATGTTATGATGTGTTTATTTGCCCCAATGTTTATGATTAAAATAATGTTTAATTGGTATGCATGGCTTGATTTTTATGATGCTATGGAATTATAATTGTTATATGCTCTGGAAAATACCTGTCAAACAGTGATTGATGTTATGCTTGCTGGATGTATGTTCAAAGTATGAATGAACGAATGTATGCATGATGTGTGAAGATTGTTGTTGTGTCACCTAAGTTAGGGGCAGTGGCTTGTAACATCGCCATTTAATGGGATGTCGAAATTCAGATACGGGGCAATAAATCCATTTTACGAATGAGGCTCTCGGGCCACTGTTAATGGGAGGCAAAGAACCAATTTAATTATGAGGTTCTCGAGTCACCATAGGGGCAAGGAGTTGATTCTGAAATGAGGTTCCCGAGTCACCCTGGGGGCAATGAATCCATTCTAGAACGAGGTTCTCGGGTCACCGTAAAGAGAGGGCAAGGAATCAATTCTAGAATGAAGTTCCCGAGTCACCGCAGTTAAGGGACAAGAAACCAATTTAAATTATGATGTTCTCGAGTCACCGAATTAGGCAAGAAACCAACACAGAGTGGGGTTTCCGAGCCACTTGAATAATTATGTTATTATTGTGACGTGTTGTTTGCTTTACTTATCGAATATGTGATTATTGCTTATATTTTCTTAGATGCCAAATTAACTGTTATATCTAAACGTATTTTTAATAAACATTATTTTGGAAAATTAGCAGGTGCCATTGACAGTTTTTCCGGTTACAGCATTGGCTGAGAACATCATTATTTTTGAAATATTTTATAAATGTATTGTTGTTCACGGGGATTTTATATCTCATTAAAGGTATTGTTTTCAGAGCTCGAGGACAATGTCGTTAAGGACACAGACACTTGAAGAGTTATTGACTTGCTTTTAGCTTAGTTGATTAGTTTTGTAGCATGGTTTAAGCGCGCCAAGCCGACATCATTAATTAATTTCAGTTCACTTTTCTCGGATTGTAGTTAGACGCCCGATTTTGAGGCTTTTGATTTTTATTTGAATGTATGGATTTATTAATATTTTTTTTATTACTTTGAAATATTATTATTTTACTTAATATGAGGTATTTTTCAGACTTAATTATTTGATAAAATTTCTATGACATGTATATTTTAATTAGATGATTTAAAGGGTTTTTATTGAAATTATTTTGGGTTACTAATCTAACGAAGGACGTTACAAATGGTATCAGAACGACACCTCTCACAGTACGGTGTGGTTCGGAGACGAACCAAGCGGAAGCTGGTGGGCATGTGACAGCCGGGGCTGACGAGGGCGGGGAGTGGTCGTCGGTGCAAGAAGGCACAGACAATGAGCGGCTCTTCGCAGGCTTCTAGGCGGAGGGACACATGAATAAACTGATTACACACCGGAATGAGAGGGATCCTGAGACTATGTAGGTATGAAACTATACATTTGATGATGACTTATATGAATTGATTGGTACTACTTATACTAACAGGATTTCGGGAGCCCATAACTTAAGAACTCTACAGTTAAGCGTGCTTGACTTGGAGCAATTCTGGGATGGGTGACCTCCTGGGAAGTTTTCCCAGGAAGCATGTGAGTAATGATAAAGCATGCTGAAAAGATCCGTATTGGTTTGTAGGGACAGTCGTGAATTCATAAAGCAGTCAGGGATATTACAGATTTGCCTTTACCTTTCGATTATCTAACTAGTGCTGTGAATGTTTCTACTCAAATCAATAACATCCCAATCCCAATACTGTATGAGACAAATTTCAAGATCAGGAAAGAAGCCGTGGAGATAATCCTCAGCTATAAGGATTTAGATCTTGAACTTAGGACAGAGCAACTCACTCCTACTCTGAAAAACCCCAATGAGGTTAAAATTGAGAATTGAGAATGCCCCAACCAAATGTGCTTGATGGTCATCAAACGTTCCATTTCCAAAGTGTTTCTGGTCTCTACTACTGAGAGCAAGAATGCCAAGAAATACCTTGTGGAAGTTGATATTTTGTCAAGAATGAAAAGTCAGTGGGGAGTAACCTTTTGGCCAAACTCGTGTCGATGAAATATAAGGACAAAGGAAACACAATGGAGTACATTATGGAAATGTATTATCTCGCATCAAAACTCTGGTCACTCAAGTTAGCGTTGTTCGAGAACTTGCCTATGATCTTGGTTTTGATCTCTCCTCCTGCACACTTTGTGCAATTCAAAGTGAGTTATAACACTTAGAAGGACAAATGGTTCCTCAATGAGTTTATATCTCATTGTGCGCAAGAAAAAGAGAGATTGCAGATAGATAAGACTGAAAGTGCTCACATGGTTTTAACCTCTCAGAACAAGAAAAAGAAGAGAGCTAAGGATACTACAGGAGGTTCTTCTTAGCCGAAGAAGCTAGATGAGGAATTTATTTACTATTTGTGCAAGAAGTTGAGATATTTGAAGGACTGTCCTAAGTACGTTACTTGACGTGTAAAAAAGGGGTTTCTTGTAGAGTCGACCGCCAAGTGATGCTAAAAGACTCATCTTTGTAAGCGATGTCAATTAAGTTGCAGTAGAAGCTATGGGAACTTTTAAATTACAATTAAAAGCTGGTTTACAATTTGGATTTGTTGCATCGTCTATCTCCATATGCATACAATTATTGAAATATCTATAGAAGCTACTGCAAATTTCTCAAACAAATCCAAATGAAAACCAACATTTAATTAAAAGTCCCTATAGCTTCTATTGCAACTTTATTGCCATCGCTCACAAAGATGACTCTTTTAGCATCACTTGGCGGTCGGCTCCACAGGAAACCCCTGCGTTACACGTCAGGCAACGTACTTGGGACACTCCTTCTTCATATTTCTCGACTTCTTGCACAAACAGTAATTAAATTCCTCATCCGCTTCTTCTGCTAAGAAGAACCTTCTGCAGTATCCTTAGCTCCCTTCTTTTTCTTGTTCTGAGAGGTCAAAGTCAAGTGAGCACTTTCAGTCTTATCTCTCTGCAACCTCTCTTTTTCTTGCATACAATGAGATATAAGTTCATTGAGGAACCATTTGTCCTTCTAAGCGTTATGACTCACTCTAAATTGCCCAAAGTGTGCAGGAAGAGAGATCAAAACCAAGATCATAGGCAAGTCATTGGACAACTCTAACTTGAGTGACCTGAGTTTTGATGCGAGATAAGACATTTCTATAATGTACTCCCCTGTGTTTCCTTTGTCTTTATATTTCATCGACACGAGTTTGGCCAAAACGTTACTCTCCTTTGACTTTTCATTCTTGTCAAATTATTGCTCAATTTCTACAAGGTACTTCTTTGCATTCTTGCTCTCACTAATAGAGCCCCGAAATGCTTTCGAAATGGAGCATTTTATGATCATCAAGCAGATTTGGTAGGAGGGTTCTCACTTCTCAATTTAAACCTCTTTGGAATTTTCCGAAGTAGGAGTGGGTCGTTCTGTCATAAGTGCAAGATAATCCATAAGTTGAGGATTATCTACACAACTTCTTTCCAGACCTTGAAACTCATCCAATTCAGCATTGGGATGTTGTTGACTTGAGCAAAAACATTCACAGCACTAGCAACGGAAACGGGACAAAATATACAAACACTCACATTAAATAAGCATGCTAAATAATCCAAAAGTAAAGGGAAATCCATCATAAGATACCTAGCACAACATTAATTCATAGTCTTTGAACAGAGAAATTAATTGTAAGTGATACTTGCAATACCATGATCAAACACTTATGATTAGTTCTGTCAAGTAGCAACCTTTCTCTGGATCGACTGTTGCTCACATGAAGAAAGGACTTTGTAATCGTCATATATTTATCATCGCATGCATGTCGTTATTTGACCGAATTGTGTCTTCCTTTAGGTCAAGCACAACTCGCATAACAAAATCCTACAATAATCTATGTAATTTCAATTTACACAACAGAGGTTGTGTTGGAGTCCCACATTGGATAATGATATGGCCTGAAAAGTGTTTATAAGTAAAGGGCAACCCTCACCCTACAAGCTAGCTTTTGGTGCTGAGTTAGGCCCAAACCTCAAATTCTAAGAGGTTGCTTTGACAACATGATGCTCAATTAACTCTACCAAAAATACTAGACCAGAAATATTTTTTTGCGACAAGCACGACCGTGTGTGCCCTTTAAGCATAGTCATGCTTTCCTTGAGTGTTGTCGTGCACTTGCACAACAGCATGGGCACTCAGCACCACAAAACTTGATGCAACTTCTCATGTCTATTCTTTGACAAATTACTTGCCCTAGGAATGCTTCTTCAGCGCTGGCGCAACAAAAACTGCGCTTGCATCATTTCCGAAAATCGACGATAGTCCGTGCTCCTATCAAACACGGGTGTGCTTCCTTCAAGCAAAGTTATACTCATGAAAAACCATAATTTCACATGAAAAACACGATTTTCACCTAAACCTTTATAAAAAGATACGAATTTTAGTATGTTATTCCATTCAAGAAAATAAACCAGTCATCATATGAAAATGATATTCACAAATCCTAAAAATCTAACAACGATGACCGCTATGATATTGATACCACTTGTTAGACCAAAACCATTTTCTTTCTTATGTTTTAAACCATACAATTCTAGATGCATATATCCTAAAACAAAACACCAAAAGGTCTAGGATCTACATCATGCCAATTATCAAGGACTCATAGATTTAGATAAATACCTGGATCCATAGCTACTGATTACCAACTGTTGTGCTTACCAAATGAGACCACTTAAAATTAAGTCCAATAAATTAAATAGTTAATATAATTGTTATTAAATATGATGCCCAAGATTATATTAGGAAATCTGGTTTGCTAACAATTGCCCCTCCCGAGAGATAATGCATCTCAGCATCTTTTGTTAGAAACAAGTCACACAATTTATTCAGATTACATACTTATATCTGTTTTCTTTTCAGGTGGCCCTAGGAAAGTTCAGCGTAGTTGGAGCCAAGACAAGAATTTGTTTGAATCCTGGAAAGATGGTTGTACAGGGTACATTTTCTATCAGAGTGTAACATGTTTTTCTTGTTTGTTTTAATACAATTACTTTTACTTGATATTATGTTGTCCTACTACAACTCCAACCTAAAATTTGGTTGACATTAAAGCCCTTTAAATGCAACTCCATTTCCTTTTCCTTTCTGCACAATTTTGGCGATTATTTAAGTACTATTTGTACTTTTACTGTAACTTATACTTTTTGAAATTCCTTGTAAGTAGTCCTACTTACTTCCTCACTTTGGTTTTATCATAGTTTAAACTTCAAACCTTTTTTTCATTCCTCCACTTTCCTATGGAGACATAGGTTATTCATTCATGTACTGAAGAGGCAGAGTGTCAGATCATCTACACGTGCATTTCAAAGTGAATTGACTTTTTCTCCACTCTAATTTTGTTTTGGGCATAAACCTTTAGGTATCCTCTGATAGATGCCAATATGAAAGAACTATCAACTACAGGGTTTATGTCAAACCGAGGAAGGCAGGTGAACCAGAGTCCAATATTGTGTTTCTACAGTATAATTATTGCAAGAAACTGATACAAAGATTCATGAACCAAAGTAGATAATATTATGTTTTCCTGGGATTTTACACTCACCTTTGTAACGGAAACATGAAACCTGGTTACCTTTTTGGCAGATTGTGTGTTCCTTTCTTGTTCGTGATATGGGCATAGATTGGCGCATGGGAGCAGAATGGTTTGAGACATGTCTTTTGGATTATGATCCATGTTCTTAATTATGGAAACTGGACTTATGGATCAGGTAAATTATATTTTAATTGTTGAAGAATTATGTTTAGGGTCAGTGAAAAAAAGAAGAGAGACCAGCTATAAACTGAGATTATTATGGAAATATATGATGTGAATTTTTTTTTTCTTCCAGGTGTCAAAGTAATAACCCCTATTTACAATAGATTTTATCTCTAATCAAATAAAGAAATAAATTGGGCATTATAATGAGACCAAGAAATAGCTCTTAGATATTGAAAATGCATAACAATTAAATTCCTTTGAAGATATTATAACGTGGGTAGCAAGGAGAAGCAAGCCTCTGCATGTATGGAAATATATATCTTTAATATTTATTCAAAATGTTTATTTTGATGTCCAGTATAATCCTTGAACCATTTACCTTAACTTGTAAGCCAGTGTGTGCCCTGTAAACTACCAAGCTGTAATGGTACTGCAAAGTGAATAACGAATTTGGACATTGCATAATTTGTTAACAATGGCCTTGTCGATCAATAGTTTTATTTAGACCACTCAGATCCTTTTGTTAGTTGTAGATTTGTTTGTATTTGTGATTTTGTGTATATTAATTATAGAATTAAGAAAGGGAAATTTTTGACTTCTTTGGTCTGACTGCTGTCAAATGTAACCTGATGATTTCTGAAAAGAAAAACACGTACATTTAATAATATGTCATGCCATCATTACTATATTCTGTTTATAAATTTTTAAACAATGAAAATTATAATCCATACTTTTTTTCCCCATGTTCTTCCTGTTCAGGAGTTGGGAATGATCCCAGAGAAGACCGATATTTCAGCATCCCAAAACAAGTAAGTTGCTATAAGAATTTCACAACACATAACCTTCACTAACTATAAAAGTAGAATGTGCTGGATGTTGATTCCAGAAGTGTATCTGGTCTGGGTGCTTTCTAGAACTTACTTAATTCTTAAGGAGTTATAGTATCAGTACATAATCTAAACATATAACTTCAGCTATTAGCATGCTTCAAATTTGAAAGGCCTCTGCAATCTTAGGTAAATTTGATATAGTGTCACATAGTACATATATAAAAAAAGTCAAAGTGGAACTTTGCTTAGTAACTTAACAGCAATTTAGTTGATTGAACATAAAATTTTGAACTGATAGCACTATCATACTCATACTTTTTTCAGGCACAAACATATGACCCAGAAGGAGAATATGTTGCTTACTGGCTGCCACAGTTACGAACGATTCCAAAAGATAAAAGGAACTTTCCTGGAAATTCATACATTCGTCAAATTGTGCCTCTCAAGTTTGGAACAGCTGTCAGTGATAGAGGAAGTCAAAGGAGATGGAACAGGAGATAAATTTGGGGCAGCTCTTGCCAATATACCTTCCACTGGTGTACAGCTAGTTGTCTTTTTATGTAGTTAAAGTTTGATCTTATTGAAATTTAGCCTCGATGCTTTTAATTCCTTCTGATTGATTCTTGTTCTGGTATGGCTACAGAGTTTTCTTTTTTATTCTTTGGGGGATGGGGGTTGAGGTTGGATTGCTGTTTCAATCCTCACTGTGTTGTATAATAAACAGTGATTTATACATGCACTTACACAAGTCACCTAGCTTCAAAGTTTCTACTCCCACAATTTCTTTTTACAGTTTAATTTTGCATTATATGTGTATTGCATAATGGATGTGTATGGGATTTGGATTCTTTCCTCTTTATTAAGAGTGTGATAGCATAGGAATTGTGAATAGAAGAATTCATTTCACCGACCGAGTACAAAGCCCTTACAAGGAGGTTTATATATACATCATTCCTATCTACAACTAATTTAACTAACTTAACTAGAAGGTAAGTAACGAAAACTCATTAACTTAATTGCTATCAGTAGTTAAATACATTTACAGTTAATACTCTTGGACACAGAAAGACACAATATTTTTTTAAATGTAATTAGTAAACATTACAACCATACCCGATGAGTTTTTTTTAAGAAAATTTGTGTTATTCTCTAACCAATAGGGATCCATTTATTTAAAACACTTACTACAAATCCTCACCATCCAATTTATTCTGATCTAATGGTCTATATTAATTCATTAAAGAATTCATTTAACTCTCATTGGATTAACAAAAATTGAAGGGTGAAGATTTGGAGTAAGTGCTTTAAACTTATTCTTAAAGTAAGTGGATCCCTTCCCTATATATATATTCTTCCAAAGAGGAGACAATCAATTTCAATTTATATGATGACAATGTGAGATAGAATGACGTTCAATTCCTGACTTTTGTGTATGAAGAAAATCTGCTCGGAGGAACAACTCTCAAATGTTGTCCAGGTCCTTGATGATCCACTAACGAAGATTAATCAGTGATTACGATGATGGATAGGAGAGAATCCAAATAAAAAATATGTTGTAATATCATGTCATGCTACAATGTAAATATATGCAATGATTAATGTGGGATCGTGGGGTTAGGAAGTGTTGCAAAATGTAAACATTTACCGTGGAGAAAAGATATTTGAACACTCAAACTTGACACCTATTTTTGATACCTTGGTTAATCGGTGCAAATATTTGGTTAGTTTAGTTCATTATATGATTAATTACATGGAAATATTTGGTTAATCCATGGTGACTCATTAATTATATAAAGAAATGAATTAAATATATATTTATATGTGATTAATCAAATATTTACATGATAATAAAAAATAAGCTTTATATGACCCAGTTACCATATAATGAAATGAATTAATCAAATATTTATACATGATTAACCACATGTCAAAAGTGGGTGTCCCAACCAGGTGTGCAAACAAGACAGCTGTTTACCTTATGATATGGTTTTATTATATTGGGTTGGAGGTGGAAAGGTTGTACGGTGATTGAGTAGCATTGAAGTATGTGCAAAGCATGTGCAACATTGAAAGTGCGTGTTCATGTCGTGTATGTCTGAAAAGTGGAACCCCCAAAAAGGGAAACTCATCAATTTCGAAGCCTCTTGCTTCGTCCTCCTCCTCCTCTCAATCATTCCAAGCCAATCACCATAGACAGACACTTCATCACGTTCTCGCGTGAGATCTGAAGGAAGAAGAGATCAACTCCGATCAGAGGAGGAGGTAAATTTCTCCAAGCATCTTTCATTCACATTTTTCCTTCATTGATCTCATACTTTCATTCTTATTCACTTTTTCGTTTTCCTTAATTATTCAATCAACGGAAGAAAATTCTTAATTAAGTAATTAACATAACCGTGTGTGAATTCGCTGAATATTATTGGCCTTCAATCTTAATTACCTCAAATACACGTGAATTATAGTTGAATTGGATGAATTACAATCTCAATTGTTCTAGCTACGCAGCGAAATCGAGAGGTTAGGGAGTGGAAACATTGAAAGTGCGTGTTCATGTCGTGTATGTCTGAAAAGTGGAACCCCCAAAAAGGGAAACTCATCAATTTCGAAGCCTCTTGCTTCGTCCTCCTCCTCCTCTCAATCATTCCAAGCCAATCACCATAGACAGACACTTCATCACGTTCTCGCGTGAGATCTGAAGGAAGAAGAGATCAACTCCGATCAGAGGAGGAGGTAAATTTCTCCAAGCATCTTTCATTCACATTTTTCCTTCATTGATCTCATACTTTCATTCTTATTCACTTTTTCGTTTTCCTTAATTATTCAATCAACGGAAGAAAATTCTTAATTAAGTAATTAACATAACCGTGTGTGAATTCGCTGAATATTATTGGCCTTCAATCTTAATTACCTCAAATACACGTGAATTATAGTTGAATTGGATGAATTACAATCTCAATTGTTCTAGCTACGCAGCGAAATCGAGAGGTTAGGGAGTGGAAACTTGTCCAAATGTGGCTTTGACTTCTGGTGATTTGAATTTTGTTTTTCGTCCCTACATTTTTCCCATATAATTTTGTTCAGTTGCTGCAATCTAGATATACTGTGTGTTAATGTTGAATGCGATATTTGAGTATATATAGTAATATATCCTAGATTGAGGCTTTTCATTTATGTGAGTTTGATTTTTGATCTGTATGTTATGATTTTACACTTTCTCTCTAGGAAAAAAAAAAAAAGGATGGCTGGTGACAGAGCAGTTGGTGAAGGTGAAAAGAAAGAGACAAGTCCTACTGCCACTGGGAATGAAAAAAAGAAGAGCAAGGGATTCTTTTCCCGAATTTGGAATATATTTCGGTTACACGGTGATGATTTTGAGAAGAGATTGCAATACATTTCTAAAGAAGAAGCTGCAGTTATGGCTAGATTGAGGAGGAGATCCAGATCCTGGAGGCAGATATCCCGCTATCTTATTATATTTTCTGTTATATTTGAGGTGTGGTATATTTGTTATATAATGGTTAAGAGCTTAATTTTTATTTACTATCAGTGTAAAATACACAGACATCCGAGAATAACTTAACAAATAAGCATCATTTTTATTTCTCTCTTTTTAGTTATTAAAACAAAAGCACACATGTTAAAATGTTGGCGGGTGTCAACGTAAAGCTTTTTATATTGATAGTGCATACTACTTTAATCCAAATGGTTAACTTATACTTCCAGTGAACATTTGTTGTCAATAATGCATGCCTGTCTACTTTTCATTGTAAGACATACATGTATTTCAGGTTATCATGTTTTCTCCTTTAAACGCACTTTTTATTGGTTTCTGGAGAGACTGCCAGTTGTACCTTTTCCAACGTGAATATTTAAAGGAATTAAAATTTTAAGCTTCTCTACCAGCAAATTAATATTTTCCTTTTGCGAGATTATTTTTTGGGAGAGTTGAAATTTGAGACTACGAGAAGCAACATATTTACACTTTTACAGATATATGGACCAAATAATCAATCACGTGGTTATTCAGTTGCACTGCATGGCCAATTAATTGATTATTTGGCCTCTATCGGTAAATAAGTTGCTTTCATGGTCCTAAATTGAAACTCCATTTTTTTGTCCAATTTTTTTTTTTTTTTTTGCTTAAATTGGTTTCAACTTTCAGGTCATTGCTGTAGGTTATGCTATCATGACAACAAGAACAATGGATATGAATTGGAAAATGAGGGCGATCCGGGTTTTGCCAATGTTTCTTTTTCCTATGTTAGCTTCCGCCGCATATTCAACATCTGTCAGCTTCACAAGGATGTGTAAGTGTCATAAGCTTTACAAGAACATACATATCTTTCTTTTCTAACAATCTAGGCTTCAGATTGTGTGTTCGCCTGAGATTAATTTTACTTTATTGTTGCTTATCGGAAAAAAAATTTACTTTATTGTTGCCTGCCTAATTATCAGTTGTCATCATAGTCAATGGAATCTTAACTTATACATTGTAATTCTCAAATTCAATGTGCGATGTTGTTTAATGGTCTTATTTATGATACACTTTACTATTGGAAAGAGTTCTGAATTCATCACTTGCATCAGACTTTTGCCAATTTTCTTTATTTTTTAGGATGGAAATGCTTTGAAAGTGAGTTTTTCTGTCAATAATTGCAGAGCAATGCCTCTGAGAAAATGTCTTCATAATTGTTAGAACCAGTGGAGAAGTCTATAGTTTAGTACTTTCGTGGGTGAATGTTTTTTATTGAGAATTTCTCCATGCTGTCAAATTGATAGCCCTGGCATAGTATGCAAGTGCTGATAAAAATGCTAGATCAACGTAAGTTTTTAAATTCCTTAGAAATTTTCAAGGTTCATGCAGTCATGTACAAACAGCTCGGATGAAACTTATTGTAGAGAAAAATGCTTGAAGGAGCAGCATTTGATATTAACAATTTGTTAGAGAATTTTGTTGTCATCAGTCAAAAGTTATAAAGCTATGCTTCACAATTCCAATGATTTTAACATTGGATTCCATTAATGATGCAGTTTTTGGACATGCATTGTGTTTAGAATTTGATGTGCCAAATGAAAATAAAATTCCCTTATTTGTGGAATTTTTAATTTGTATCGTGTGATTATAGGTGATCGCAGGGACCAAAAAATTCTTGAAAAGCTTCAGGCTGAAAGGCAAGCAAAAATTGATGAGCTCAAAGAAAAGACAAATTATTACATTACGCAACAGCTCATTCAGGTGATTGTTTGAAGTGAGGCCTCTCTTTTTTTTCTCATACTGTTTGAAGCAGAAAAACAATAAATAAATTTGGGATTGTATTTTGTTAATGGTTGATAATATCAAAATCTTAAAGTGGAAGAACATTTGTGATAAATTGGCAATGCATTATTTAACTTTGCAGACATCTATCAGAGTTTGATGATCATAGCTCCTAATTTTCAACTACGTTGAAATTTTGTATGCATTATATTCATAACCCAGTGCTTTATTTTGTGGAAGAATCAATGACGTGAGTATGTTGATTATGTTACTACTAAAAATAAGAACTTTCGCTTTAGGAAAGCAAATGAATGAAATCACACATGACTGAGGAATCAAAGTTCCTTTATTTCATTATGAGCTAAGACCAGGTCTGTGCTTTGAAGTGCATAACTGGAGAGCAGCTTTCAATGGTATTTGTTTGCAATTGCTTTAATATTATTTTGTATTGTGATCTATGCAGAGATATGACTCAGACCCAGCCGCAAAGGCAGCTGCTGCAACTGTTTTGGCATCTAAGTTGGGTGCAGATTCAGGTTTGAAAGTGTATGTGGGAGATGAATCTAATTCCGGCGCTGCTATGGCGAAGAGCAATGATGTTGAACTTGTTCAATCGACTGGGCTTCGAAATCGAAAACAAGTTCACTCTAGATCCACTAGTTCAGGGACAAGCACACCAAATTATTCTGATCAACAATCAGTTAATTCAGGGGGAATTGATCAAACTCAGACATCCGAGTATAATCAGCTTGTTGTTGTTGTTGAACACCACCAACCACAAAGTTCAACCACGCAAGATGGAGGATGGATTGCACGAATTGCAGCATTGCTTGTGGGTGAGGATCCAACACAGTCTTATGCTCTCATATGCGGTAACTGCCATATGCATAACGGTAAGTGGGCTGGATTTTACGTCTTATGCTTTTATCCTTTTGCAGTCATTGCAGAAAAAAGATGTTTGTGCTGGTGCTAGTTTTTTGTAGTCATCAACTTTCATAGATGAATAACAGCGAAGATGTGTTTTTATTTGCTTATTTCCCTTCAGGTCTAGCTCGAAAGGAGGATTTTCCATTTGTCACTTACTACTGCCCTCATTGTCATGCCCTGAACAAACCAAAACAATTAGATGAACGTATCTCTGGTCTTAATTCCCCAAACACAGGGTCTCCAAAAACAGACGATGATCAGGCAGTTAAAAATGCTATCACTTCTGCTGTTGAGAGCATAATCACAAGCGATAGTCCCGTAAATTCCAGCCCTGAGATTGAGGAAGTGTCAGAAAGGGCAAGTTTGGAGGAGAAAACTAGTTAAAATGGCTGCGTATTTTGGCGATTGGGCTGTTGGAAGCACATGCTTACCCGTTTTTCAGAGCACGTACTCTTAGGGGACCAACTTTGCAATTGGTTTCCTTCGTTGGCTTGGTAGAAGGAAGAGTGGCTACATACTTTGATACATCTTGTGATTTATGATACATAGATTACATGTATTGCCATAGAAAAAATGGATCTTGCTAAACAATTCCCGAAAGACATTGATTAAAGAAAAAAAATAGAAATTTTGTATTGGAAAGTATGACTTTTTAAACTTTCAATGTATTGATTATACCACTCTTCAATACAAAATTTTCATTTTTGATATTTTAATCAATGTTTTTAGGATATTGGTTAGCATTTACTAAAAAAAAAAAAAAATACATGTATTACTTGTGAGTTACGGCAATTTTGGATTTTTTTTTTCTATATATTCTGACAGTGTACTAGTTTGAAGCTTGGAGTGTACCTGAAAGAAATGAGGCTTGTACTCTAATATTGGATTGCCTATCGAGGTACTCGAGTAAAACTCGTTAGTTATGATTTTTTTTCCTTTTTGGGATCGTATGTGAAATATATCACTCTACATGAGGTATAAGTGGTAAAATTAGAATATAGGTGTGACTGAAATTAGATAATAAAATTGTATGAATATAAGATTATGTATCATGTATGTATAAATGTGTAAATTTCAAGAGCATTTAACATTTTTTTAGAAAACAATTGGGTATATGCTTTTCCCCACCCTTGCGTGTTCATCTGACAAATTGCTGTGGTTTTGCAAAAATGGTACTCGAAACAACAAAAATGTTGATAAGGAAGGAGAAAAAAAAAAGTTAATTGGTGATTCATACTTTGACATTAAAAAATTTACATGTGAAATTTGTAGTCTATTTCTGTGCAGAGAAAAAAAGTTGGCATAGTACTTCTCCACTTCATTCCTTTTTTTTGGAGTCGCAGTATCTTAATGAGCGAGGAAGTTAATTTTTTTTTATTTTTTATCATAAAGTATATTTATTAACTGACTAGTGTGAGTGTCTACAGCAAATGCAGTAATAATTTGTTTAAATATATATTTATAAATATATAATAAAT
Organism: Echinosophora koreensis; assembly: GCA_035048595.1. Classification (NCBI taxonomy): domain Eukaryota; kingdom Viridiplantae; phylum Streptophyta; class Magnoliopsida; order Fabales; family Fabaceae; genus Echinosophora; species Echinosophora koreensis. The sequence continues at coordinate 7,244,729 of JAPCYP010000001.1, read as the reverse complement.
AATGCACTTTTATTTTAAATTACTATTTTTTTTACAAAATTTAATAATATATTTATATTAATAGATTGCAATAATAAATAAGTAATAACAAATAAATAGTTACAACTACCAACGAGTAAACCATTTACATACACATAGTGATGAAAACTCACAATAGCAGTACGGATTTACTAATTTTAATGATGATGATAAGAATTTACATAACCAACTCCTAACTACATGCCAAAAGAACCTCCTCTCTCTCTCTCTCTCTCTCTCTCTCTCTCTCTCTCTCTCTCTATATATATATATATATATATATATATATATATATATATATATATATATATACTTTATATGGGTTGACCTTAGGGAAATCCTAGCTAGAATTAAGGAACTAGGAAACCTAGGAATGAAAATTGTTAGAGCGTATTCATAAGATTTCAAAGAAAATAGAATCATTTTACCTTCTTCGTGTCGTCAGATTGTGTGCAAGTGAACCTCCTCTAGAACTAGATTACTATGCATCAACATGCCCCAATGTGTTTGATATCATATATTTGTAAAAGTTTTATCATCATTACAACTCATTTGTACATTCATCTTAATAACAATTGAATCATTGGAGATCTAAAGCTTCTGATAGAGCCTTTACATTGCGTTTAGCCGTTTATCATTAAAAAAACTCACAACTGGAGCCAAAAAAAAAAAAAAAGATTCCTATTCTACAAATTAGAGCAAAAACCCAAAACCCACAACCAAATAAAAAACAAATACTCAAGCCATGAAAGAGAACATGAAAAAGCAGAAAACAATAAAAATCGCATAACCCCATCAAATCAATATCACAGTGTAAACAAGCTTTGCAGAGACCAACAAGAAGAACACAAATAAAAATAACCAAAGATTTAAGAAGCAATACTACAAGAATAGATTTGTTACCTATATCAACTCTCAAAATCACCAAGCTAGGGCTATGGAGGTTAGGAATCCATAGCCATGGAGGTGACGAATCAATACAAAGAATGGACATGGAGTTGAAGAATGAAGTTGTTTTCGAAATAGAGATTGAGTTGAAGAATGGAGATGGAGAAATGTTTTCGAAAAATAGAGAAGAACGTGAGATTGAGAAGCATGAGCAGCTAAGCTGGGAAAAGAAGCTTTCGAATTCTCTCTCCCAAAGTGGGATTGTAAATTCTTACTTTTATACAAGGGAAATACCCGGCTGAAATCACGTGAATTTCTAAATAAAAAAAAAAATCCAAACAAAGCAATGTTTACTTGCAAGAAAAAATATTTTTAACTAATTTTATTAATTTATATGATTTTAATATGATTTTTAAAATTTCCGTTCTATTCTAAATGTATTCATATTTTTTTATATTTTAATTTTTTATAATTTTTAATGTTTTAAATAATTAAAAAGACAAAATTACCCTCATGACAAAATTACAAACAATATTTTAAATTTAATTTTACTTAAATTAATTTTTTTATAACTTTTATTATCCATCTTCACTTAAGGTAACAAATTTTATGATAATATCTAAAATAGATAAAATCTAAAACTACCAACTAACAAGATCAAGATCGAAAAAAAGAACACAAATAACATGAGTGTGATTAATATAGGAGAAGCTCTAAGGATCTAACTTCACCTACACTAATCTAGTTTGATTTAATTATGGCAATCTTTCCTTATTCCGAATCAAATCCTAATGTCAACCAAAAATGCTACCTTATTCTTATGACTCTTTCAAGTGCACAAGAACGCATATTCTAATCCTTAATCAACTATATCTCTATAATGATTAATTATCAAACGTTCATTAAGATCTATGATTCCCTATATAGGTTGCATAAGACTCCTACAACATCTCAATCCGTTCTCACCATATGATTCTATTCAAATGCCCTAAAACATAAATTTCCTCTAAGTTTCATTATGTTTGGCATGTCTATTAATGGCCAGTTAATTGAAGCATAGAAATAAAAAATAGAAAACAATAGAGATGAAAAGAAATAGAAGAAATTGCCAAATATCACCAAACCGTCATAACACAGTTATATCATCTCCTTAGAGAAGAGGATTTAGTTTATGATGAAAGCGAAAAACCCTATCAAACCCATGAAAGAAAAGCTATTCATCTTCAGCAAATACATAGGGAGACGCGGCTTAAGAAACTAGGATTAGTGGAACCCTAATTCCATACAAAAAAAATCACTTAAACCCATAAAATAAATATCACA